>OW679203.1:18445782-18638330 GCA_940337035.1 Agriotes lineatus | reverse complement strand
TTCTGTGCAACTCAGCAATCAACCAATAAAAATATTCCATCTAGTTTTTTACGTGGAGATTTCAAAAACCTAATCCTGTGAGCCCCGAGGTGCTCTAAAATCCCCTTGGGCAAACCGCCCGACCGACATTAAGAAACAGCACCCTTTCTTTAGGAATTACACTCGCCCTAGCGCTCCAATATAGTATCCTTTACGCCCTTGTCTTCAAATAAAAACCATCAAGATCGTATATCAGAGGTCTTTGTAACTCCTGGATCGATGGAGTGCGAAAGATGGAAGATACGGCCATCATTGTCCCATTACAGCAGATGCTGTCAGGATATAACTTCACTTATGTGACCGACGTCCAAAACGACTCCTATATGAAACCCATTCTTAACCTTGCGGCTGCGATTCTTCCGGAAGCGCCTTTTTGAATTTCGAAGCTTTAATAACGACGAGGCTGCAACGAGCGCCACCGATGCGTTATCAATCCCTTCGGATTACGACTTTCTCATGCTCGTGCGCCCTTTCGACGGACGCCGCTGATGCCCGCAGGCGGCCGACACCCTTATAAAACCTGTCACTAGCAGAATCCGCCCCCTCTGCCTCTCTATCCATTAGTAATGCGATTAACACGTTTTTGTTAATAGTGTTGCAAGTTGATTGATTTTTACCGCAGCTCCCTGCCCTCTTCTTGGAGCGATTGGCGCAAATTTAAAAATTAATTGTTGCTGAGGGAGACGGGTGAAAGCTGCGCGATCAAGAGTGCAACGCTAATGTAAGCAATAACACGGAATGGAATTAATAATGGAATGAAATCATAATAAGCAATGCGGTCCGTTTTTGCGCGGCATGTGCCGCCATAATCTTATATTAATAATTCAATGTTCCCTCTATTATAGTAATAAAGTAATATGTCATAAAGAAGCCGGAACTGCTACCAGATGTTGGCGATTTAATATCATCCCCAGATCGCGGGGCTTCGCCATCTTCGGCTGCCTTCGGACGCGTGGTGAAGAAGCTGATGGGTAAACGAGACGTTCTGATTATTTCCAGGGTGGAGGACCTCTACAACCTTATTTTTAATAAAAATCTAAGCCTGCTAATGCCTTTCGTAAGTCGATTAAACCTTTTAAATATTTAAATTTGAATTTTAGATTTGTCAACTTCTAATCCTTCAAGCTTTGGATGTCCATATTACGTTACTACGTACAAATTTGCACAATAATTAATATCAGTGCTTTCTTAACTCAAACCTTTCGTAATTTCAGAAGAAATTTGGAAAGGTTAAATTAGGGGAGACATTACCTACTTAAGCAATAAAGACGAAGTTATGTAGTTACTGCATTAAGCTATACGAGGGTAACACGGAAAATATCTGCAGTCTAATAAAACAAGAGACAAAAATTATTTTTATTGTTGTTTATAAAAATATTCGCCCATAAACTCAATAAAACCAATTTTCAAAACATAAATTCCACTCTTCTTCAATTACTTGAGAAAGTTTTCGAACGGCATATTCGGGAGTTCCAAATCGCACACCTAGCATTTTGTCATTTAATCAACGAAATAGAAAGTAATCGGAAGGTGTTAGATCGAGATTGAATGAAGGATGATTTACCAATTTTAACCAGAAAGCCCTTGTTTGATGTGCGGTATGCATTGTCATGGTGCAAAAAGATTTCACTTCTTGGGAGCCGTAAACGAGCTTTTTGAATAACGTCTGGTAGGCATACTGTTGTGTACCATTATGCGGTAACCGTACGTTTATTTTCCAGCACGGCAGTTGTGATAGCTCCTGATTTTGAAAAGGAGCAGGCAATAATTTTCTTACCAACACTTGGAGATCGCTTCACTTGAACTGAATTAAAATCTGTTGGAAACACCCGTTGTGCACTGTCGCTTAAATTCGGATTCAAATGCATATATCCAGCTTTTGTCACCAGTTATGATGTTGTAAACTGCGTTAGACATACCTTTATCATATTTTTAAAGAGTTCTCTTACTCCATTCTACATGCTGTTCTATTTGTGCTTCTGTTAAACTGTGTGGTATCGACCAAGAACAGACTTTTCTTACACCCAAATGATTATGTAAAATCTTGTTTATTGCAGTCATGTTAATGACGAAGGTGCTCCTAATAATTATATATGTGACTCGATTGTCCTCCTGAATTATTCTTCGCACGGCGTGTATATTTGTTTCTGTAACTGCTGAAATTGGTCTTCCTTCGCGATAATCGTCATTTTCGCTGCACAACACCTATTTCAAAATTAACTTGTATAATAACGTTGTAATCAAAACTAAATTTGAACTGTCAAACTAGAAAACAACAAACATTGATTTCATGGCAAGTTTGATTTTATGGTGCACTTGATCTATTAGTTTGCAGAAATTATTGGTGTACCCTCGTACTTAAAAATACATTCAGCGTGCAGCAAATTCCAAACCAATTTACGCTTAGCCCGAGTGTCGCTTATAATTTTGTAAAGGCACCTCGCTGTTTTAACTTCATTGCATTTATATTACAGCATTTATTATTTCTTGAGCTATAAGTAATAAATCCATGGTGACTCAATTGTTTCTCTTCATTAAATATGTAATTATTATCTTGCTCTTATTAATGATTAGTCCCTGTATAACCGCTTATACACTCTCTGCACATTTATTTAGTATTTTGATTACTTTATATTCACCATAAAATGTTTTACGGAGTTTGTTAAATATTGTTGAGTTTGCAAATTGAGGTTTTTTATGAATTTTCTATGCTGTTTATGAATTACCCACCGGTCAACCATCAGAACCAAAGATCTTCCAAATTAGGAATGGAAAAAACCTGATTGTTTTTTTCAATAATATCTTTATTCAACATTTAGTACTTGCTGCTGCAATCAAAGATACTAAAAAGCATTTAAATTAAGTTATTAAATAATTTCTGATTTGGCGAGTATGTCAAAGTGAAAACATCAGCAATATTGTGAAGAAACGTGAACCAATGTAATTTAAATTATATGGAGCCATAGCATTCTAGACAGAAATTTTTGTTGAATACCCTATAAAAACAAGAACAGTAGTAGATTTTGAGCAAAAAACAGCAAAAGGTCAGTACAAAGGTCTGGAAAAGGCAATAAACGAAATTAGAAACTAAAGTTAGACAGATGGAGAATAACCGTCGCGAACAGAGAAAGCAGTTATCACGTCTACCATTAAACACTCAATTCCAATAAAAAATAATAACGCCAATCAATAAGTAAAAGAAATACTTGCAGTGAACGAAAATAAAATGAAAGCAATTTAGAGTATTAAAAGCGAGAGAAACATAGATAAAAAGGCAGCAGAGTAGATATTAAAAACAGTCATAAAGAAGGAAACTCATCTATAGAGGAAATTCAAAAACATTCCCAAATGAACTCCAACACAGTATTTAAAATTTTACTGATTTTTTAAAATTTATCTGCTATATTGTTCATGTTCCTTGCGAGATAGAAGGTTGGTTCTTCAGATACCTCTATTCTACTTTTTCATGTTCTATCAGAATCTGAAGTCAAAATTTAAGAACTCAGAAAAAGCGAACACATATCGGATCAACACACCGTTTTACGGCGTTCCTGAAAATGAAGAATTCGAGAAAATAACAGAAGTGGTTGGCACAAAACAGTAACAGCAGAGAGAATTAGAAATATGAATTGTATTTATGTTATATTCGTAATAACTAGACTCCTTAATATATTTACATGAATATAACCTCTCTAATCTAACTTAATTTTGGAAAATATATGCATTTTATGTTTCATATTTCTAATTCCCTCCTACTGTTATGCAGCCCGATTTTGAGCAGATCATGGGCTTAAATATTGACAAAACAGTAAATTGCGAAATAGCAGCTAAACATACAAACCACGAGTACGAAAATGGAGTAAGACTATATATCTATGCAACAACAGCAAACCTAATAATAAGTAGGACAAAATTCAAACTCATCAGAAAACATAAAAAAACATGAATGATTACAAGGAGAAGTGAGATCAACCAGATTGATTAGGTGTTAGTATCCAAATACTTCAGCCTTCAATCCAAATGTGAAGATGATCAGAAATACGAATGCATACTCTGGCCATCTGGCGGTACCAAAAATAAAACATAAAAATCGGGAGTGTGCTCCCCTAGACTTTCTCGCATTCGCCTTGTTTTCTAGCAAATTTGAAAAGTTTATTGCAATGTATATACATACAGCGATAAAATTACATTTTCAGGTACTTTACTTGAATAGGTACCGCTACCTGTTTAGGTAAAATCCCACTTCCGGTTAACCGATCATGCTGAAATGTAATATCTGGTAGTTTTTCTACATAAAAAATGTATGTACAAAATTTTGTTCAAATATCTCGAAGCAAACTGGTACTTTACTTGAATAGGTACCGCTACCTGTTTAGGTAAAGTGCCACTTCCGGTTAACCGATTTCGCTCAAAATTTGACAGGAATCTACAAATTTTGAATAATGACTATGTACATAATTTCAAGGGTCTAGCTTATTTCGTTTTTAAGTTATCGTGTTCACACACACGCACACACGCACACACGCACACACATACACACACACAGACATAATTCGAAAAATGGTTTTTTCGGACTCTAGGAGGTCTAAAACGTCAAGATTCGTCAAAATCTCGAAGTCGATTTTTTTGACGATTACAATACTTTCTCTATACTACCGTATGCGAGAAAGTAAAAAATGCAAGTAAACATAAAAATGTTGGATTTGGAAGAGGTTTATGATCAAAAATGAATTTAGTAGCTAACAAACAAAAAGAAGAAGAAGTATCGAAGAGGAAATGGTTAGTGAAAATATTGGCTAACGTAGCCAAGAATTACAATAAGAACTTGTTACGATCAGAGTGCGTTTATATATGTTTGCAGGTCTTTGAGCACGGTTTAGTTAATTCCGATATCTATGACGCATAATTTGAACTTCGCGAGCGCTCTTCCTGGTCGTGTTTTGTTTTTGCCTTTTTTTCGTTATGTGCAATGGTTGTAAACAGTTAAGCTTTGTTTGGATCGGCCAGGGTTCTGCTGACGTGTGGTGTAGTTTTGATGGGATTTGCCGTCGCTGATGTAGCGGTTTATGCAGCTCTGGCGGTTTTATGAGAAAGTTTCTTCTCATGTCAATTCTTGGCGGATTTTCTGGTTGTGGGCTGTCTGCAGTCAACGATTTTAACCCAGTTGTTACCTTGAATGCAACATTTCTGGATCAAATCTGCTGTATGCTATTTGGCTGAGCCGTGGATGTCCTGTGCTGACCATACGTGAGCCCTTCGAATTGGTCTGGGAGCTCAAGGAAAGGAAATTTATGTAACATGTATTATTTTCCATTTTTGACACCAAATGAATACTGTGTACAGTGGATTTTACATTTGGACTTTTGCTGTCATTTACAGTTCGCTTAACAAACTCCATGGGTAATTTTCGTCCTCGGAGCCTAATTTAGTTTCCGTTGCAGATTTAATGTGTTGTGGGTTTGTACGGCCTGTAGTTTATAATTGTACGTTTTAAATTGTTGTAAACTGTTAACCTACTTGCAAGTCACGCCGAATTTATGGGTTTGAGATGCAGCTTATTTTTGCATATATTGTGTTGGTACCACCACGTTAGGATAGCTATTTTAAACTACAATGAATATTCCTTTGTACTTTTAAAATTATGTAATACATTTGAGACTCTCATTAGGGCGGGTTTATCAATCAAGTTATCTATTTTTAGATATTCAAAATTTTTATATGAATTGTTAATTCAATGACAAATCTTTTTTAATTTTTCTTAATTTGATTGTATCAACATACCAACTTTATTTCTTTTAATTATTTCTTTACTATGATTGATATTTGTGTATCATAATAATATTTATCACTTTATTCTTTACCTCTACTTAAAGAACAATTGATTCTGAGAGTATTTAGCCGACGAATCAAACTCTCGTAACAAACTATTTCAAAGAATAACTAACAATATAGCAAGTATAAACACAGAAAAAGTACTGGGCAGAACAAAAGAGATAAAGAACGATCGACGAATTTGAGGTAGAAATAAATTTAAAAAGAAGTAGGGTCCAAACGGTTAAAACAGGAAAGGAAAAAATACAGAGACTTACAGTAAATGAAAAAGAAAAGTGGAGAAAAATAAAATATGGAAGGACTAAATAGACTAAATAAAAAGCATGAAATAAAAAATAACAGACAAATAGACAGCACCAAAAGAATGCATAGAAACATTTATAATACAGAGAAGAAAGATTTTGCGGCTAAGATAATTCTTGTGAATGCAACCCTACTCTTTTTTTAATTATTATTACTACCTCAATAAATTTTGAGGGTAGAGCTAATTACATTCGATAATATTCAAATACGACGCACGGTCGATATTTTGGATCGGCTTTCACTTCCTTCATGCTTACCAGCAAGCCAAGTTGATTCATTTCTGTTTTGTAGGACTCTATAAAGATCTGAAAGGATGTCTCACATCTGAGGTGATCTCGTATTCAGAGTTTCGGCGACATTCTTGTTAACTTCCCAGCGAAGCCGACGCCGCTACCGCTCCAAGAAATTAGGGAATTAGCTTTATGCTACAGCTTTTACTTTTAATTATGAATGTAGGTAAGCTAATACCGAGGGAGTTAAACATTATTTTGATAAGATATAGTAGGTACGTTTTATACATACAAGCTTTTCGAAGGCCTATCGACAGACCTGCGTCCTATTTTTCAAGTTAGAGATTAGCATTATTACCAGCGCCTGAAAGTCCGCCTGTCAAATAAGATGAGTTTTTCTCTGATATCTGTGCATTTTTAGAAACTATATTATGATTATAAACCTTGATACTATTATACGCACAATTCACTTTTCAATCAAATTTCAATAATTTTTTTCGATATCTAAGTTTGTTCATTTTTTTCTTGTATATGCATTCAGCGACCCAGTTTAACGTATATGTGCCCATTATAAACAAATTTTAATATTCAACAGGTTTTTTTGAAAAAGTGAAGTTTAACTTTTATGCGTCCACTACACTATTTATTTTGATATTGTTATAATATTCAACTGTATTCAAACAGGGATAGGGAAAATGACAAGGTAATATGGAGAAAATAGTTCCAAGACTTCACATTTAAGGAAGACAACAAAACAAACCGCCCAGAGAATTCGCTAGACGAAGAAATCACTTAAAAAACAATAAAAACCAGAATATGATAAATCTAAACAAATTATAAACAAAGTAAGAAACGTCAGAAGCAACGGTTAAAGTTTGAAATGGAAAAATCGAATATTTACAAGCGAATAAGCAGTACTCCAATTTTCTCAATATGTAAGAAGAAAAACGAAATATGAGGTCACAATTAAGAATAGAGAGATGCAACTGAAAACAAATGCAGACGATTTAATCGTCGTAGCAAGAACCAGATATAAACTAATAGAAACTCTAAATATAAATGAAGAAGAAGTCAAAATGTGAGGCCTTACAATAAACGAGCCAAAACAAAAGTAAACGAAATGTACAAGAGTAGGAGAAAGAAAACATAGAACCAAACTGAAGGTGAAAAAGCAATACATAAGCACCAAAATACAAAGTTGATAGAAAATATTCCATATATACCAAACAATGCACACACAAAAAAAAGATTATAATAAAACAAAACCAAGAGTATACAAGACCATAATAAAATCAGCAGTGATAGTTATACGAGATTTGTTCGGTAAGAATGCGGCCAATAGCTTTCTAACTGGTTCTGTTCTTGCAATGAAATTTGGGAATCTATCAGAGATGACTTTAAGGCTTGAGAAGCCGCATCATCCTGGAGCTATTCTGTCAAATGAGCTACGCAGTGGCAGCGTGTTGAGCAACGAATTTGCATACAATTCTTCCAAAACCGTAGGTATTCTTGTGTAGGCGATAAATCATGGATCTACGTTTATAACACTGAAACAAAAATCCAATCTAGAAAAGTCAAAGAAAATGCATCAAGGTTAAAGAAATATCAAGGCAATGTTTACTGTTTTTTTTATCACGCAGATGTTGTTCACCATGAGTACTCTCCATAAGCTTAGACGATAAACAAGAAATGCTACCTGGGAATTAAAAGATGCAATGAAGAGACGAAGGTTTCATCGCTGTGAATGTGGCTTTAACAAGACAGCGTTTCTGCCCACTCCTCTAACAGTATTTAGAACTCCGTCAGCCTACATCAACTCTGATTTGGCTGGTGCGGTTGCCAGATATTTTTAAAATTAAAATAATCTTCGAAGGAAAAAAGGTTTGAGGTTGAGCATTCGGCTAATAGGTACCAGATGCGGCAAGCATTCGTGTTGCAAGATTATTACAGGTACATAATAGAAAGTGCACTAAACCTCCAGTGTAATGTTTCTGACCTGCAACCCTTAGACCGGAGGGGCGTTATGAAACTGTTGAAAGTCGCCAGACCTGTAAATTTATGCATGAGGACCGATCTAAATCCAGGAAAAATTAATTAGCTTGGGGCCCCGAAAATATGAGGCTACAATTGTGAAAAATACGAGGAGAGTAGAAAGTCACTGCAAGTTAATATAGAAGAAAAATAAATTATGAAATAAAAAGAAACAAATATTAGTAAGAGAAGTAAAAATATACAGAATGAAAACCAGAACTTATAAACGTGAAACAAAAATCGAAAAGACGGATAAAAAGAGCAGATCCTAGAAAATTCAAGAAACCTGGAAAAGAAATACTCGGGCGAGTCTTATACCATGTGCATTCAAATCGGAATTATTGTAATAATTATGTTCGTAAGTGGCTCGCGAAGTCATACAGGCAACCCATGATTTGGTCTGTATTGTTCAAGAAACTTGTAAATAGGGTAGGGAAGAGGCGTGGCTGTGATTCCTTAGATTACGAATAACAAGATTCTGTGGACTTTGTCCAGAAATCAAAAGCATAAATTTATATAAAAATTATATTTTTGCCAGTTTCGATGTTTGTATTGTTATCTGCTTATATGCGAAGTCAGCGTGTACGAATTTAATTTCAATTATTTTGATTCTCCACTTCTTGGTCCAGATAGTTATATTGCCACGTGCTTGATTGAATTCGATGGCTACCTCTTCACTACTGTTGCCAATACCTAAGATAGGGGTGCCATTGGCAAAAGTGGCGATTGTGATTTTTTTATGTGGGATATCACAAGTATATAGTAAGTAGAAAATTAGCCCCAAGACCCTGTCCTGGAGTACAATCGTTTTTATCCCTTTCATGCTCGAGTATTTTTGTTCTTGTTTAACCCGAAACATTCTTCCAGATATGTAGGATTCTAATACTTCTGAGTACTGTTTTGATAACATGTTTTTAATATTATGGATTAATCCCACATGTCAAACCTTATCGAAGGGTTGGACTACGTCTAGAAATATAATTGAGCTATACTAACTTGTATTTGAGATATGGTTTTCATTATTACTTAGATTTAAACGTATTATGAGGTTGAATTCGCATATTCTGCGATAAATTCACGTCGAAGTCTGCTTGCAGGATGAGGAATTGTCGGCATAAGTAAATTTCACGGAGGAAAAACAAGTCAGTCGCAGGTGTGCCTGCTGCTCCAGAGCGCATCATGCCGAAAGTTGCCTATGTCGAAGTGAAGAGGATCGGTCTAAAAGGGGCTGGCAGTATTTAAATTGATGCCCGTAAGTTTGAGTTTATCAGGCTAGAGTTTGCGGTCCCAGTAAAATTTACATAGTGTGCCGATGAGTACATAATTTGCGAAGCAAATCGCAGTTTGGAAGTGCCCATTGAAGCAGTGACGTCAGTCGTCCGAGCAACACCGAGATGAAAGGTAAAAGTAGATCTTTCCCTAAAACATTGGGTGTGGTAGCTTTCCACGCATCACGCCATTTAAAGTTTGGATGACGCAATCCAGTGCGACTTCGAGCATCGGGAGACATCTCGATATAAGACAGGTTTCCGTTTATCTGTAAAAAGCTTTTTCAAGCGCGAACGGATGTGCCTCATAAACAAATAATAGGTATTTTGGGAAATAGTGATCTTTCATAGCCACGAACTAGTGTATTTTAAAGTTTCACGTTTACTGACCTAGCAAAGTACATAAAGTTGAAATAATTATGCAAATATTAAGGCGTACGGCACGTGTTATTCAAGTTTAAATAGCCAGATGAAGGGTTAATCTTTACTTACTGTTACAGAACCTAATAAATAGCTGAGTACTAGCTTCTAAACCTAAACTAATATGTAGGAATTAAGTTCTTGCCTTCAATTATTGCTTTCAGTCTTTTGAGAAGTTTTCAAATCATTTTGACACAATCGGAAATAAAGAAATTGGTATATATGATGTTTTATTGGGAAGTTTTCTGGTTTGGGGATCATAATTACCTCGGCCATTTTTCACACGTTTAGTACATGCTTCAAGCAGAATGTTGCATTTATCATACGTGTAATGTTAGGATTACTGGTGAGAGATTTAAATCGAAATCCAAATTTACTGCAATTTTACATAGTTTGGTGAGATTATTTTTAAATATAAAGAGTTCAGTAAATCTGGGATCTTTCTCAAAGCAGTAGGCCAGTACGTGTGTTAGGTTAATTTATATTCGCAATGCCGCTTGTGAAAATTAGGTAGTTCACATCCTCCTGGGGACAAGCTCGGTTTATACAAGGTTTGCAAACATGACAGAGCTTGCAATTACGCAAAGAAACTTGACGCTATTAAAATTTTCTGGAATATTTTACTTACAATCAACGTCTGCATAGCTACCAGTGCATCGGGTATTTTTCTATCTGCCGTTACGCCCTGCAAGAGAAAATTAACAAAGCCGTAAGCTGTAAATTTGGCTCTTTGACCAGCAGTTGAGTATTACCATTCCAGCGTATATGTAACGTTCTCGACTATGCAAGCTGCGGTGAATCGGTTTGGTTACTTTAGCCGGAGGTGGTTCTTTATGTCGAGATAAAGATTGCATGACATTATTGGCCGCAAGGCAACTCGATTTAATTTCCATTTATTAAGGTGTGCTCCTTAAATAAACTTTAGGAATTTCTTACCTAAATGTTCCCTTAATACCGGCCTCAAATACCGATTTAATATTCAGCTAGGCATCTTCTCGCCACTTGTGATCATATCCCGCTGATCTGGCAATTCCTCATCTCTTTCCGATTGTTCTGGTAAGCAAACTACTGGACACTGCCTTTTTTCCTCCATGGCTCTAGGTATGGTAACAAATTCTGTATTTCCGCTATAGTAAAACGTATTTGAGTAACATTTGATTGCTCTGAAAATGTTTGTTCCGGGTCGCCCATTTACCATCCTTTCCGAAGTGGTTGAATGCTTATCTTTCGGTTTATGTTCAAAATCTTACCGTCTACATTTTTGTATTACTGCATTTACGACTTAATAACCCATTCAGGAGATTTTTAATGCCTCTTGACTGCTGTTTCTACATTTGAAATAAATTGTTCCATATTAGTTTGTATTTTCGTGACGTCACACGAGAAATAGGTAGTTGAAATTTGTCTTAAGATTACTCCACCAAAATGTCTTGTAAATTGATGTGTTTATTACAGTATTTAAATATTATTAGGTGTTACATTATGTTGTAAAGCAGACGTGCAGAACGTAAGTGACCTAACTTCAACTCACCTTTCTTTGTGCGGCGTCTTTGGAGACGTCCCGAATACTTGAAGTTTGATTTTAACCATGTCGCGCCCTCACGCTAATTAATTTTCGGGCTGCTTCTATTTCGAAGTAACAAACAAACCCATTTCAGGTGCTTCAAACCGCCCTTGTCTCGATTGAAAACTAGCTGGAGCAAATTTTTGTTACTAGTGGGTTTTTTTTACTAACGATTTTGAGCTATAACACTGGATATTTCCTGCTAATTGCAGATCTGGTTACTTATACACATTGCATTAGCATATCATACCGCTATCTAATGTTTTTATTTGCCATTTTTCTTCTTTGATGTTTTCAAGATTCTGCAGTGTTTCGGAGAACGAGTACAATTTTTTTTCCTATTTTCATTTTAATACTGACAATTAGAGTAATTTTGAAATTCTCAAACAATATACTGCGTTGTGCCAAAGACTTATTAACTTTCTCATTTCTATCTATTACTATGCATTCCTTCACTGTTTAGTCAAGTATATTCATATCTTCTATTTTGTACCTTTTAAAACGGTCAGATTTTTTCATGAAATGCGTGTACTAGCTTTCTAATATTGTAAGTCAGACACGCTTCAATGTGTACTATACAGACCTGCGTATTTATTGCAAATAACAAAATATTTTATAGATATTTTTGTTTTTACATAAAGCCTAACCTTGTCTTCCAGTTGATATTGCGTTAGCTTTAGTCCACGAAGCATATGGCGAAATTATTCTTAATTCTTCTTAAGTTCTTGCTTCTACGCCGTGTGTCAAATGTTTATTTTTTAACGAACTTATCCATACGAAGTCTATCGTGAAGCACAATTTAGAGTAAAACTTCTTTCTATATATCTCATGTATAATCATCAATTTTAAACTAAGATTCCGGAAGCACCATGAATGTTGACGGTGTTTTAAACTTAATTTTTTTTTTCGCTTCAAAGTTGTTTGGGTATTACTGATATTTTCTTCTTGTAAAAAATAATAATATTGCGTCTTTCGTCTAAAACACGATGGAAGTATTGTAATTGTGAAAAAATCACCTTCCAAGATTTCTTCAGATCAAAAAACGCATTTTCACATGTCTGTCTGCCTGTTCGTCAGTTTGTCTGATAATCTGCTTGTTGGCGGTATAGCTTAAAAGCGTTATATTGGAGAAAGACGATATTTTGCATGCGGATTATTTATACGTCCCAAATACAGGATAAACATCGTAAAAGAGACAGATTTGTGAAACGATCTTTTATAATGCACGGGCTCATGTTAATGGTTAACACACCGGACTAGTAACCGGATCCGCCTGGAAGCGCGAGTTCAAATCCCACCGCCCAGAATGATTTTTTATTTACAAATTGGTGTAATTCACATTATTCTTGCAGGGGAAGTTTGATATAGACCCCTTTACAGATTTTTATTGTTTATGTTGAAGATGTTTCAGTGGTAAGCATTTTTTATTGTCTATAAGTAATTTACCATCCTTCCTCAATAGTAGTTTTATTGAGATTAATTGAGCTGCATTCTTCATTTTTATTTCTAGTCCAGCGCTTCCACCAAATGTCACTAAAGTAATTTTAATTCACCATTTACTATGCAGGCATCTCATATAAAATTGCCATTCTTTTAGCCGTTTTCGCGATCTTACGTAACAGGTGCTCAGATTGTCATATTCGGCTAAGGTTCATAACTGCTTGTAAATCCAAAGAGCTGGCTTGAAGATCCCGCACATTTCAAAGCGTGCCTCCAGCTCCCAATAATGATCTGTGGCGTTTGCGTTCTGTCTGTTCTGAATATTGGCATTGTGACTCAATCGCGCTGTATAATTGTGCATGAAATTCAATTATAAACTTGTTAATTAATATAGACGTCATAATATAACACAGCTTTGTATTGCAATGTAGCATTGCGTTCCTCGGCTAAAATATCCAATATAATATACATCAGCCGCAGACTCTCGAAGATTAATATCGTACTAAGTCGCTTGTTCTAGCTGTTTTCCAATTCTCGGGCCAGACGAAGAGCGACTCAAAGCCGCAAATGTGAGGGTTTTGGTTTATTTTTGGTGGGGATAATTACATAGTTAATTTATCTGCTCGAGTTTTGTTCACTGCATATCTAAACGGAAACTACGTTTTGCTGTTGCTTCATTTTGAGATTTACTATAATATTGTTTAAAGGATCTAAAATGAAAAATATTATCTTCTTATATACATACACTCTACAAATTTTTACAAAAAGACAACTGACTATTTTAAAGTAAACTTTCCATAAGAACTTCATTTATTGTAGAATATTTAGCATTCACTAAATTGTCTTTTCTATGTAGCTACTCGCTGTACAATTAAACTTATCAAAAGTCGGAAAATGTAAGCAGAGTTTTCCCGAAATCAAGCGTTGCCGAAATATAGCGGGCGCTCCCAAAAAATCTTCCGCACCTATAACCTGAATTAAATCATCCACTAATAGACGTCTTCGGGTAAAAACTCGTGAAGTGGCACACAGCTCCGAACTTTTTTTGCAATATAACATTATATATGCATTATAATGCAAGCCATCTGGGTGGTTTATGGGGTGGCTCGGTTTTCCCGAGCAAGAACGCGCTGAACGACTGGAAAAAACCGGGCAAAGTTAAAGCATTCATATTATATAGAGAGTTAACGTTCAAATATGCCAAGAACAGAAATTGAAACGATCCGAATATATGTTAGTTTTTTATTCACTCAGCCTTCGTCCGGGAAGTTATATTTGCAGTGTATGAAGATTAAATCGGGCGTGTATTTTGTAGTACGTTTTTATTTGCGTCATTATACTTTGCTGCTCCTGTTGTTATTTAATCCGCGTTGGCTACTGCGAACTAAGATGAAAATGGCAAACTTCATTATTTCGACTATTGTCCAGTGTTGAATTTTTACAATGCTACTAATTTTTGCAAAAGAAATATACGCTATTTTTAAATTGAGATTTGCGTTTAAAAACAAATGGTTCATTACAAACAATAACAACAGTTAAAACTTCGAGAATGTTATAAACGCGAATAGACAACTACCAATCCAAGCTATTTACTATGGAGCCTTTGTCAGTGTGCTAACAATCTCACAACTACTAAATGACTGACGATTTATTTAAACTTCAATTGTTCAATATTAGATTCCAATATAGCTTCTATAAAACTATTCAAGCACTATCTGTAACATTGAGTCCTTCTGGTTCATAATATTATTGAAGGTAATTTTTAATTTAGAAGGCTTTTCCCCAGTTTGAGTTTGATGTTCATGTCAAGTAAGCTGTTATGTTTGCGTTGCTAAAGAATATCTCTAAGAATCTTAATCATTAGCAATGCGGAATCTATTCTAATTGTTATTGAATGTCCAATATTCACGGGTTCCCGCATCTTTTATTTCAAATATTGGCAATTCCGCTCTTTTTTTTCAAATTCAAATACCGACTCTTCCCGCTTCTTCTAGTATAGTACAGTTTTGATCGCTGACAAGTGTGCGACTCGGCCCAGATGGCCCCTGACGTCACGTCGTCAAACCTAGTGTGATTATGTAAGTTCTGCCTTCAACAAACCCGTTGCCACATCACGACGTACCGCTTTTTAACTTGAAGAAACTGTTGTATGTAATATTGTGTTAGAGCAAATCGGTTGCATGAGTGGGACAGAGAAAGCAAGCAAAAGCGCCCCATACCCTTATTTCTTCAGCCCGCGTCTTGTCACTCATCGTATGAAGCTATTACTATACATTAGTGTGTGGTTGAACTTCCCTTAGCGGGTGTATACTCTCCCCGAACCAATATTCTCCGTTGTATTGCAGCCAAATCTAAGGACCTGTAGTAATCAGGTGTCGTTTTGCCCTCTTTCCAATGCTTGTCGCTACAAAGCCCTTCCTGCAAAACCCGGCCTTTTGAGCGTTCGTTTGGTAACGTCGTTTCGACGGCCAGCAATCTGCCCTGTCCCATAACCATCTGCAGAGACTTCGACGAGATGGTGAGATCTTTCAACTGCACCAATCAACAGCATCGCCCGACGTCACTCAGGTATTGTGAACTACTATTGTTTTACTTGTTTGTGTAATCTTAGAGCGTTTGTACGACGCGCTTATGTTGACATTATAGTTACGTAATCTATATGTGGCAACAGCCATATTTGGAACAGACGAGCGCGGCCTACATTTACTCACTTTTAGAGTAAATTATCATCACTGTTGCGTCATATCATACAACATTTTTGTGCGGTTTGTTCACCACTTTTATTTATGATACGTATGTGTTTATGTGTTTATGTACATATGATACTTTTTCTCTTGGATGCCGTGACCGGCAAGACTAGCAGGCCAACCAAGGTAGATTCCCAAGCAGCCGGAATGCTGCACACACCGTCGTAGTAGAGCGTCGGTTTTCCGACTTTGAATTTCTACGAAAGCCGACATTCAATTAATGAAATTCGTGGCGCTTATTTTTCCCCTTATTTTGATTACAATCAACCCCTATCGTGACAGTATCTCGCTCTAAAATACGTCGTGTTGACCCAACCCCCTCCCCTCCCTTCTCCCTGAGCAATAGCCGGTCAACCATCTATTACAGCCAATTGACGCGTTATTAGATTGAGCTTTAACTTTTTGAAAGTTAACGTGTCCTAACGACCCATTTAAACTATCTCCAAAGTACTTTAGCGTCGTAAAAGTCCTTTTGAGATTTAACATAATTACGTCACACATATCATGAATTCTTTCTTTTGGTTTATTTGATCGGTATTTATTGCAACCTTTGAAAAATTGTTGCCCACTTTTGGTAAGAATACCTGTGCACGCTTGACCGTTTTCTTCTACAGGCAACAATTAGAGCAATTTTTGAGTAATCAAGCTGCGCACATTCCTTACCACTTTGTTTTTAATTCATTGGATTGGTTTGCTGCAATATTTTTATTTACACGTTTTTCTTTCTGCAGCGGATCGTTTTACTTCTTCATGCCTTAAATGATGTTCTATCAAAGTACCTCTCCTTATTTTTATCTTTCCATATACTTTCCGGTTCATGCACTTTTCATCAGTCTCTCCAACCTTCTTCCTTTACCCATTTTCCTAATTCCCCCTTTTTCCTAGATCCGGTAGTTTCGACGAATTTTCCTTTCAATAAATTGTTGATTTGATGAATTGTGTTTCGATAAATTGCATTTCGGTTAATTGTATTCGATGAATTGTGCTTCGCTGAATCGTGTTTCGATTAATGTTCCGGTAACGATTGCTTACAGCCTTTTAAATCAAACATCGTAATTTGGCAAGCAACAGTACAATCTGAAGGAAACATTTTGCAAATTAATAAGAATAATTGATGCACAACAATAACTACCAAAGGACTCAGAATCAAATGGTTCTAAAAATAAATTAAATGTTTGTAGTAAAAAATGCAACAATTTCACCCCAAGTCCAAAGGGTTAAAATATCAAAATTGTTTTTAACAAACAGCAGCAAGCTGTAGTCTTAAATAAATTTTAAGAACAACGAGCATTCGAATTAGACAATTTTATATGTGTCCAATAAGGCAGAGTAGTGCAGTGTGTTACAGTGCGTGGATTTTCGAAGTGCGAACATATGTAATCAGCATAGAGTAAAGTTCAAAATGTGTTTCTTTCACTGTCTCATGAACACAGCACTGGCGGAGCCGCCTGCAAGTTGTGCAGCACATATCCCACGCACTGGCAGAGTCAAGACGCCTGGAAGAGCCGTGTGGCACGTTTCCGATATAGTAGATGGCTCGGCACACGTGCAACAAAATTCGAGTGGAGGCAGAAATATCCAAGACCATTGAAACTTATCAACAGCAGGCCAGAATTAGTTAAGAGCATAGCTGAACCTCCCTGAAATGACAGTCACCAGGTGAAAGCCAGCAATTATAAAGCAAAGTTATATTTAATGGCCATATCTGAGTCAACTTTCAACGGAACTACCGGTAATTTCAGTGGAAAGATTTATGAGGACAGCGGTGAGATGAAGCCTGGAGTTTTGGCCGGTGGAGGCAAAGCAGCGGTTATGCAACTTAAAAACTCGACAACGCTCCAACGGTTTGAAGGCACATTTGGTCAAGAGTGTATCCCAGCTGGACCTTTTCTACGCGTCTTGCGCGTTTTTTATCACATATTCCCACAAAAACTATTGATTAACGTTTGTTTAATAACAGGCGAGCGAGCTTCTGATGACACATCAGCCAATGACATATTGTCTGACGTAATGTGAGGCAATTGGGCTATTATATAAACAATTAATGTTTGTTTCAGAGCGTTTAACTCTCAAGGGGTATATAAGCACTTTCAACGGATTTTGGAGCGTCTTTTATATGTAATCTTTGGTCTTTGGTCTTTTGTCTTTTGGCTCTTGATGTTTATTGCCTATGATTGACCATTTATTGTAGAATGTAAATAAAATTTGTAAAGATATGAAACATCCAAATTATAAAAGATGTTACTAAAGTGTATTTTTTATCTACGCGAGTAAAATTCGATATTCAACGAGAGCTTACCTTAAGTACAAAGTGTATGAAACCATTCAAAGCAGTTCAGAGTACGTGCACTTCACAGATCAATAAAGGGGTACCAGCACAGCAACAATCGGGTACATTTCGTCAGTAGCAGCCATTTTCCAGAAACTGAAGGAACACCATCTTTGCTTTGATGTATTAGGTCCAGGAACACCGTGAAAAAGTTCACGGCCGAACTGTAGGGATGTTGTCTTATTTCCCTGCCACTTGCATGTTACCTATCCCGCGATTTTTTTTTAAATTTCAATGAACCCAAAGATTTACTTTATAGGTATTTACCCTACTCCCGTTGGAGTAATATGTTATGGTTACTATCTCTATACATTTAATTATTTTAGTTGAAATATTGTGTACACCTGGAGATTTATTTATGTTGAAACCATTTTCTTCTCTGCCTTTTCTATTAGGGCAGCGGTCTATTTTAACAAGGAAGTCGTGATTCTATAAGCTCTCTTTACACGTAAATCGGTTAGGTGACTAGTCCGTCGAAACTGAAGAAGATGAGCCCATGCGTGTCTAATTTAATGGCGCAAACTTTTTTCAGTTTTTTTCCAAGAATTTTGACACTTGCCATCCGGTGTGTTTAAAAACGGCTTGCGGCCGGCAGAAAATTACGCAGAAGAATGATTTTCTCCACTAAGTCATCGCCATCTCATGTGTACGTAAATTCTTATTCCTTCTAGGCGGTGCGCAGCTCTTCCTTGGTTGACTTGCATTTTCTCTACTGGCTGATTGTAGCCTGCGGGTATGTGTTGCGATCCTGGATACGTTCTATCGTAAGCGATCAATCCGCTGTTTGGGAGTATTTCCCATTTGTCTTATAAACCTGGAGATACCGCCTGCTTCGAAACGTATTTAAAGCCACGGTATCACTGTCCGACCTGCAACATCTTGGATAACGTAAGATCAGATTCTCTTTGTTTTACTGTTGTAACTCCGCATCGCTTATTTAAACAATCTGGTGCTCAAAAATTAAAATATGAACCCCAGTGCATCAGCTGTTTTAATTCTGAGCCCCCAGGATTGTAGAAAATTAAAAGATGATGGTCAAAATTAATCCAAGGCATTTAAAGTCTGCGAACTCGTACCATTCATTTGGTGTTTGCAATTTTGTTTTTTTGACAATTTAATAGTTTGAAATGTATGTCTAATAATTAAATAAGCATGATTACTTATCGATTTAAGTAATTATTTTTTCTACTATAGTGTCAAATGGACAATTTTTGCACAGTTGCAAAGGTGTCTGTAAAGCTTTTAATTTTAGCGTAAGAATTACGTTTTTATCGCACGTTACTGTGAGCGACGTGCTATCAAAACGTAAATCGCACGCCTTGTGCTAAATGTATATGTCAAAATAACCTAGAATATCTAATACAAAGTGACAGAAAAAGTGTAGCCGAACTAAATTTTTATATTTCTGTTGCGGCAGAAGAAAGAATATTGTGTGTGACGCGAGCAAGAAGTGTTTACGGTACTTTTGCATATTTGAATTTCACATAACTTTGTTTATAAATTTTGATTTATTGACGATTTGTGTATAACAAAGCAACATGCGGATCAATTTGGTCATTATATGTATTTTCGCAAATTCACATAACGTGGTTTATTGGACTATTGAGCTGGTAAACGGGTTCTGGTTTAGATCTCACAGATAGCGACCATGGTGTTAAGCGAAGCCGTCAATTTTTCTGGCAAGGCGTTCATTTTATTTAGTTATAAATGCGCTTCATTATCCAAGGGCCTATGTGAGACGACTCGAGTCCACGGCTTACATTTAAGCACATCGCTTTTTGAAGTCCCTGATGAGACTCCTTTAAGTAGGGTTATCTCGGCTTTTCGAATTCAGGCAAATAATTCCATTATTTTATTTTTTGATATAACTTTGCATACTACTACGCGTTATGATTGTTGAGCCGATTACTACACTAGATAAACATATTAGAACTAATCTTCCAGAAGGCGCAAAGACAGTGCATCATTGTAAACTCTCAACTGCATCGAGAAGAACATACCCTACGACTTTTTAAAAGTTTTTCTCTTGAAGCCGTGTAGCGTAGTTGGCAGAGCATTAGGCTTGCATTAAGCAAGTCCTCGGTTCGAATCTCACGCTAGACGAAATTCCTGGTCTACAAATTATCAGTAGTTAATTTGAATGAGTTGCAGGTAACATGTCTCCGAGCGCTACCACGCTGTGCAGATGCATGTCTAGTACCAAACGGCATATATTTTGAACAAATTTTCCCAAATTATAGTTTAAATCTTCGCTTGTTTTTTAAAATGTGTTATATATTCAACTTACAAGAAACTACCTGATTGTGCATTTAAAATTGAAATTAAAGATTGTTTTTCAACATTTTTACATGTTAGAAACTGTTAAAATTCGAAAAGCATTGGTCTAATCGAAAATCATAGAATTTTCTCTATATACCACAATTTAATGCAATATGAAATTATAGCATAAGAGTGTTTTTTACATAATTTCATGTTTGTTTTATGCGTCTTCTTTAATTTCTGCCTACATCATAAGGTATAAATAGAATATTGGATAGTAATAGAAGATTGACATATCTCCGTTGCATAATGCCTAATATAAAATTTAGACCAGTTATTTAATCAGCTTTGCTACAACTGACTCAGTTATAAAAAATGCACGATTATAGATATTAACGATACAAGTTTGATTATGAGCATCTTAACGAAACGAGTTTTATTGCCAAAACGAGGCAGTGAGCCGAGTTTTGCGGCAATCAAACGAGTCTCGTTAAGTGGCATAAGCAAACGTGGATTGTTCAATATTTTATCTTCATCAATAAATTCTGGTTCAATGTATTCTTGTATATAAATGGGTGCGGTAATGAAGCTCTTAACGATACTAAAAATAATTTGGTTAAGAGTCTATAACAACACTGGTGAAGATAAAATACTAAATGTAACACTATGCTATTTGTACCTTATTATTCAAACAGAGCCTTTATATGATTTAAAATAAATATTGAATTCAATAAAAAACAATAGAACTTTTTCAACACAAGCGATAGCAACTTCTTATTTTATAAAAATTATGCACCATTATTATTAAAAATTCCTGTAGAGGAGGCGTCCCCAGGTAACGGATGGGAAAATAGAGACACAATGAGAGTCTGAGCGGCTGCTAATAACAGTGTTTCTCTACTGTAGAAACGATCAAAAAATTGTTAACACGGCAATACATCAGGCAGCCAAGAAAGCTCACGAAAAAGAAGGATCAGAAAAAAAACAAACAAAAGAAGAGAGACTACAATAATTGTACACAAAGACTTGTTAAATAGAAAAGAAATTTATCATGGGAAAGGAGGAGTATAACTAGTGAATTATAGTCTAATCAAGTATGGCGAATGTTAGGAACTATGAAAAGCACTTATGGAAGAAAGGAAGGAATACATTGAAGAAAGCAATCGGTTACGAATTGAGCAAGCAAAAGGGCTGAATTGCATAAAATAAAAACGAAAAATAAAAGAGCTCCTGATAATGGTTTCAAGAAATAGACTGGTTAGCTTAATTAATCTTTATTTAACTCTTTTTTAATTATTTTAACTATGAAAAAAAATGTATGTAATTGTTGGAATAAGGTCACGCTCCCTTCATTTTTATGAAGAATCTTAAATTTATTTAATTATTTAAAACACTTTCAAAATAAAGTAAAAACATTTACTCAAATTTGTTACAAGGGCAAACTCCAGTATTGTTAAAAATTACCCTCGGGTTAAATTTCCAACAACCCTTTCTACAAATTAGCGGGCACTTAAGCTAACAAAACAGAATCGTTCGGCCTTACAGCTCGCCGTTAGAATTTATGGCGACACATACTGCAAAATAAAACACTTTTCACGACGATTAGTTCGTAAATCAATATTTATTGGGTCGGAATTGATTGCAATTGTATCGCGAGATGTCGAAGGGGTAGAAGTTTAAAATTTACGACCGAAATGGGCCGACGTTTTGAAATATGGGGCTCTGCAAGTGCACACGACGACAAAATATCGCCAAAGTAACAGACGTTCCGGCCGAGACAGATAGGAAATTCATAAAGCTCGTTAAAAGTCGGCTGAATTTAATGCAGCTCATCTGGAAGGCTTAGGGCACAGCCGACTATATAATTTATGCAAATTTAATAATTCTAATGAGCCGTGGACCCCTTATTTATATTAAAAATATTTTAATAAGAGCTTGCTCTGTTTATCTGTGCGTGTTGGCATAACATGATTAGTTACGGGTATCTTCGGTGTTTAATTCATTTTAAATTATTGGGGGGCGCGAGCTGCTACTTCCAGCTGAAGGGTGCGAACGGTAGCCAAACGACCTCTTTCTCTATGTGCATAAATAGTTATTTGAAAGGACGAGAATTCAGCACTTAACGATATCCTTTCAAAATGCACCCGCCTTTTTAACAACAAAAAAGTAGGTACTTTGCGACGACACGCTTTACTGGTTTGGTAGACAAATTTCGCCGAAAAAAATATATTATAATTGCAATTAATTAAAAATATACTTGGATATAGAAGAAATAGCTGTATGATTATGCAAAGAAAAATAGTTCCAAATTAGAAGAAAGGGAAATAAGTAAATAAAGAAGCTGCAGAAATGATAGCAGAAGAATTACAATACCATACATAGAAAAGCGCGAATATCCGAGAACCATAATGAATTGCCAGATAATACATTTAAAACACTAGAAGCCGCATCGAAAGAATTTGGACTTGTAATCAACGAACCGAAAACAAGATATCTCGAGATGAAGACAACAGATAAGAAGACCGATAATAATCTTAAAGTGAAGACGGAGAATAATAAAGAATACTGCTTAGCAAGAGTTGACCAGTTTGAATATTTAGGGGTTACGATAACAAAAGTGAGGAATACAACGAAACAAATAATAGACTAGCAAAAGAAAAATAGCTAACAAGAAAAATGTAGCAAAATTAAAAATATGAGAAAGGAGAATCTGGCGGAAGAACTATGGAGGTGTATTATAGGTTGTTAAGCCCAGAAAGCACGATGATTGGGTCACGTCTATCAAATTGTGGATTATAGACATGTAGAAAGAAGACTCTTCCGAGGAAAACAAAAAAATAAAAGACGAAGACGTCCAAGGAAAGGTATTCAGAAACAGTGAAGAACGATATCAGGCAATTAGACATCCAGGATTGGAAGAAAATGGAAAACTGTAATCAAAAAGACTAAAATCACAAATCATTAAGGCCTGTTGTGTTGGTTTTATATGTATAAAACGTCAGTAAAGTTTAAGAGACGAATTAGAACAAAGCCCAATTGTTGTGGAATCTAAGAAATACAATTGAAATTTTTCTAAACATCAAACAAGTATAACACCCAAACGATGCCATAATTTATACACGAAATGAGAGGCAGAGCCACATGGGAAAATACCATCAAGAAGATAGCAAAGATACTTCTATTTTCTTACCTTGGCCATTTGCAAAATCGTTCCATGCAAAGAAACAACACAAATAAGCACAGATTTACAACAAATTTTTTATGGTAACCCATCAGACCCTCTAAACAAAAACGTAAGTTTTCCAATGTCTTCTTCTTCTCCTTCTGCTTCTTCGAGTTGAAATACCTTTGCTATGTCATGTAGAATTCTCATTCTGCTTTCAACCAGGTTTAAGACAATCGTCGCCGATTCGCCGTAAGTACAATTTTGCTTCGGAAAATTCAACGGCAGAACATTCACCGTCGGCGGATAAACTTTTTAATGAATCATACTCCTACTGTCAATTAATTGTAAATAAAATTTCCCTTTTCCTGTAACGTTGTTGTGAAATGGCAAAATAAGATTACTTATAAGTCCACAGCAATAAGTTCCAGAAATTCCTTGAACAATGAAATTGCATGGCTTAGTAGTAGTTATAAAGAATTTTAAAACGATTAAAACTCAACACATAGATACACTGTGGTCATACAAATTCATCACGAACAGAATTACTGAGTATTTAAGCATTTCAAAAATTTAGGCGACGGTGAATCGGACCGACGGCGAATCGGATAGACGGCAAATTTATATCCTTCTGATTTTCGCCACTGTTTCGTTTCCTACCTTAAAGAAATGAATTATCTTGGTATTGATGTTTTTACTTAAGTAGCAATTTTCCCTTTTATAGCTTTTGTAGGTTAAACTTCAACATCGCTTTTTGTTTAGCTTTTTTATCAACTGATCTTAGGTATTGTAACGTTATGAAATTTTCTAGGTCCCTAAGAAGGGCGTTATTAATTTATACCTCGGGTGAGCTCAATCGGAGGCAGGGTTTGCTCCAACTCAAATATATACTTTCAGGAAAACGCCAAATAAATACCATAAATATATTGTAGATAACTATAGTACAAATTAATTCGTCATTTTAGAAATAAATGCATTGTATATTACAAAATTAACAATTCCTTCTGAGAATCTGATGTCGTTATTTCTGCATTTAACTGCAACCCTTCTAACAGCGCTGTATGGCCGACGGTTGCCAAGGATGAGGTACCAAGCGATCGCGGCAATTTCGGAACGCCTCCTCGGGGATAACGGACCGAATTTAGCCGGTAGAGCGAATGTCCCTGCTGGATGACCTTTAAAGCCCAGTGTTGTTTACGTTCACGGGACTGGAAGTGAATACATAGATTACCCTGTTTTAAGCGATACCTGTGCCTCCTGAGGTGTGAGCGGGTTGCCGCAGCTGGTGATCGCACTTCGGGAAGATAATGCGCTGTTCCTGGCTCCGCGTAATTCTGCAAGTGAAATTTTCAATGTTTCACCGGCAAATGGGATTGACAGCTCGATTCTTGCGGACAACTGTGTTCTACAGGACGGAGTTCAGGTGGCTATTTTCACCTTTAAGGCTCCAGGAAGGAGGCTTAGTACGTATTTGGTGGTCCAATAAAGTTCATATCGGTGCAGTGAGTATTGAGGTGTTAATATCCTCGTAGATTACGGTCGCAAGGGATTATTCTGATCAGTAAGTATCAAGGATCAGGGAAGTCCAACGACTCAAGTCCGAACTGGACAGGATAGGGGCTGGGGTCCCACTGGGTCCAGTGTTGCTGGTCGGAATCGGTGGACTCAAGTGCTTTTATAACTCTTGATTCGCGTTATTATTACAGCCACTTCAGACATCTTTAGGTGGGAGGCGGCGCGAGTGTTGCGTCTTCGCGTCTATTGCGCATAGCGGGTACGGGTTTCTTATAGCTGATTCGCGCGCTGGTTAGATGCACCTTCTGATAACGCCTAAACGAACGAAGCATAAATTATATATTGTTTAATGTTCATATTTAAATTTATGCAAATGCTGGCGTTACAGTATCACTTAGATATAATTTTATATTTATATTGCTTTGATCTGCCTCAAACGTCTTTCCCTTTTAATTACCTTTTCCTCTTATAGCTTCCATGTATTATTGAAGTATTCATCTGTTTTCTATCAACTCCTTCGTTTTTCTTCCAGCTTGTCAGTATATACTTCTTCATGTTCTATTACTTTGGCAGTTCGTTAGTTGCATTGGTTGATCTACATTTATCTTTAGGGTTTTTCTTAAGCACAATGTGGTTTCTGATATCAGGAGTCTTTAATCTTTACTTAATTCTATATCCCAAAACACTTAACGACTATCATTGCTTAGGTTTCCTAATCTATAATACCTTCAAATGACTTCGTATATTCTGCTTCCTTATTACTGTATGAACAATATTTTATATCATTCTATAAGCAGTAGATGGTCTATACAATATGTATTTTAATCTTTCTCTCTCCTGCCGAACCTTCAAGTATAGATAATTCATCCGCTACGTCTCCTTCCCTCAGCAGGCTGTTAAATATTTTTATTAAGTTGCATGCATTAATTGGTATAGAAGTCAAACTGTGACATGACTTGTTTACAATTGTTGCAATTTTAATGTCCAAATTCCGAAAATTATACGGAAGGAGACCAAAATTTAACTAGCAACAGTGCAAGTCTTGGAAACACTGTGAATGAATTATATATGCCTACATGATCATCAAATGATCAATAAAATTTAGAAAGAATTCTTTTTCAATCTCTGTCTTTAGCAGATTTGTAGCACAGCTATCTTTTCTTCTATCTGTAAGCCGCAGACAGATTTAGTTATTGGTTATTGCATTCAAAGTCTGTGTTAGTTAGTCCAGATCTAATACTTGATTTCTATAGAAAGAAGAAGATATGTTTACCAAACTTTGCAAAGCTAAACTAGTTTTGAAGACTTCCACACCATTGTCATTATGTATTGAACAACTTTCGGGATTGGCTCGTGTCACTGTTGAAATAGAAAAACTTGTCGTTTCGCTCACTCGCAGAAGGGGCTTCATCAGGAGAGGAACAAATGATCGTGGTAACTCAATGTTAAACTACGCCAGAGACAAAACTCTTTTACAAGAAAAAAATATATAAGAGCACGATAGCTCAACGTATCCACTACGCCAGAGGCGAAACTCTTCTAGGGATTGGAAAGAAGAAAGCCAGATTTACCTAAAGTCAAGAGTCTTCGCCGTTAAGTGTAGATGGTGGTGGGCAAAGTTTAGAATTGAACGCTTTCCACATGAAAAAAAAAGGATAACCTTCGCCCTGATTAATAATATTGATTAATTTATAAATGTTAATGGCTTTACGAATCTTTCTGATAAAAAAAAATACAGATTTACAGGCAGAGATAGTAGAAGGATAAAAAAAGATCCTATGGTAAGTATCGCGTTTGTGTTCGGCGATGGCGGATGATGACCCGATCTGAGACGACAACGGTTTTCTGAGTTTTTAGTCAATGTTGTGTCTCCAACGTGCACAGCAGGAGCAACGGATTTTATAAACATCTTTTGATGACATTGTGTTTAATGTAATCTTTGGTGAAGGAAGAATATGTGAGATTTGGCTCGGAGGATTGAACACTGTTATAATGTTTTGTTTTCGAAGAAACTTCTCTATGTAACCGGCAACTTGGTAAATATGGGCAAAACGGTTGCTGCGGAAGGGTCAGTTCTCGGAGATATGGGTGACTGGATAAAAAATGCGATTGATGACGGACTGCCTAGCAAACTAACCGTTGTACATATCTAGAAACTTACCGAATATGATTCATTTCAGCTAAAATGTGGTCGTTTAGAACGAAAATTAATGTGTTCTCAGCGTAAGTTGCCAGTATTCCTTCTAGTTCTGGAACGTGAAAAGTGTAGATATTGAAAAGTAAGGGAACTAGACGGCTTTTTTTGAGGACTTCGGTATGGAAAAAATCTTCGTCTCGTTTGAAATCATTAGGGTGCTTATAAATTTCAATGGCTTGCGAATCTTTCTGCTAAAGAAGAATGTGGTTTTTAATGTGGAAAGCGTACATTTCTTAACACTATCGCTTTCTTCCTTCCGATCGGTGGAAAAGTTTCGCCTCTGGCGTGGTTGATACGGAGGTTGATTCCTCACGCTGCAACGCCCTCCCGGTTGTTTAACCCCTCCGTCGGAACGATAAACTTCAATAAGACGTATTATACGCCGTAGCATTTTAATAATTATCTGGCCTTTGGTTTACTTTGCCACCCCAGTGTACTTGAAACCCCTTTAAAACCCCCAGTCGTGGCTGCGAACGATCACTATTTTCCAAAAAAAAAAAGAGAAATCTGGTCTGCACCTGTTGTGTTCTCGGGCTGAAACTGATTTCGCACATATGTACAAGAAAAACAAATTTCCATACACAAATACATGGACGTTAAAACACATATAAAATTTTAAAGTAGAGCAAAGCTAGAGCGAAAAGGGGGGTTGAAATGTGGTTTCTTTATTTTAGAAAAAGAAGAAATTTCCTTATGGTCATGACAACGGGGAAAAAAGCTAGAGTCTAAAGAAGTTTAGATGGCTTACTTAGAAATTTGGAAAATATAGTAGCTATCCTCCCTATAGAGGTGACTAAGACAATTTCGGAGACTTCCACGGCCATTGTCATTATACGTCATTGTTGAGATAAAAGAACTCAACGTTTCGCCCACTTTCATAAAGGGCTTCATCAGAAGAGAAGCAGAAGAGTAGGGTAATTCAATGTTTCAACCACGCCAGAGGCGACACTTATCCACGAAGCTGAAGAAAGAAGGCGAAATGTATAGCCGAGTCGTCGCGTTTGAGTGGGTAGGGTTTAGAAATGAACGCTTTCCACGTGGAAATCCCCATTCTTCTTTAGCTCAAAGATTCGCGAAGCTATTCAAATTTACGAACACCCCAATAATCACAATCGTGACGAAGAATATCCTCCTCCTTCCATATTGAAGTACCTTAAAGCGGGATTCTAGACTTTTTATTCTGCAATGTCTATACTTCTAACGTTTCAGATCCGATAAAAACGTGTAAATAAAAAAATATATCTTATTGCTGTAGAAAGAAAATCAAGTTTTGCAGAATGGATAAGGCTATTAGTGCAGGATTCGGCCGCGTGATTTATAAGTCATCTGTTATTTTATCCAAATGCGATTTTAATAGAACATTATATATAGCATCATACGTCGCGACCAGGGTGCCTAGCAAAATTTTGCCGCGAGTACCCCAACTTAGAGATTATAATTAAATCTATTAAATAACTTAGTTCATTTGTTTGTGAAGTAATTGAAGCTCCATTAGAAAGAGAGTGATCTAAAAAACTTGTAAAAATAGATTTCCACCTTTCAGTCCACCGCAATCTCCTGGCAGCCAAGTGCAAAAAGATCCTTTTTCGTTAATTATCATCGGAAATTGTTTTACACCAAATTGAAGCCAAATCTTTCCCCTACTCGATGGAATATGGTTGCCTGAGTAAAAAACTACTGTGACTCATGGTTGCCAGCCTTTGAATGACCCGCTGTCGCCTTCGCGAGCGGGAAACAAGGAGAAGCATGGCAGGTGCGTCCGGTTTCGGGGCAAATACGTTTATTATAATTTTTTTCGTTTAAATACTCGCAATTACGTTGAACAATTCCGAAGACTTCTCTGCTATGGAGATCAATCACGACAGTAGTACTTGCATAAAAATTATTTCAGGATGATTAATGAATTTACGGATATAAAAATGTGTCTAAAGAGGCATATCTTGGGTTCCCATTTTGAATGTTAAAAAAGTAGTGTTGCTGCACGACGAGACAAAACGAGATTTACCCATTCTCGATCTCGGTTTCGCAATTTCTAGAAAATTGATTCCCGATCTCGTACTCGACATTCTCGATTCTTGACTTTTAAGTATGTGCTATGCGTACCGAATTAAAACTGCTGTTATTTTAAGATAACGCTTGAAAAAGTTTCATAAAAAATTAAAATAAGGTGCTATAACTGTCTATTTGGT
Source organism: Agriotes lineatus (assembly GCA_940337035.1). Taxonomy (NCBI): domain Eukaryota; kingdom Metazoa; phylum Arthropoda; class Insecta; order Coleoptera; family Elateridae; genus Agriotes; species Agriotes lineatus. The sequence goes on along the minus strand of OW679203.1, from coordinate 18,608,804 downwards.
TATTATGTGGGTTTTAGAAATACTACTAAAAAACTGTCGCGATCCAAAATTTAGGTAATCTCGTCTCTAATTTTCGAGAATTTGACTAATCTCGTCTCGAAAATTCGCGATCGAAAAATATTTGGATCTCAAATTTCGAAACGAGACAAGACGAGATCGATTTTTTTTGTCTAGGTGGCGTCATTATCACTAAGTACATCACTCATGTGTACACATTGTTGCAACTATTGTAAAAAGCATTCACTAATAGTAGTTGCCAAGCAAAAGTAGTCAAAAATATCTTTCCTAACAAATGCCGCCCCTCATTCGCTTTCCGACTCGTCCGAACTTGTAAGATCATACTCCAGATTATCGGAAATATGATTTGTTTTATCAGAGTTTTGTGCTGAATCGATTGTCAGCTGAATGCCCCCGTATTTGAAACCTTTCTTTACAACGAAACAGTAACATTAAGAAGCACTTTTTCAAAGATTATTTGTAAAATTCAAGCACTGTTCCATCAGTGTCTCACAGAAAACACTTTTTCATTTTTGAAAACTGTTCAGGTCGAGTGTGGTCGACACAATAGTGACGCACGCGCATTTGCCCTAAAACCCGTCGCACTTGCCACGCTACGTCCTTGTCTACTGCACAGAGCAGCGCACGCGTTCCTTCTCCCTGTTTCTCGCTCGCGTAGGCGAGAGCGGGTCATTCATCAGTCGCGGTAGCTTTTACGCAAGCAACCTTATTCCATCGTGTAGAGAAAAGGTTTAGCTTCAGTTTGGTTTGAAACCATTTCCGATCATAATTAAAAATAAACAGCTGGCTGCCAGAAGGTTTCTACAGACTGAGAAGTGGAAACCTATTTTTCCAAGTTCTTTAGATCACTCTCTTTCAGACTGAGCTTCAATTACTTTGCAAACAAATAAACTAAGTTTTAAAAAAATTATAACCTCTAATTAGTGGCGATGTATGATCTTATATTATGTAATCTTCTATTATATTTTATCTCGATAAAACAACATATGAGTGTATAAATCAAGCGGCCGAGTCTTATACCACATTACGTAGATGCGTTTTTAAAAAACCATACATTTGTTTATCCTTTGTTTTGTATGTGATCTGATTTTTCCCTTTATTACCACACATGGTAGAGCAAAATTGAGGCAATGTTGCGTAAACGTTTGGCGAAACAAAGCCCAGCAGTTAAGAACTAAACCGTGGTGCCATTTGCTATACATAAAATTGTAGATTTATTGCGCAGCGATTTGCATGTGAAGACGTCAATTAATCAACAATTAGTCGGTTGGATGGAGAGATCAACCCTTTCGAGTTTTGGTCCTTTGTATTCCATTCCATTTCACAGCCCACTGCGCTCGCAGAATAACGATACTCACATGTATTTCTGGCTGGATAACCAGCTCGCATGGGCCGCTACAAGCTCTCAAGCGTCGACTTTAAAGCCGCATTTGCAGAATTTGAAACTGAAGCGCAAGGGCGATCTCTGCGACTTCGGTCTTGCCCCTCGTAATAATTTAACGACTAATAAGGTCCATATGCGCGTCCCCTGGCGTCAAATACGAACGGCATTAGCGTTATTAATCTTTTATCGGACTTATTGTGTCGGGCAGCAATAAAACTTTATCACCACTGTAACTAACGCGATATTTATGAAATTTAGAGTGAATGGAAAGGGGTGGATGCGCGGATACGGGATGATACCGTTGAAAAACCATTTAGCGATGACTTGAAGCACAAAGGACGGACGCGCGTGTGCGATTTTTTCCATGCGTGGATGTTTTGTAATCGTTATTTGGGTTTTAAAGGATTCGATGCGGTTTTATATTTATGTGGTGATAAATTTGCGAGTTTTTATTCTAGGTTACCTAAATTTCTCCCATTTAGGGTTGCTACATATCGAATTAGCGCAAATCAGGGATCAGCAAAAAGCTTAAAAAAATATATGTCTCGAAGAAACAATTAGAAAAACAGAACGTAATTTATAGCTAAATAAAAGTTCTTTTTTTCTATAGCACATGTTAAAGTGTGCTTTTATCAACTCAAAACAAAAGGTCAAATTTTACTTTAACAGCAAGGGTAGATAAAGTAACACTTTAACATCAAGGATAGATAAAGTAATTTAATTTTCTAACTTTTGTTTAAATTAAATATGACAGCTTTGTATTATCGTAGCAACCCAACCTAGCTACTGACATTTTGAAATGTGATTGACTGTCCTTATTTTGTTTTAAAATTGTTAAAGTTCTTGCTATAGAAAAAAAATTGTATTATACACGACGATAAAGTTATTTCTATCCACTCTTGAATCATTAACGTCTGGACTTCGTCTCGACGTTAAACGACTCACTCGTGGATAAAATTTAACTTTATCGTCTTGTATAATAAATTACTATGTTTACACTGAAACATACTTTTTTATGGACACAATAAGGTTATTGTTAATTGACCAATAATCGTAGAGCACAGTAGATTAATCCAAGAACTAGTAGAGGGCACGTTACCTCGGCCTGAAATAAGGTCACTAGATCAACACACTAAAGTGTAAAATCACTAATGGCGGTAATTAGTGATTTTTCATATCTATCCTTGTCGCATAATTTTCTCAAACTGGGGATAACAACACAATCTAACCATAATTTGACTTTACAGCAGTGCCAGTACACCAAAAAGAAAATCCCCAAAAACTAGTGTCTTCCCTGTTGCACCTGGGAAATTTGTATAATTTGTTATCTTTATCTCACAATTTTCTCACATTCTCACGCGAGGAATGATCTAGTGACCTTAGTCTGAAAGCGATGTCAATCGACTGTCAAAGTATATAGAAGTTGTCGACTTCCCCTAAACAGTACTACCCCCACATTAGCAGTTCGACTTTCTAAAATTTCAAGATCCACAGCAATGTGTAACTAAACTCCATTCACTATAGTCCCGGATTGTCAAAAATAAAGTTTTATGGTAGCACTGTTGAATTTCTATTGGTTTCTATAGGCTGGATAACGCAAAAGCGTACCTAGTTTTTTAAATTTACGTTTTTGTTACCTGGCAACTTTTATTTATTTTTGCTTAAGTCAGTTCAAAATAAAAAATATTTTGTTTTACCATAAGCTATAATTTATAGTTTTGACATTAGTAACTTAATTAATTGTTTCTAGTTACCCACAGCTTGACTTAAAAGTATTAACCATGATATAAAGGATTGTTTTTAATTGAATTTTGACATTGACAATCCGGGCTATAGGGAATAGAGTTTACCAGCGAACTCTGCAAGTCAACATGACCATATTGATATTTCACATTCAATTTTCAAGTAATCGTGTTGATGGTTACCAATAGAATTTTGAACTCATCGGTACTTAGCATGCGTAGTAGCACGTACTACTCTTAAATGTATCCACATCGCCGATAGCACTCGCTCGTAATATCTTATTGTCTACTGTTATCAGTACTAATTTTTCTAAACTTTCCCTCCACATTTCGCATGGTGTGCTCTTACTTCGCCTTTTTTCTGATTTTTCGTCCTATGCCCTACTTGGATTTCTATTTTCGCCCATTCGTATTAAATGTTCCCACCATTTTTAGTTATTGGTTCCCTATTTGTTGTACCAATGAACAGCATATCTTCGATACGGTTAGGATGCGGCAAGAGACAACTCGGCGCCGCCCACTTGGCGCCGACGATTTGGCGCCGCCGACTGGGCGACAACCAACTGGGCGCCAAGCCGATTCGACGCAAACCCAACTGGCGGCCAATTTATACACAGGGATATGCAAACAACACAACACAACATTTTCCATAAATTTTTACTAAATTTTGAGCGGGATATTTTTTTGACAAATGCTGGAAGACTTTCTACTTAAAACAAACAATTGAGGATAGGTTAGATTAGGTTAGGTCAAGTGTGGATTTGTTCCCTTTTTTATTTAATTATTAATTTTGGGAACTTATTTTGCTGCTGGCGTCGAGTTGACTTGGCTCCGAGTTAGTGGGCGCCCAATTGTCTTGGCGCCCAGTTCGCTTGGAGCCGAGTCGGCCGGCACCCAGTCGGCGACGTCCAGTTGTAGCAGACCCGTTAGAACGCCTCTTCTATTTACATAAAACTACAAAAAATAAGAATCTAACTGTCATCTTTCAAAGAATCATTTGAATCTATACATTGCACAACGCACATCCTCGATTTACGACGGAAATGCGTTTTTAAACAAACTGACGTAATCGGAATCGACTTAGGAATCGAAATAAATTGAAACGATTTTATATGTATGTAAATCAATGAGAAGTCAATGAAATGCATTCTCGTGACCTAACTATTGGCAAATAATACATAGCATTATATTTAAATACCGATTGGGGCCAAAATTATACAGTATGTCCCAGGATTGGGTTACAAAGAGCAAAAAAAGTATGAGTGACTTCTCGAAAAAAAATCACTCTATAAAAAACCCTGATTGTTCTTAAACTAAAAATCTGGTGTGATACACTCACACAACTTCCTTTTACAGTGATCTTATAATTAGTCAAAAATTTCATTTTTAATTTTTAACCATTTGTTAAAAATTTTCAAAAATTACAAATTCTACAAAAACGGTACAAAATCGAGTGTTAGTTAAAGAGACAAATTTTCTCTAGAATTTTAAGGTGAATTCAAAAATGTAATAATATACCGGGTGTTTTATTTAAAATAGGAGTTAATAAAAAAAATAGAAAAAAAACAAAAAACACCCACTTTAGAAGTATTCAACTGGAAAATCACCTATCTCACATCAATACACATTAAAAATGTAAGAAAAATGTAAAGTTTAAAAAAAATCGTTAGAGCCGTTTTTGAAAAAATCGAAAAAAACTGAAAAATCACAAGAGTAAACACTTACTTCCGGTTATGCGATTTTCTTCAAAAGCTTGCTGTCTCATCTACATAGTACACAAAACTTATATATGAAGTTTCAACGCCATACCTCTTTTCGTTTTTGAGATATTCTGTTCATAGACAGACAGACAGACAGACACACAGACAGACAGACACACACACAGACACACAGACAGACCAATGAAAAAAAATATGTTTTTTGGGATCAGGGGACTCTAAAACGTGAAGATCCGTTGAAAACTCAATTTCGAATTTTTGGGGTGAATCCAATACTTCCTTTATAGTAAAAGGAAGTAAAAATGCACTTGTCAAAATTTAAATATCCTCTTTCGTATACGGGGGAGATTTGAAAACATGAAAATGGCTCAGAAATAAGGTACCCTTATTTTTCAAAATATACAATAATGTTAATTGAAAATATTTGTTATAAAATTTCTATTAAAAATTATAATTGCTTTGAATTACTATTGATGTTTGGATCGCGTATTATTAATTTTTTAAAGATACTTGTGTTTTTGTTAACACAAATATGAGATTTTTAGCATCAACTTCGGGTCACATAAATTTCAGCTTAAGTGAACGAAACTGAAATTCGACACTACACTCTTATCGTATTCATCAATAAATTAACTTTGAAGTATAGCGTTTGGTAATTCGCAGGGTAGTAGAAGAATAGGTCCCGGATGGTGTAGCTTGAACAAGCGTCCACGTTCGATCAGTCGAGTTAAGCAACGCTCTTTCTGGTCAGAACTTGGATGGGAGTTCCGCGGCTGCTTCGCTAGGCGCCTCGTGGTACGGCTGCCACGGAAATAGTTGGTGCCGGATGTCATAATAACATCATGTCAGTCGTTAGTGGGGTAGGAAGTCCCCATAAATGTACAGCGACGCCTATAATTGGCCTAGCAGCTGTTGGCTGAGTACGGAATAAATAAATAAATAAATAAAAGAAACAGAAACATCAGTGAAAATTGTTTTTTAGAGCAGGTGGTTGTGACTTTATTTTTGACGCCCACTTTTCATTCTAAGCAACTTTTTCAAATAACATTATTGTACATTTTGAAAATAAAGAGCGTTTTATTCTTGAGCCATTTTCATATTTTCGAACCTCCCCCGTATACGAAATGAGTTATTTAAATTTTGGCAGGTGCATTTTTAGTTTGAGAATACGTATTGCTTGAGTAGGCTTGACGCTCATTTTAATTATGACATATGTCAACTAATTCTGTCTACATTTTTTTTCGTATGGTCATCGCTTTCTTGCTCAATGATTCTATTTTGTTGTTCATATTATACCGGGTGCTGACTTGCGCGACGCACCATAGGAATTTGCATAGTAAATTCTTTATGTTCAATTATTTGCTCCCCTAATTATTTTAGAGCTAAAGTGTAAATACATTTTTTGTAGAGAAAAAAATACTGCATCCATTCATACTGTTGCTAACAATTTTTCATTTTCCGGAACTGAAGGAATGCAAAAAACAAACTAGCATTTTCACAAAAATCAGTGATGCCATGGAATTATTGAAACAAGCCAATGCCAACGCAAATGCGTGCGGAGCGACAATATGTGTTGTTTGTTTGTTTGTCATTGATGTTTCATTATTAATTATGTTCAGCTTAATGTCTCTAAGGTACCTAGACCTTGTCCATAACAAAAATGGTTTTACGAGTATGGTGGACGTTCGTTAACTAAGCTCCTTGTTTATTGTAAAATATCCGTATCGGCAAATTCCAAACAGTACAACCATTAAAAGACTGATTTATTTTAAGTTTAAGACTACAGGCACCATATTAAATAATTGTAGGTGTAATAATGAGGTTCAGAACTTACATCAAAACAAGAAAAACGACAATAAATTCAATCTTTTGACGGCAGTGACTGGATGATCACCCCGCACGCACTTGCGTTGGCACTGGCTTGTTTCAATAATTCCATGGCATCACTGATTTTTGTAAAAATGCTAGTTTGATTTTTTGAATTTCTTCGGTTCTGGAAAATGAAAAATTGTTAGCAATAGTATGAATAGATGCAGTATTTTTTTCTCTACAAAAAACTTATCTACAATTTAGCTCTAAAATAATTAGGGAAGCAAATAATTGAACAAAGAATTTACTATGCAAATTCCTATGGTGCGTCGCGCATGTCAGCACCCGGTATAATCGCTGTTATACCGAGTGCTTTGTTTTAACTCAATTGCAGCAGGCCCTGAATAGCCTGAATCAGTTGGCAGTACTGAAGTGTATTGTCAGTCTATGTCAAATTCGAGATTTGTAGGTTAAGTTTTGCGTCAGTCTGTGTCAAATATCAAACAAAACCTAATCTACTAACTTCGAATTTGACATAGACTGACAATGCACTTCAGTACTGCCAACTGATTCAGGTTATCCAGGGCATGCTGCAATTAAGTTATAAAAAAATCACTCCGTATATAATTATGGCCCCATTCATATATCGAACAATACACATAATGCGTGAAGAAAAGGGATTTGTCTCAGCGTGATAACTGACCAATGCTCGCATGACTGTCGTGGTATGGTCTATAATTTGTATTCAAAATGCTATGTAAGAATTACAACTGTGTATAAGAAGCAGTAGGTATCTACGGGAAAAGTTGTGAAACGTTTCATATTCTAAGCAAATAACACAGGCTTAAGTGGGCAATTACATATTTGAAAAACGCTTGCGGCTTTCAATATAACGCCAACCTTGTACCAAGGATTTTTGGATTATTTATTTGTAGGGATGGCTTGTATGGGTGCATAATATCGCAAAACACATAAATGCCGGAAATTTTGTGAATTAAAAAATGTCGAACTTTAAAGCCAGAAAAGGAAAACAATAAAAAAGTGCAATTTATAAATTTGCTATAGCAGTTATTGATTACAAAATCTGTAACGAAGTTTACACGGAACTTCCCTCCTGACAATTACATCAATTTTCTTTTCTTCTTCGCAATATCGTTTTGCTTTTTGGCGTCGGATTTAGGATTATGTGTCTTCTTTAACCCATTTTTTCCATTCTTTTCTATTCCTTTCTAATATTTTCATCATTTGGTGCAGTTCCTCTTACTTTTTCCATCTCTGCTATATCTGCTATCCCGGTTTTCCTATCCCTTCCCCTTCTTCTTTTCTTTAGTGTTTTGCTTCCATTACTTTTCGCTGTCTTTTGATCCAGCCAGAATATGTGTGCGTACCAGTTCAGTTGTTTCTTTTCTATCTTCTTATGTATTGACTCTGGATCTCACATCTTTCTTATTTCTTCATCACGTATTCTGTCCCATTTTGTTTTACCAGCTACCTTTCTTAAATGCTTTATTTCTGTGGCTATTATTTTGTTCTCCTGCTCTCTCGGAAGTGTCGCTGACATATAGGACCGTTGGTAGTGTAACGTTATGTACGATTAATTTCACTTTTTTCCCAATATCGATCTGTTTAGCGCATAGTAAATATTATGCCGTACCTCGCTAAAATTTGTTAATTCTGTCTCTATTTTTCCATCCTCGATAATTACGCTTCCAAATATTTATATGTTGTAACTGTTTCTAAGCGAATTCTTCTCTTGTTTCTCATTCACTATCATTGTTGTACTTTTATCGGTATTCACTTCCATTATCATCTTCTCTATTTCTTTCACCCATAGGTCTACTAGTTTTTGCATTTTATTATTTGCGTCAGCACTATCACTATATCGTCGACATACATTTGTAACGCCCCATTATATTTGTGCGTTTCTTGTGAACTTCATTTCCAATGCTGGCTTGCATCTCTAATATAAATAACCACTCGCGCACCTCTTTCCGGCGAAGTCGCGGGAAGGAATGTTGAATTTTGGGTAAAAACGCATAATCTTCGAGATATAGAGGCCTGGTTGACATTTTTCAGTTGCTTTCTTCGAATTGAGCTCTTAACGAGAATGGCTGTACACGCCAAATAATTCAAGCCTTCTAAATAGATTTTAATATCTTGATCCAAGTAAGCTATGCAAATTAGCAGCATTTTGTTTCTTGTCAACAATCGCGGGGTACGCTTCCAGCGGCGTCACACACAAATGGGTTAGGCTTAATTTCCATCTTAGGGTAAGCGCTTTCCTTGTTATTTTTGTTTCTGTGCTAATTAAGTGGTAATTAGGCCTTCATCATCCGGCGGAATGTCCTGGAGGCAATTGCCCCATTGGAATTCTGTGGTGTACGCAAGCATTTGCTCTGAGCCAAGGTCGTTTCGAGATAAGTTCCACCCAGGAATGCTGCGTTTCTCACGATGTCTTCGCACCTGATGACTGCATTCGAAATCGCCCTGAACAAGCGTCCCACTTAGCAGCAAGTACATACTAGTTTGCTATTCAGCGTTTTGGTTGTGTCGATAAAAGCAGATTTGCCTGCTATGAATTGCGTATTTATAACAAAGACCTTTGGGGGTAAAATCGCACGGTTAAACGTAAATTCAATAGTTTTATCGAATTCAAAATTTTATAGGTTTTGCAAGCCGGTCGAAGTGTGTTCTGCTATCACTACATTTAGCTGGAAGTGTGCATAGCGTAAATGCTATATTGGTGCTATTAAATTCTCTTTACTGTTATTGGTATTTTCCTTGTTATTTCTACCATGGCCCTGACCCTGCTCGTTTCTTTTTGAGATTTAGGTTAAAATTAGAGGCTTTCAAGCTAGATTTGTGATTAGGTTGTGTTTAACAACTGGCTCCAATCTGTTTTAATTTTTATGAAGTTTTTTGTAACCTTAAGAACCGCTGCCTGGTCTTTATATATATATTCTGCCGAGGGTTAAAGCTAGCTAAGGCTGTGCTACCCCTTGTTTAAGGGCGGTACACACATTAGACTACTCATCTTTATCGGTTCTAAATTCTTGCAGCTAATTACTGTGTCTAATTCCGTCATTCTATCTTTAATAGTTTTCATTATTCTGTTCATAACTACAATAAACATTAGTGGACTTAGACTGTTTCCCTGCTTTAATCTTTTTTCCATTTCAAACTCATTAGAGCTATCTCCCGTTACTTGTACTTTTCCTTTTATTGTTTTATATATATCATTCATGAAATGTATTAACTGAGTTAACACTTCCATACTACTTCTACCTACTGTGTCAAATGCTGCTCTTAGATCTATGAATGTTAAAAGTAACTCCTCACCGTCTATTTTCCTTTCCATTAGATTCCTCACTATGAATATGCTGTCACTAGTTTATCTATTAGGTCTAAATGCCGCTTACTTGTCCATTTTACTTTTTATCACATTTCGCAGTTTCTCTTCAACTATTCTGGTGTATACTTTGAAACATACTGAAATAGATATAGCTCTATAGTTGTCGTAGTTCGTTTGTTCTTCTTTTTATTTATCGATACAATCAAATTGCTTTCGCAATCCTCCGTTATTTTCTCCTGTCTCCATTAGTCGTTGCAATTCTATATAACCATCCTTTTCTTTTTGCTAACATGTATTTTATTATTTCTGGTTGTAAATTGTCTTCTCTACATGCTCGCCCTTCTTATTCCACAGATTGCTATCGTTTTTCCGCACTATGTTTCCTTGAATATTTTCCATCTCTTTTCCAATGTCCATTCCATTATTTTTGCTTCCAACTTATAGAATTCTTTATACGTTTCCTCTCGATATTGCTTTTAATTTATTTTTTGTCACCTTTATAAATTCCATGTTCTCCTCTACCTTTTGTTTCTCTACTGTCCACATCGCTCTTACTAGTCTATGATTGGTTGCTATATATAGTTCTGCCTCTTTATTGGTATAGATTTGTTGTATATTTTGTCTTAAATCCCGCGCGTCGGTTATATAATTTATTATATTTTTTGCATTTCTTTCCTCTGCCACATATTTATCTTCCAAATTTTTGTACCAGAATGTGTTTCCTATCAACAATTTTTTTTTGCAGAATTCTAACATCTCTGCATTCATCCCTTCCTATTATGTCGTTACAATTTCCCATTATTATTACTTTTTTATTATCTTCTCTTACTTCATTCAAGAGCTTCTGTAGTTTTTCTCAGAATTTTATTATTTTCTCTTCTTCAGTTCCTTCTACCGGGGCATATATTTGTACTATTCTTGCTCTTTCATGCATTTGTATGTGTAATACTGTAATTCTATTTTCTCTTGTACAATTATCCCTACTCCTTTCTATGACCTTTGTCTTGTCGGTACACCGGAATAGTATAGACTATGACTGCTTGTTAGTTTTATATCTTTATTTCCTTTTTCCTTTGTTTATTATATTCATATTCGTCTGTTTTCCAGTTCCATTCTCATTTGTCGTTTTCTCGCTGTGGTTGTCAACATTTTTCCTCATATGCATATGAACTAATAGTTTTCTGGCTTTCTCGCATGTTCTACATTTATATTTTCCTTTTCAGGGATCTTTGGCTTACAAGTCGATACTTTTTCTTAGTTTCTTCTAAGTACTCCGCCGATCCATTTTCTATCTTGCTTTCTTTCAGAGTTTCCATAATGTAAACAAAGCAGCAGGAATTTCAGAATACCTTAACGACATCATTTGCAGAAATTAAAAATTCGAAAATGTCAAACTTGCGCTAGACCAATACCTACAGATGCCATCGAAACAAGAGCGGAAACATAAAAAACGACAAGAATAGTGAGAACGACTAAGATGAAAGTATTGAGAACCATCAAAGGTGAGAAGCGAAGAGCTTGAAGTACAATGTGTTGTAAGATTGACGAAATGAAGACTAGAAAGACCACGTCCACAGCATGAACCGAGAAAGCTTAGCGAAATGGCCCAAAACGCAAGGTCAGATACCAGAACACCATTAGGCAGACCTCCGAAGAGGTGGTGTGAAAGGTGGACGTCAACATCGCAAGAGGCAGAATGAAAAAAGAAATTGACAGGAGGGAGTAGAAGAAGATATTAAAGTGAGTAGTACTACTTTTTTAAACAATGAACAGTGAACTCAACACGCAGCACTGTCTCAAATTCTGAACGTTCTTCAGTCCTTGTTTTACTACGTTTGTACTCTCTTTTAATAATACTATGATTATATTTATTGATGTACCATCTACTCTACTATCTTTTAATCGTTTCTAAATGTCTTTACATTAAATCCTTTGAAAGGTCTTGACTAAACCTATAAAGCATACATGTACTTACATTCTCTATCTTATTGTTTTCTTACTTATTTGTCTTATTGCAAATAAAAGGTGTGATATACTTTTTAATGCTATATTGTGTGTCACTGATTAACTTCTCTATTTTTTCTCTAGTTATTGATTGGAAACTTCGGAATACTTAGCAGATTAGTACCCCTATAGTTTTTGCACTCTTTCGAATCGTCTTTTTTAAACAGTAATATTATTGTGCCCGTTTGCTAATCGTTTCGTACCTGCCTGGGTCGGAATATATCGCTTAATAACTTCAGCAATCTGTTGTTGCCAGTCTCTCCCAATTTACATTGTCGCTCTTGTGTCGTCTTTTCATGGTACTTTTTCGTAAATTCAATTTTGTGTTGCGTTATCGAGTTCTTTTCTGGTTATTCCTCAATTCTGTCCTCTAATAATTTTTAGAAACATGTTGCCTCTAACTTTCCGTTTTGTCTTTTTCTTTAGTTGGTAGAGTTCCGTGTTTATCTTTGATATGTTTGATCTTTATTGTCTTAGCCTTTTCAGTGTGCCGTAGAATAGCCGTTGATTTTCTGCATATTTTTCTTTTATTTTATATACAAATTCTCTCAAAGTGTCCTGTTTTGTAGTTTTTACTATGTTTTTTGTTTCACTTCTCGCAATCTCTTTCCTTACATTTACACTTTGTGACCGCTGAATGCTCTAATATCGGAAGTAAGGTACACAAATAGCTAATGATAATCTTCCAACATTTTAATATCAGCAGGATAGCGAGCTGTAAATACCCAAAAATAGTCCGTAACCATAACGTTTAACGAGCCAGCTAAGCTACTCCGGGGATGGGGTGGGTCCCTACTAAAATTAGCAAAACCAAATAAGACCACCACCCACTTAATTGTTTAACAACTCGCGAATCTTAGTTGGAAGATCTGGTAACCGTAACTTACATTGAAGGGATATCTCAAAAATACATTATTGGTAGGCTCTGATAAGCCCGTGACAGACAGAAAGACACATAAGTACAGCGCAATTAACGTGATATTTATTTCCAATATATACAGACAAATAATATAAGAGGGCAATTTCCCGTAGTGAAATAAAATATTAAATCTATTATATCTAAAGGCAAATCAATGTAACCAAAATTTAGAAAATCAAAAAGATATAAAAAAACCTAGGAAATCCATAAGTTAGTAAGTCCTGAAACAATAAACAGAGGCGAAATGCATTTGTAAAAACTCACTTCAAGTGTAAATCGGCTTAGCGACCCATCTCCAGTCCCAAGTAGAGACTTATCAAAACCTATCTAAGGATACATTTCCAACATGTTCTTCATGACAGAACTCACCAGAAAGACACTATTTTCATTACATCCACCAGATAGTGTTCTTTCCCATATTCCCATGTAACTAACCAACAATAAGGTATAGGAAACTAACGGAAATACAGCAACCACAAAATTGCAAATTTCTCGTAGTGAGACGCGAGGTCTCCGAAAATTTCAATGGTAGCAGAGAACGTTGTTTTTTCGAGCTCAGGCCGGAAGTCGTACAACTAAAACAATAGAAACCGATAAGTCAAAGTGGGATCGATAAACGGTTTACCAACACAGTGGAACGAAATAACCCTAGAAAACCTGACCGCGACCAGAGGTTCTAAGCAAGCGCGCTAGGACTCTACACGACAACACAAATATTTTATTTATTTATTTATTTATTTAATTCGCACTCAGCCAACAGCCGTTAGGCCAATTATAGGCGTCGCTGTGCAGTTATGAGGACTTCCAACCCCACTAACGACTGTCATGATGTTTGTATGACCGCCGGGACCAACTTTTTTCCGTAATAGCCGTACCACGAGGCGCCGAGAGATGCAGCCGTGGAACTCCCATCCAAGTTTTGACCAGAGACAGCGTTGCTTAACTCTGCTGATCGAACGTGGACGCTTGTTCAAGCTACACGACTCGGACATTTAGTGAAATGAGGTTGAGGAAACGTAAGCTTCACAAAACTAGCTTAAAAAGCTAAGACTGTACGAAATATCACGTACAGATACGATGAGATAAGCCAAATAATGTAATAAATAGAGACACAGCCAACCTGATAACTGACAGGTTCAATATATACACTAAAAATCACTAACGTTAGGAAATAAAGCAAAAATAGATGCTTATGTTAAAATCAACATAACAACATTTTGTGAAACGTTTACTTTTTACGTTTATCTTGGTTTAGTTTGGACGAGGTCAAAGTAGTTTGAGTTTTTTTTTATAATCTTAGAAGTCGTCCTGCCAAGGACCATAAACGCACGTTTTACACGTGCTACATACAATATCTTGTATACAGATCGTAACAGCAGTGTAAAAACGTGGTTCGGTAAAATTTTCTCTGCTGCACTGTACTCATATTAGATATTCTAGGTTATATTGGCATTAAAATTTACGACAGCACACTTTTTATTGCAGGTGACCTTGGTGATGTGCAATAAAAACAGTCACTTAAAACAAAATGTAATCATTTTACAGTATTTTATCGTTTAAGAAAGATTTAACAATGTTAACCGTGATTTAAAAAAGTTAAAAGTCTTGTTCAATATCTCGTAAACGTGGTGTAATATTGTTTACACGAGATCAAAGGTTGAATAAGCAACATTTAAAATGGTTCAAACTGAATTGAAACCATTTAACTAGGTACTTTGTAACAATTTTAAAAATCGCTTTAACGTTTTTAGCTAAAACAGATTTGCGGGCGGTAAACATACATTATAAATCAGTACTCCTTTAAACAAAACTTAGTTCTTTAAAGTAAATGACAGATTAACGAGATTTTAAATTCTTTTAACGATATCAACAATGCTTTTACGAGTATTAAGTTCTTTTAATGAAATTAAAATATAAATAAACAACATTAGTGTGTTTAATAATCATATAAATTGCATAAATTGAAATCCATATAGCAAGCTTAGTAATTTTAACAAGACTAAAAGTGTAAATAAAAATGAAGTCATTTTTAGAAGTAATACAATGATTTCATCATTTAAGTTTTCACAATGCTGATGGTAATGAGGTTAAAGTTGACTTCTTTTAAGCTACATTTGAATTACTTCCGTATTAACGAGATTAAATCCATTTTATGAGATTTCTAAGGAAATTGGAATTGGTATAATTCGGTTTTTTGTGTCGCATTGCTTGTGGTAGGAAGTCTGGTGTCAGAGTTTTCAGATTGCGCAAGCGCCTCTAACTCAACTTAACGACTGTCACTAATATGACAACCAGGACCGACAGCTTAACGTGCTCCCGAAACACCGCTGGCTGCGATTTTACTACCATATAAGTCCGAATACCGACCGTTGGGTAAGTAAATGAGATTGAACATTGTTATATCAAGATTAAATGTCATTTAAATAAAGTTAGTTGCTTCAATAAAATACAAATACTTTCAAGAAGAAATCAGATTTAGGACTTTTAAACGATTTCAATGCCGTTTACGGACGTTTTATGTCGTTTAAGGAAACCTGTCACTAGATGTCCTTTATAATGTAATGGAAGAAAGCCACCTGTCAATAAATGACACTAAATGCTAGTGCGACAGTGAAAGTAGAATATTTACTGATCTAGGTGGTGTTGACGTGTGATATTCTATTATGGTTATGTACTCTGTCATATTTATCGTTTACCCGGTGTACTAAATATGTATGGTTAATAAAATCTCCAACTAGCTCAATTAATAATTAATTTAAATGTGAAACTCCTTACTCAAGTTGGGATATGCATTTTTAATTATTCTTAAATTACATATTATATTTTTAAGGTCAAACTCTAACTCGGTTATGTAGATTTCTTTAACCTAAATTGTAATTTAACAGTCCATAATATGTTTTACTTCCACTGCAACGAGAAATATTATTTCTCTCCCTTACTTAATATTTTGAAGATAGAAAGCTGAGTTAAAATAATATGATAGCAAAAAACAAGGAACAAGGAAATATAAGTTCTTGTTATATTACCATACTTTTGCCCAAAAACTTATATAATATGCTCTGTATATTCAAAATCCAAAAATATAAAGACAACTTCAAAAAAGAACACGTCAATCGCCCCAAAAACGGAACTGTATGAGTCTTTTCCGTCCCGCTTTCGATAAATCCAATTCAAATTTTTGCGACAGCACACATGGCACGAGCAACATTAAGCACGGATCGCAAATCAAATCCACGCTAGGGCACTTACACGGTGGGCCAAGCACGGAAAATCTTTGCTTTGAAGATTGCATAGTCTCATTATCATGTCTATAACATTCAAAGGGCTGTCCAAAACACACTCTATTAATAGCAATTACCCTAAGGCGGCGTTTAAATACCCCATTACGGGTTACCCCATGTAACTTGCAAGTGACATTTATATATGATGATATGTGGGTACCTAAAGGTTATGTGTGCATGAGAGCGAAGAATCGGATGACGATTTGCAAGCAGAATACGGAAATCACCCTTCGCACAAGGGGCGTCGGGTCTGCTTTATTCTCGCAAATTGTTTTAAAAAAGCAAAACTGCAAAAATTCTTCAGTGAACGAGTGAATTTTGCTCCACGCTGCCGCCGTTGCAAGCGAGACGATCATAAAAACAAATCTGGCTCTTGGATTCTTATTTTCAATCTTACGCTGATATTGACAGATTAAAAGGCTAGAAAATTGGATTTTCCGATTTTATTGCGTGTTCTCTGCATTTTAAACTTTCTGGGCCCGCATTCATGCCAACCCGGCTGACCGATCACATTCTGATAGTTACCCTACTGCTTTTAATTAAAATTAAAATAGCCAATAAGCACTAGTGGTGGAATAACATTTTAAAATAGCAACAAATGTACTATATTTCCTCCGATTGCAATTGTATTCACAAAAAAATATTTTATACCTTTTAAAAATTTAAATAAAAAAACAACACCGACTAGTATTAAATATCAATAACTCATTTCTTAGTAACAACAATGACACATAGAAAAGTGTTAATGACACTGAGGAACGTAAACGTAACTATCATAGTAAATTTAATGTACAAATAGCATACGGGATTATCTAAGCATACAAATTTGCCGTGAATTAGCGTATAAGGCACCAATCAAGCAAAGTAATAAAGTCTCTCCATGAAAACATCACTTAGTACAAAAACAAAAACTATAGATTACACAGACTGGCGAATATTGTCGTCGAAAAGGCCTTAGGTGATTAAATATGAGTAAGTTATTCCGTTTTCTATTTTGATTACAATTGAATACGAATTCAACAATCAAAGCCCGCATCGAGTAGTTTTCGCATATGGGTGCAATTCGGAAAACCCAGGAATTTCTCTTGGAAGCGCGAAAGGCGCGTTGCTAGGCATTCAGTATTGAAAATTTAACCTTACGCCCAAGCTGTGAACTGCGGAGAACGTGAGCGTCCTACGGGTGCATGTGGTTGATTCTTCGCTTATCGACTATTTCCAACACTAATGGTGACTGAAGCTGCGGCTGAAGCTGGGGCACGAACGCTGAATTCTAAAACGTGAAGGAAAGCGAGAGTGAAGCTGGACGTCGGTAAATAACAAAAATAATGAAAAAGGCTTGAAACAAATTTGATCTAAAGTAGAACAGCTTTAGAAGCAAAAATCAGAAAAACGCCGATTTCCGAAAAAGACATGTTTCACCTCTTTGCATACTCGGTAATTTTGAAGCAAAAAGCGCAGCGATTTCAAATTCAGCGCTTGTTAGATCTATTCGGAGGGCTGGCTTTCGAAATCGTCGCAGATGCAGCAAACAAAGGCGCAAATATATCAAGAGGCGCTTTCGGATGGTAACAATAGGTATTTCTCAAGCCTTGTTTAGCAGGTACACTTGGTAATTCCACCCCACTATACACGGTGTTCCATAAATATACAGACAAACTTTTAGGGGAGGTAGGGGACATCAAAACAAACATATTTTGTTTTATAAACATTTGTCCGAAAACGCTTCGTTTTCTAGATACAGGGTGTTAAAATTTGTAGAAAAAAACGCTTCAGCCGATTTTAATGAAATTTTCACAGTTTGTTGGTAACTTTATGAGGCAGCTTTTGGATCTATTACAGTTGATACAGTAATTCCGGGCGTGCTCACGGGGCAACCTGTTCGTGTTTTTGCATAAAAAATAACACCCAGTGTTTTTTTTTGCAATTTTTAAACTTGTTTAAGATGAAGCAACTAAAAACACAACTTTTTTTCACTTAAGGGTTTTGCGTAATTTGCTTCGTTTTCGAGGAAAAAAATTTGAATTTTTTTTTACAAATTTTAACACCCTGTATCTCGAAAATGAATAGGTTTTGGACATATATTTATATAGCAAAAAATGTTTGTTTTGATGTCTTCTACCACCCCTAAAAGTTTGTCGGTATATTTATGGAACACCCTGTATAATTTTACTTAATTCTGATTTTCCACGTTTTTTTCCACCTTAATACGATTATTTTAATATTTCTTTATGTGCGTTCCTTCCTTAGCTACACATTTTTCTTCCTCATTAAGCTAATCTAACTTAAAAGAAATTACCCATAAAACGGTAAGCAATAAATATTCCATGGAAATGAGGAAACTAATAAAAGAAAAAAGAAGAGCTAGAAAAATGGCAAAACTAGAGATCTAACTCATAAAAATTCTCTATATAACGAAACTGAAAGAGGAATTAATAACTATTTAGAAGAATTATCAGCAGAAGCAGAAACGACAAGAAGCTGACAACGACCAGTGACCCAAAAAAACATGATGGAAGCTGGAGGATAGTCAGTAAAGTGCTGAAAAAAAAGTACTCTGACAAGCTTTTGACGGATTTTGGCACGAAGGTTTGTTGCATACACTGTATAATATTAAAGCCATCTTTTTGGTGGACGTCGTGACGGTCGTCTAGAGATGGAGTTATATATATTCACTATCCCGGCCACTCTATTTTTCTCCATTCTGCTTACACGGTTTCTTCTCCACTGCCTCGACATTGCTTTTCCCCAGCCTACCACATCTTGGATCCCACATGTCTCTGTGATGTTATCAGTGGCGGCTCGCTATAAGGAGCCAAGGAGATATGGCTCTAAAATATCAAATCAGTTATTCGAGATTTCTTTATTATGAAAAGATTTTTTTAACTTAGTTTTCTTCATTATTTTCATTTTACAGCTTAAACAAAGGACGAGTAATTTTCATTTCTTGTATATAAACTTTACGGTAAGCGCTTGCTGGCTTTCACAGACGCATTGGGGCCAGATGAAAGTGGCCCAGCTTTTGGAAAATTTATGGATTGCAGCGGGCGAAAGATGTAGCTGCAAAGGTAGGTTGTTTAGCATTTAATTGGACCTTTACGTTTGTCCAAGCAGTCTCACTGCAGCTGTGATAGAGTGATAAAGTTGCATACAGAGGTAATTTAGAGCAATCAATCCAAATTTAACACTAGTTTGAGACTATAACAGACTTTTATAGTGAAAATGTGAATGGAACCTGTACTGCAGCTGTCATAATTGAAAATTGTGGTGTAAATTGGGATTGGAACTCAATATAACTTTATAAATAGATTGTAAATAAGGCATAGTAAGTTTTGCTATAGTTTACTATGGTCAAATTATAAGGAATTTTACATGCAATTTAGTGCCGTCGTTTCGTTTTTGAAAAAGTAGGATATAAGATAATTATTCGTAAAAATTGATATTTCATACATTTCTGCAATAGTTGTTTTGTTGTGATTAGTTAATTTTAAACATGCCACCTTGTGACGAGCCAATCAGCGATAAGAAGTTATATTTATCCACAAAAAATATACAGTTTAACTAAAAGCTGTATAATACAGCAGCGAACTAAGGATTATGGTAACCTATAGAAATTAAGCAGTTAGTAGATACTTTATCGAGACGGCGAAAGCAACTCAAAAGCTGAGCAGGAAAGTATCAAGAAGGTAAAGGGGCAGAACGAGACAAGCAGAGCAGCGAGATCTATAGTTTTTCAACGTCCGAAGGAGATTCCATGACGACAACATTGGCATCCATCTTACTTCGAACAGGGTATCTGTCAATTGAGCCGTAGCTGTATTCTACCACCAAAATGAGTGCAGGCAACGGAAGAATAAAACAAAACACCATTTTTATTACTTTAATACAGAAGTAAATTAGTTTTGAGTTATTATCGTAATTATCAATTACACTGGTTTCCAAAGAAACCTGAGAGAAAATCAGTAATTTTATTTCAATTTTGTTTGTGATTGAAACCCCTGTGCGCGAACAGAATGGAAGTTCATCATTCAAGCGTGCAAGAGTATCGCTGAGCGAGCTAGTTTTTAGAGGTGCGATCCCGCCCCAAGTGTGTTCTTACGATATATGGGGAGCTAGAAGTGCAGATTCGCGTTGAAACAGCGGCCGTTGAATTTTACAGACAGTCTGAAGTCCTGTCGACATTATGGTGGTAAAGGCATCACCGTGGAGAGCTGTGAGTGCCAAGTCTAAGTATTAAGCAGCTGTCACTTCCCTTATTGCTGTTTCAGTGAAGCAGTCATGGAAGTGAAGGTCTCCACTAAGTGCCATGTTTAATACTAAAGTAATCTCTGTGTCCGTTGTTCATTGGTGTGTAAACAAATTCAATTTTATTTGAGTAGATTTTGGAGATATCTTTTTCAGATTAATACAAATTCAGATTGTTTGCTAGGGTTATTTCAACCGAAACTCTTCTTAACCATGACTGAGATAAATAAGGTAAGAAAGAACTCATTACTATTGAGCTAGCTGGCAATAATAGAAACGTAGCGGAGTAGGAGACGCCTTATTACGGTTGGTGCCCATCTGTCCATGCAACGGAGCTCCCGACCGCCGTGTTACACATCACAAGCGATATGGGGTTGTAATAAAACTATGATACTAGTGACCACACACACCTTATAATAATCTCACAGTAAAGGCTAGGAAATGCAAGCTACTACTACATATGGAATTTGTTGAGTTTGAAAAAGACCACTGGTTCTCAATGAGTGTCATATGGCACCTTGGGGTGCTGCAGCAACTTTTAAGAGGACCACGGTTAAGAAATGAAGGCCGAAATATATCCCCCCCTCCCCCCCAATTAAGAAAAGAATAGCAACTACGTATTAAAAGTCTATTTAGGCGACTTGCAATAAACGACGGCGTTCGAAGTTGCCGAACCCACAGCAACAGCTGGGGGAAATTTGAAGTAACACTTTCGGACCGTAACAAGCGTTGTCTAGGAGTAGCCTAGCTCCAATGAGGACTTGATGTATACAGTTAGATAGAGACGTAGAATTTTATGTAAACACAACAACTGCCTTTTGTTGTAAAATGTATAGCAATTCGACAAAGCTGCTATTTAAAATTATTACAATGTTTCTGCTTTGCTGTATCACGTTGGAATTGCTAATGTTTTCGATTTAAAAATAAATTAACTAGCAAAATTAGAAGGTCAACTGCTTCCAACTAAAGTCCACCTAATATTGCTTTCGTTTCTTTTTGCTGCCCTCTATAGCAATTTCTATTTGTACACTTTCACCTGTTTCCTAATTGACACATTAGCACATGTTGAAAACCTTGTCTACAACAATTTAATAAAAATAAATCCGCCAAACTCCCGTTCTTTAAAGAAACCAAAGCGCGCTGACAGCTTCTCAGCGCCATAAATGCGAGCCCAACTTTTATCCCATTTAATATAAGCCTATTGTATTTGACAAGTCAAAAATTATACCAGGGTTTACTTTAATTATTCCTAATTTTATCTTAGATTAATTTCTTTCTTTCCCCCGTTCAAGTACCTCTCATAAATACGTGCCCTTAAATTAATCCCCTTTCTTAATTTTAATTTATTTTTTATGAGTTATTCGTCCACGGCTCGGTTCTCGCTCTGACAACAGCCAGGGATGGATTTGGAAGAATTTGCATTAGTAATTCGCAATAGGTTTCAAAACAATTTTTCAATTATTTGCGGAAATAAATTCCCTTTCTGTAATTAAGTTGGATGCTGAATTCATTGTAAGCTAAAGTAGAAATAATAACCATCGAGACACCGTTATCTCTTTCTAAAACATGGTGTTATTGTAAAACAAAAAGTGAATAAAGAATGTTGCCTCTTGCATAGAACTATTGTTCAAGATGATTGATGTCATTTTCATTTTGTTTTTGTTATAAACTTGCACATGAACAGAACCGTTTGTTTTGTTCTAATACTTGTATAATCTTGCTGGCATTTGACAGAATCGAATATTGTTGCTAAACTGCTTATTTTGATTATACCATTCCCTCTAACATCAACCAATGAAAAACGGCAAAATGCATACTAACTCTTGATAACGTACATAGCAACTGTGATAATCATATACCTTCCTGACTAATAAGTGATAGTCAAATGCCTTCACAAACATCGCGTTATCTGCTGACAGTACAATTGCCATAACAGCCACATTAAATGTACTTTTAATACCTATAAATATACTGTTCAGACGTTGTTTATTGACTCGTGATAGAATCTAGCCGAATGCAACTTGTGTCTTTTTGATTATCAAATAATTTTTGTTTCCACTTGATATATTGTTTTAGGCAATCACGCTCGTCCTTCGGACTCGCTTAATTGCCAAACAATACATCTCATGTAAACAAAAATGATTATTTGATAATCAAGAACCCGCTACTTGGATTATATATGATAGTACATGTGGAGAAATATTTAAAATCTTTCCACGTACTCAATTAAAAATGTCTTCAACTACACAATTATTGAAACTGGATACATTTATAGAAATTACTAAAGTTCTATTTCCCGTTTTGTCATATTTTCTAACCTAAATGCATTTGAAAGCAATAACCTCAAATGTAATCTTCGTTTAAACACAACAAAATCATCTTACACTGCTAAATTGAGGCAGCTTCCATAGCCAACCTTCAACGCAAAAAGAATATGAACAGAGTAATGGGTATCATTTCAACTATGGTAGGTACCTACAATCGATGTGTAATTATATGTACGCAATAGCAGCCATCAAAAAATAAATGTTTCGCAAAACACGAAGCCTAAAAACCGAATATGCGCGCGGCCACGAGAAGCAACAAAGGAATAATTCGCAGGTTTTCCCGGGATTTCCTCGCGTAAATGTATTTATTTACTTTGAACATGTTGCACCCAATATACAACAAAGGGCGTGCGATCCCTCTGGTCAGTTGGCACCCCTGTCAAAATATCAAAATGAAAAATCGCACCGTCAGATACACTTGCCGGGACAGTCCCGTTCAAAAATAATCGTAATTTTATTTTCTCCAGGAATAGGCATTCGCTTGCAGCGCCGAATGACGTCTGAACGAGCTTTCAGCTGCAGTTTTTAAAAGGAAACTGGCGTGCCTTTAAACGTGCAACCTGCTCGCATTTTTTAATTAAACTGTGTTTTAAGAAAACGTTTCAAAATCGTAATACACGTACATAGCATGAAAAAATGAGACGTGATTAATGTATTTACGATTTTTGTTTGATGAAAATACTTTATGCTATTGTGAAGGCTAGGAGTTAAGATTTGTAAAAAGATAAAAAAGTATAATAGGAAAGTACATATTTTAAGCAATATTTTAAGTACTGTTTAGGAATTCGTTCGGCAATGCTGAGCTTAGCATTTTCAACTGGTTTATTTTTAATATACTATTGTTAAACTTTGAAGAATGGCATAATTCCTAGTGGGATAAACGTAAAGTCAGCGGATCGTCCCTGGCCACCACAGCATCAACTTTGAAATGTCAGATAGCCTTCTGATTATTTTATAACCGTTAACATTAAACACGTTTTCAGATATCCACCGCCAAAGTATAAAGCATCAAGTATTTCCATGATTTAAAAAAATCAAAATTCGTTCACATTATTTCCAAATTATTTCTTGATAATAATTAAAAAGATAAAATAAAATCAGTCTATTATCAACAGCAGAAAAGCTGAAATGAACTCAGCAAGAGAATAGAAAACAGTCCCCTGACAAAAATTTAAAAAAAAACAGAAGAAACAAAGAGGTAATCTACCAAGTAGGCAAATGAACACTTGATGTCTATGAAGAAAGGCAGGTTGTTACCTACATACATGGGTACGAAAACATAGAAGAACAATCAATATGACGTATTTGTTAGAAGAGAATTCTCAATATTAATCAATGGGTAGGAAGTAGAAGGAAAAACTGAAATCAACTTGTAAAGCGAAAAAGACCAAGAAGAGAAAAAAACAAGGCAGAACACCAAACGAATGAAATAAAACTAGACATCCACGTCGAAAAACAAACAGTCCCAATAACATACAAATTCTACAAGAACATCCAACAATAACGACTCCTTGGTGTATAACCAGCAGTAGAAGGCACCAACATCAGTTATTAGAAAACCTCTGAAGAAACTCACAGCATTGTAACGCTCCGTTTCAATTTCATTTCTATAACGCGTTAATGCATTTGGCACCTTATTTCGGAATACCTTATTACCGGGTGTCCATTCTCAAAGTCGAACATAGGCAATTAACATTAGTACATTCACTCGTTCTTCATTGAAATAATTCATTTTTCTGTAGATAATTTTAACAGACGTTGACAGAAAATACCTGATTTACGCCAACTAATTACCAATTTTTTTGACAAATGCTATCGAACTTGAAAAGCAAGGCATGGTATATTAAAAAATTCCCAAGTTTTAAATTAGTATTTTAAAATAAAAATCGTATCTTGAATATTATTATTAGTATCAATTGATGCGTAATAATTGGCGAACAGGAATCGGCAAAAGCGTTCAATACAATGTTAATCGCCTATGTTCGACTTGAGAACGGACACCCCTATAATTATTGTAGTAAAAGAATTCAAGTTTATCGCAGCAGGCGTGTGCAAAGTGATAAACACCTGAGGTTTTCGTGTTGGAACTTGTTTGGCATTTCGAATCTAGTAGGCCGCTCAAACAGCCGAATAGCTGACAGAGTATTGATTTTTCGAGAAGCACGTTTTTGCGGATTTGAATTGCTGGGCTATACTGAAGCCGTTTTTGTTGCTTAACAAGCAAAGCCGCTAAGTGTTGTTTTCGTAAGGCGCATTCTGCGTAGGTAAGAAAGCACATTTTATTGTATTCTTTGAGTACTGATCTTTGTATTTAGACTGGGTTCCTTTGCGCTGCGATGCGTCTTCTGCTATAATTAGGCGGTGAACACGTTCGGCTAGCAGCTACGAGTTAAAATCCAGCAGCTACGCGCTACAATCACCTAATATCGTTTAGTGTGGGTTATGGTTTTGTATAGGATAAATTGGGCTCAAACGAAGGCTAAAAATTCAGCTAATTTAGTTCCCCGATTCTGCTTCAGCATGGGTTAGGAACTCGCGACATGTGCCGCTACCTTTTGTAGTTAGCTGACTTCTAACAGTGACGACCTTTGGAGTCTCAGAATTTAGCAGCCAAACCCAGTTTAGCGTCTTCATAGATAAATGCAATACAACAAGATCATTCCACTTGCCGATCTCTGGACCAACATCAAGTTAAACTGTAAGTACATGCCATTATCAGCTCTGTTCCTTTCGACAAAGGAATTTGCTTTAATTATGTCAGTTCTTACTAAAATCTTAGCAACCTTTTGGCTCAATAATTTATGACGCTAATGAGCAAGAATTTAAATAATCCAAAATTGCTGAAATAAGCATGTGCATTGTAACTCA
The DNA here is from genome assembly GCA_940337035.1 of Agriotes lineatus. Classification (NCBI taxonomy): domain Eukaryota; kingdom Metazoa; phylum Arthropoda; class Insecta; order Coleoptera; family Elateridae; genus Agriotes; species Agriotes lineatus. The sequence goes on along the minus strand of OW679203.1, from coordinate 18,583,140 downwards.
TGAGCCGTGCTTTAGGCGTTGTGCGTTTATGCCAATTGCAATGGCACAGGTGTTGTCCTGAAGTTGTGAATTAAGCTATAATTAGTATTTTGTGGATTAAATATTTGGAAGTAAATTCCTATTTATAATTTATTAATTCATTTGATAAGCTATAGTCCTAGGTACTATTTTATTTGTTGTCACACGGCCTGATTGCAAATGCAAATAATTCATATGTTACTGCGATTTCTGGGTTTAAATAAATGCCCCTATTGCTATTACTTGTTTGTGTTTTCTTCTCCAACTCCCCTAGCTGAACGAGTAATCTAGGTATGTGGTGGAACACCAAAGGTAGGTGGAGCATTTTTAAGTAGCTAGTTTTGTTTTATATGTTGTGAGTAACGACAAGGCGCCCAATTTGTATTAATGCTTCTGTTTAATTGAAAATCCCGAAGCATTTCTTAGCTTGATTCTTACACCACCCCATATTCTGCCGAGAGTTAAAAGAGCCTTGTCAACCGCTTTGTGTAGGACGGTACAGCATGAACAGCTAAACGTCAAGTTCAAATCGACGACCACAGCATAACCCGGAAGAACCTACCATTATGAACAACAGCCGTGAAAGCCTGCATTCAACAATACACATAATGTATTTATTTGTTACAAGAGACTACTCACTATTAGTCAATGGATGAGAAAGAAGCAAAACAAAAGGCTCGAATCTTCTCGCCAAGTGAATAAAAAAAAACCGTCTGGCAAAAATATTAACCAAGAAGAGAAAGTAAACGTCCTCGTCTGGAAGTCATTTGTAACAACGTGGTATTAGCCTACATGGAACAATACGAAAAAACAGACCAATCAACATGACTGGGTGCGAACAAAATAAAAGACTGAAATCGACTCATTGAGAGAATAGAGAACGGCCATTGAACAAAAATAGGAAAATTAGAAAAATCAAGAAGAGAAAAAAGACGAGACAGACCGCCAACGAGGTAGAATAAATACTGGCCACCCACTGATCAACAGAAAACAGTTGTCTGACAAACATATTACAGCGAGAAAAACAAAAATATGAAGAAAACGAGGGATACCACCAAATAAGTGAAACGAATCTTCTGGTCTATGGTTTAATTTATAAAGACAAGCTATTAGCCTACATGAAAAATCATAAGAAAAAGAAGAGCAATCAACGGGGTGCATTTATTACATACAAAAGAATTTTCCATGTTAATTAATGGACGAGAAGCAGACAAAAATTGGAATCAACTCGTCGAGAACATCGAGAACTATCATCTGACAAAAACAGTTTAGTAAAAGAGACTAAAAAGTCTAACAAGGTAGAATAGACGTCCAGTTTTCTGATTTATGAAATTATTTAGAAATATAGAGTATGAATATACATAAAAAATATGAAAAAAATAAGAACAGTCAACATGGTGTATTTGTTAACAAAGAATATTCAATATTAATTCATCGATAAGAAGAAGAAGAAAAGGATGGAATAAACACGTTGAGATTATAGTATCCAGGTCTATGGAATATTTAGAAACACAAATTACCTAGCTACATACAAGAATTAGGAGAAAAAAGAAGAATCAACATGGTATATTCATTAAGAATATAAGAAAATATTAATCAATGAGTGAGATTCGGATTCTGGAAACAACTGGTCGAGAAAATCGCCGAGTTGCAAAAATAGTAAAGCTAAAAAGACCAAGAAGAGGAAGCAGATGAAGCAGGCTACCAAATAGGTAGAAAAATAATAGAACATGGTGTAATCCTTACAAGAAAATACCCAGTATTAATGAATCGGTGAGCAGCAGAAAATAAAGCTGGACTCACCACTTCGACGAAATATAGAACACCCCTCTAGCCAGAATTGTAAAGCGAGAAAAACCAAGACGGTAAAAAGAATGAGACAGATGGCCAAACAGGTAGAATTAACACTGAGCGTCCTCGTCTACGAAGCTATGAAGTAATTTGAACGACACGGTATCAGCCATCATGTAAGAGTAAGGAGAGAAGGAAGAAGAATCAGCATGGCATATTCGTTAAAAAAGAATATTAATCAATGAGTGAGAATAAAGGAAAATACTGGAAGCAACGGGTCAAAAAACATATCCGCCTTGACAAAATAATAAAGCTAGAAAGACCAAGAAAAGACAGAAAACGGGGCAGGCCACCAAAGGGCTGGTATGAACACTAGATGTTTTCGCCTGTAGAGTAATTTAGGAAAACAGGTTAACAGCTTACATAGAAGAATAAGAAAGAGCAATGACGATGTAGTTGCTACAAGATGATACCCAATCTTAATCAATGCGTGAAAAGCAGAAGAAACGGCTAAAATCGACTCATCAACAATAGAGAAGAGCCATCTAGCAAACAGAGTAAAGGGAGAAATACCAACAGGAGAAAGACGACACTTAACGTCCTCGTCGATGGAGTAATTTGTAAATACAGGTTATTAGCCTACATGGAAGAATAAGGAGAAATTGAGGAACAATCGACACTGTGTATTTGTTAGAAGAGAATCTACAATATTAATCAATGGGTGAGAAGCAGAGGAAAAGATACGTTGGTAGAACAAAGAACAACCACTTAGTGATAATAGTAAAGGGAAGAACAGCAAAAAGTAAAAGAAAGTGAAACAGACCCCCAAACGGGTTGATTAAATACTGAACGTCATCGTTGGAGTAATTTGAAAAGGCAGGCTATTAGTGTGCACGGGAGAATATGAAGAAGAAGAATAACAATTAACATCAGATATTGGTGAGAACAGAGAATAGAAATAGTAATTCTGTAGGGAATATCATACAGAAATTACAAATTGACTGCAAATTTATTCCTTTCTACCCTTTCTAGAAGAAGTTTTCCGTTTATGTTAACGATTTAATTGCAGAAACTAAAAACGGAATCTTTAAGTACGCGAAAGTTAGAATGAAGAAAGACTACTTGTAATTTTAGGAAAACATCGATCTTTATATTTAGACCTGTACCTTTCGATAAGGCAGCTATTCTACGTTTAATGAACAAATTTGATAGAAGCCCATTCTACAAATGAGAATGTAGAATTACATTTTAACCAGTTACTTTAGTTGCTAATTTAGTTTATTTAACTTTTAGCCCCGCTAGTGTCTATCATTAGTACCTTCCGCTTGCACCTACGTTTGTACTTGCACTTGCCCTTGTGTCTTTGTGCACAACTCGAAGTCCTTTTGCTATCTATTAAATGTTTATTGTACCTGAGCGATCTTGCACCTCTAAACAAAGAAAGAGTAGCCGCAACCAATAGCATCGTACTAACAATTTGGAAAACTTACCAATTGCGCACTACCGGCACTAGTACCTTCGCAACGCCATTCAACGCTCGCTTCTGCAGAGACTAGACTAGATCGTACCCGTTTAATCTGTAATTTACATCGTTTCGATTGCACCATTTTGATGCAATCATACTAAAACGATCTATTTAAACTTTTACTTTATTTTATATAAATATTACTGTGACTTAACAATAATACAATCATACTAAAACGATCTATTTAAACTTTTACTTTATTTTATATAAATATTACTGTGACTTAACAATAATACGATCACATCCAAAGAATGAATTACCAAAGGTTACCAAGAATATGTCTAGATAACAGCACCAGATAAAGATGGAAAAAACAGCTCGGAATCTAAAAATATCTTAATAACATAACGGGCCATAGGTCCAAAACTTGAAAGGAAAGGATAAAAGAAGAAAAAAGAGAACACATATAACAACACACGGCTGCTCTTGCACTACAAGAATTTTAAATTAATTTAAGGTACTGTCTCAGAGTCTTTGAGTATTAATTTAACTTTTAAACTTATATAAAAAGCAGTCACTTTATAAACGTCGACAGGTAGCTTCATTATTTCAAATATATAAAATACTTAATGGACTTGAAATCAATCCTACTATGTTGGCAAGAATTCCCCTCCGCGTTCCAGCTGTTAACAGACGTAGTAGTGAAGTCTTTTATTTACCTACTCCTGTATCTAATAGTTCCATCAGTTCTCCTTTGTATAGAATGTGCTCTGTGGCAAACAGAATATCATCCCATATTGATATTTTTCATATGAAACGAAATATGATTAAATCGGTGGCATATAGAGAACTCTAAATTATTCATTATGTATATTATATGTCTATGTACAGTCGTGTGCAGATAAATCTGGGACAGTGCTTTTTTCACATGCAGATTCAGTTAAGAATTGAAGAATATCTCCATGGATTTCCTGCTATCAGAAAGAATTACATTAAACTTTAACAGGTACTGAAACCCGTAACTCTCTCTGATAAGAGGAAATCCATGGAAATATTCTTCAAATTCTTAACTGAATCTGCATGTGAAAAAAACACTGTCCCAGATTTATTTGCACACGACTGTACGTTCGCAGTCCTCTCTAACGTGAATGTACATTTATAATTGGTAGACTTCTCCTTTCAGTGGTTGAATTTTTCTATTTCCAATTCCCGTCACATTATGGTTTTTGTAAAATTAGGTATATTTATTTTTGCATTACATTTCAGTGAGTTCATTAATGTGTCAATTGTAAATGGAATTACTGTTCTGTAATTGGCACAATAAAGTATTATTATTATTATTATTATTAACGTGACCTCGCCAATGCATGCCAGTCAAAATATTACTTATAATTTCAGCAAACTCATGTACTTATTAATCATACTAAAAAATGTATATTATTCTACCCGTTAACTTTTCGTGGTAATTCAGCCACAGCGAAAAATGGCCGCCGTTGTGTTAACTTCTAGAAGCCCAGGAAACATTTTGCTGCAGGACTCTGCCAAAACCTCTTATTAGCTATCTTGAGATAAAATAAATTCATGCTTTCCAGTCGCTTTGGTCGCCTATCACATTTATCAGCTTCAGGTAAATTCTTGGAGTTGCGGTTTTTTGCTTATTCTTGCTTACATTTTTTAGTTTCCATCGGGGAGTTGCCTTTTCCAGCCGAAGTTCGCCAAGATTTACTTATTTGCTCACTTAGTTGCAGTCAAGGGTTTTCGTAGAATCACAATGTCGTCGATTTATTATTATTACAGCTGCTGTTTACGAAGGAATCAAAACACCCAGTACTTTTAATGGGCAAATATCCTTTTTATTTATCCAGACCTGTCATTTACGGGATTTTTAACAAAAAAATTTTTAAATTGGCAATGGTTATACAAATTCTGTTGTTTACTGCAATACAAAATAACATAGCTTACATTACAAAGATGAAAATACAACTGTCTTATGATTTAACAACAAAATCAGATAGTTATTTGTTTATAAGGTTTATATCTTATTTGTTGAATAACAAATGGCCTGGATAATTTTGACCAAAGAAACACACAATCGAAGAGAAACTGAAAGCAATAATCGCTAATAACTTAATTAAATAGTAGTTTATTTCAAAAATTAATTATACCACCACTTCGCTAATGAAATAAAGAAATTGTTGTATTTCACTTTCTTGTTAACACACATTTATAAATAAACTAGGTGCAACTAGTTTAACCTTAAATATGCCCTATTTCGTACCTATGCATAATTTCACAGCAATTTTCCGTAACCCATTTGGCAGCTTAAAATATGTTTATTTCCCAATTCTTGCCATAAAAACATTTTACGTGCTTACAATAACATTTAAATTAATTTACACGTCTCAAATACCTTATTTAAGCAATTTATTTTACTTGCAATAACACATTTGTAACATAGATTTTTAACGATATTCTTATTTGAGGTACTGTATTCTGTGCTTAAACAATTATGACATACAAAAGGATATTTAAGCCCAGAGCTAAGCTATATAGAGCATAAAATATCAATTAAGGACTACATGCAGATGGATGAAATTTTAGCCCGTTCCGATGTGATTTAGCTGGGAAGACTAAAATCGCCAATTTTTTAAAAACGGCATGGCAGATTAAATCAAAACTTTAGATTAGTTTTAACACCTTACAAATATATTACTTTCATTATAAACATCACTAATGAATTATGTTTTTATGACACATTTAAGTCACATAACCTCAGTTACCACTTTCTCTTATTACCGATTCATTTTCCATTAGAAACTTAATTACCCATGAGTTGTAAAGGCATTTACAATTCATCTTTAAGTCCGGTTACTTTAATTACACATTTATACTACGAGACTACTCAAAACTGACTGCCTAAAAAGACCACGAAAAAGCATTCTCGGAAAAACTGTCCTGATCGGAGAGTTTTAAATTTATTAAAATAGCTTTAAAAGCAAGAGTTTTAAGGTTTTCTGTGAGCTTTTCTGTGTATCATAATATTATTGTTTAAATTCCGTTGCGAAATAAAATTGATTATTTTGTCGATTACACATAAATAAAAATCTATCATGCATTTTTAATACAAAATCAATCTTAACGTGCCCATGTTGGTGTCTATCCACAGTAATATATTATATTTACCTCTGATATAGTGTCAAAATTATAAGTCATGTTACTTAAGTCTCATCAGTTAGGTCGTGTAGGATATCCAAATTTAGCACATGTTGCATTATTTCAGTTAAAAGTTAAATCTCAGATTACAGTTAGAATTATGCAAACTTACTGCTAACTTATAACTTTCTTGTAACATATACTCTTTGAGGCTATCGTAGTTACTCGAATTATTCTTGTTAACATAGAATTTCGACTTAGACCGCTTAGTATTTGTGGATAAACACCCAGCATTCTCTGGTTTAATGTGTCTTAGACTTTGTGAACTCAAGCAAGAATCCAATGCTCTTTGGTAGCTCGTGTTGTTTGAGCACCTTGAGAACTAGGATACGTAGGCAGATTTGGCCTTGTTGCTGTTTGTGCATCCATATTCACTAACATTTCGCAAGACCTTGCAGCTTGCATCATAAGAGTGAAAGTCGCACTAAGAACTGAAGGTCAATTGAGGGGGGGGGGAGGAGGGGCTATTTATAGTCCTCCGTGTCAGGTGCGCGGAGTGACGTAACGCTGATTGGTCTTTCAAGTGCAGCGTAATTCGGCCGTATGACGCATAGTGGTTATAATGCCTTACATCGTGTATCACAAGGGTACACGTTTTACTAAGCTTAAAACAATCTTCCCTGTTTATATTATTTGGATATTTTTCTATTTCTATTGCCTCACCTATCACTCCTGAGAAGTAGTGAGGTATTGTGGCAAGTACTTTGACGTGCTCAAATTCTAAGGTGTGCCCATTTGTAAATGTATGCTCAGCTATGGCAGATTTTGTGATTTGTGTTTGCAATCGCCTTTATGTTCTTGAAGTCTTAGATCAACGAAACGACCAGCCTGTCAAATGTGATGTAGCAAAAAATCTATATAGAAAAAAGGTACATCTATTTGACTCTTTACAAAATAACGGATACACAACTACCGCCATACGAAAAGCAGTAGACAAAACCATGACACAAAAGGCTAAAGAAGAATCCGCACCTCCGAAAGGCTATTAGCATTTCTACCATACGTTAATTAAAGGTTCGCCTGCTAAGATAGGACGTGTCCTGAAACGATGCAACATCAAAACTGTGTTCATTACCAATAAGACTGTGGGCAACAACGTCAGATCAGTAAAAGACAAAATTTCCAAGTTTAAAACACAAGCGCATCACAAAATCAGTCGTAGCTGAGCATACATTTACAAATGGGCACACCATAGAATTCTAGCACCCCAAAGTGCTATCCAGAATATCTCACTACTTCCCGGGAGTGATAAAGCCATAGAAATAGAAAAATATTCAAATAATATAAACAGGGGAGATGGTTTTAAGCTTAATAGAACGTGGACATAAAGCAATGATATAAAGCATTACAAATAGTGTGCGTCATACTGCCACGCCCCACGGATTACACTGCACTTGAACGGCCAATCAGCGTTTCGTCACTCCGCGCGCCTGACACAAAGATCTATAAAGGGCCCTACACTGACTTGCAGTTTTTACCGAACTTTGTAGAGTCGAGGTTAGCACATCTGCTTAGCATTCTGGAGGTCGCGGGTTCGATTCCCCTGGCCGTCTGCTCTGAATCAGATTGTTAGGTGGTTTTCCTGAGTCAACAGAGTACCTTCTCTGAGGCGACTGCCGGGGCCGTACTTTTCCACCTTTCCTGACCTCTCTTCCATTCTCCACGCCTCCTTTCTCTCACCCATCCTATAATTCCCGTTCTTGGCTGAAGAGGGGCGCAAGATCCCTATAGCAGCCCGCCCCCAGTTGGGGAAATTGAAGTAACCCTGAACCTTTACCTTTTACCTTTTTACCTTCAGTTTTTAGTGCGACTTTCACACTGATGATGCAAGCTACAAGGTCTTGCGAAACGTTAGTGAATATGGATGCACAAACAGCAATACGGCCAAATCTGCTTAAGTATCCTCGTTCTCAAGCTACTCAGACAACACGAGCCACCAAAGAGCATGGTCATCGCGTGGATCCGTGCTCCAGTTCACAAGGTGCTAGACACATTAAGCCAGAGAATGCCGGTGCGGGTTTGTAGTTATTAGTTTTACTTTTCATCTCCTGTTATTTAACTCTTCACGGCGCCTGCTCAAAGTTACGGTACGACGTAGTGTCAAGGGAGTCTAGAAATTGTGGACTTGCTTAATAGTATTTAACTGATAGTATCACTTCGAAACTTTCTAACAAGTAACACTTGTAAATATTAAAACGAATTAAAATTGTTGGTGTTACAATAGATATAAAATTTTAAAATTTAGAAAAATAGCTTATTAGATAAGTTCTGCACCATGACAACGCTCCATATCACTCAACAATAGCTGTTCAGCAATGCTTGTGAAACAAATGTCAATTTTACTAAAAACTTCTTTTCCAAAAATACAGTGTATGCTGCAACAGGTGTAGAGAGAATGTTGTTCGAGAGCGACTAGACGGAAAAAACACCGAGCTTTAGTATATTATATTTTTATGAATATACTTTTAGCATTTTGACATTTTATTGTTAATTATGCTATATAGGCTATATATATACATAGCGTAATAGAAACTTTTTTAACGGCAAAAACCAAACATCAAATCCCACTTCTGATACCAAAATTATATCCTTGGTCATACTGAAATGTTTTTCTAAAATTGAAAAAAATTGCTAAATATTTAAAGAATTGAATGTGGAAAAGTGAAATAATCACTTATTATTTCTATATGATCTCTTAAGTCATCAGAAAACTAATACAAAGTAAAAATTTCAATCCGTATTCACACAACTCGTCCACACCAAGATGAGATCAAGTTTTATTATAGTAAGTTTTAATTTAACCCCGCATATAAACGGTCGCGTTTTTTCAAGATCTGAGAAACTAGAATCCAATAATCTGTTTTCATATTAGCATCAAAGGCGCAGATTCGCGGAGCGTTTCTTTAAACGGGTCGCAGTAAAAACAGCTCTCGAGGGCTCGGCTAAGATGTTGAAATCTTAATAAAATTTCTTGTTGATGAAGGGAGATCTTAAATCCGAGTGTACCTTCATAACGAAGCCGAAGGCGCAGGCGGGTGAAAAATGCTTTAAAAATTTAATTATCTTGACATCAACTGCGGAAAATCATAAAAGTGGAAATGCGCCTTTCAGATCCAATTAACTTAAAAATACGCCAGGAAAGTGACAGATTTACTACGTTCATACAGCAATTCCATTGCGATTATAAATTTCGGGCTTCGTTTAGAACGGTTTGCGAAGCCCCGGTTATTTTAAACAGGCCACACTTTTATTCTGCAGAAATTACTTTCAGCGATCACCAAAATCTACAGGAAAACGCCCTCCCGCAGATCATAATAACAACCCCTACAAGAATCGGTTAACATAACAGTTACAGTTATTGGGTTTTTTAGAAAATTCCCGCTTGCATCGTTGCATGCAGTGTAGTAAAATATGTGCATAATCATCTGCAATTCGCACAATAGAGGTGAGAAAGGTCAGTGCTTTTATGTATGTACGCTTTTTTCCTTTTTTGGGGTAAATATAATGCAGAATTGATGGAAATTGCCCCATAAATCATCCCGGTAACGCCCACTTCAGAAACTCTGTTGCTTTTGTGCGAATTGTAGCAATATCGATATCGAGTTAAAAATCGGAATGAATTAGCACGGGCGTTTTCAAAATATTTTCAGAATTTGCAATTTAATAGTTACAGTTAAAAATAACACTTCGGACCTTTACAAGTGCAGTTTAACGATACGTATTTTAAGGGCCATTTTAATAATTATATTCTTATAAATTTCATCTAAGTGAAAATCTCGACAGTTCTATTAATGGAAGTTTTGATTTGATTTGTGTATAGTTTTGCAATGTGGTCATTAATAGTAATTTTGCTGTCAAATATAATGGCAAGGTCTTTATTAGATTCAATGATATGCGAACCAATCCCATTTGATTTAATGTTTTTAGTGCTTGTTGAGATTGCTCGTGTAAAAATATTTGATTCGCATTTTTCCAGATTCAACTGTAGATTAATTTTACACCACCAGAGCAGCTTATCAAGATTTTCAGGTCATCAGCAAACAGCAAATGTTCAATGTGAAAACGTATGTGATCAATAAACGTAACAAATAGTAGAAGGCTTAAGTGGAATACATATTTAACAAATTCATTTTCTCCACACATTTCAGAATTGGCCCTGCAATTCAGAAGGATTTAAATTTTTGAATTAAATAATAGTCTGTGATTAATTGAGTCAAAAGCCTTGCTGAAATAGATATAAATACTGTCAACTTGAAAACTTATATTTAATGAATTTAAAATATACTGCCAATAACTTAGTAAATAAGTTTCTGTTAGCCTGCCCTTTATAAAAAGTGTTGATTTATTGAAATATAAGGAATCGATTACAATTGATACCAAAATCTTTGGTATAGTATATATTGTCATAATGGATATCGGTCTAAATCAGTTGGAATTTATAAATATACTGTTATAGTCTCACGTTGCAGCGCCTAGTTTATTTGCACTGATTGACCACACTGCAATATGAGTTGTATATGTAATTTTACATTACGACAATTATTTGATATTATTTAGATGTTACGTTTGACTGTAAGAATTTTATTTAGTTTTAGACAAATTCTCATTTAAGATGAATTCAAGTAATTCATATGCCCTTTAATATGAATCGTTAATATTACGTTATTAAATATTTCTAGCTCAGCAGAACACGAGTACTCTCAAAATATGTCGGTTCACGCAATATCAAGACTGTTATTACTCCTGAAATATCATTTGTTTAATAAAAACTTACTTCAAATTTATGTGACAATTTCTATGAAATTATGCACGTGAACTATCAGTCGCAATACCTCTTTGTTACACTACCTGTCATTCAATAAACATGAAATAGTAAGTAGTCCCTTTTTAATTACCTCACTTCACTCTTTTACTGTTTATTTTAGTTTGCTCAATAAATACCTGTAGCTGTCACTCGTCCAAAAAACTTGATCTGTTTTTCAATGACCCAAATGGATACCAACTGCCTACAGAAATTCATCAAGCAGCAAACTAACCCCAGTATAGACTCAACCAACTACCAGGAGCTGTAAACACCCTCTACAATGTCGCCTTCCCAAATCTTCAATCAGCATACAACTCAGCAACACCAACCTCGACAAGATCCTCTAGCAGTAAATGTTTCCCTTCTTAATAAGACGTTGACAACCCAAATAATGTGAACCTCGATCGCAAGCCACAAGACGTCACTCCAATAAGTACAAGTCATAAGATGTCACTCCAATAAGAAGATCAGTAAAGTATAATCCTATTAGATGAAAAATCTTTTCCAATTCTCAATATTTCCACTTCAGAAACCTGATGCGTCCTACTTCCAGCGAAGGCATCTCATGCTATCCAATTCACATGATGTAATTAATTAACAATAAACTAAGTTCAACATCCAATTCCAGAAATTACTTCAATGCCTGTAGTATTCCAAATTATGGTTCCGTTACCATACATATCCTCTCCATATCTTCATTATATAATCTTCTTGTTTTAAAATTTGCTTTATTTCTCTTCTCGGAAATTTTGTATTAAAAAGGTTTATTTTAAAATTTCAGCTTTTTACAAATTATTATAACATGTTTTTCTATCAAAATTTATTTGTGTACATCAATTAATTAATACCCCCCTAGTGATATTGTTTTTGCATATTTTTATAGTTCAACACTATATATAATCTATTATCACATTTAGCCAACACCCGCTATATTGAATGACATTTCTAAAATAAGTATTTGATATCAATATTTCCCTCTATTTCAGGTAACATTTAAATTATGTTAGAACTCTTCTGTTTCTTATTTTTCATTGTTCAACTGAATTCAAATTCTATTATTTTACCAAATACATGTTAATAATTCTGATATCTTTTTTATATCCAAATCTTTGTAATTTAATAATGAAATATGTTAATCATTTTTTTATAATATCAAACCCTTGTACTGTTTTAATAAAATAACTTAACCTTCTTATATGCAATCGATTATAATACATAGGTATTATAAAGGCAGATTTCTATTCTATTCTATTCATAGAAACTCTCTCATAATGATCTATTGTGAATGTAAAAGATATGTGTAAAAAAATAATTTACAGTTTTTATCAAAATAGGTGATATGTTATAAGGACCACCACTCTCACTTACATCTGCTTGTAAATTTTCATCAATTGCGAGATAACTAACTGGTAATAGAATTAATGCACCTTGACACTCCAAATGGTGAAGGAGGTTATGATTGCGAATAAATTAATGAAATATTAAATTTGGAATTTCCACTGTCAAAGTGGGTGTAAATAATAAAAATAATTTAAAAAACACGGGTGCTCCTGAAATAAATTGTAATGCAAGTGCATGCATTATTAATTTTTATTTTTTAAATCCAGCCAGTTCCAAAATTATATTGCAAAAATAATCGTATGCCTGTTTGGTGGTAATTGAGATAGTAGCATGGTTACTATGAGTAAGTTAATATTACTAAAATAATACTGACTTAAAATTTGTGAAAAATGAGGTTGAGGGTTCAATTGCTCTCAATTGTGAATAAATAATAATTCTAATATTATACGAGCCCCGTCCCGCTTCAGTTGGCTCACCCGATAAAATTTCAATTAGTGGCGTGTATTGAAGATCATTTAAACTAGTAGAGGTATAATTATCCATTTTTATTTTGAAAATAACATTTTGAAAATATATTACCCAAAAATAACGGAACCAATTACAACATTTGGAACTGATTAGGACTAAAAAAAGAAAATAGCATATGTTGTCTTAGATGGTACGTTGTATCGGCTAGTTTTGCTCCTTGAGCGATAAATTCCAACAACACTTCAAATTTTGTGTGTGGGCCAACTGAAGCGGGATGGGGCTCGTATACAAAGTGGTAAAATAGCTTTCCCTGTGGTATATTTTGATATAATAATATAGTATTATTATAATTTGTTAAATGTTAAAAATAACCTTAAATTAGATTGATCTATTGTGAATGCAATAGAGTTACCAGTCATTTAACGTAGCTTCAGTGCGTGAGTGATTGTGTCTTATGCCAATGGATTGGTTTTCGATTATAAAGAATAGAAATCTTAAGGTCTGGGACAACCAAGTCAATTTCCAGCGTGGGTGTTCAACAAGAGAGAGCGATTTTCAAAGTCAAGTATCCCTGAAAAAAGCAACAAAGGTCAGTAAACATTTGATTAAACTTTCAATGGGGGTTATCTAACCAAGTTTGATTTGGAATAATTAGAAAACATTGTGTCATTACATTTAGTAGCTGTTTAGATAATGTTTAATTGAGTTTACTTTCTAAATTCAACTTTAAATGAAGTACTTGATCATTTTAGGCGTTTATAATTTGAAATTATCTTTTTGGTTAAATATGAATTTAGATTAATATTAATTTTAATAAGTAATGCATAATGTCGACGTATTTTGGATCAAACCATTAAATTTATTTTGAAGGTTAATTAAATTTTCTTGTATACATGTCAGATCAAACAAAATAACTGTCAAATTGTTGAAACATTAATTAAAAATATTTTTTAAGGTGCCTAAATTGAATACTAAATTTAAATAAATTATATTATACTGCTTATAATAGTTGAATTGAGTTGATAGAAAAAATTAACATAAGTAGGATAGGTAATATCAACACATCCATTTAGCTGATAGAAACGGAAAAGCATTGCTATATACGAGTTGGTGGTGGCTATAATTAATTTCAGCTTGACATAAGTTAAATAACAAAGTGATATACGTTTCATGTAATTCATAAAGCCTTCATTAATTGAAGTAAGTTAATTCTAAAATAAAGGTAAGTCAGTTTATTATATTGAGATAGAATCAACATAATTTATTATATAAATCGCCAAACAAAACTCTATGCCTTGATAAAGAATATTTGTAATATACAACTCAAAAAGCAGGGTATACTGCAAAATGGCACCATCAACGTGCAGCTAGAATAGGGTATATTGTAAATTATCCTGCAACGTCTGAGATAAAATACAGACAATATTACAAATTGTCGACCAGCTAGTGGGGCACGATAAAGAATATATAATGATAAAAGATATTTGCAATATCTGGATACAGGGATATTACAAGATCATACAATGATTTCCTGACCAAAGGTACCAAACTGCATGTTGTGTTTATGAAAATGCCAGACTTAATCCGTGTGCACCATGTGTCCATATGAAATGAAAATGAGTTAGAATTTACCTATTTGTATTGGAAATGCATCTGTTTTTAAATTATTATAAATTTAGTCAAGCTTCTGTTCACGAATTCCTTGTTTACATAAAAGCAAGAAACAGGAGACCCCTTGTTCTTAAGTTTCTTATTTGCGTTTCATTTCTAACACAACAATATCTGTTATTCAATTATACCTTCTACATTAATTTATAATTCAGTTTGTTTGTAATAGACAAGCTCTAACCATGCGCCGTAACAGGTACCTTAGACACCAACTGCTATGGTCATATGGTCAAAGTGCTACTTAGAGTTTTGCCGAAACTAAGGAGTTGCAATTCTAGTAAGTAGTAGCATGGGATCCACCCACGGCTACCGAGCTCTGTAGTTCAGCGGTTAGCACGTCTACTTAGCATTTGGGAAGTCGTGGGTTCGATTCCCGCGACCGTCTGCTGTGATTCAGGTTTATAGGTGGTTTTCCTGAGTCAACAGAGTACTTTCTCTGAAGCAAATGCTGGGGCAGTATTTCTCCACCTTTCCTGACCTCTCTTCTATTTTCCACCCCTCTTTTCTCTCACCCATTCTACAATTCCCGTTCTTGGCTGATGAGAGACGCAAGGTCCTTATAGTAGCCCGCCCCCAGTTGGAGGAATTGAAATGACCCTGAACCTTTCCTTTCCTTCCACGGCTTTACATCACTTCCGAATGATGGCATTCTGTAAAAGCTTTCATCCACATTTTTTAATTTTTGAAAACCTCACCGGGACCGGGAATCGAACTCGCGGTCCTTAGATCAGTAGTCCGAATAATTAACCACTGAGGTACCGAACCCGGTTTATAATTCAGTAACTGATAATTTATTTATAGAAACACGTAATGACTGGCTAGTTTCACTATGGATGGCGTAGATGGTCGCCACTTACGAAGGTCACTAAGACGATAACGACTTCAATCGTGATTTAACCATCAATAAACCATATATATTATTAAATGGGATAGTTTTAGCCACAATTTGGCAAAAAAAAAGTTAAACGCTAAAACGAAGAGATGCAAGAAAAGGTTACAACATCTCAATTGCACAATAAAAAAAGCTTTCATAACTATTTCTCTGTTTTTCTAGGTGGTATCAAAAACATTTTTCATGTCGATGAACCCATAGATAGGCTCTGCTCTCTTTCATCAGCATTTTCCGTCATTTATTGTAATCTAAAAATATGGGCTTTCCTATACCCTGCTCTAAAGCCGCTTTGCACGTCATTTAATTGTGGTATTCATTCGTATAGTCTTGCTGTTATACATAATAACAAGATTCCTCTATAATTAGTGCATTTCTTTCCAAGTATTGTTACAGGGTAAAGCGGCGATTGAATCACAAAACAAGGCCACGCGTTTGTAAGCCAGTCATTTGTTTAAAGCAGTAATTTCGAGATCACAGCATTAATTAACGAACCAATACTACTGCTCAGCTAAACGTTTAACCCACAAAATCAAAAAACTCTGATTCGACTATCAATCCACTCAGATCGCGAAACATGAAACAACAAGCCTCATCCGGTGGTGATGCATCGGCAAGTCTGCAGACAATAAACTTACCTCTAACGCGTAACCTGAAATACCTGTCGTTTCTAGGTTTGCTTCCTTTAGACCCTTTCTGCTAGTTATTTTATAGAAAAATACAAGAAAACGTGCCAATAAAATTATTTATGTCGGTCTATTTAACTGACACACAGAATACAGTAAAATCAGCTGCCCTACATATAAAAATTCAAAATTATCAGTACCCTATGGGACGTCACTGAGACTCCATAAGGCCGTTGATTTGCATTCTTTTACATTCCTGCCCCTCTAAGAATTATCCGGTAACTGTCTAAATAAACATACAGTCCACTACAAGCTCCATCCTAAACAAACCGGTAATACGGCGAGAAAATAATTCGGAATATGCGACACCAGCCGATTTTGAATACCCCGAATAATGATAAAATACCCTCGGGTATGATTACCCTTAAATGACTATTGCATACATCTGTCGAACGATGTCATTTGACCAATAGTCAAACTCGCTTTTTTAACTTTCAACCAATTAAAAACGGCTTGCGTCGATAATTATTGTTATATAAAAACTTATCAGTAATACTCCACCTTACTCATTAAAATGATGATTCGTTAGTTTTTTAATCGATTCAAGCAATAGTCATGCAAAATATATTGCGTACATAGTTCCTTGCTTCGATAATGCTGACCAGATTGCACTGCCGCCGGATTGCTTAGAAAATACGCCCTCCAGCTTCACTGTCGGGACATATTTTTATCGAAATCTAGCTGGTCGTGCAATCTGACCAGCATTATCGGCAAGTCACTATGAACTTAATATATTACTGTTGAGAACGTCAGCATACCCGATAATACCTATGCTTCCTTCAATTGTCAGGCCCCTTCCTTCTAATACATGAGCCTGGAAAGCGGCATGTATTGACATGCATGCTCAGATGTCAACCCCCGACTGAGGAGCGTCAGAATTTACAAGACTCTTATCAACATCGCCTACTTAAACGTGGATTACAAGTTGGCAGAAATAAATTCCACCATGGTTGCCGTTAAAACTTAAGATAATAAAACAGTGTCACACTTCTTAAGTATTAGTAAAATAATTGCCGCATTGCTTCTTTTGGTATTGTTTTGTTTTTATATATTGATTATATCTTTAGAAACTTCTTTGGTCTTATTTCCCCATTGCATTTCAACATTTCTAGTGCTGTCCCATCACATCCAGCGGCTTTACCCAATTTTAGCTTATTCACTGTTTGGTTTAGTAGCTCGCCGGGAGGGCGAAGTTTACGTTACTTGTGAAGTCCTGTCCTGTCTTACGACAGTGAAAATGTCGATGCTTGCCAGGGTACCATCATAAAAATGTAATTCGTAGCTGTTTGTATCTACTTCGTCCACGATCGAAACAACGGGCTCTGATACAAAGGATACTTACCTGAAAGCTCTAAAGATTTAATTGTTATAGCTGCTCGAGTTTCCCTTACGTCCAATCAATGGCTAAACACAACTTTTGAATCTGGTACGCTCGAAGGGCGCGATCCCGTACTGTTTAAGCAAATTGTACTTTCACTCAAAAAAACAAAAAACTGTAGCTTAACGAATGATGTTTATTTTACTCTTAAATAACTATCATATAAGACTGAACAAGTACGGCACTGCAACCGGTAGAAGCTTGCACATATTAGCCTAGGGGTCAATTAAAGTTGGCGCGCCCCGAGCGCCTTTAGGCTCTGGGTACCAACTCTCCCTTCGTTCATATATCCGTGACTCCGATTATAGCCGCTTATACTAACAATGATTCGTCGCTCTCGTCGCGTAAAAACCCCGTCTAGACGTGCACCTGGTAGTCTAAGCCCGAACGCAAATGTGTTTCCCAGAATTTCGATGCGCAGCCAAAACGCTGCAGTCGGAATACTAATAAAAAACGTAGGTATGCTGATAACACAATTGTTTTCAAGGTTCTGCAAGCGCCTCAAGCCTTTCTGGATCGAAATCTTAAATGTGGCAGAAATAATCGCTAAGTAAAACTAGAAAATGTTTTCTTAGTAGTCTCGGTTATACAGACTTCCTTGCCGTTTCTGTAAAGGTGTCTTTAAATACTGTGTTATTTATTTTTATCAAACTATTCTTCTACTATGTTTGTAATTTCTTCACTACAGAACTGCCTTTTTCTTAGCTTGGTTATATCTGCATTATTTCTTTCCGTACCTCTATCCTGCATTTGGGCGGTTTATACTGTCAGTTACTTACTTTGTTTTTAAACGAAACTTTTAATACGTTCTGGTCGCTAGGTACCAATTTTGTACCCTCTCCTGACTGTAAAATCTTTGGCTTCACTCTTAGAGCAAAGTTGAAATGTAAAGACACCAGCTTCCCAGCATAACCTTATGGTGTGCTGGTGTCTTTACATTTCAACTTTGCTCTTCTAGCTTTTTGTCAGTAGTTGATTTCTCGCTTCTAGTAATAACTTCTCTGGTTATCTCGTGTACCTACACTTTTATGCTGATAGAAGGTATTTGTTAATAAATTATTATACAATATAAAATTCTAGCCGTCATCTACCAATATTATTTTTAATTTTCTCCTTCCCATTCTTGCATTAAAATCCCCAGTCACCATTAATTCATCTCTGTAATTTTCACTTGTCCTTTCTATGTGTAACTACAATCACAGAAAGTTATAAAAATGCCTTTAAAGTTTCACAGCATAAAAAAATTACATTGTCATAGGGATCAACTTTAGCTTTTATCAAAAACGTCTTTAATTATTTATAATAATAGTCAAAGGATATAAGATAATTAAATTAACACATACCTAGTTAGTTCTTAAAATATATCATCAGCCCTTGATTTTTAAGAATAAAGAATACAATTTTACTAAACAACACATTAGTGCAGTTACATCGACAAAGTCATTACAAAGAAATTTAAATAAAACATTTTTTACAATTTTATGTATTTTTTTCGTTTTTAGGAAACAGTAAATAATTAAATTTGTTATATTTATCTTATCCAGTAGGCTATATATTTAACTCGGCTTCGAAAGTCTTTACATACAATTAAAATACTCTATACATACAAAGTACGTGGAATAATAAATTACAAACTGACTACATAGTTCTGAATGTCACGTCTACCATCAAGAACTTCTGAAAATGTACACAATTAAATAAATTCTAGACCCTAGATTGTAGAGTTGAACCATACCCATAGCCTTGTATGCCAAGGTATTTACAATAGCAACCTGCAATTAATAACAGATATTACATTTCAAACCAACATTTCATAAATGCTTAGGTACCTCTACAATATATTTCACCCTGATTTTCATCAGCATTGCTAACATCCAAAGGCTTATTACAGCCATAGCAAGTAAAGCAGCAGCTATGAAAAATGCTACCAGCAAACTGAACCTTCTCGGCAGCATATACCTAAAAACCACACTTAAATAAAGTCACCAAGAAAGACATAGCTACCTTGTGCCCACATCTACGACAGCACGGAGTGTTGCAATAAATCGCCATCGTCCGCCGAGTCTCTCTATCACACTTACACGGATGTGGCGTTTTGTAAGAGCAACATTTCGGTGGTGGAATGCCAGGATGAAAACAAATTATTTCCTCAGGGTGAGGCTCGCAGCACTTTACAGGTGGATAGCATACAGGCTTCTCCAAGCAAACTCCTCTTGCGCAGCAAGAGTCTGACAAGCAAGGTGGAACTGGCTCAGCTGAGCAACATGGGTCTGGTGGACAGCTTGATTTGGCCGAGCAACACCTTGTAGGTGAGCCACATTTAGGGGGTGTACAGCATTTGCTACGAGAGCAGCAGTCCGGAGGCAGACAGCTCTTTGTAGTTTGGCAGCACTTCTGTGGTTGGTAACATTTGACTACTGGTGGACAGCATTTGGTAGGTAAGTTGCATTTAACAGACGGTAAGCATTCTGCGGGTAGGCAGCAATTCATGGAAGGTCTGCAGTTGGCAGGTGGATTGAATTTCGCACGGAGGCAGGCACTGCTGGGTGCACAACAGGATTTTGGGGGTGGACATTTCGCTGTCGCACAAGGAGTTTCGCAAGAAAGGCAACCATGTGTTACTTGTAAACATGAATTCTTGCTGCTTTAAACATATGCAGTGTGTAAGAACATATGTGTAAAACCTTAAAAGCTATTATAATTGTGTATTAGAATATCAACTGACGTTGGTTCCAAAATAATATATTTTCAGAAATTATAGTGAAACCTTTCTAAAACGTTTTTAAAATTTTAATATTGCATAAATAGAAATATATGAGTATACAGTGTGTTACGGTTCAATTGCGCCTGCTTTTGATTTCTAGATCTGTAGTATTTATTTCGTATTGTTTCGCATCTTTTCATTCTGATGTCTTTGGTACTCAGTTTGTATTTCGCGCACTAGCGCCACGCCTACTTCCTTGGCCTTGCTGCGAAAGTTTGATTTGATATAGCTCGCAATTGTTCGGAGCGTTTCCTTTTTCCCACTTCTCTCGGCGAAACAACATGAAGTCGGTTTAGCGAAATAGAAATTTCGGAGGATTTATGGGCTGCCGTTAGTTTTTCTCAAAATTTATTAGGTATCCATTTATCAGAAAAATTGTATCTCCTCGAGATCTTTAAAACGGAGATATTACATTATTAATAGTAGGGATGAACCTCAGAAAATATTTCGCATTTGTTTTTTGTGGCTGTCATTCTACATTGAATTGTTTTTCCTTCATTTGTATGACATATTACGTTATAATAAACGATTTATTTTGTCATTTTATTATACTTTTTGAAGTGATATCTCCATAAACGTTAAGAATCAGACAGATGTTTATAGGACTTTTTAAAACAGCACCTTAATGACGAAACAAATCGTTTATTATAATGTAATATGCCATACAAATGAACGAAAAAAAATCAATGTAGAATGAAAGCCACAATAAAAATGCGAAATATCTTTTGCGGTTCATCCCTTACTATTAATAATTAATATCTCCGTAACGGTTAAGAATCGGACACGTTTATAGAACTTGTTTTGTTTATTTTGAACTCCTGAACACGTCCCTCGAGTATGGCCGTTTCCTCCCCAATCACTCTGTCTAAGCATCCTTATTTTAAGTTCCATTTTATGTAGGTATATAACTATGGTTCATTCCAGAAAAGCAAAGCTTTCCAGCTATAATGGTCTTACTATTACTTATAACATTTTAACATTTCAAATAACAATTAGTATTACAACCCTCAACCCCAGTAAATAAGAGGCAGAAAGAAACTAAAATGAATTTAAGAGTGTAAAAATTTAGTTAGTTTTCGGTTTGTTGCATAGGCGTTTGCAAGATCTTAATTCTATTATTAATTAATGAATGGTTAAACCTTTCTGCATAGTTTTCTAATACAAACCAATTATCGCAGCAGTCATGATTTCTGTTGTAATAATTGGCAACTTCTCTTGGAACTCTAGGTGGACTGCAGGCTTGCCTCGAGCAACAGCGAGAAATGGAACCACAGCGACGAGCTCTACACTCTGGGCTAACCCTGCATCCATACGTAGTGGCTGAGGGGGCACGCTCGTCCTATATTACATCAACATTAATGCCTTAAAGCGGACACTTTAACATAGTTACCAGACATGGTGGGTACTTGCAGGTGGGTTTATTGCACTGCGTATCACTCAGGCAGCACCCACAACGTTTCACTGATGGGGGTGCCGAACAGCAATTATTTTTAATACCTCTGCATAGAGTTTTGGGTATACAAAGCTTCTCACAAGAAGCGTGACATGGAGCATACAATTTAGCACACGAATTACATGTAGCGCACGAGCCACGTATGCATTTGTAACAGGCCTTGCAAAATATTTCTCCTTCGAAGGGATTAATCGAGCAACGGTCTAGAAGCTTTCCACATCTGACTAAAATCAAAATGAGAGTCTCTTACAGTGTGTGTGTCCATTACTTACAGCAGCTGCAGCAGAATGTGTGCCAGATCTTGTTGCAGGCTACTTGCTGTTCTGCACTGTACACTTCTCTGCCACAGCGGGCACAACTCTGCATTTTAGAATAAACATTGATGTTGAAACGAGTATTTGTTACGTGAATTTTGAAAAGGAATTGTCTGACAGGTCACAGAAATTTTGACATTTTTGTATTTTGAAGGAACTAATTCAAATTTAAGTTACTATGAATACATCGACATAAAGAAAGAAACAAATTCTAATGGTATAACTTGAAATCAAAATTATAGAATTCGGGGCAGGCCCTGATTTGACATAAATTTTTTCTACGACTGCTCTGAAAATAGCCAAAAAAACACTCCTAACTCTGAAAATCTTACATTTCACTCAGCACACTGTTTTTGTGGGCGTATATTTGAAATCTAGTTGTAGAAAAAGTATAGTGTAAAACACGTGTGTAAAGCACTTTTCACACTTGTGGGGCTTTATGACACTTGCGTGCTGCTTGTGGTCACCAAACTCCCCCACTCATGTGAAAAGTGCTATTTTCAACACTAATTGTACAATATACTATTTTAGGCACCCTTCCTGAAAATAAATAATAAATAAATAAATAGTATTTATTTAAATAGGAATCCTAATATACAAAAAATTCAAAATACAACTTATAAATTACAATAATAATTTCATAATTATATTGTGATGGTCTTAGGCCCACGACTCGACTCTGCTAGCAGTGAAAATTAATGGACATTTGAATAAGCACAGAGTTGAGGTGTTTTAAATAACTGCAATGCTAAACTTAAATTTCAAATAATAAATGCACTGGTAAAGAGATGCCAGTAATAATACAGTAATTAAGTAAGGAACGCAAAAGGCAAGCTTGTTTTTCGCAGGGGTCGAGGTTGACTTGCAAATAAACTAAATAATAGGTTTGTGCATAATGAATAGCCGAACCGAAAGAAATTAATAGTTACAAAAAGGTTTGCTATGTGGAAGTAAAAGAAGCGTAGTTTCAATAAAGCTAGTCAGTGAAAGTTATGAGGATTCTAAAAAGGTAAGGAAGCCAGAATAAGATAACAGTGCATTGCAAAAGAGCATATGAGAAAGCAGGCCGCAGGACAAGAAAGAAGCGTGAGAAATAATAAACTCTAAAAAGAATTATCAGTGCATTTAACGGTTGTGAAAAGCAGAGCAAATAATATAACGTGGTTGTGTGTGAGGCGCAAATAAACGATATTTAAAAATAAGAAACAGACAATATTTTTAGTTTGTAAGAAATTTGAAAATTAAAACTATGTACTCAAACTTATTTCCATTATGTGCGAAAATTAACCAAAACTTACTTCCGTTAGTATTGTAACCATAGCGATAGACTCTAATTTGTTTTCATAACGGAAAAAAAGAGAGAACAAACGAAATAAATTATTGAATGACAGGGCAAATTTGTGCTCCATATTAAATACTGTTTTAATATAAAATAAAGTGTTTTACCTAGATAAAAAGTACCCAGTTTTATTCTACACATCTCCGTGCTATTGTACAGTCGTGTGCAAATAAATCTGGGACAGTGTTTTTTTCACATGCAGGTTGAGAGACGAATTGAAGAATATCTCCATGGATTTTCTCTTATCAGAAAGAGTTACAGATTTCATTACCTGTTAAAGTCTAATGTAACTCTTTCAGATAGCAGGAAATCCATGGAGATATTCTTCAATTCTTAATTAAACCTACATACGAAAAAAACATTGTCCCAGATTTATTTGAACACGACTGTACAAGTGTTTGTGACAAGATCCATAACATAAAAATTAAAATTTTTCTTTCGCCTCCGATTGTGTATTCGGGAGCGAGCATCTCCAGTTTCCGATCGTCGACTGCAACCCAAATTCCCATCCGAGCCAAGAGATCAACATTCCAGAGCGCAGTGCAGCTCGGTAACAACGTCTCCAGGAGATTTTACTTCAAGGGGGCCAGTAACAGCGACAATATTCAAAGGGCGTCATCTCGAAGACCCGAAGCGGTTCGGCCGATAATAAGGTACCAATTTTGCTTAGAAAATATCTGTGTTGGCGCCGGGAAATTTATGTGCATGCGAGATCAGACCTTACTTAACAAGATTCAAGCATTTCCACGGCCACAGCGAAGGCGCAGTTCGAAAAATAAGCGTGTTCCCAAATTTGAGGTTATGCGAAGGAATTGAAGCCACAGGAAGCGTCCGATAAACAATTGCTAAATTTCCGGCAGCGTCCATCTGACGCCACGGAACAAATTAATGCCTGTAACAAAAGCTGTTAATTACCGCCAAAGTGCAAAGACTTAAGTTTTTACCGTGCGAATTCTAATAATTACACTGATTTTAAACGTCAAATACCGCAGACTTGCATACGTACTCCATTTTGTAGATTTTTTGACAGTGCATTGGAACTAAATGCGGTGAACAGGGCCGTATCAGATAATTTGTAATTTGCAATCAACTTGGAACCCAACTGAGATATAGAGTTTGTGCTTTACTGAGAGCTAGCGTTTTATAATTAATTGCAGCTAGATAAAATATAAAAACGGGCATACAACCATTTATTTTAAACAAGTAAATGAAGTACTGGTCACAGGTTAACCAGCCTAATAATTTGATAACAGGCAAAATTTCGTACACAGTAAAATATTAAACATAGAATTGTGCACATTGGATTTTGCTCTAACTTACAATTTAATTAATTAAAACCAAGTTATTAAAATTAGAGAGCATTCATTGCAATATATATATTAATACAAACAAAATAATAATATTAAAAGTTAGTAATTCACTGCACAAAAAAGATACATTAATATTTTATAGAATAATTTTAATTTTACGGAATATTTTGATTTTGAATATGTAACAATAGTTTGCTTTTAAAAACTCTACTTGATCTGCTTGCTTTCAATTTCTCGTGGTAATTTGTTATACATATCCACCCATTTAATTAATAAAGAGTTCATTGTAGAACGATAATTTGATTGAGGAATATAAATATTAGCCAAACCTCTAGTAAATGATACAAAATTTTTTAAATACGGTGGAGCCTGATTATTCAAAATTTTATATATAAATGTCATAGTTAACAAATAAATCCTTTGCGGCACTGATATCCAATATAAAGCATCTAACATAACTACCACTGGTGTTAATCGGTTACATGTTAAAATAATTCTCATCCCATGATTTTGTATGTAATTTTTGTAATTGTGACAATTTATTTAAATTAAATTGATGCAATAAAGATGCACACTAATCAAAGTGGAGTAATATAATAGTTCTATATTGTAATGATCGCCCCCAAATATGTAATAATAAAATAAATAAATAGTGGGACGTATCAGTTATCACACCAATAAAAATAATAGTTTTAATAATAGAATTCAATATCGTGTCAATCTCAGGGCTTATTAAAATGATGTTATAATTAATATTTGCTTAATTAAATGGCTCCGGTCTAGCATGAGAAAAACTCTTTTTCAAAGGGGTAGGTTCAACAACTTGTATTACCTTTGAGTAGGGCTTATTAACGTGTATGGCAATTGCTCGAATTTGTATTGACAGCTTTAACCTTAAAATTTACTGTAAACACAAGAAAATAGCGTAATTGAATTCAAACGCAAATAATTGAGAAAAAAAACTCACGTAAATGCAATGCAAATCATCTGACATACTATTCACAAAACTCGTGAACTGTCAAAATGCTGTCAAGTTGGTATCTTGTTTAAATTTTGTTTTGGAACTTCTACTTGCTGATTTTGGCAGCACTGAAATGTTTGAAATTTAAAAACTTGACTTATGTCACACTTTCTTGTAAAAAAAATAGCCTCCCAAATTCTTCAATTTTTGTGCATACACTTCAGTTATTGCAATGGAACAGAAACGAAAGAGGGTTTTATTATTGGAAAGGGAAAAAAGGCTACAGTTGATTATTACAAAGAAAAACTGGAAGAAAATAGTTTTGACTTTTGACACATGTAACATAACCTTAACTTTAAATATTACTAGAAATCACTAGATCCGAATTACATTCCCAAAAAACTGTAATTTCCAGGTACACTCAGCAAATATTTTAAAAATTTGACATTGACAGTTCATGAGTTTTGTGAATGGATAATAATTTTTGGTTAACCTGGTTTTGTTTAAGTGACGTAGGGACGCCGAAACCTGCATTTGTTTAGCTTCCTGTAATTCTCCAAATCACAAAATCAAATGACGTTACCTCGATTATAAAATCCTGAATAAACCTATGCAGCTGGAACCACGTTCAAGACTCGTACGATGTTTAATCTTGATGAAACCCAAAGCTAGTGGGCCTTCTGCAACGGCTTGCCTGTGAAAATTACCTTGCAAGGGCAGCTTCGATGTCGGCTCGCAGAATGAAGGGACGCCACAGCAATTACAAACTTGGTGACAGCTTTCTGCACCGGCACTCAGGAAGGACTCCTCCAAACGTAGCACATAAATTTTTAGCTGGCCGATGTCTCAACGATTCGAAAATTGGTCTCGATGTTAACCGCTCTTGGGGAAAATTTTCGCAGAGCTGATCCCTTTTCACTGAGATGTGTCACCTCGGCGAAAATTACACACAAAGATGCTCTACAGACTGGTGAATATAAAAAACCACTTTTTTGGCTCACACAGAAAACTTTTTAATATAAAAATTTGCAAAAAAACTGTGAGTATCTCTTGCACACAGCACAAATTTTACAAGGCTTGTTTTGTTATCTTTTCAGTCAAGTGACCTCCTTCTCGCTGCTGGTACTCTTGAAGCTGTTTTTACCCTTTCAGCATTTTCAAGTATGCGTACAGAATGAGTTTGTTCCTTTTGCTTTTTCTTTGGCACATGAGGCAGTAGTGCGACACTTGTATATTCCCTTTTTAATTGTTATTCGACTAGGAACTGCATCTCGTGGATTTAATGACAGTAACGACGAAATAAACGCTGGGTGGTTACAACAGAATTGTTATTTTTAAAATAAGCTTCAACTGCAAAAGAACGTTGAATATTTGACCAATGCTCTATATTCACAGCTAAACTGCCATTTCTCGCAAACACTTTGACAACTTTCTTAAATTTCCATTTATCGCGAAAGCATGGCGACTTAATTTGAATTTATATCGCATTATATTATGAAATGAATTAACTTTGAAAATAGATACGTCATTCTGCCGGACCTTGTATATCCAAACCATTGTATTCTTTGTGCTTTTATGCTTTTGACAATGTCTTGGTCTTTTGTATATTTCAGGATTTCAAAATTCATTACAGGGCTATACTCATTTTCGTTTACTCCTTTTGGTCCCATTATTGCACTTAGTATTTTACGTTTAAATATTCTCAGTTGGTCCACGTCTTTGCTCCTGATACTTTTTGTTTCCATTGTATATATCACAATTGGCTTTATTAATGTATTGTAAATTTTTAACTTTATCTAGTACCCTTTATTTTTCTTCTTCAATAGTTTTCTATTTGCTGCAAATGCTCTATATCCTGATTGTAATCTAGCTTTTATTTCTTCATTGTTGTTTGTGTTGTTTATTTGTGTGCCTAAATAGCAGAAGTTGTTTACTTCTTCTAAATTGTAGTTGGCTAGTTGTTTAGGAACCAAAACATAATTTTAACTTTTAAAATTAAATATGCATACATTTCCTAAGCGAAATGTTACATGCGGAAATTACAACAAAGCAGTCTGCGTTTATTATCAGCACTGGTCGAATGACCCAGTCGACAAACTGCAATTATGCATACCTGCTATCTGTTTGTTATAAAATTGAACATGCAAGTGCATATGCGAGCCCAAACTGGGGCAAAATAACATGAACCTTGTAATTTACGTCATAGTTAAGGTATATAAATAGGAAATATTCTAGTCAATAAACAATACAGTTTTAACATCTGTCTGTATTCGCCGAACCTCTGCAACCACGGAAATTAAGTCTATTATTACATCATCTCGTGTGAGACTGCACGAGACCGTTGGTTTGCAACTTTTAATTCCTGCACCCCTAAGACGTATCCTGCAATTGTCCAAATTAAAATCATACAGACCACTATAACCTCCACCCTGAACAGCTAGTTGTATTTTTTGTTGTTTTATAACTTCTAGTTTTTAAATATTGTTTTCTCTTGATTTATTTGTAACGCTGCTTTCTTTGCTGCACTATCTAGTTGAATAAAAGCTTTTTCGAGTTCTTTTTTTCTGCTTGTAGTCTGGTTGGTCGGAATCCATTTTGATATTTTCCTAATTTTGTTGTAAATTAATGCGGATAGTACTTTGTATGTTGTGTTGAGTGGTGTAATTCTTCTGTAGTTGTCAGTGTTTTCCTTTTCCCCTTTTTTACCTATCGGTACTATTACTCCTGTTTTCCCGGCATTTCTTCTTTTATCCATATTTTTGGTATTATTATGTAGGTACAGCTGTTGGTGTAGATTCTTCCCTCCATGTTTTAGTATTTCTCCTATTATATCGTCTTTGCCTGTTGTTTTTCCATATTTTATTTTCCCTATTGTTTTTATTACTTCTTCATATGTTGGCTCACAGATGTTTTTTTGTCCTTGTGTTTGTTGTTCTGCTTCTTCTTTGTCATTTTGATTTTTATTATTCAGTACGTTACTGAAGTGTTCTTTTCATATCTGTTTTATCTTGTCTTTATCATATTCAATTGTTCCTTTTTCATTCTTCAGGCCTCTTGTTCTAATTTTATTTTTTATTTTTTGTTCCAATACTTTTTTAGCGTTTTTTGGGTTCATTGTTACATTCTATATATACTGGAATAGCTCACCAGGTAAACTATGCCTTAATTCATGTAATGCCTTAAGTATCAAATGATAACTGCTTTTAAATCGAGAGCTCTTATTTTCAGGGTGGGTTCATCAAAATCTAGTTTGCTATCAATGATACTTAACGTCAAACTTGACTTTCAAAATTAATCAAACCAGGTAAACTGACAACTGTATCTCACATTGACATTTACTACTATTCAAATCACCTATGTAAGTACTAACTAAACTTTATGTTATCACTTTCAAAATTGAGTTATTCAAAATGCTTTTTCAACTTATCTTAACAAATCTTAATAGCTGCTCATGCTTTCACTGCAAACACCAATAACTACTGGATCCTGTCATCGATAGACTGCAGCACTCAATGTCCAATTCACCAACAGCAACCCCTTTGAAGGTCCGTGACTCCTTTCAACTACTCTTGACCTGTCAAACCAACTGCTCTAATTCCAGTTCTAGCTCCTCCTGGATGTCACCGTCACACAATCTACCTCCTGGTAACCTCCTTCTGGCTCCATCCGGTCAAATCAACTCCCTTGGTTCCAAAATCCTGTCCTGGTTACTCCTGGATGTCACCGTCACACGATCCAAGTCCTGGTAAGTTTCTATCCTTTTATAAATTCCAATTGTAACTTTGTTCCCCTTTTTGCAGATAATCTGATGTCTCAAGCAACGTCCACAGAACACCCAAATCAAATAATAAATTGTAAAATACCTCTTCTAATATCTTGTACGTATGAATAAATCCAAATCCCCTCAACTAGTATAATGTCCTGTATTCTATATCCAATTAACTGTATCTGTAGCTTCTCCTATAACACTTGATGTCACAATATCTTTTCCATTTTAAATATTTCACTTTATTTTACCTCGTAGATTTGTTTTCAGCCTTTATTTAATTTGTTATCACCAAAATTAGACAAATTAAGGCAGAGATTCTATTTTTTATTATACCAAAATTATTATAGCCAAATTACATACATGCTTTCTTGAGTTGTTTTATGTAACTGTTTTTAAACAAACTTTTTATATCTATTAGACAATTCTTAATGCACACTTCCTATTTTTTTCTAAATAATGCTATATACAGAATTTTCTTAACAAATACATTTGTCAATGTTACCTTGGTTTATTTTTATAAATATTAAATACAACCATTAAGTTTAATCCATTCCAATAAATATAACAATATTAAATGATTCACAATGAAAAGAACCCTTGTATCTTTTACTTTCATTATTTATGTTCAAAACTTTATACCCAATTATTGTAACTGTCCAACTTTATTAGTTCATTTTAAATATTTCTTTCATATGCTTTAATTTCCTGCATCATGTATCATAACAATACATAGCTGCTATTTCCTCGATACACAATATCAAGTAAAGATAATACCGATAGTAAACCCCACCTGAACGCTGAGCTAGTTGCGAGTCTACCGCAGCCATTGCCGGTTCTAATGCCGTTTTAGACTGTCAAAAATGTTAAAAGGAATAATTAACATGTACCGACTATAAGCAACCTACCTTTAGAAGGCTCACATAACTCCGACTAGCTTAATTCTCGAATGCAATACGGGATTTTTGCTTACTTCACTTTTGCATTAAGGTTTAAGGTTCACACTAAGACAGACAAAGTGTTGGGAGCCAACAATTTTAATAAATTGTAATTAGGGAACAATATATACATAAATAAATATATACTCAAGCATGCATCTTATGGTCGAAATATAGTTGTTATGGCAATTTGTGAATGTCATAGAATAAGGAAATAAAGAATTGAAGTTATATTAAGAAAAAATTATTTATGTAAATTAATCATTACTCAAAAGTGTTTACTTTTTCTTTTAAAATTTTAAGCGAATAGGTGGGAGGAATTAAGGAGCTCCCTATAGTTTCTTAACCTATATAAGTTCGGAAATATATTTCGTTCAATAATAATTCAATTCTTACCTCCTGTGTATAAGAAACGTCCATTGTTTGGCAAACCAGTAGTTATTTAATCGGTCCTGTTATGTGCTCCCAACAGAAAAAGATAATTGAATTTACTTATGGTGCTTTACAAGCAAGTTATATGAGGTGAGAGAAATTTAATACGTTTCACACGAGATTTATAATTTTAGCATACTCTAGGTCGTTATATTGGACTGAGTTTCTCCTGACAAGGTGAAGGTCTACACTAGTACATAGGGTTGAGCATCTATTTTGATACCGCCAAGAACCGCTGCCTGGCCTACAGAGCTGAATATCTTTTCAATTTGAAGCAACTCCATTGGAAGAGCAACAAAGCCGGAGGTTGTGGTAAGGAATTGTTACAGCCATCTGTTTCAAGTCCACCACTGTAGTTAATTCCAGCTCAGTCGCTCGGAAAACTTTGCAGAGACGCAAAGTATTCAACCAAAACTTGAATCACCACACTTCAACGGTATCGAAACAAGAAGAATTAATAATTGAAGAAAAGTGAATTGGAAAAATACCCATTATAATAAATAATAATTCAAGCAGTATGTACCTACCAGTGAGAATTATGTGGAATTTATTTCAATTTTTACAGAAAGCGGCTGAATTTGTAAATTCCGAGAATTTGGGAAAAACGTTCAACTTATTTCATCGCTGGACGCTAGCAAGACGGAATTGTTTAAAAAAAAAAAACGAGAAATGGCTTTTTCTTTTATTTTTGGTAATTTCTCAAATAGCCTACCGTTTGGTAAAAATATTATGCAACGGTTTTGCAACCGGCATATCTTCAAAGTATCATAAGTTGCATAACTACTTAGGTTTTGTTACAGTTCATACCTAACGAATTTTAGTAGCAACTGACGGTGAAATGCTACAAGCAGATCACTAATGCAATTATCTATGTGCACTTTTAAAGGAACCAAATACAATATTTTTAAATATTTTATTAATACTGTTTTGGAAATATACAGTGCACGAATTTTAAATCTGTATAAAAATTAAACATTTATTACAATGAATAACAAAGACAATACACAAGAGAAAAACAAAATAAATATTTTAACGGTCGTAGAACAAAAAGGTGTGTATGACTTTAAAGATAAGAAATTAATGTAGAATATTTTGCAACAAAAAATTCAAAAATTTGAAATTAAAAAGTATTATAAATAATATTCAGGGCAACAAAACCCAGTAATGGCTAATATTACCTGTTGAGGCAGCAACATTTGTGGTTAAAAATATAAAAATATTACTTTATGTGACATCTTGAGATCATCATTAAATAAAAATTTATCATATACAAATTCAAATAAATAATATTGTCGAATACACGATAATATAAAAAAGTAAAACTAACATGGCAACATTTACACTTCTTCAGCGAAGAGTGAAAGCAAAAATTGCCCTACAACCGTACTTATTATACGAAGTCAGAGTTACGGAAATAAAAGTTGTACTTCCAAACAGAACACATTCAATGGTAAACATTTTTGTTTCCGTCCGAATTTGATATCCGTTTGCACAGAAACGTTCAACCGAAAATAATACTCGCTTACCTACTAAAAACTAAAAATGCACACCGCAGTATGCAGGCACAGAAATATTCAACAGAAACGGCAGTCTTCCTACTCATATTCACAAGTTTCGTTTTTTACATAGTCACACAAGTATAACTCTGACTCCTAGAAGCTACGAAAAGCATCTATCACAAAACAAAATACGTAATTCAATCCACTACAACATATCGGTAGAAATAGGCCAAATAATCACTACTTAAACTAACACAAACTCTAATATTAATCTTTGATTTTTACAAGACTAGTGTAAGTGATTATTAGTGTTGCTTCGTTATTACGCTGGTAGTATGAAATTAACCTGCAAAGCCACATATTTACAATCGTCCTTGAGGGCAAATCCAGCGTACATGAATCAAACAAGTAGAGACACTCATGTCTAATGGGGTCCATACCACTTCGCCCACTCGTCTTTTAGTACCATATCGCCCAACCGAAAGTCCACTTCGCCCAATTTTTTATATGTACCACATCGCCCAACAAGACCACTTCGCCCACATCTTCATAAGAGACACAACGCCCACTTCGCCCAAAGTTTATATAGACCCATAACGCCCACAACAGGACCACAACGCCTAAAATCCGTTCATTAGAACTCGGTGACTGAACATTTCGCTTGCCGACCACTTCGCCCACCCGTCTTTTTATACCATATTGCCCAACTTTTCACAAAAGACACAACTGCTAACAAGACCACTTCGTCCTAACCTAATCTAGCTTAGTTCGCACGAATCTACTTTGGGCGTTGTGGCCACAGAACTTTGTTACTATTATTCAACACTTTGCGTGTGCATTAACGGACGGATTTTGGGCGTTGTGGTCCTGTTGTGGGCGTTATGAGTCTATATAAACTTTGGGCAAAGTAGTCGATGTGAGCGTTGTGTCCCTCGCGCAGATGTGGGCGAAGTGGTCCGTCCTGTTGGGCGAAGTGGTACATATAAAAAATTGGGCGAAGTGGACTTCCGGTTGGGCGATATGATACTAAACGACGAGTGGGCGAAGTGTCGGGGTTCCGTCTAACGTTGAAACTTGTCTAGAGTGCCTGGGACAGTGACTGGAGGGATATTTCTAAGCTTGACTACCAGATGGCAGAATAAATTTCTACCAATCAGAGCCAGTTACTTGCTCTGCTACCAATCATGATGTGGTAAAGTAAAGCCATCTGTTAGTACTATCGCGACAGTGCGTGTCTCTACTTGTTTGATTTACGTACGCTGGCAAAACTGCGACTTACCTTAATATTGACTAGGTACATGTGTATTTTCTCCACAATCTACAGCGGGGTTTCTTTCCTCCAGTGAAAGCTATTTGTCTTCGTGCTGGGGTTGGCACTGGAAGTGGATTTTCTAAAATTGGCGGCTGCAGTGTCTAACCCGTTTTTCACGTTTGCCACTAATCTTAGTGCTGGGTTTGTTACAATTCCGTTTCGTTTTGGCTTCGAATTACTGTAAATATGCAAGAACATTTTTGTAGCAAATCAAAACTATCAACAATTGAGAATGCTGTTGTGATGTTCATTTATTATTTATACCGGGTGATTATAAATGCTTTTCCATCAAGTTCCCTTTGAAATATTTGTTGTATGAATAATATGTTAAATAAGGTCACTAGATTAATACAAATACACTAAGTGTAAGGTAACGCCATTCCATTCCTCACGTGAGAATGTGAGAAAATTGTGAGATAAAGGTAACAAATACAAATTTCCCAAGTGCAATAGGGAAGACACTAGTTTTTTATAACGTTTCGTCCAGCGCAAACGCGATTTTTTATTAAAAATTAATTCGCGCGTTCTCCCATGGCGTAAATCACGTTAGGAATCGGAGCGCTGCATCCTTGGGCCGCGTGGACAGTGATAAACGACGTCTTCGCGGATCGCAGGTAAACCGTCGCGCATCCAAAGGAAGGATGAACCGCAGTGAGCCACTGATTACGCCAGCCCAAGATATATAAAGAGAAAACTTTGAGACAGAATTTTCCTGGTCCTTCTCCCTCACCTAGTTCCGCTCAGGAGGGTGCTTATGTGCTCTCTGAGGGGGTTCCTACCAGAGAATCTTCACCTAGTCCGACTCGCCAGGAGCGTGCTCTTGTGCTATCCGGCGACGCTCCTGCTGAACCACCCACTCGTTCCTCTCGCCAGGAGGGTGCTCTTGTGCTATCCGGCAAAGCTCCTGCTGAACCACTCTCTCGTTCCACTCGTTAGGAGTGCTCTTGCGCTATCCGACGAGAAACCTACCGCCCCGCTCGTTCCACTCGCCAGGAGGGTGCTCTTGTGCTATCCGGCGAGGCTCCGGCTGAGCAACCTGCTCGTTCCACTCGCCAGGAGAGTGCTCTTGTGCTATCCGACGAGAAACCCACCGCCCGCTAGTTCCACTCGCCAGGAGGGTGCTTTTGTGCTATCCGGCGAGGCTACTGCTGAACCACCCACACGTTCCACTCGCCAGGAGGGTGTTCTTGTGCTATCCGGCGAGGCTCCTGCTGAACCCCCCGCTTGTTCCACTCGCCAGGAGGGTGCTCTTGTGCTATCCGGCGAGACTCCTGCCGAACAACTCGCTCGTTCCACTTGTCAGGAGAGTGCTCTTGTGCTATCCGACGGGAAACCTACCGCCCCGCTCGTTGCACTCGCCAAGAGGGTGCTCTTGTGCTATCCGGCGAGGCTCCTGCTGAACCACCCGCTCGTTCCACTCGCCAGAAGGGTGCTCTTGTGCTATCCGGCGAGACTCTTGCAGAACCCGCCTGTTCCACTCGTCAGGAAAGTGCTCTTGTGCTATCCGATGGGAAACCTACCGTCCCGCTCGTTCCACTCGCCAGGAGGTTGCTCTTGTGCTATCCGGCGAGACTCCTGCCGAACAACCCACTTGTTCCACTCGCCAGGAGGGTGCTCTTGTGCAAGCCGGCAAGACTCCTGCCGAACAACCCGCTCGTTCTACTCGTCAGGAGAGTGCTCTTGTGCTATCAGACAGGAAACCTACCGCCCCGCTCGTTCCACTCGCCAGGAGGGTGCTCTTGTGCTATCCGGTGAGGCTCCTGCTGAACCACCCTCTCGTTCCACTCGTTAGGAGAGTGCTCTTGTGCTATCGGACGGGAAACCTACCGCCCCGCTCGTTCCACTCGCCAGGAGGGTGTTCTTGTGCTATCCAGCGAGACTCCTGCCGAACCACCCAGTCGTTCCACTTATCAGGAGTGCTCTTGTGCTATCTGACGGAAAACCTACCGCCCCGCTCGTTCCACTCGCCAGGAGAGTGCTCTTGTGCTATCTGGCGAGTTACCCGCTAAATAACCCGCTGCTTTTGTCGATCAAACTACTTAAAATAATTCCCTAAAGTCCCATTCCGTCCGGAGGACAGTATCCCTGCAGCTAATTTCCACAAGTTGAGATACCATTAAAACCACAAGCTGCGACCTAAACGATGTAATACAAGTGCAGCTTAAAACGTGCACTACAAAATCCACCCTATATATGCCTGCAGTGGAAAGCCACAACACAGCGAGTCGACGCTAGAAATTTCTCATGTTTAATCCCCGAAGCTCGGCATTAAATTCACATTTCACGGCAACCGCCGCCTGCAAGCCTCGACCTTAATTGAATTACAAAATCGGTTACCTAGACTCCTACAGGTTTCCTGCAAGTAGCCACCTAAGAAAAACAAGATAATAACGGCCCGGTTGTTTCGAGATCCTTTAAGCCCGGCACACCTGCGAGGCGCGATAACATAAGCGGCACCAGGTATGAACTTTACTAAATGTAATTCTATCAGTATTTTGCCCGCTTGAAAACTATACAATCCAAATTTTGTTTATGCATCATCGCCATTGTTGGCGGTCCCCGTTAAACTGCCATTTCTGTTAAAGTAAGTCAAACGAGCCACTGGCGAAAGAATAGAACTACTATGCTGAGGTTGTTCCGAAAGTAAGTGCCACCGTTCAGGATCCGCTGGCCGAGACGTGAGACCAAAGAGTTTTTCTTTTAGTTGTTTATAAACATTATTACATTTTTATTTTACCATTATGAATATAATTTAATCTACAATGTATTTACTAGCTAGACGAATTATACGCTTATAAAAGATATTCTGTGTACTTTCTTGGGTTACTAAACTTGAGCATATTAATGGTACTTTGGCATTCTGAGCTGCCCGGATCGAGTATTAGTCTGGAAATTGTAGCAAATATTTTAGTCATCTAAAGTAAATTAAAATAGCGAAAACCGGCTACATTTTGAGAATTTTCTTTTTGGTGTAATGGCACTGCTGTAAACTCAAATTATGATAAGATATAAAAATCACTAATGGCGGCACCTTACACTTTAGTGTGTTGATCTAGTGACCTTAATGTTAAATTCGAGGTTAGCAGGTTAACCAGCTAACCTCGAAAAAAAATTAAATACAAACTCACTCACCCACTACTAATATTGCTATTTTCCTGCCCCTGATTGGCCTTTTTGTCGGTTTTACTGCCACTCGAACTGCCCGAGTTGCCCAGAATGATCCGCATGTGCGTGTCCCTGGCGAAGTGAGTATCGGGCGTGTTGGAGAAAAAGTTGTTATGCCTCAGCACTGGTTGGTAGATATTCATTGCACCTAAAACTGGTACAATGCAAATTCAAAAATCCAATTCTAAGATCGCAAGCTGTACTTACCGAAAACGTTGGGCGAGTCGTGAACTGGGCTGAGCGGTGGGGAGGCATATATGGGGCTTTGAGGCTCGCTCTGCAACGGCGAGAGAAGCTTGCTTAAAGGCCTGGTTTTTCCACCTCTAGTGCACTGCTGCAGTTGCTGAGTGAAGGATAAAGGCTGGAAAAAAGCATTTACACAAACCGCATTCCACAAATTTCACTTTAATTCACACCTGTGGATTCGGAACAGTCTCGCGTTGCCTGTCCCCGTGCTTGCTGGAATGACTAGAGCCCGTCAAATTCGAACTGGACTTGGAGTTGGAGCTGTGATTGCCTAGCGACACCATCGACCTCCGCTGCTGGTCCGACCAGTCCGACACTCCAGGGCCTGGGTACAGCACTGCGCTGCAAGCTTTAGTTTCGGCGGTGGAACCTAAATCAATAAAAAGTTTCAACTGATTTTAACTCTTAATATGGGCAAAACTCACCGGATGTTATAGAATTTGCGCTACTGCTCGTATGAGCCATCTTGTGGCAGCGCATGTTGTACTCTTCTAGAAGTCGGACGACTCCCCGGTGCCCCGACTTGGCTGCCACCCTTAAGGCGTTCCTGCCACAAGCGTCCGAGTGGTTCGGATCGGCCCCGTGCTCTAATAGCGCCACCACACAGAGCTCGTGGCCTTCTTGAGCTGCTATGCCTGAGCAAAGAGTTAGGATTAGGAAGAAATGATTTGTCGGTAATTCATTCACCTAATGCAGTCGCTCCTTGATTACACGTGTGGTCAGGGATTGCCCCGTTTTCCAACAGCAGTTTTACAATTTCGTGATGACCCTGCCAACTCGCCGAATGCAACGCGGTACGGTTTTCAAGGTCCACGGCGTCTACTTGCGCATGGCCACACGTCAGCAACAGAGCCACCATTTCCGTATGGCCTTGCCACGACGAGACGTGCAAAGGAGTGCGGCCCTAAAACGTTTATTTTGCAAATAACGCTTGCAGAATATATAAACTCACCTCCAAATCCCTGGTTTCTACGTCTGCGCCTTGTTGTATAAAAAACTTCGCCATTACCAATCGATTATCCAAAGCCAGCACATATAATGTGCTTCGACCATCTGCGTCCTTAGTATCGAGATCAGAACCGTGAGAAATTAATATCTGCACAACATCGTAATGTGCTTCTAACGCGGCCAGCCTGTTAATTATGTTGAGTTTTTAATTTTTTCAATGGTCTATGGTCAATGACCTACACATACCTCAAAGCAGTTTTGCCGTCGTGTGGCCGCTGATCGCAGGGTGCGTTGTATTTATCCAAGAACAAATTGACTAAAGCAGTGTGGCCCCCCTGCGCAGCCAGGACCAAAGCTGCTTTGCCTTCATTGTCAACTTCGTCTATCCTAGCTCCGGCCTCCAGCAGAGCTTCGCAAACGTCTTGATGACCTGCTTGTTTCAATAATGATAACGAATCCGTTGCACTTACAGAACAACTACCTTCGAAAGCTGCGTAATGAAGAGGGGTCCAGCCGGAATTGTCGCGGTGCTGTTCGTCCAAGCCACGGTCCAGAAGCTGTTTCACAACTTCCACGCAACCTGACAGAAGTAATTTATTATGTATTTAATAGTAGAGACTTACGGCCGGTCTTATGAAGACCACCACTAATCTGACGTTAACTTTAATTCATTGTTAAAATAAACAACAGCGCAACAAAACGTTAGTGCTTATAGCATTTTATACATTGGTAAACAAATTTTGATGCGCTTTTGTTGTATTTAACAGCGAATTAAAGTTAACGTCAGATTAGTGGTCTTTATATGATACAAACCTTGTGCAGCTGCAACGGATAGAACAGTCCGGCCTTCAGAGTCCATGGAATCGATGCAACAACCCCAGAAGAGCAGCAGAGCTACGACAGGTGCATGACCCATGCTTGCAGCGGCCCAAAGAGGGCTGCGACCCCCGTGGTCGCAGTGGTCAACATCTGCTTCGTTCTCAAGTAGAAGTTCACATACCTCTCTAAACAGTTAAAAGTTTTATTTAAATTGAATTAAAGAACTATGGAATAGTTGGTTTGGAAACACACTTACTTATGGCCTTCAAAAGACGCCACCAGCAAAGGAGTCATGCCCTCTTTATCCTTATGATCAACAGTAGCGCCCCTTTCCAGCAGAGTGGCAACAACGTTAGCGCCAGGAGAACGCGGCGCACACAAAGCCGCTACCGACAAAGCAGTGCGTCCGTCAGCATCCGCATGATTAATATCTGCCCCGTGGTTAAGCAAATGCTCAACAATTTCGGCGTGGCCCATGTACGCAGCAGCGATCAACGCCGTGCGCCCTTCGTGATCGGTGAGATTCACATTGGCTCCGTGCTCCAGCAAAATTTTAACAATTTCCTCGTGGCCAGACCAGGCAGCCGCTCTGAGAGCGGTTCGGTTCTCAGCGTCGACACTGTCGAGGCTGCAGCCGTGCTTGACGAGCAGCTCCACGACTTCGGTGTGCCCTCCCCAGGCGGCCGCCCGGAGCGGAGTCCAGCCGTCCGCGTCGGCTTGGTCTACGTCGGCTCCTGCCTGCAAGAGCACTTTCACTACCTGCGCCTGGCCTAGCCTTGCTGCGACGTGCAGAGCTGCTTGTCCATGCAGGTCGTGCAGATCGAAGAGTGGTTCTGGGCTTGGCTCGGTTGAGGAGGTTACTAGAGATAACTGCAATATAAAGGAATAAATTAAGTATTTTAAAAATCAACAAAACTTGTATTTACAGAAATATTCTCAGCTTGTTTAGTAGCAAACAACTAATTTAATCACGGAATAAAATAATCAATATTATGTTTCTTACAGTAAAAAGAAGAAATAGAAGAGCTGGACACAGCCTTAAAAAAATTGGATAAATTTAAAGTGACTTCGGAAATTCAACAACGCAAAGTGTTCAAACTTATGTTTGACCATGAACCAGACAAATTAACAAAAAGGTGTAAAACTAAGTGGAATCATGTAAACACAAAAGTGCGTGTAATTAAGATACAAAGACTAGTTCAATGTGTGCTAAATAAGTTGTTTGTAAACAAGACTCGGCACTTTGCATCAAGTTACTGGGCCAAGTCGCAATTACTATAGGAAGCGTTTCGCCAACCTTTGCGTTATGAGACTTGCACTGGGTCGTATTGCGACCACTTTGTATAATTACGCTACATTCATTGCATATTATTGTGTTTTTATCTATGTTAATAGTAGGTTGAGAAAACATGACACACATTCAATCATATATAAGGTTCTGTATTTATGATTTAATTCAATATACTTTTAACCATTGAAGTATGTTCATTTGTAACGAGAAACGTAGGCTAAGATTGTCTTTAAAGAGGTGGTAAGGCCTGACCATCCCCTATTACATCTTATCGCAACCAAGAAGCTCCATCTCCTGTCAAGAAACAACCTGATTCTACAATATTATAAAGTTTATGTTCCAAGGTGCGTTGGACGAGTGCAAGAATAATTCCGGAACTAAGCAAATCGAACGCTTGCACAAATTCAACCAGCGTCGCGGAAACACAAAGAAAAAATTCCAGATGAGAGAATAAATCAACAGAATGGAGACAAGAAAAATAGCTATTTAAAAAAAAGAATTAGTAAACTTGAAGACAAACTTAAGAAACAAGATAAAGAAAAGCATAGAAACACCTTCGTCATAAAAAGAGTGGAAATACATAATGGAAATTGGTATAGTTCCAAAAGAAAGGGAAATAATAAAGCAATAATTGTGAAAATTAATATTACAGGAAGACAAAAACGAAATAATGAAAAGATTATTAAAAGGTACTAGAACATATATTGAAAAAAAATCCAAACTGAATTGCAAGAAAAGAAAGGGGAAATGGAAAAAGAAGTCAAGGTTAGACATTAAAAACTAATTATAAAGAAGAAAAGTGATTGGGATCCCGCTAAACTAACGATCAAGAAACTGAAGAAGGATGGTGCTGAAAAATACAAAACTATAGTGACCCAGAATATAAAAGGGTATAAGAGTAGATAGCAAGCGATTAAGAAATAAAAAAAAGTAATAAGAAGCACAAACTAGGCGCAAATAAAAGTTGTGAATGAAAGATTAGAACCTGGAATATAAGAAGAAATGGGAGGAAGAGGAGGCACTAATGAGGACATTAAAAAAATTAATATGAAGTTAATAGCATTAATGAAAATAAAGAAGAAAGGAAGTGAACATCGTCTGCAGGTGTTGTTTGCATAATACATACAGATAGTGATGTGGGTAGGGTATTTATAAATGGGTATTTACCTGGGTATTTACCCTTGCCTCTAATAAATACCCAGTGGGTAGGGTATTTATAAATGGGTATTTACCTGGGTATCTACCCCTGCCTCGAGTAAATACCTAGTAGGTAGGGTATTTATAAATGGGTATTTACCTGGGTATTTACCCCTGCCTCGGGTAAATACCTAGTGGGTAGGGTATTTATAAATGGGTATTTACCTGGGTATTTACCCATGCCTCGGGTAAATACCTAAAAACTGGATATTTATGAAATTTGCAATATTTAGAAAGCTAAGCTAACTTTTACTCACATAATAATGTTATCTTAATAAATACGTACAGCGTGAGTACTAAAAGGTGGGAAAAGAGCGAGAAATTTTTAATTAAATCCTAGTAATTTTTTGCGTTTATGTTTCTCGCAGGTGTATCACCCCAACTTTCTGTTTACATGTCAGTGGTGACACTGTAAATCTATACTCCATTTACTTGACATCTGCACTTTCAGTGTCAAATTTTTAAAAAAATGTCCTGAGTATACCTCAAAAATAATGTGTTTTTTATTAGACTGTACAGTAATGTAATTGTTAAAATGTGAAAAATAGCAGTGGTGCCAACATAATGTCAGTTTGACAGTGCAGATGTCAAGTAAATGGAGTATATGTTAAATTAGAGGTTAGCAGGTTAGGTTTTGTGTCAGTTTGTGTCAAAACCGTAAAGACGGGTAAATAATTCGAAGAAAATCTGCTCAAAACCTTCTCTGCATTCCTAAGTACTTGAGTAAAATTTTTTAGAAAAACATCGTTATATAGAATTAAAACATCATAGTTTAGAGGTGTTTTCACACGCAATTTAGCCCGAAGATCAAAATGCTAATGAAATCATCACTAAATAGAAAAAATCATTAAATAGGAGTTTACTGAATGGGGGTTTGACTGTATGTACATGTTAAGAAACGATCTTAGTAAGGCAAAGAAAATAACAAAATGATATACACAACGTTGTATACCGATGGGACCATAATTATGTATAACAGCAATGAGATAGCATGACCAAAAGCACATAATACTTGAGTAAGAAAGAGATAACCGTTCAAAAAAGTTATTTTATCTGCCTAAGCACACAAAATCGTCGCTCTCTTTCTTTCTTTCTATGTTTGTTCGCTATCTCCTCCGAAGATACTGGACCGATTAAATTGTATGATGGCTTAAAATTTTGCTAATTTTTAGACTTAGATCGTAGGCCAGCTTTTATTTTGAAAAAGAGTATGAAAAAGTTTTAATTTAA
Source organism: Agriotes lineatus (assembly GCA_940337035.1). Taxonomy (NCBI): domain Eukaryota; kingdom Metazoa; phylum Arthropoda; class Insecta; order Coleoptera; family Elateridae; genus Agriotes; species Agriotes lineatus. Next base: position 18,540,435 of record OW679203.1, on the reverse strand, counting down.
ATAAACCTTTAAGCAGCGGATCGGAGCATCTGTCGCCGTGGGTTATGGTGTGACAGCTGCTGTGGCCGTGTGCTATTAGCTTGGGTGATTCAGTATGTTCATATATCATTACAGTAGTGCGTTATTTGAACAGCAGAGGTTGGGCGCAGGGGTACAGTGCTCGCTTGTCACGCGGGTGGCCTGGGTTCAATTCCCGGCCAATGCATCCCTTTTTTAAAAATTTATATTAATGAAATTTACCTGAATACGTTTGCGGATAAAGTAGTATATGTTATTCGGAGTAAAAGTGACTTTATGTGGCTTAACTGAATTATTTGCCTCACTAACGTTCGGCTAAATAAACTTCAGCTTCGCCACATAAAGCGTCACATTTACTCATAATAACATAATCTACTATTAGTAGGCATATTTAATTGACATTTGGCATAATTAAAATGGACGTCACGTCTATTCAAATTAATATTTGTAAATGAGGCTATAAATACCCATTTTGGGTATTTACCCCTAAAAATAAATACCCGGGTAATTTACATTCCTACATACAGACAACGATTGTATAGACAACTAGTTTTATTTCTGAAAAGATGATGGGTGTACTGCAGCTCCCTAGCAAAGAAAGAAGCACTATAATGAGATATTAAGAAAACAAAAACTAAAAAGACGCGCAAATATAACAAAAATTGTGTGAAAATATAAAAAGAAGTCGACAAAGCTAATAATTATACAGTGTGTCTCAGTGACTACCAGACATGGCAAAATTAACATTGGGAAATTATGTAAGGATCAGCTACTGCTGTGTCTGTATCTAAAAATGTGATTGTCAGCAGGTAAATTTAAAAAAAAAATGCAGCCACCACGTTCATGATGGGTTGTAAGTATAGATAAACAAGAGATATACCAGTAATAGTAAGTAAAATCAAAGAGCATTATAATGAGAAGAGACTCAGCGCTGGGCAGTATTAGCGTATAGCTTAAAATCTCCCGCCCGCTAGGCTCCCAGGTCTTATCCCTCTGGCAGGAGGGATCCCAGTTAAACAGCTCAGAGCAAAACCATAATTCTAGAATTCGTTGGTTTAAACTAAAGTGCGGTGTTGCCAAGGTTAACACAACCTTCGAACGAAAGTAACTTGGGTTACAAAACGCAGACAAAATTTCCCATTGTCTCTTAGCCAAAACAGAGTCGGGCGGTCACCCACATAAAGTGTCAGATTTCACAGGCCTCACAAAATCAGGTATATTAGTTTTGTCAGCATTATAGCAAAGAGCATTGAGTGCTCTTTGATTATAGTATATCGAGTGATCAAGTAAATATCAGCTCTAGTTTACTGTAGTTTCATAATTGCGTGCATAATTTCGAAAAATGTTTTTAATTGTGAGAAATTAAAAAACACCGCAAAATCAATAAAACATTTATTATTTCAATCGCTCCCTGAGCCGACCTCCTCCGTTTGTTTACAGCTTCTTTCAAAAGTGTCACTTAAAACAGGAAACGGACCATTGGCAAATCTGGGCTAGATTTTACCCGTCCGACAACAAAAGACATCCAACCCAACGGCTCTTAAAGCTAAGGGTAGAGTTGTTTATGGCCTTTTACTACTGTGCGTAAAAGAAACGTCATTATACACAAATAAGCTACTAAATAATCTTAAATATTATAACAGCATTATTTTTTGACTTAGGTAATTCCAAAAAACCTCCCCTATCTACATCATTTATCATTATTTTCAAATCAGATATACTGGAGCTAGAGTTCGTATGATATCAATTTGATATTCAGCAAAAAAATCGAGGCACTGCTAAATAAATATGACCGCTAGACGATTATTTTAAAGGCGGCACATTCCATGCAAAATGAACGGTGTATTTTGTTTTCTTTGTCAACGATCGTGTTTGCCGCGCCGCCACACGTGCAAGACTGCTATAGGAAATTCAATTCAAGTTATAAACAAGTTATTCTGTACAATTAAAATTTATTTTTAGTTAATAATATCTCGAATAAAATCTGTGGAACATCGTAAAATGAAGCATTCATTTCACTGTAGCCTGCCTTATTGAGATGACAAAATTGGAAGTTTATTTTTAGAATTATTATAATGTACCTTTTGAATTATATTTTTGTGAATGCTGTTAATCATAATTTTAATAAAAAGAGAAATGACATAATGTAAATGAGTTTCGCAAGTTAAATTTCTAAAATCTTTCATAATTGTTATACATTCTTTTTGTATATTTACAGTTACACTGTTACATAATTTATAATTTTCATAAAATGTGGGAAATTGTTTTATCAAAATACTTATAAAAGCATTAAATTCGTTAGATGGTCGTTTTAAATATTTTATGTGACTAACATTATATAATCTCTAGCGAAAATAAATGCTTCATTTTCTTTATTTATTAGCTGTAACTCGCTAGAACGGGTAGGTCAATATCTATAAATAAATACGAGAACCGAGACAAATTGTACTTCTGGCTAAAATAGGTACTCGTGTTCTTTGCTTTTGGGTTAGCCATAAATACTTCAAACTTTATAGTTGGTAAAGAAACATGTAATCTTTACAACAAAATGAATTAGAAAATTAGGACAAGTAATTTGATTTTAGTTTAGTTCAGAACAAGCTAGCTGATGGTACAGTACCTTACAGTTTAGTAAGATCTGGATTTAAATCCTGTATTCAACGTATTTACGTATTGAGATTGTGTTTTAAGTATTCTACGGTTTAATAATTGGTGCGACGCAAGTCATAATAATACATTTTCAATGGCTCCTTTAACATGTGCCTATTTTGGTTGTTTGCGAAATCGCAAACAAGACTGCGATTTAAGTTTCTTTCGTTTTCCGAAAGATACCTGCAGACGTCATAACATACCGGTTGACCGGTTTCAAAACCGAATATAGCATGTTTTAAAATATTACTAAAAGGAACTAAATTATCCAGCCATTGTCCTTTGAAGTTCGCATTACAAGAATTATTAACACGGAATAAAGTATACCAAGTAGGTATGCAATGATAAAAAGATATATTAACTGTATAGCGACAGGTAAAAACAAATATATTTTTTATCATATACAGTGTGTTTCACTTCTCACATTCACACCCCTGTATCTTATTATCCTTATTTTTTTCTAATCGACTTGAAATATTGGTCACCATTTAAATTAACTATTTTTATAACTTTTCATTATTTTACCTCCCCCAGTAACCCACTGCCATAAAAAAAATGAAAAAGCATAGTAGGCCTAGTTAACGTTATTAAATAAAGTTAATCAGAATCACAAAAATAGTCGAAATGTAAATTATTATTTAACTTGCTATTTACATTTACAGGAACATAAATTGACAGCTCATATACTTCAATGAGAGACAACCATTGAAATTTAATTCGTTTAGAGTTTTATGAGATGCGTTGCATCTGCAAACACATAAATATTTAAAGAATTATCACTTGGATGTAAAAAAAAAACACGTTTTTTCGTAGCCAATTCCAAACTCCGATAATAATTTTCTATTACTGGGGCCCATATGACTTGCAATTGCCACTACATTGTGAAGATTAACAATAATTTCATTAAGAATTGTACGTGTCAATAACGAATAATAGAGACACGTTGATACGTTCGTACGTATTGCAATAATAAATTCAACTTCAAAAGTTCAAATGAACGGCTCGGGGATGATGTCAAGTCGATTTTAGGGCGAATTAGCTGACATACCGTGTTTAGGTGTATCGTGCTACCCTTCTTAGAACGCCTAGTCATATGAAATAACAAAACCAAACATTTCAACAACTCGTATTCGAATATCTTGATTATAAAATTCCTTCTATTTTGCCCATCACTGCCCTCAATGTGGCAACATGGCCAATAAATCTTTGTGCTGGGATAATTTTATGGTTGTGCCAGCTGGTGTCAGGTAGAAAAGTCCAAGGGACGTTTGCTCGCTGCAAATATATTTGAGAAATGTGGGTATGCAACCCAATTAACAACCAATACGTTCACAGCCATAAGCCTGAGTCTCTTCTCATTATATGCTCTTTGGTAAAATTTAATTTCACCAGACATTGTTACAATTATTAATCGTAATTAAACTACATGAAGCTCATAAGACCCAGAAATATACTTAACAAAAACAAATTAGGTAAAACCTAGCGCTCTACAATAACAAATAATAATTAAATATGAATGGAGTTTAACCCAAATCATAAAGTCACAATTAATATTCAATATTACAATAAATTGACATCTGCCATGAAAATATTCCAGCGGTTGAACTGACAAAAGAACGCCAGATCACTGGCTATGCAAGCTGATAAAATTGAACTGAATTGCCTAACTTATCACTAGCATAATTGCCTGTATCATCAACACAAATCCACTGAATTTTAGCAAAAGTAGCATGTACTTTCTGCGGTGTTCTGGAACACTCCGACATGGATTTCTCAGAGGTGGAAAGCAGCCAAAAAAATGTATCTGCAGCTCAGAAATGCGGCTGGCAACTTAACGCAGGTGTTCTGCGGCCCAAAAACTCTTGGGGAATTGTATTCCGGCACATCTCCATGAACGTGTATGAGATAGATTAAGTGAAGATTCAGTAAATGAGTTGCCGCATAATGAGGCTGCCGCAGAAAGAGGCCTAATTACCACATTAGTTAGAACGAAAACTTAATAATTTGAATGAGCTTACCCAAAGATCAAAAACAGGCCGTAGTGATACTTGCGTTCGCATATTTAAACGTGCCTTAGTGTTTGTTTACAGAAGACAATTAAACATCGGCAAGTTTGCACATTTGAAAATTGAAATTTCCTTGCGGCAATGCTCGGAAAGATAAAGATGCGAACGTTGCTATCAAATTTTAGAAATGCGAAAGCAAAAATCTAAAGGCGCAATCCATTAAAGGAACGCCAGGCTAGGCAACAAGTAGGTGCAATAGCTCTTGTTGCCAAAGTAATTATTGCATTTTTTATTTCGGTTACTCTTATGGCAAATAGTATTTGAACCTTTTCCAACTCATGAAATTACCATGTTCCGTACAATTTTAGCCAACCTGTATAATTATTGTCCCATCGGTATTTTGGGCAAGAACTGTTTTCAGCCCAGCTATTTTTTTTTTCTACATTTTTTATAAAATTCGAATAGAGCACTTTCACTTACCAATCAATTGTACTGGTTGGATTAGCTTTATAATATTTGTAAATGAGGCTATAAATACCCGTTTAAATACCCATTTTGGGTATTTACCCCTAAAAGTAAATACCCGGGTAATTTACATTCCTACATACAGACGATTGTATAGACAATCTCTGAAACTTCTTTGTGGCGTGAATTCATAATTCATTTTCTTATATGGGTATTTCGCCACTCTGCAAATTAAAATATTAAATAACGAAAATATTAACAACGAACGTTTCGAGGGACTTGTCAAAAACTTCCAGAAGACATTAGACAGGAATACAGAATTAGAAACAAAATCATACTAGAACGACCTTACACAATCAGACAAAATATATCCAAACAAGAAAAACATTCACTACACACACTAAAAACCGATAACACAATTAAAATTCTACCTGCAGACAAAGGCAACGCCACAGTAGTACTTGACACAACCACATACAACGAAAAACTTTTAACACTAATTAGTGAGGGACAATACACTAAACTAAATAAAGATCCAACACATACAATAGAAACAAAAATATACAGAACACTTTACAAACACAGAGAACAATTTACAGATTTTGTAAGACGTACGCTAACACCACACTACAGTAAACCACCACATTTTTATGGATTACCAAAGATACACAAACCAAATGTACCACTTAGGCCAATAGTTAGTTCTATAGGTTCTCCTTGTCACAGTTTAGCTGAATATTTACTTAAGATACTGACTCCTATATCAGGAAATACAGACACGTATATAAAGAACACGCCCCATTTCCTTGAAAAACTTAAAGAAGCAAACATAAACACACAACACTTAATGGTTAGTTTCGATGTAGTTAGTCTCTTCACTAATGTTCCAGTAGACAAAACACTCAACATCATTAAACATAAGCTACAAAACGATAACACATTACATACACGAACAACATTAAACGTTGGTACCATTATGGAACTCTTAACACTATGCATTAAAACGACATACTTTCAACTAAACAATGAATTTTACCAACAAGATTTCGGGATGGCAATGGGTTCACCTTTATCTCCCATTGTTAGTAACATTTTTATGGAAGACTTTAAACAACAACATGTCTACACGTACACCAACAAACCAGTAGTTTGGTGGAGATATGTCGATGATGTTTTTGCAATTTGGCCTCATGATATAGATGAGGTGGACAAATTTCTTGAACATATTAACAGTAAAGAAACCTCCATCAAATTCCCATTAGAAACAGAGCAAAACAATCAGTTACCCTTTCTTGATACACTAATCACACGCACAATAAATACTTTTGAAACATCAGTATACCGTAAGAAAACCAATACTAATAGGTACTTACATTTTAATTCTAACCATCACAAAAACATAAAGACAGGCATTGTAAAAAGTCTTTACGACAGAGCCAAAGTTGTTTGCTCTAATGATACAATTTTCAAAAAAGAGAAAGAATTTATTATTAATGTTTTACAAGATAATGGCTATCCAGAGACTCTTGTTCGGAACATTTTCAATACACGAAGCAATGCCACACACATACAAAGGAATGACACTCAAAAATATAATACTCTTACTATACCATATATTCCAGGCATATCTGACAAAATTAGACGAATTGGAAATAGATTCAATGTTAGGACGGTATTCAAAACGATGAATACTTTACGGTCAGTTCTTACAAAAACTAAACCGTTCAACGAAGAACAGCATTCAAGGAATTGTATATATAGTATTCCCTGTGAATGCGGGAAATATTATATCGGTGAAACATCCAGGCCTTTAGCAGTAAGAGTTAAAGAACATAAAAATATGTTGAAAACGTATCAATTCAATAAGTCTAAGCTGGCAGAACATGCTTGGGATGAAAACCATAAAATACAATGGGACAACACAAAGATCTTGTCTAAAGAATCGATGTCAACTAGGCGAAAAATTAAGGAAACGGCATACATTTTACTTAACGAAGAAAAATGCGTGTCGTCTTTCTCAATATTTTTAGACAATAGTTGGCTATCGATTCTTAAAGATGAGATCAAGTAGGTACAGATATCAACAAACGTCAATGTCAGAAAATTCATTGGAGGTTGGTCGTTTTTTCTTCCAGTGAAAAAAAGATAAGTTCTTGTTAGTTTTAATTGTTATTCGTTGATAACGAGGGCAGATTGTCCCTCGAAACGTTCGTTGTTAATATTTTCGTTATTTAATATTTTAATTTGCAGAGTGGCGAAATACCCATATAAGAAAATGAATTATTGTATAGACAACTAGTTTTATTTCTGAAAAGATGATGGGTGTACTGCAGCTCCCCAGCAAAGAAAGAAGCACTATAATAAGATATTACCAAAATAAAAACTAAAGAAACACGCAAATACAGGGTGTTTCATAATATATGCGCAGGACTTCAGGATGTGATAGCTCGTCCAAAAATTTGAAAAAAAGTTTCTATTAACTTACCCTCTAAAATGCACAATTTTCGAGATACAGAGTGTTGAAATTGAAAAAAAATGTTGTTTTTTTGCAAATATCTCCGGAACCGTTTATCGTACAGAAAACAGCTTTTGTAAGCATTTTCTACTCATAATAAGCTATGTTTTGTGCAAGAATTTTTTTTAAAGTCATAATTGGTGAAGATTTTGAAGGGGTAGTGAGTGTTTTTCTCCCCAACTTCTACGCCACTGGAAAAAGTACGGTTTTGAGACGCCCATTTGAACCGCCAATGTTTTCTACACAAAAAAGGTACTCTTGGTCATAAGCTCTAAAGTTGACCGTTTTCGAGAAAAATCACCTTTTATGTTGAAAAACATGGTCAATTTTTTTAAATAAATTTTTTTTTTACTAATTAAACAAAATTTATTTAAACGTTAGAACAAGTAAAACCAAACGTTAACTTCATAATTGCAAAATTTAAAAAAAAATAAATCATACACAGTTAAATTAAATGTTGGAAATGTCCTCCGTTAGCTTCAATGCACGCAGCAATTCTTCGACGCATTGACTGTCTTAACACGCAGGAAAATTCCCGGAGTGTTCCGAATTATGTCGCAAGATGCAACAATGCGTTCTCTTAATTGGTCAACATTTTCAACCGGAGTAGCGTAGACTAGGGTTTTGAGATGGCCCCAAAAGAAAAAATCTAAACAATTAAGTTAATAGAAACTTTTTTTCAAATTTTTGGAGCTATCACATCCTAAAGTCCTGCGCATATATTATGAAACACCCTGTATAAGAGAAATTATGTGTCAAAATATAAAAAGAAGTCGACAAAGCTAATAATTATACAGTGTGTCTCAGTGACCAGCAGACATGGCAAAATTAACATTGGGAAATTATGTAAGGATCAACTATTGCTGTGTCTGTATCTAAAAATGTGATTGTCAGCAGGTAGTTGAACTAATCAAATTTATATTACTGTCAGATAGCTGACATAATACAACTATCACCATTTAATTATCAATATTATTGCAAATAAACAGTATTTAGGGATAAATAATGTGGTATGGTAATTACCTTGTATAAGTAATATTCAGTATAAAAGCATAAGTATTTAGAATTTACGCAACGCAAAAATAAAATAAAAAGTAAGGTTAAGGTTTAGTGTTAAACAAACTTAAACCATTTATTACTTCAAATATGGATGATTTTCAGTAATACATACAACAGAAAGCTTAAGAGTTTGTATTCTGTAATGAAATAGCGAAGAGAAACAACAGATAAGCACTAAAAATCCAATAACACTAACAGGTACTAATTAATTAAATGTTCCAACGTATTCCCATTGACTTGTGGCTTAATCTGTCATAAAAATTACAACGTACATTTCATAATGTTTCAGGGGTTATGTTAAAACATGCCTCTCTAATACAGTCCTTTAAAGATTCTAAATTTACATGCCTTCGTGAAGTGTAAATTTTTGATTTTAAGAATCCCCACAAGAAAAAATCATTGGGTGACAAATCTGGAGAACTTGGAGCCCCGTTAATAGAGCCACCACGGTCATTCCATTTGTTGGGGAATACTTCGTTTAGGGAGTTTCGCACTTCTCTTGAATAGTGAGCAGGAGCTCCATCGTTCTGATACCATACTGTGTTGATATTATCAACTACTGCAGTAATAGCAGAGACTATTTGATTTTGATGCATATCTAAATAAATTCTGCTATTCAGGGTACCGTCGATAAAGAGCGGACCAATTAAATTATCACCCAATATTCCAACCCATACATTAAGACCTTGGCGGTATTGTGTATGTGTTTGCACATATACATGTTGATTGGTTTGGCTCCAATACCGAAAATTTTGACGAGTTGGTTCTCCATTTAATGTAAATGTGCACTGGTCAGTGAAACAAATATTTTCTAAAAAATGTTCATCAGCATGACATTTATTAAACATAAATTCACAAAAGGTAGTTCATTTTTCACTATCTGCTGCTAATAGCTTTTGCTGCGTGGAATATTTGTAAGCAAAATATTTGTTTTTTTAAGAGTGCGGTAAACATACGAGCGAGATACACCGAAATTATTTGCAATTTCCCTCACACTTACATCAGCTTCGACAGCTGTCAAAATATCTACTTCATTGTTAACATTCTGGTTTTCGTTTCTATTCCTTTTGCAAAGGTTATTGGAGCACCCAGTTTCTTGGAATTGTTTTACAATTCGTGCAACTGTGTGTTTGCAGGGAATAGGCTGTTCATTAAAATAAACACTAAAACTGTTACCAGCTAAATTCCATGTTACCATTTGAATTTTTTCTTCTGTTGTATACACATTCATTGTTAAGTATTTGGAAATGTAATATTAATTATTTTAAATAAATTTCCTCTACATAATTATGTAATATGAAAATTATTTGACAGAAGTAAATTTGTTTGTTTTAAATCTTTTGTTTTGACCTCTCAGAAAGAATATATACCTCACGGCAACAGTTGATCCTTAAATAATTTCTCAATGTTAATTTTGCCATGTCTGATAGTCACTCAGACACACTGTATAATAATCGGGGATAATAGTAGGGTTGGAAATGTGTAACGCCTCGTTTTATTTTGGCGTTCCTTTAATTGCGCCTTTAGATTTTTGCTTTCGCATCTCTGAAATTTAATTGCAACGTTTGCATCTTTATCTTTCCGAGCATTGCCGCGAGGAAATTTCAATTTTCAAATGTACAAACTTGGCGATGTTTAATTGTCTTCTGTAAACAAACTGAATCTTCACTCAATCTTCCTCATACATGTTCATGGAGATGTGCCGTAATACAATTCCCAAGAGCTTTTGGGCCGCAGAACACCTGCGTTAAGTTGCCAGCCGCATTCCTGAGCTGCAGATACAATTTTTTGGCTGCTTTTCACCTATGAGACACCCATGTCGGAGTGTTCCAGAATACCGCAGTAAGTACATGCCACTTTTGCTAAAATTCAGTGGATTTGTATTGATGATACAGGCAATTATGCCTGTGATAGGTCAGGTGATTCAGTTCAATTTTATCAGCTTGCATAGCCAGTGATCAGGCGTTCTTTTGTCAGTTCAACCGCTGGAATGTTTTCATGGCAGTTTAGATGTCAATTTATTGTAATATTGAATATTATTTGTTTGTTATTGTAGAGCGCTAGGTTTTACCTAATTTGTTTTTGTTAAGTATATTTCTGGGTCTTAATGAGCTTCATGTAGTTTAATTACGATTAATAATTGTACCAATGTCTGGTGAAAATAAAATTTTACTTACTATTACTGGTATATCTCTTGTTTATCTATACTTACAACCCATCATGAACGTGGTGGCTGCATTTTTTTAAATTTAGGTTGTGAAATAAGAGACATCCAACGTAGATAATTTGATTTGTTAGCTAGACTTGTGTTTTAGTTGTGAATAACGACTGGCGTCCGTTTGTATAAAATTTGTTGTTTTTTTTCAACCTTAAAAATCGCTACCTGGTCCTTATTCATGCCATATTCTGCCGAGGGTTCGAGCTAGCCAGGGATTTGTTCATCCCTCGTTTAAGGGTGGCACAAATTAATGACACTAAAAAGAGTGAAAGTACAGTGGAAGAGTTTAAAGAAGAAAATATTAAAAATATAAATGGATATAGTAGTAGTTGTTAATACTCTTTTCCAACTCACAGAGATACATAAATACACTGCACAGATAAAAATCAGAGTTAATAAGAACCATCGACGCGAACAGATGATAAAAATAGGCTTTGACCGCTATTTGATAGAAGTAAGAATAAAAGGGAAAGATAATTGCAACAAAAATTCAGCAAAATGTTTAGGGGCAAGTTGGAAAAGAAGTAGAGCAAGATTGAAGCAAAGAACTAAATGAAGACCTGGAAAATAGTTCAAAAGTGTTTAAGGACATTACGGCGGAAGCAAAGGTATGTAGAATGGTACATTATTTAAGTAAAAGAAGACAAACACCATGGTGTAATGAAGAAATCAAAAACAGTCTAACGGGGATTTACAGATAATAGAAGTTTCATCAAAAGGGATCTTATGGTCGTTGGTGTTCGGCGATGCCTGATGATGAAACAAGACCCGACTTGAGACAGCGCTAGTGTTCAGAGATATGAGTTTTTACTGAACGTCCTGTTTCACCAATATATATAGCATTACAAGAGCAAGGGGCACCATAAACACCTTTAGATGACGTGTTTAATTTATCTTTAGGCAAAGGAAGAACCTGTGGATTTTGCTCAGGGGTTTGAATACTGTTTTGATGTTTTCCTTTCTATGCGATCGGTGACTTAGTAGATATAGGAAAGAGAGACTTCTGCCCTTTCAAGTACCAGATTGGAACTTCCGGTCCTCTTTTACCCAGTTCTTCCATGCTTTCCTATCCCTTGCCAAAATTTTCATCTCTGCTTTTGTTTTCCCCTTTGATCTTTCTATGTCCTCTATCTGGTCCATCCATCTTCTTCTTGGTCTACCTCTTCTCTCTCTAATTAGTTTTCCCATTTCCATTGTTCTTTTTGTTAGTTCTTCTCTGTTCATTCTTGTGATGTGCCTGTACCAGTAAGAGCTTTCCGAATATGGTTCAATTCAGCGTGGACATTATGGGGTTGGAATATGGAAACAGCCCGTTGTACAAACAAATTGATAACAAAAAGTGTTTGTCTAGAATGATGTGGGGAATCGGCATGTAGATACCGGTCAATGTATACCAGCTCATATCAGGTTGTCTACTAATATACAATTTTAAAATTCCAGGAATTCAAAGACCATTTTAGTAAAATTCCAGGCATTTTCACACTACTCCACCATAATTTTGTTAGCTTCACGCACGCTGTGGTTGTCAACTTGTCATGAAAAGACACAACATTACACCAGACACACCATGTGCGTGTTTTGGGTCTTGTTAAGTCACACGATAGCTGCTTGACATAAATTGAACTTACTAACAGTCTTATATCTTTTTACGTTAGGTTAGTTCTGTTTGAAATAGCGCTAAGAGATCCAACCACGGTTGCAATATTGTCAATAATTGTTGTAATAAACCAATGCGCAACTATGAGCAAGTGGGGCACGGCCAGATAACGGGGATTTACCGGCTGGTATTACGTCATTATATGTATTCCTGTAAACTGTTGGCTTTTTATTACCATTGGTGTTTGCATTTGTAAGTATAACATTTCAGGTGTCAACGAGCTGACCTCAACAATATTAGTTTTCCCTTAGCCGCACTGACGATGTGAATAGAGCCTTATAGCTCACCGACTGTATAAGCTAGTAAATCAGGGCATTTTAACGTAATAATTCAGTAGGTGTAGTGATGTTTAAAAGGTACCATTACGATCTTACGCAAAAGATGTAAATGAGCAAAATGGTTGCCTGGTCAAATGTGATTTTTTAAATTTCATATTTTACGGGAAACAATTTTTTTCATTTTAAATGTTATAGAAATTCCAGGAGGATGAAGAAATTCAAGGAATTTCAAGTATTTCAAGTGCCAGTTTTGACATTCCACGAGATTTCCAGGAATTCCAGGTTGGTAGACACCCTGCGATATAAACGAACTGCAGCAAAATGTCATGTCATCTTTGAGACAGATCAATAGACGAGACATCGGGAGGGCAAATGCCAATTTAAGAAAACGTGCACAGATATATTTAAGGGTGGAAGACAGATAGTTTGAGCATCTGCTTTAATTATATATTTTGTAATAATTTTGTTCTTTGTTTTCATTTCTTTTACTTTATTTTATAAATAAAAATTAAACAGTTTTGCTTCCAGTGCTAACATTGAAACAATTACGCATCATGAACTGGCTCACCTGACTTTCGTATTCCCCGTCCTCTGGATCAGCCTGTTCAACAGCGCCCGCCTCCAACAGCAACCGCAACACCTTCTGGTCAGTGGGCAGAAACGCCCCAAAATTCACGCCTGCCATTTCGTTGCCCTCCAGCAAGCACTCCTCCACATTCGCGCCACTCGATATTAACCACAAAACTATTAACGTATGAACATCTAAAATGTGTTTGTTCGAATCGCAGTTGGCATTGACGCTCGACCCGTTTAAGTCGTTAGGAACGTTGTCGAGCTTCTGAACGGGAAACCCAGACAAGTCTTTGTTTAACAATATGTTGGCAGAGCCTTTCAGTTTTTCCTTATCGGTTTTATTTCTATCCTTATTTATAACTCCATAAATCGGGGTTTTCGGCCTCCTATCAGAACAGGGACTTGAGAGCGGAATATTTTCGTATTTTTCAGAATTGGTATCCGTGTTGGCGTCCTTCAGGTGAAGCTGCTCGATGTTGAGATCGTTGGGCTCTAAATTGTTCTGCTGCGTGCTGGCTTCCGTGCCAATAAAGCTCGTGTCCAGCGTTTCCATGCCACAATTCAGGTCCTTTTCATAGTTATTCTCGTACTTGGCTATGTTTTGCAAGGCCTTCAGATCGGAGTACACCTCGGATGCGCTTTTCTCGAGCGAACTCTCCCCATACGTGAGATTCTGTCTTTCCTTATTAAATTTGTACACTAAATTGGGGCACTTCTTACTGGGAGCCTCCGTTAAATACTGTTCCATCCGCGATAAATGAAAAGCGTAGTCATAAATCTCCTGATTGCTCAAATACTTCGCTTGCAGAGAATAGTACATGGCCAAAGTGCAGTGCCCGTGAAAGATGTTACACAAATACTTCTGCGTGCAGTGCTTGATATCCAGCAGCCACTCGGCGAACGAGTGGTGAAACAACTTGATAGTGCCGTTCTTGGAGATAATCAGGATCCTCTTCAGCAAGTGATAGCGCTTCTTGAAGTCCTCCAGCGTCATCTTCGAGTTGTACACTTTCATGATGTCGAAGAGAAGGGCCTCGTTCAGAGCACACTTAGCCGCTAGGATCACGTTCAGCAAGGGCTGCACCTTGGCGAACTGGCGCCGGTTGAACAGCCGTTGGCTTAGCCACAGATACAGGCCGTTTAAGGTACCGGGGATTTCGCGAACCTCCCGCAACACGATGAAGCTGTCCGACACTCCATCTAGTACTTTCTCCAGGTACAAAAAGCAGCCGTTGCTCTTGATGTGCAGCTGGTTCAGCATTTCTGCCGTGTCCCGGCTGATGTGCTGGCGCAGGCTGTTCTCCTGGTCCAGTCGGGCTAATATGTATTGCTGGACGTCTCTCACCACCTGAAATAATAATAATAAACGTCTTTATTCGGTGAATTATAATATTGCATATATTATTAAAATGTTATATAGATTTATTTGATGCGATCACTGAAATGGCAAGTTCAGAAGTTAACGAGTCAATTTCTGGTCTGCCACTTAACCATTTAGGAGTAGAGATCAGCATATCAGGCAAAAAGAGGATACATAATTGTTTTAAGTACTTGAGATATTAATAATTAATGCAAATGCAAGTCGTTATGGAAATGTCCTGCACCACAAATGATATCGGTACAATTTTTTGAAATTACCTATTGACACATGCTTGAACTGAGTTGGAACAGAGTTATACATAACACAAACATTATAAGAATAAGATCTTTTAAACAACCCTTTAAATAAGGTGGTTTTTTTTTTCAACAAGACGGTGCCACATGCCATACAGCCCGAGAAACAATTCAATTACTGCATGAGCCATTTCCTGGTCGTGTAATTTCCCGTTTTGGTGATCAGAATTGGCCGCCCAGATTATGCGATTTAACGCTGTTGGACTTTTTTCTTTGGGGTTTTTTGAAGTCTAAGGTTTATGCGAACTAGCCCACGACCACCCACGCCTTGAAGGAGGAAATTTACAATTTGCAATTAAAAAGCTGTGTTATCTATCAAAATTACTTCTTGCGCGAATTTTGGGACGCTCTTTATATTAGCCATCCTTAAGTCTACTAATTTATGAATGTTATTTGAATGCCAAAATAAGTCTCAAGCAAGAATTTTCTATAATTTGTATTCTCCTAACAGTATTACTGTCTAAACATGGTCCATAAATGCTATCACAGAAGTTAAAATTTGACAAAACGAAAGAATCACATAGCAACTTTTTGCTGAAAAATTTATATTATATTATATTTATATATATATAAAGTAACGGCCTGGCAATCAGGCAGCTGCAGACTTATGAGTCACGGCCGCCGAGACGGTCTTGGAGCCAGCTGCGGGCAGATGAGTCATGTTTCAGACGCCTCGAGAAGTGACCTTGCAGCCAGATGCAACGGATGACTCACGCTTTCGGGAACGCGCTCGGAGTCAACACACGCGAATACCGGAACATACGAGCGAAGTCTGGATTGTTCTAGAAGGAAATTATTCGGCCACATAAATACGCGCCGCCGGATAAACAGTTCAGTTCTCATCCAGTTCTCATCAAACTCGAAGGACGATACATAAATAAACGCGTGTATAACATAAATAGCCACACAAATAATTGATGTTTAATCCAGTGTAAATAAATACAGTGTATAACCATATAAATCATTACTGTTAAGCCGTATATAAATAATTAGTGTATCGTTGTTAGAAATAGTTTGTAGTTTAAGTAATTTGTGTTCTGCCTTGTTAATTCGTGTGTTTGTAAATAATAATTACTCATTGTAAATAAATGTTTAATACAAGAAGCGTCGTATAATTTTGTAAATAGCCCGAACGTAAAAACGTAACAATATATATATTTATAATTAACCAATCAGTTATACTATTTCTAAGTTCTACATTACAAAGTCCGCCAAAAAGAATTAACATAGATTTTATTGGATTAATAACTAAACCATGCTGTTGAGCAACCAACAGCAGCAAAATTATTTAAATCACCATTTATTACATTAGAAGTCTGATTAATATCTTGTAAGTTAAATGAGTAGTACAATTAGGTATCATCAGCGAATGAATGACATTGGATGATGGGAAATTGACAGGTGGACGTGAATAACATCTGCGGCAATAAATTACTCGTTTACGGGCTGATTTTCACATGGTAAAGTGCTGAGGAACAGTACAAAGTGTTTACTGTATAACATAACGGGTAGTTTTTGTGCGGGCGGCTGTTAGAGGTGGAAATTAACAGATCAAACTTCATAACCTACAAATATGTGGAGAGGCAGCACGGAATGGGCAAGGTCGGATCAGACAGGTGCGATGATGTGATAAGCGCACGGGAATAATTACCAAGTAGGCAAGAGCGGGAAATATTCAAAATAAACAGATAAACGCTTGAGGATTACAACGATAAGACGGCGAAAACAAAAAAGATAGAGATCCAAATGGAGATTTTCAAGAAAGTAAGAGAGTAATTAGAACACCGCAGACGAGAACAGGAACTGAAAAATTGGACGATACTAAAGTGGACAAGAGATAGAGATTAAAGATATGATAAAAGCGATGACGGGTGAAATTAAAAAGAACATGGAAGAGAACAAAAAATTACGAGAACAAATGAGACGGAATAAAGAAAATTGGACAAAAGAGAGGAAATAGCTCTTAGGAAGAATGGAACGACTGGAAAACAATTGGGAAAAGTTAGAAAAAGAAAAACAAAAATACTGTAACAATCCTGCGCCCGGTCATTGCACTGGACATATGATCCAGTGCCCCGATTGTTCCAGAATATCCGAGAAGCGGTCTTGGGGCCAGGTGTGGCGGATGAAGTCGGCAGCCTTCGCTGACTAATACGCGTGCAGCCTTCCGGATCAATCCAGAGCCAGGTGCCAAGAATGACTCACGCTTTCTGGAACGCGCTCGAGATCAACACTCGCGAATATGCGTCATGCTTTTGCCGGAGCTTCGAGTAAGGTCTGGACGTTTCTAGAATGACTCATTCGTGGGATATAAATACTCTCGAGCGGGAATAGACAGGCAGTTCGCATCAGACTCGAAGCGCGCGTGATATAAATGAACCGTGTAAAATAAATAACAGATAAATAACCATATAAATCGTTAGTGTTTAAGTCGTAAATAGCCAAATAAATAATTGATGTTTAATCCAGCGCATATAAATAAATAAATGTATCGTTGTTAGAAATAGTGCCTGTAGTTCGTTAGTTTAAGTAATTTGTTCTGCCTTGTTAATTCGTGTGTTTGTAAATAATAATAATTAATAGTTGTATATAAATGTTTAATACAAGAAGCGTCGAATAGTTTTTAAATAGCCCGAACATAAAAACGTAACAATACAATATAGTAGTGAAAGGGGTGAAATTTGAGGAAGAACTGAAGCAAAATGTGGCAAAACAATTTCTTTCAGAAAAGCTAGGAGTCGAAGTGACCGCTGTAAATTGTAAAAACGGAAAGACAGTAAATATTTTTGAGATAGGAGACTGGGAAAGAAAGCAAGTGGTAATAGCAAATAAATATAAATTAAAAGTTATTTAAATTTTGGGGTTACAGGTGTCTTGGTATATGAATTAGTAATTTGGAGATGAACTCAGCTATTTGTTATTGTATTAGCTTAGCTACTTGAAATTTCTACATGAAAAATAAGTTTCAATCAGAACTGTGTATTGTCAAAAACACATTAAAATGTTATTTAAAATTTAGTTATAACGTTTTGCTGGTTATACCAGATTCATCAGATATTATAAAATTTAAAATATAAAATACAAGCCTTTTGCAGTAAATCATCAGAATATTGTATCTTATTGAATAGGTTTTGTTATATTTTCTTGTTTAAAATTGAAATATATTTTTCATTTTCCTTTCAAAACTCAACATTTCCAATCAGTATTGTAGACCAGGATGGGGTTGTGGTTATTTTCTGTTTTTTTTCCTCCTCCCATATGTTTTCTTACAAAATATTTTGCTAAAAGACAATGTTACAAGTTAATAGAGTACAGGTTTTTGTTAAATGAATAGTAATCACCCTTTGTAGTTTTTGTCGTTTTATTTTTTTAAATGTAATTTTTTTATTATAGAATAGAATAGATTTTTATTTGTGAGAATCTGTTTGTACATAAATAAATAAAATATAATAATCTTTCTTGAAGTGAGATACCAAAAAGTACTGAGTATGTGTCCCTGGTATTCACATAAGTAAAATAAAATAAACCTTAATAACTAAACAACTGAATTTATAATTAACCTTATGTAGAAATAATTTTAAATGTAAAAAGAAAGACCCAATCCTACATCTAGGAAAAACTCTGCATCACAGGTGTTAGTTTGAATAGAGAATCAGCAATCTGCTTCTTTACTTTATTTGTCACTTTACTTGTGCACTTTAGTTTGTTAGATAACAAGTTGTACGTTTTCAACCCTATGTAAACAAAACACTGCTGGCCCTTTTTAGTTTTCATGCGAGGCAGTTTGATGCTATTGTTAACAATACTTCTAGTTTGCATTAACCTTGATTCTTGTTCAATGCTCTCAAAATCTACCCTATGTTGTATCACATATAATACACTTGTGTAACCGAGCAATTGCTTAATGTCTAAAACCTTTGCTTCCTTATACAAGAGATCTTTGTTGATTGGTAGTAACCATTTTTTTTAGAGTAAAAATTTTCTTGTTAGACCTCCATACTTGGTGTTGTATTTTCAAAAATTTTTGTTTTCCTTGACTAGAAATTAATTATTATTAATATTACTAGATAGTATTTGTTTTTGATTAAATTCTTACCTTAAATTTTTAGGAGTATTTGGATTAAATCCTTTCTTTCAGAAAAAATTTTTTGGTTGATACCTACTTAATTTATTTGGGACATAAACTGTAAAAATTAAGGATTTTTATTAGTCAACATATTTTTCGTATTGTAAGAAATGTTTATCAAGTCTTTACCTGGCTTGTTGTTTAAATTTTTAACTTTATTGGACAATTAGTTTTCTGCGGAACACATTTTTTAGGTTATAGGCGCCCCTTTACTTTCTACGCTTGGCAAAGCTTGGTAGAACTATCCGTAAAGCACACATTTAATGGCAATGCCACTGTTAAAACCCTTCCCTGTATCAATCACAGTTTTAAACGGCATTATTTTTCAGTAATTTTCAATGGAAAATTTCTTTTTGATATGTAAGTTCGGCCTTCTTTGTATCAAGAATCTATTCTTTGTTAAAATTTCTGACCAAATAATTAAAGAATTAATACTAAACAAACAGGAGATTTGATGCAAAGAAGGCCGAACTTACATATCAAAAAGAAATTTTCCAATAGCCACACCCGATAAAAAATTTGAAGGTCATCAAACCTTGCATTGAAAATTACTGAAAAATAATGCCGGTTAAAACTGTGATTGATACAGGGAAGGGTTTTAACAGTGGCATTGTCATTAGATGTATGCTTTACGGATAGTTCTACCAAGCTTTGCCAAGCGTAGAAAGTAAAGGGGCGCCTATAACCTAAAAAATGTGTTCCGCAGAAAACTAATTGTCCAATAATGTTAAAAATTTGAATCAAGCCAGTTTATGTCCCACTATCAAATAAATTAAGTATCAACCAAAAATTTTTTTCCGAAAGAAATGATTCAATCCAAATACTCCTAAAAATTGAAGCCAATTTTCAATAAACAAAATACAAAACAAACATAAAACTGAACATTTAAAAGGAAAAACCAAAATTTTTGAAAATACAACACTAACTATAGATGTTTAACAAGAAAATGTTTACTCTAAAAAAATGGTTACTACCAATCAACAAATATAAAGAATAAAAAATGACATTTTAAAAAATAAGAATCTGGTGTGATACACGCACACAACTTGCTTTTACAGTGATCTTATAATTACTCAAAAATTTCATTTTTTATTTTTAAGCATTTGTCAAAAAATTACAAATTCTACAAAAACGGTACAAAATATAGCGTTAGTTCAAGCGACAAATTTTCTCTAGAATTTTAAGCTGATTTCAAAAATGTAATAATATACCAGGTGTTCTATTTAAAATAAGAGTTAATAAAAAAAATTGAAAAAAAAACAAAATAAAGCCATTTTAAAAGTATTCAACTGGAAAATCACCTATCTCACGTCAATACACATTGAAAATGTAATAAAAATGTGAAGTTTAAAAAAAATCATTACAGCCGTTTTTAAAAAATCTAAAAAAACTGAAAAATCACAAGAGTAAACCCATACTTCCGGTTATACGATTTTCTTCAAAAGCTTGCTGTCGCATCTACATAGTACTCAAAACTTATATATGAAGTTTCAATGCCATACTTCTTTTCATTTTTGAGATATTCTGTTCACAGGCACACACACAGACAGACAGACCAATGAAAAAAATATGTTTTTTGGGTTCAGGGGACTCTGAAATGCGAAGATCTGTTGAAAACTCAATTTCAAATTTTTGGGGTGAATCCAATACTTCCTTTATTGTAAAAGGAAGTAAAAATTAAGTAACAAACGACTTCCGGTATTGGACATTATTGAGGTCGAGGAACTCAACGTTTCGCCCACTTTCGTAAGGGGCTTCATCAGGAGGAAAAAAGTAAAAGAGCACGGTAACTCAACGTGTGAACCACGTCAGAGGCGAAACTCGACTGACTCTAGGTTGGTCTACCTACAAAAAAATTTCCAAGAAACTTTGTTGTTGTCTGGGTTACGGCTCGTGAATTAATTTTTCTATTGGTCATTAATGAGTGTTGCACGTTTTTCATCTGAAGTTTTGTAAAATGTAATAAAAATACCTATTAATAACCGCTACGTTAATAGTATCCAACGCAGTATTTGTATAATACCCTTAAAAGTAGTTAATTACAACATTTATGACAGATGCTAAGTAAATGTCACATCCTTAACCTATTTGTTTTAGTAACTTTTGGAAGTACATTCCTAGGCAAAGATAAATTCTGGAAGTACACTCATGAAATTATGGAAATCAAATGCCACTTTGTGTTTTTATGTTTACTGAACAGACTATAGAAAGTGAAGAAGATGAGCTATCAACTAGAGAAGAAGTAGAGCTACGAACTAGAGGAGAGTATTCGGGAGTACTTTGTTAATGTTTTTATTTTTATTTTTATTTTATTTCGCACTCAGCCAACAGCCGTTAAGCCAATTATAGGCGTCACTGTACATTTTATGGGGACTTCCAACCCCATTAACGACTGTCATGATGTTATTATGACATCCGGGACCAACTATTACCGTGGCAGCCGTACCACACGGCGCCGAGAGATGCAGCCGTGGAACTCCCATCCAAGTTCTGACCAGAGAGAGCGTTGCTTAACTCTGCTGATCGTACGTGGACGCTCGTTCAAGCTACACCACCCGGGACCCATGTACCATGTCTTGTAGTAATACATTGTCGTTTTACATCCCACTGATAAAGAGGTTTTGGGCATTATTCGTAACCTAAAAAACACTAACAGCCGTATGCAAAGTCGTTTGCCAGCGGCTGGCAGACGACTCGCCGGAATTTTGCTACGAGAATTAAAACAAACGGTAAAACAATACACGCGCATTACTATAGTTTTCGCCGGAGCACCGGCAGATCGCTGGACGCGCGAGCGATTATGCAATGTTATTCTCATACGGCGTGTAGCAAAACTCCGGCAAGTCGTTGGTGAACGACTATGCATACAGGTGTAAAAGTGCTGGTATTGATAATATATCTCTTAAAATATTAAAGATCGCATGGTATGAAATCATTGACTCACTAGTCTACATTATCAATTACCTTAAAAACAGCACTTCTACTGCCAGTTCACCAAAAGGAGATATGAAGTCTATTGATAATTATCAACCTATTTCTATACCGAGCACATTTTCTAAAATAATTGAAAAAAATATTCCTAGTATTATCTTTTTTAAAGAAATACAACTTAATTACCAATTTTAGGACAGATAGGTCGACACGAGGGTGCGGCCAACAGTTTCATGGCGAACGTTTTTGTAAAACTCGATAAAAATGAACAAGCGACCGTGATTATCGTCGACCTACCTAATGCTTTCGATAGTTTAAACGTTAACTTCATTACCAATAAATTACAAGCTTTAGGCTTAAGGGTCCAGAATTTAAACTTTTGAAATCATATTCTTGTTAACCGCATGCGTGAAAATTGCTGATAACATTTCGTGCTCTTCTGATTTGCATACAGATGTGCCCCAGGGATCTGTGCTGGGACCTCTTATATTCGATGTATGCAGATGATACTACAGTAGTGGTCTCAGCTCAGAGTCTGAACGATTTAGAGGCTGAAACAGGTTCTGTGGTGACTCTTCTTCTTTCTCTATTTCCCCTTCACACCCTAGGGCGTTGGGTCCTCTATCCATCTCCTATAGACGTTGCGGTCTCTCGGCATTCTCCTGACTTCCTCGATGTTTTTGTTTCTATTCCTTGCCGCCTCCTTGATGTTGTCTTCTCATTGGAATCGAGGTCTACCTTCTGCTTTCATTTGATAAATTTCCTTGGGGTATCTTGTGTTATCCATGCGCATGAGATGTCTGTACTACTTCAATTGTTTCATTTCTATTTCACTGTTTGCTGGTTGTTGATCTAAATCATCTCTTATGCTTCTGTTTCTTGTTCTATCCCTTCTTGTCTTGCCCAGCACTCTTCGCAGGTATGTTTATCCAGCAGTGACCAGGATTCTGATCCATAGAGTAGTGTCGAGAAGAATATTGTTTTATACAGGTGCATTTTTGCTTTTGTGCTTCGTTCTCCCTTACCCATCACCGTTTTGTTTATTTGGTAATATATCCATTTGCCTTGCTTATTCTGTTCTTAATTTCTTCCTTTATTTTTCCATCCCTGTTTATTATCGTCATTAAGTATTCGTACTTTTCCACATACTCCAGTTGTTGTTCTTCTACTATAATGGGTAGGTACGCTTGCTTCTCTTTCTTCTCTCGTGATGTGCACAATTTTGCTTTTTCCTACGTTTATCTTCATACCTTTGTCTTCTAGGTTGTCTTTCCATATGTTAATATTTTCTTGCAGTTGTCCTGGGCTTCCTGCCATTATTAATATATCATCTGCGTACAGTAGCTCTTGGATCATTATCGGACTTAAGTTATGGTATCCCAATCTTGTTCTCATTCTAATTTCTTCTTTACATTTTTTAATTATGCTCTTCATGTAAACCACAAACAGCAATGGGCTCAAACTATCGCCTTGTTTAACCTCTCTATCTGGTCCGTATGTTAAATTCTTGTGATTTTTGTCCGTTTATCCTTACTACTCCCACCACTTTTTTGTTTAAACTTTTGATCACTCTTATAAGCTTTGCGTTTGTAGTTCTTCCAGTGCCCTCCATATGTACTCTCTTGGTACTTGATCAAACGCCGCCTTAAGGTCGAGGAGTGCTAGGTATGTCCCCCCCATCTTCTATGTTTACTGTCTAATCGTGTATATATGATCTTGTGTTTGTTTACCTGGGTGGAAAGCCAATTGTTCATCTTCTAGCTCAGGGCTGTCCAACTAGCGGCCCGCGGGCCGCATGTGGCCCGCATAGCTGTACTCTGCGGCCCGCGAGGAATGTTGGAAAATCATATTTTGCGGCCCGCGATGCCTTTTTAATTGAAAATGATTCTAAAATCGTAATCAGTGGCCCGCTGATTGGCAACGAATATGTTTAGGCCACCTTGTACGCAGTAATGCAAACAATAGAGTCACCATTGCCGCTTCAAATAACAACAGTGGGGATGCGGGTGCAGTTCGTGTCGTTAACTCGTTGTTGCGGTTACCGGAATAACTGTCTGATCTGTCCCCGGCGAGCCTGCGTTTCATTTATAATCGTAGTACGACCACAGTTTAAACATAGAGAACAAATACAAGGACTGCATTCCGTAACATAAAAGCGCTACTCCCAAGACCGAATTCCAAGTTGAAAATTTCTTATAAATGTTAGATGCAGTGTGATGCAAAAGTTTACCAGCTATCGTAATCGTAATTAACATTAGAATTTATTTTGTGTATAATTCTTGGCCATGCAAATGCTCATTTATTTGAACGCGGTCGCCGTGCGAACGCAGCTTTAGAAATTAGGTAGTAATCTGCTTTACCGGCAGACTTTGCAGCTGTT
This sequence comes from Agriotes lineatus, assembly GCA_940337035.1. Taxonomy (NCBI): domain Eukaryota; kingdom Metazoa; phylum Arthropoda; class Insecta; order Coleoptera; family Elateridae; genus Agriotes; species Agriotes lineatus. Next base: position 18,515,886 of record OW679203.1, on the reverse strand, counting down.
TCAGGCCGCTAGTTTTGTTTTCTCTTGCAAAAAGTGACACCATGTCGGCAGAATTCCTGTGATTGCGCTCCAAGTTTTAGGTCTTAGCTTCAGCTATTTTGAAATATTATTTGTGGAAGCTTCGCTTTGGTGCGGTTTATGGGCGTTGGGCACTTATGCAGGGAAAATGAGTCCGCGTCCTTGAGACAGTTTATTTACGCAGAATTGCTAGCCAACCTAGCCAATTGACTGTATTACAGGGCGAGTGAATTACTTCAATTTCAATTTTGGTAACGTAATACATATTAGCTGAATTTCGTCCGGCATTTTTAGCGTCACCCACGAGTTGCATAATATAAGTGATTTCTCCAAATATTTTATTTTGCTGGGGTGCGGCCCGCCAATCATTTAGAAAATAACTTTGTGGCCCACGCATTATCTGAAGTTGGACAGCCCTGTTCTAGCTTATCTTCAATTACATTTCTTAACCTCTTTTCTATTATTTTCGAGTAGATTTTTAGTGCTACTGGAGATAGGCATATTGTTCTGTAATTCTCACAGTTTGTTGTTTTCCCCTTTGTTTCGCCATTTACCCATCTATTTCAGGCCAACCTGTATATTTTTACTTGAGTTATAATCCATTGTACTTCGAATTATTTCAAATTTTTAGTCCGCTCATTTTGTAAATTCTGGAAAGTTCGAATTGTTCGTTATCGCGAAGCTCCAGCCGTCAGCTGTTTTTCGCTTGTTGGCCAATCCGCGGGCATTCTTTTCCTGCATTTCGACGAAGCAACTCGCTTCTAAAAAGGCGTTGTGCGTGCATATTTCGCCACGACAACTAATTTCGTTTCCAAGAGCTGATAATCCGAATCAGGTACAATGGCGCTTTTCTGTTTGTTATTCCCATATTGATTACATTTTCTTTAGCTCTTAAATAATAGTTTAAACCAACGAATTTAATCTGGGACGCAAGACCGCCGTTCTGCTTTGATTTTCGACACCGGCTAATGTCCAGCCTAATTGCTGCAATCTGGGAAGTGATTCTGCTTCGATTGCGGGCCCATTCAAGGTGCTCCTAACCATTTGGTATAGCAACCCCTGACCAGTTTTTCCCGTCAACAATTAGTGGGTGCTGGGAACTCAAGGTTAGTGCCGCCCTTGGTGGTAATTACTGTATTGAAAGCAGATGGTTTCCCCGGCCTTCAAGTTGATTTGGTCCAGCTGTCCACGATTATTTTCCGTTAAATTATATTCAGTATTCGGAATTTGAATTCCAAAACCAACCACAGTTAAAATCTGCATCTATGCTCACTGTCATTATTTAACTATAACGCTCAATTTAATACGTGCTTTTGTATGATATGTAACTGGTTATCATTATATTTAATCATGATCAATATTTAAAGCTGTAATTTTGGTGTTTAATAGACCCTTTGTAAAAGGAGCATTCACGCCTTTTGAACTCAATAACCTGGGCAGGAAGGTTTAATGACATGAGAGTGATAAGCTTATCCCTTGATTTATTTTGTGGTTAGGGGTTTTTGATGTTTGTGCGTGTCGCAACCTTCAATATATTTACACCACTTTATTATGACATTTTGTTTGTCATCAAATTACTTTTAATGGTTACTGTTGAATTTACAAGACGATTTTTTTTATTATTAAATAAACGCTAGTCGCTTGTAATCATTATTTTTAATTATTTGAAATCTTTGGATTTCTGGCGCCCATTTTTTTAAAGATATTGCAGGGATACAGCTGGTGATTAGAATCCACGACTTTATCGCCGAAATTGAGTTAGCTCGGCAATCGCGGTAAGTAAAGATTTTTCAGAGCTGCCGTGGTGTAGAAACTGTAAGGGGGTTTATCTGTGATTTTTTACTACCATCGATTATTTTAATTAATCAATCGCAGGTCAGCTTCCTTATCGTTTCACCTTCTTATATATCGACTATTATATTTCGTTCCCAGTCAGTCGGTATCTGTTCTGTTTCCCATGCTTGTTGGAAGCTATCTTTCAGCCATTTTCTCTATTCTTTCTCCTCCTTTCTTCACCAGTTCTGGGGCGATCTTGTCTTCTGAGGCTTTTCCATTTCGTGTATTTCTTAGGGCTATCTGAATCTCTTCCTCTGTTATGTTGTTTCCTTCTTCCTCATTTCCAGTTTCTGTTTCTTCTTCTTATTCTTCATTTGTTCTTTCAGTTTTAAATTTGTTTTAGGTGGTTTTGCCAGGCTTTTAGGACTCCATTTGTCGTGGTTTCTAATTCCCCTCTTTGGTTCATGATGTTTTTTTATCAGTTTTGCTCGGATTTCTTTTAGTCTTTTGATAACACTTCAGAATTGCTTTTGGTTCTCAATGTAGTTTTTTTCTATCTTTCTTCCAAACTCCTCCCAGGATGCCTGTTTTGCTAATTTTACTGTCTCCTTAGCTTCATTTCGTTTGCTCTTTTTGCTTCCGTATTGGTCCTTTTAAATCTGCTCCACGCTTCTTTCTTCAGCTTGATCTTACTCCTCACATTGGCATTTTCCGTTGGGGAGTAGATTTGTATCACCCCTACTTTTTCTTGCAGTTCTAAGTTGACTGTGATAATTCTTGAGTTGATGGCTTTCCATTTTGTTACTTTCATTTCCAATTCGTTGCCTACTCTGTTTCCTATTTGGGTTCCGGCATATCTAAGTGTAACGACCTTGAGCCGGGTCGCGGGCAAACGGATGAGTCAGCCTTCGAGAACGACCTCGGGATTAATGCGGGCGATGCTTCAGCATTTGCCAGAATAGTCGAGAATATCTCGACGCTTCCGGAATGACTCACCCGGCGAATATATAAGCCACCACAGCGGGAAGGCAGTCAGTCCGAATCTAGCTTGAAGTGCGCGAAGCTGCCATATAAATAACTCGTGTGTAAATAAATCTAGCCATATAAATCATTCGTGTTGAAGTCGTACGTAAATAAATAAAGTGTATTTGTTGTTAGAAATAGTTCCTGTTAGTGTATAAATAATTCTTGTGTTTTTGTAAATCGATAAATTAAATTGCTGTAAATAAATGCTTAAAACAAGAAGTGGCGTATAATTTTTAATAGCCCAGAAGATAAATCGTACTCTTTGTCCAGGGTTTTTATACCGCTTTCTATCTTTTTAATTTCGGCTATCCCTAGTACCTATATTTCATATTTCTCCATTTCTTCTATTATTTCTACTTCCTTCCCCGTTAAAGTGTAACAATCCATGTTCCAAATCATATACAGTCTCTCGCTCGTCGTCGTCGTTCATTCAGTCCTTGTCCAAGGCTCAATTATTATTATTATTAATAGAAAGATTAATTTACAAGCTTAAAAAACAAGGCAACAGGGGAAAATGCAATTCCACCAAAGCTAATAAATTACAAGTTTGGCAAAGAAAAATAATACAAACAGATTGGATAATATTAAATTATTTAAGTAGTTTCTCTAGATGGGATAAATACCAGTTACTCAGAACTAGAAGTACAGGCACCTAAGCCAAAAGTACTAGAAGATTTAAACCGCCTTGTACGCACACATATATTTTAAAAACAAAAACAACAATTAGACAAACCTGAGATTTTCGCAAGTCGTCCAAGCTGAGCTTCCGGAAACCCGTGAACATTTTAGCGATGCTTTTTGACTGTTTCCGCGCCGTACACACCAGCAGCAGCCACTGCGGGAAAAGGTGGTGGTGATTGGCCAGCAGCTCCGCTATGGTCCTCGACTGGGAAGTCCGCTCCCGCGGCTTCGACTTCGTCAGGGTCGAATTCGAGTAGATGAACGAATGCTCATCGATGGAATCCACCAGTATAAAAAGGGAGGTTTTCGGAGGGTCGATCTCCAACAGGGGGAACAGCAAGGCCCGCTTCAAGCAGTCATCAGGGTTCAACTCGATGTTCTTGGCTCTTAAGGCAAACTGAATCTCGGGGTCCGACTTCAGCTTCTCCAAGTAGGCATCGGCGATGAGGGTTCTAGGGTTCACAGGCAGGTTGGGTATCGGGGGCGTGGCTTCCGGGCCCTTCTTACTATCTAAAGTCGGCGACAACGAGTCGGCATACAGGTTGCCGTACAGATTCTCCCTTGCGGAAGGGTCTTGTGATATGTTTGACGCAGTCGGGGACTGCTTAGAGCCGCCTTCGGACTCCGAAGCCTGCTCGCACTTCCGCTTGGCTTCGTTGGCGAGCTTGCGCCTTATGCTCCTTTCCCGCTGGCTTTCGGTCGAGTGATTCAGTATCTGTGTGACGAGGGAGCGAACGAACTCACTCAGCGAGAGGCTCTTTTCGTTCTGGCCTGCTAGGAAGTGGTAGCAGAGAAGGCGTCTGTTTAGGGCTCGTTGCTGCCGTCCGGTGGGGCCCTGCGACGGCCAGCATATTTCCGAGCAGAATGTGGTTTTTCCACAACCAGGGCCCCCGAGCAGCAGAGCTCCGCATGTCTTCGATACTGGCCGTTGGTCCAAGCAGTGGGAGAGCTTCTGGAATGCCCATTCGCGGCAGTAGAACTTCTTTTTGTCCTCGTAGCAAGCCATTTTTGTGTTTTTTAAGCTCTGCTCGGTTTAAACATTGTCGCAAAGAAACGTATTGCTTCAGTTTCAAATGTAAATATTTAATCTTTTTAAAAATATAAATAAATTCGATCTATGGTTTAAATTATTTGTCGTTATGGACGCGCAATAATTAAAATAGCGTTAGGTAATGTGTCTTAATATTTAAATAGGCCTTATCTTCAACGCTTACTACCTACTTCAATCTACACCTACACGATTAATTGAACATTTATAACGATTTATTAAACTTTGAAATACTCGCGACTTATGCAGGAATCATTAATTACGTATTAGCTTTTCAAACAAGTTACATGTTTGAATCGATCACCTTCTCACAAGCATCACTAATTTATTTACTTTCGCCTTTAAGCGCTCTTCGATTATTTCCATATTTCAGTATTCCGCAGCGGTAACCTGTAAAAAAGCACACTTTTAGAATGGAAAAGAAAAATGTTAAACAAGCATTGTTACTAAAAGCTTTGTGTCACAGCAAACCTTTTAAAAAAACTATTTATATCTCTGAATTTCAGGCATTACATCATCTTTATGTTTATACGACCTCATCTCATCAATTGAACCGATAATAAATTAAAAATTGTTTTACACTGAAATTACTAGATAATTTCATTTATTCATAATAACAGTTTGTACAAGTTTAAATCACAATTTTTTTAACAGAAACAAAATCATTTAAAACTCTTTTAAGAGTAAATTTAAATTATAAGAAAAATATTTATTAGGAAACAAGGATAAAAAAACAAATAAACCACTATCAAGTACTTAAAATTGTTGTGAGATAAGAAACAGAAAATTCAGTAACCTATAAAATTACTGGACTTTACTATAACAACACAAGGTAAATGAGAAGCCTAACTTTATAAAAGTAGTACAGATTGCATTTTATGTCGCTTTGAAATGTACCACTAGTACTGTATTATAAATTAAACAAATAATTAAGTCTATTCTTATAAGATGGAACAGATTGCAAACTGCATTCTGTACTTTTGCAAACAAAAGATAAGTGCGAGGTCTACCGGAAACCATAAATCTTGTCCCTTAAGGGATTACACATAGCTTGGTTACCAGCTTGATCAGAGCAGGATCTAGGAATTTTGACGTCTAGATCATTGCGTTAAGCATGGGAATCTCATAAACTGTAAGAGATAACGATTCAGTTAAATTAGACATAATGTTCAACATCATCCGAGTACCTAAGAAATGTATAGAAACATTTGAAATTTCGGTTTAAGCTCAAGAACGTAAAATATGTTTTGTAATTCCTGATTTCTTTTATGACTGTTGTGCATAAAGCGATACATTAAAATTATTTTGACATTATTATGGTACTTTTTTGTCTAGGCCTTTAGTTTCAGCAATATAACTCCAAACAAGTTGCAGTTAGCCATGACGTCACAGGGGAGCACTTTTTTTATGATACTAAGGTTCATATGTTTATTACGAATAGCAACAGTTATTAAAAGAAGTTTATTTTAATTTAATTTAATAAAACAGTGAAAACAACAATTATAGTAACCTATGGACCAAACGAGAACAAGAAAACTTGTACAAAAGATGCATTCTGGGAACAACTATCTGAAATAACAGAAGAAATTAAAGGAAGATTAATAATACTGGATGACCTAAATGGAGTGGGAATAAAGGGAAAGGTCTATAATAGTTTATGTTATAATAATAAACAAGGAATATCAAAGAGAAGTAAAAGATACCAGAGTAAGGAGGAACTGCGAAATATACTCAGATCACTATCTGGTCCTCTCAAAAATTGAAATAAGCAATAAAGAAAAAAACATTTAAAACAAATAAAAATACAAGAAACTGAATTGAAAAAGCCATCAGAACATATAAACTTAGAGAAGAATACAGCTAGATTATATAATGAAAAAATTGAGAGAAAAATGAAGAAAATCAAAGAAAATTTAAGCAATAAAACTATCAGAGATACAATAATAACAGCAGCAGAAGAAACCTGTGGATTTAGTAAAAGAAATAGTTACAAAAAACAAAGTAGTGGACGGAAGAAATAAAACAAGAATTAAAATTGAAAAAACATGAATGGAAAAAATACTTGAGTGACAGGAATAACGAAACAACAAATATAAAGAGCAGAAGAGAAAAGTCAAAGAACTAGTAAAAACAGCAAAACAAAAAGAAAAATTTGGAGAAGCAATGGAAAAAGATAGTAAGGGAAACCAGAAATTGTTTTATGGAATATTAAAAAAATTGAGAAAACAAAGTCAAAAAAAAAGGAAAAATACTACAAGATGAAGAAGACATAATGAGGCGATGGGAGGAATATTTCGAAGAGTTACTTAATACAGAACAGATAGATGTATCTAATAAAATAGAAGAGAAAAAGGAGATATATGCAGAAAGCAACGAGAAGATAGAAAAAGATGAAATAACGACAGACGAGATAGTAGAAGCAGTAAAGATAACAAAGAGAGGCAAGGTGGCAGGAAGCGACGGTATAACAACAGAGATGTTAAAAAACATAGGTGAGAATGGAATAGAAATTTTAAAAGTACTATTAAACAAGATATGGCATGAACAAAAAATACCCGAGGACTGGGAAGTTGGAATAATAATACCTTTGTACAAAAAAGGGGATAATGTATGTATGTATGTATGAGTGTCCCTCAAACAAAAGTTTCCTAAATCAGAAACGAAAGTAGATGCACAATACGGCTATAAAACTGCAGCTGTTAAAATCGAGAGTGAATTTCGAGTGGGTCATAAACATCGAACCCTTTTGGCAAGTGAAAGTGAGCCGGCTCTTCGTCTTGTAAATACAATACCATTGTTACGACTAGAATAGGAAATCCTTTTGTAAATTGTACAACCAGGGTATATATGCGAAAGCGATGGAGTTTAAAGCATCATAGCGTACTAGGTCTTAGAGCTGAACGACCACTTTGGTTGTTCGGAACACAAAGAGTCAGATTCTCAATGTGTAGCAGTATCAAATCTCAATACTTACTGAAGCATTCACTTTGAATGTTTCAGGTGCTAAGTGTCAGATTCACAAACGCTCATATACAGGGTGAGTTTTTTTTCATTATCACTACAGGGATCTCGGAAACCGTGAAAGATAGAAGGTTGGTTAAATGGAGAAAGAATTGCAGTTTTATGAGCTTATTCGAGATGTGCTTTTGTTTCTTTGAAAAAATCCAAGGCCTACTAGATACAAGCAAAATATTAAAATTACTTAATTTCTTACAGTCGGTCTAGCGCCGTTATTATTGAAAATAGAAAAAAATTATAAGAATAAAAGTTTTAGCTATTTTTACAGTGTTTATCTTACACTTATAAGTTTTCTTCTAGCTTTTATAGTTTTTGAGTTATAACATTAAGTTACATTTTTTTAAATAGCAATCATAGTTGGCTTAGACATTTCTAAAAAGAGCTCACTTTTTCGGTTAAAATGACATAAGGTTTATTATACCTATTTTGACAAATAATTCTTTTATAATAATTTTCGTAATAAGAAAATGACGAAAACAAAAACTATGAAAGCTAGAAGGAAATTAATAAGTGTAAGATAAACACCCTAAAAATAGCAAAAACTTTTATTCTTATTATTTCTTCTATTTTCATTAATAACGGCGCTAGACAGGCTTTAAAAGATTAAGTAATTTTATTATTTTGCTTATATCTAGTAGGCCTTGGATTTTTTAAAAGAAACAAAAGCACACTTTGAATAAGCTTATAAAACTGCAATTCTTTCTCCATTTAGCAAACGAGATATGCTCTTTTTAGAAATGTCTAAGCCAACTATGATCGCTATTTAAAAAAATGAAACTTAATGTTATAACTCAAAAACTATGAAAGCTAGAAGAAAACTAATAAATGTAAGATAAACATCGTAAAAATAGATAAAACTTTTATTCTTATTATTTTTTTCTATTTTCAATAATAACGGTGCTAGACCGACTTTAAGAAATTAAGTTATTTTAATCTTTTGCTTGTATCTAGTAGGCCTTGGATTTTTTCAAAGAAACAAAAGCACATCTCGAATAAGCTCATAAAACTGCAATTCTTTCTCCATTTAACCAACCTTCTATCTTTCACGGTTTCTGAGATCCCTATAGTGATAATGAAAAAAAACTCACCCTGTATATTCTGATTAACCCGACCTATTCGCTCCGCACTTGTAATAGTATAGTAGCTAATCCGCACATTTAATTTATGTTTGTAATCTGTTGCGTTTAATAAAGAATATTAGGAGTGATATAGTCATTCGTGTGTGTAATTTCTAACTAACACCATAACCTATTCACACTAAGCCAGCTTACATATATCAAACAAGTCACTGTCCGTTCCTTTGATGCCAAAATTCCGATTTGGATGACTTTGAATGGCTCCTGGGGGGGGGGGGGGGTACTTTCCGATAGTACTAACAGATGGCGCCACTACTTTGTCACATATGATTGGTAGCAGAGCTAGTACATTTCTTATTTTTAATATATATCATCATAGTATTAACTTTTTATCAAGAAAGAGGAAAAAATCAATACCAACAAGTGCCATACTCTTTTAAATGTAATATTGTCAATAACTTTTAAAATGTTTTTATTCTGAAGAAGCTAAATACATCAGCAAAACGTTAAAAATATTAAAATTTTGCCTTTTGACTCAACTAATCAACATATAAACGATTAGCCTCGCATTTGAAATTTAAAATTTTAGCTGAACATAATAATTTCGGTTATTAATTCATTTACTACGAAGTCATTACGTCAATGTATTTACTGCCTAATCATTAAATGTGTTACTTTATCGACCGTCAACTGTCGGTAATATCATGCACTTACTGAACATCTGCAAAAAAAGTATTTTTGAACAAGTAGAAGGAAAGCAGAGAAATACGAAGGGTCTTTCACAGTTCTGGGTTCATCATAAAGACTTTCAATTGTAAGGGAGTAATTTCTAAGTACTATTTCTAACCTCTACAAATTGAATTGATCTTCCATTTAAGTGTCATATTCTAATAAACTGTGAGAAAGAATACGTCTATGACCAAAAACCAGATCTCTAACTACCGACTAATTTATACCAAAAGAAATCGCTTGGGAGACACTGAAATAGACCACACATAAAAAAGTGCAAATAGCAGCTAATTATGCAATACAAACCGGCCTGCAGTTACTGCTTGTTAGGTTAGTTACATTTATGAGATTGTGTATGTTGTAATCATACTGTGTATTTTATTTACTCGAGCGATGTGGATGTTTGACATTGGCTTGCGCCACAAGCTCTCCAAGCTGCTGTCTAGATCTCCAATAACACCATCACATTATTAAATTATACTTAGTGCCCAGTGGTGCCTTCAAGCAAGGATGGTAATTTGCAGTATGAGCTTCAAAAGCACAATAAAAAGAGCAATAATCTGTACATTTGTGGAACTGTACAACTCTTAATTTAACGATTCACTTTTGTGAATATACAGATAGTGCCTTACCTAATATACAATAAAGATGTAAGATAGAAATTATTTGATACAGCTGCGAAGAAAACTGTTTTGAAGGTACAATTATTGCTCCTTTTAGAATTGCATTAATTTTATTTACAGTGAAACAGCTAGCTTTAAACCATGTGCATTAATCAGTAGTGCCAATTTTCTATAAAAGTAGAGAAAGCAGTCTGAAGCGGAGTAACAAGACCACACACAAATGTGTCTTGGAGGTAGCACTGGAGGACCAAGTGCACATGAACTTAGTTCACCCTTCACCTATATAAATCTAGCAATCCATGGCAAACGACATGTAAAATTGCCATTAAATTATACAGGGTGTCACACTCACCATGTCTAAACACAACAAACTCATATTTAAAAAGATAGTACACAGTAATTTCCAGATTTGAAACATATTCAGCAATTGTTTCAACACAAAAATTATTTTATAATATTGTCTGGGGCTGGTTATGTCTACATTATAAACAAAAGGAATAAGTAGTAGATAAGAACAGAAGTGTCGATCAGCATAAATCATTTCCTTTTCCACTACTCCAAAATAGAAACATTTATTGAAGCACTCGATTAAATTGTACACACTATTTCAATAACATTAATAAGCCAGTAGGCCATGCCACAATATAAATATTCAATTTCATTTATAAATAAATTCTAAATTAGAAATCTTTCTATCTATTCCAAAGCGCCCTATATTAAAGCATCAAAGAACACATTTAAAAAGATCATCACCTTGGAAATGATCCAGCCCAGTACAAAAAAATCTCAATTTCTGACCGGTGCATTATTTGTAGACAGCTCAATTGTAAAGTTTAGATATCAAGGCCACAAACAAAATTACTTTCGTCTAATTGCTTAATCTTTATGGAGCTCCCACTCACATGTACGTCGTAAAAGCACGAGCAGCTTCGTTGCAAGAGCTAATGATCTGATAACAGATCATTTCTGCTCATCTTTTGCCTAACTGCAACAGTTTGTCACGGCAGTTTTGGCACACCCTCAGCCGTTCCTATTGTGAGTCCCAAGGGCACAGTGGAGCGCCGCAAAAATTATTGTTTGTTATGTAGTGGCCAATTGAATAATTAAAATATGTAAATAGAAGGGAGAAGTGATAAAATATTCCAATTTGTTATATTTGTTCAAGTAAAATGAGTGATTTGAGGTTTTTGTCGAGGCCACTATTTAGTGACATCTCATACATTAGAATTTATAATCTGATTAATTATCATAGGATTTTGACAGTTTGTTCCGAAGAGCACCCTGTATGAAAACATATGAATGCTAAATAAGCGAGTGCACTTTTTTAGGCTGGTGAAGGTGGGCCAATCCATGGCAAGTGGTTATTAAAACACACCGAGCAAGGCGCTGAGAGGCCGAATTAAAATAAGAATTGTGTAATGAAATATTCAGAGTTCACACAATAAAAATTCAATTTTATAAGGTCACTGTATGAGTCATTCTGTGACATTTTAAGTAGCACTAATTACACAGTAGACACAGGCAATAAAAGCAGGAGACGCGCAGCGATGCTGGAATTTTAATAAATTGTTAAGCAGCCCTCTCCGGGAGGATTGGACGGCGAATAAAACAGTATAAATAATAATTAGTACGTACACCAGCGCGTCAACAAGGCCCAGAATCGCCCAAAAGTACACGAAAACAAAAGGAAAAAGAACTATTGTTACATAAAGCTCTTGGCACGGCTATAAAATTTATATGCAATTCTCTTGTAATAAAAATAAAAGTAGGAAGCAGTCATTATCACTTGCTACCAAAAAGACTTAAAAATAACTTTTGTTTTCATGCATAGAACACCCACATCAACCTGTGTAGGAACCGCGAGCCGCCCAATTCTTCGTACTTACTGAATTAAAACATAACTAGGGAACTGTTGTAGCCACAATTTTTAATCTCTTCATTTATTTTTTTGCAAATGATCGCACAATTTATGCAATTAAACTATTTTTTGGTTAGAGGAGCACTGCAGCTGTCAAAACTAGAACTTCAAACTACCGCCTGGGGGCGCCACAGCCGCAACGCCAACAACTAATGGCGGCACATTTAAAATTATACACAAAAGTAGATCTTCGCAACTTCCATTAATTTTAAGTTTTTTGTGCAAAATAAAGAACCAACAACGACTACATTAAGCTAGAAGTTAAAGTTGAACCACAGTCTATAAACTAGTTTATAGACTGTGGTTGAACTATTGCTGTTATTCATTACAACAACAGACTATTTAAGGCCATGGCAATAATAATAAAATCTTGCATATTTATGCAAATAAATAAATAAACATATAATCCGTAGTACATTTATTTATAAAAACTTATTTCTCAACTTGTAAATTGTACGAACAGTACCGGATTAAGGTGATTTGCCGCTACAAGCATGGCATTTATTGTTGCCGTACTTTTTTTATAAATACTATACAAATGTGTCTTTTATATTTACTTTTTTATTGAAAAACAAAAGCATTGGAACAGATAAAAATATACACAAAAAGGAAGTTGTTTTTCCTCCTATAACAAATAAAATGTACAATGTATTCAAAAAGTAGGGGAGACTGGGGATGACTCAACCACAGGAAAGATACAACCAGTGACATTATTTCATATCTATTTTGAGAACTTCAAGATTTAGTATGACCTTGTTGTGTATGAAGTTTGGTTGTAAACTTGACGATTTGCAAATTTTTTTAAAATAATTTGTAAACTAGCCATTTGAAAGGTCAGATTTTACTGCTCTGGTTTTAATCTGCCATTTGTTAATGCTTTCAAATATTAAAATATTAATGGCTCTCGTTAACTCTGCATAGTTTTACTTTAGTTTTCATGTACACAAGTCAAGCGGGGTACATTCAACCATGGTTATATCTACCCCACTTTTTAAAATAATAGTTGTTGCTATTAGAAATCTTTTTTAATCTCATTAAAAATAACTTGTTATAAAGTGCCTTCAGAAATAATCGAACATTTTTGAATGGTCATGGTTATACAACGTATGAATAATATTCGAGGTTAGCAGGTTAGGTTTTGACACAGACTGACGCAAAACCTAACCTGCTAACCTCGAATTTGACATAGACTTACAGTGCCACCAACATATTATTCATACGTTGTATGTATAACCATGACCATTCAAAAACGTTCAATCATTTCTGAAGGCGCTGTACCTCGTAGTCCTCGAACATAATTAATAATTATTTTTGTAGATGCCGAGAGTGTATGTACAAAGAACTCAGCTCACAGTTGATGATAATGCCGTTAAAATGGCTTTGAGGGATTGTTTAAAATAATATATTGTTATGATACGTAAAAATCAGGTTTTTGAATAAAAATTAAAGAACATATAAATTTGGGAGATTAATGCAAGCAATTTAGAAAAGTTTTAAAAAAGATTGTTAGTTTATTTGAAAATAAGTAATGGAAGTTTAATTTGAGACAATTGTGTATTCTATCATGATGTTGAAATTTAATAAGAAAATATAAGCTAATTTTACATGTGACAAATATGCTTTCTATTAAAAATTAGAATATAGTAGGTAGAAATCATATTATTTAATTTTAAAAAGTGTATGAATAATTGTAACTAGCATAAAGACGTATTTTGAAAATATTCTTTCGAATTTAATTTAAAAAATGGAAATTTTACCTTGATTTGTGTTTATAATTTGGAGTAGTGCAGTAGACAAGGCTTTAACAAAACTGCGAGGTGAAAACAAGGTGGAAATATAAATCTGAAATAGTGCAAGTATACGGTTATTGAAGAGAGTATGGAATATGGTTTAACTAAATACGAGTAAGAAGAAAATAATAGTGTTTAAATGGAATTGGATTGTTTAATGACTACAAGGAATAATAAGTTACATTAATTACTAGATTTGGTTATTGTACGGAGGACGTGTTGATCATTTGACGGGAGTTGCCGGTGGAACTGCTTGATTTGGACGGTTCTATTTGGTTGCTGACTACAGAGTAGGAGCTGGGGAAAATAGAAGATTAGCTTGGGACCATCAGTAAGATTGAACTTGCCAGGAAGTTGTTTGGTTGACAGTAGCGCAGATGCAAGGAACAGGACCATTTCTGCAAGCTGCCAGAGTTTTGACAGTTTGGAGTTTGTTTGACGGTTGGCAGAGCATCGTGGCTGGTCTGTCGGGGATCCGAGCTGTAGACGTCAGGAACAGTGATGTTTTGAGTTGACCTTGAAACAGTGAACGTACCAGGAGTTCAGGTTGGTCTTTAATTAGCCTTATTGAAGCATATTGAATAAAAGACAATTAAAAGAGTGAAATAAATATAATAAAGTACTTACTTTAGTGAATTGAGTCAATGATATGTCAGTAGAAAGAATATTTGTCATTTTTGGTTTGATTATTGTTTATTGTTGAATCATTGTTTGAAGTGCAAGTTGACAGTTAGTGTCAGTACATAATCAAAAGTCACTATAAAAATTAAAATTTCAAATAACAGACAACTAGATTAACGAACCGCCCTTGAATACTCCATACATATAATTATATTCAAATCTTGCAAGCTTGATATCCTGGTGTATTCTCACCATTCAGTACCTTCAAGTTACATTTTACTTTAGTATCTTTAGTTTTACTTTGCTTGGGGTGTTCAGGGCACCTCACCTGCCTATTAGTGTTTGAAGTACCGATGGGGCCACAATTATATACAGACATATCAATAAAAAAACCAATTAGGGCAGGCTGTGATATGTGTTATACGTTTGGCAGTACTGAAGTGTATTGTCAGTCTATGTCAAATTCGAGATTAGGTTAGGTTTTGTTTGTTCTTTGATGCAGGCTTGTACCCCCTTTTTATAACTTACCTTGGGAGGCTCACACGTCTCCAACTAGCTCAATACACGACTGTGAGCTTTTAGTTTGCTTCACTTTCTCATAAAGGTATTAGTTCAGTAATAAGAAGAAATGGGCGCCATAACTTTATTATAAGTGTTAATTTTTTTAATACTTACAATCGGTTGTATACTCAATCTTACAATTCATTAATTATCTTTCATTAATTAAAGTTTATGCCTTTTTGCTATTACACATGTTATGCAATTCCTACCTAATTTCAGTTTATATCTGACAAGTTAGAAATATCATTAACTATTAGTTTTAGTTAATTAACCTGTGATTATCCAGGAGATTTCTTATACTTATCCAACTAACAATCTCTTTCGCATTAGATGACAATATAAAGAGCTCTCTATACCTTCGCAATCCTCTTTCTAACACTTTAATCCCAATTAACAATCTATATTTAGTTTAATTGAAGTTACTCCAGGGAGTATAAGAAAAGTCCCTTATGGTTAAAAGCTTACTACATGACAATTGATATATACTAACTTAACAGCTGCAAAACTGCTCAAGTCCCCGTTCAGGATTATTAGGAGGTAAGTAACGATTCTTTTACTTTGAAACTAGTTTGTTATCTATTAGCATCATGGCTTATGCCCTTATTTAACGATATCCAAGCTATGACGGTGATCTAATTATATAAACAATCTCTAACCAATTTTAACTCATTTAGGATTAACATATGGTTAATGCAGAGAACCCTTGAATCTGGATCTCTTCATCTTCCTTCCCAATATTAAGAAAACCCCATCGTCAAACCAAAGAAGCGGCCTTTGATTGGTGAGTAATCTTATAACAATTAATAAGTTTTTTAACAAAGTTCTCCTTCCTCTTTTAATTCTCCCCTTGCATCCTCCCAATCATCTTGGAGCACATCAATACACCCCTCCATGATGAACATAGAACTAAGCAGGAGCTGGGAACTAGCGAGGAGGCCTAAGAGCTGAACCAAGAAAAACCCCTGATTAAGATTTGTATGTATTAGCTTCCTAGTTACCTACCCGTTAAATAATAACTGCCCTTTTCAGAAAGAAAATGATCATTGGATTTATCCTATCTGCCTGAAAAATTATTATATCTTAATATAATGTTGAATTTATTGATTAAAGCCTTACTATTTTCTTTGTATCCTTTTTAAGCTAGGATTTATAAGTAGTATCGCTTCTCGTCGACTCAAAGAAGCTTCTTTCTGCTTTCTCAACCAAACAGGAAGTAATAATTTTTGTTATTTATTGTTTTAGTAATATAACCACGAGCCTTCTAACATATTTACTCTTGATTTAATAAAAGGGTAGGCAACCCCTTATACTGATTCTGCACTGTAAGTTGCCTGTCTATCAGGTTTTAATAATACCTAGCGGTATCCTTGTAGTAGTTAAGCTATGTACTACTACAGGCTGTCGCAAAACTTAACCTGCTAATCTCGAATTTGACATAGACTGACAATACACTTCAGTACTGCCAAACGTATAACACATATCACAGCCTGCCCTAATTGGTTTTTTATTGATCTCTCGTTATAACAGCAATTAGATAACATGAAAAAGAAAATAACCCGTATTGCTTGAGTAAGAAAAAGATAAACACAGTAGCAAATATGCGAGTAGGCTTGATGTCATTTTATTTATGACAGATGTTAACCAAGCATGCCTACTAAAATAATTTTTTCGTATGGTCGTCTCTTTCTTACTCAAGCATTCTATTTTGTTGTTCATGTTATCTCAATGCTGTTATACGGAAGGGGCCACAATTATATACCGGGTGTCTTAAAATGAATTACATCTAGTATGCTTTGAATTTCCCATAATGTAATCTAAAATTTTACTTGAAATTGGCAAGACTATAAGTCTATGTCAAATTAGAGGTTAGCAGGTTAGATTTTGCGTCAAAACTGACGCAAAACCTAACCTACTAACCTTGAATTTGACATAGAACTTATCTCTTCAGTAAGTTTAGTTTCATCACAAGTGTTTACTTCCTTAAATGTTTGGTTACTACACATTCTAGTATTACATTTTTTTGTATGTTGGTTGGTAGTAGTCAGAAAGGAGTAGACCCGAATGTATACAAATCCACTTTTAATATTTATGGACACTGTACAGCAGTAACAAGGCTACTACATTGCACAATGAGAGTTAACTAATCTTGCAAAAAAATATAGAAATCATCAAAAAATTGAGACACTAGAATTACAAACCTGTCCTACGAGACTGTAAATTTATATAAACAGCAGATTTTCAAAGTTCCTTTTTATTTCATAAATAAAACAAATAAAGGCTCGACTTCAGAAGTATATTTTGTCAAACGTAGCTTAACATATATTGGTTCGACATGAAAAATGTTAAAGAAATCATGATAATTACTTTAAGCAAAAAACACTAATTGAATTGCTAATAAAATAATATTAATAGAGTTAACACTTCAAATTAAATAAATTACAGTCTGCCATAAAAATTATATACAAAATTATATAGTTTTTTGTGTAATTTATTTAATTCTCACACTAATGCTGTTTTAAACAAATATAAAGCATTGTAGTGTTCTATTTGGAAAGAAACGGGTGCTAAACATACAATTGAGTTTAAAACGGCAGAGAATACTATATTACTTGCACGTTAACTAGAAAAATACAAAAAATATATCAATAACTATGTTTTCACCTTTAAATTATAACCAACCAACGTAATTTGTTATTCATTATATAACAAATAGTCAAAATCACTTCAGTTCTAACAACACTTTACATAAAAATCACAACTTTAATAGTAAACAAGACTTAAAATTACAGTTAACGCAGATGCCTAAGCTCTGCTTCTTGTAAAATTGTATTTTGTTCTAAAAGCAATCAGAAACTCAGCGGTTTTCAAGTAAAATGCAAATGCTAGGCAATAATTTAAAAATCAACGAAAAAATCTACACTCGTCTCGTACAATAATTGTCAACTGAACCAATAATAAATCAGTATTCTTATTATTAATATCCGTATCATATTAAAGTCTTCTTTACTGTACAACAGACAAAAATTTCATTTCAGATAAAACTTATAAACGAAAGGTTAGATTTTACAACATTTTCTGAACATCAGTCGAGAGCGAGGCCCAAAATCAGCTCCACTAAAACTCTTGAAGCGGTTGAAACCTATACCAGTAGTGTTAACTAAGAGCTAGACAAGATTAAATAACATTTAACAGACGAGAAAAGAACGCAGCGGTAGAACCTTCTCTCAAATCGATTTAAGAGCCGTTAACCACCCACTTCTCCAACAATTTCATCCTATCTACAGTTAAGTTACTGATACGGCTGCAATGCCTGTTGAAAATGTCTGACGGGATTAGTTCGATTGGAGTCGTGAGGACCAGCTTTGGCACTAGGAGGCTCTCTGCCCAGCAAACAACAAAATTGAACCAGTCCGTTTGCTGCTTTTCAGTCGCCTTGTCCGTGGAAATTAAATATTCGCACCGTATTAAAATAGTCGATAACGCTGACACTCCAAACTACAACAGAAGGAACGTTAGTACAATAGTAATTAGCCAATGCTTATAGGGCAATAACAGAACTTACCTTGTTTGAAACTATGAAATTTAATGGAGGTTTACCCTGGCAACTAATAGGCGTTCCTCGGCTACTATCTGGACTTAAAACTTCTAGTAGGTTAGAAATTATGTCTAGGATTACGTTCATATCACTTGCTTGAATGAATCTGGAAGTTTAGAGTTTATAGTTGTAAATATACAGACAGATCAATAAAAAAACCAATTAGGGCAGGCTCTGATATGTGTTATACGTTTGGCAGTACTGAAGTGTATTGTCAGTCTATGTCAAATTCGAGATTAGTAGGTTAGGTTTTGTTTGTCATTTGACACAAACTGACGTAAAACTTATCCTGCAAATGTCGAATTTGACATAGACTAACAATACACTTCAGTACTGCCAAACGTATAACACATATCACAGCCTACCCTAATTGGTTTTTTTATTGATCTTTTGTTATAAAAAGAACGATGGTACTTAGCACCAAAACAGAGTACCACGAGCACGAAACACTTACTGTTTAAAATAAGGATGTAACCTAAGGAAGAGATGTTCTCCAGCAGAATCCTTACGTCCAACTACTGGAATACTCAACAAGACCTTCATCCAAAGGTCGCAAAGCTGGGGTAAAAAATGATCACTCGTCAAATATGGCAGGATACGTAATAACAACATCTGCAACGCAATCAAATGAATTCGCACTGTTAAAAACGACAACACACAACTTACCTTTCCTTTCCTAATACTTAGAAAACTAACATATTTATCTTCTTGAAACAATCCACTAATAACTTTTAACAAATAATCGCGCGAATTCTCAGACAGCGGCTCGCTCTCTTGCCGAAGACACTTCAAGATCTCCTGCTTCTGCTCAGACGTGGAAGCCAAGTCCAGCTCCCGGAGCCTCTGCTTCTGCTTGATCTCGCACAGCTTCTCCATATTGCTTTTATACAAAGGATTTTTCAAGTCTTCCGCTTTCAACATTAGGCTATAGAACGCCTCGAGCTCCAGCAGCAACTGCTTAGTCTTTTTGGTGTCGCGGGTAGAAGTACCACTGTTTTCACTATCCTTCTCCGGTGTCACTATATCCATATCGATTATCTTCCGCGGAGCAGTCACCGAGCCACACTAAAAGATCGATCAACAATTTCAAAAGCGCCACAAGTTCTACACTTACTTGCAGTTTTCCCAAGGAATTTTCAAATTGTAACGGTGTATACACCTTGGGAGTCAGGGTGTTTTGATTCTCCTGCCGATCGCTGTTCCTTCGGTTGTTCTGCCACTGGCTACCTATCGGGGGCTGGTTCTCCTTACTGTTCCTAGATTTTCTCTCTTTGAATATCTGTGGGGCAAAAAAAATGCTCAACTTGGAATTTACCCATTTCACTAACGTACCGTATAGTAATAGTCGTCGAAATAGGGCGTGCCAGTGTTGAGCTGCACCAGCTGAATATTAATCAGCCACTGCTTCTCGCGATTACTCATTAAGCCCGAGTATTCGTCCTTGTAAATATCGGAATATTCGTTTCGGTGCCGTATGTGGTTCATTTCCATTTTGTTCCTATGCTGCTGCTGCTGCTGATGGTTGTGGTGGTTGAGCCTGTTCTGGTGAGGCATGTTGTGCATATTTCCAATTCTGGGCGGTGCAGGAAAATTAAATGGATGCGTTACCTGAAAAAAAAAACAGGATAAACGGTTGTGCTTATCTTCGACAGGCCAAAATATTTTATTGACACCTTTGTATACCCTATAATATGTTGAATTAGTGTGTACTTTCAGTATTTTTGGTGCAACTTTATTATCAAACTAAAAATGTTGTTAGTGCCCTAACCTCAAAAATTCAAAAACATGCAAATATTGTAAGTGAAATTGAAATAAACTCATTCTTTAAGCGACTTAGCAATTTCCACATGATAAAAATGCCTGTTTCCCTGTTTTTTTCAATTACCTACCTTGCTGAAGCAACAAAATTTGCAATTACTTTTAGCTAAATTTGGCATGGATGTTCCATGCTCAACTTTACCATTACTAACTAGTAACTACTTACTACCAGACAGTATTACATTTTTCTATGTTAAAAACATAATCTACTAGTTAGAAACTATGTAACTACTTCTTTATAGTGTACACAAAAGTTAATAACTATTTTTTTAATTAAAATTTGTAGGATCAAACTGTTTTAAATGCTAGTCAAAAGATGCTAAAAAGACGATCGCTTCCTGTTCTTGCTGTGCAACTGTTACTTTCCCAATATGATTATAAAAAAATCATACTAAAGTCTAATGACGATTCTAAAGACATTAATTATAAAAAATGTCTCGAGAAAAGTGTTAATTTAACTAATATATTCTTGCGAACAGCAGACCTCGCGCAACTCCTGTTTTCATACCCCATAAGCTCAGCACTAAAATAAAATTTCTACCACCAGATATCTCCTTCCTTGGAATTTTTGGGTAGATACTGACTATGGGGTAGGGTTACCAACATTGAATCGATGCTGACCTGAAGAAAATAATTTTGGGGGAGGAAAAGTGGGTGAAAAAATTAATAAAAAAGATCAGAATCAAATATTTTTTTTACACTATAAAGGTATAATTTAAAAAATTATTTTATGTTTTTTAAGTAGTATATGAAATGCGATTTTTTTACCGCTTCGAAGATGCATTAAATTTGAACAAGACGTTTCGTACGCTTTAATATTTAAATAATTTTTTATCCCTTAGCTAGCTCAATGAACGTAAAAAAATCACTATCTGCCAGAACAGGAATCTGGTTCCCTCTTGTAGTGTTGGCCGTACTAAAACATCTTTAAACAATTCACAGGAACAGCCGATTTGCTTACCTTATCTATTGATTTCAAAACACAAATAAAAACACACACGACACAAAAAAACAAATTTAAAAACACAAAAGAAATACAGTCAAATCTCTATTCAACGAAAGTCTATTTAACAAAATTCTATATTTAGCGAAATTTTGGTTAGAACCGTCAATCTCCGATATTATTTATGTATAAATTTCTCTCTATTTAGCGAACACAATCTCTATTTAACGTAGTAAAATTTGGGTCATAAACCCTTGTCAGGTAGTTTGAATTCCAGGAAGGTTCTCTCTAATGGGGTGATTAGGCGGTAATGCTGCATTCCTTCAATGGCTGTATTGTTAAGTTAAATGAATTGTTTCCAAGAAGGTTCTTTTTCATTTACCAAAGGTTCAGTTTCGGAATTTTCCTAGAATATTGATGAGGTCATTAGGTGGTAATGCCGCATTCGTTCAAAAACTGAACTGAGTACTGTTCAGTTTAACACACGGCCTTCTGGATTAGCGTGCCTGCCGGCTCTTACCGGCCTGTTCATTTGCAAGCTTTTCGAGTGATCCGCGTGGCGCTAGTTACCCGGGGATTTGGAAGCGTTGGCTCGGCGTTTAAACTGCAGAAGGCTGAGCTGGCGCGGCGCATTCAACAAAATACTTTCGAATTTATCTTTTCGCACGCACAGAATGCTTGATTTTTGCGCGCAAGCACAATTTACAAATTTTGACGTTTCTACGTACGCATTTTCGTTCATTGCAAATTTAGTGTGTTGCTTCTGTGAAAATCCATTTTGTTTTTTTTTGGTACAAAAATGTCGTAAAACTAACCTAATTTAACGTTTCAGTCACAGACACGGTGGTATACACCGTGGTTACAGAGCAATAATCTGACAGACAAAAGCTAAGTTTCAAACCGGCTGGCGTGGTTCTGAACTTCAATCCCCGGATATGCCGAGTCACAACTTTGTCATGCGATTTGTCGCAAATGAACAGGCCGGTGAGAGCCGGCAGGCACGCTGATCTAGAAGGCCGTGGTTTAACAAATTGTTTCACAGCGTTAAGTTAAGCTAAGCTTGTACCGCAAATTGAAAACGCCGCGCCGTCGGACTACGAAACTTTTGAGGCATTTGTGACCATCCGTCGTGCATTGGAAAATCGCCAAAATCTTCCGGCGAGTTTGTTCAAATCTTTAAATCAGTGCGAGGTATTTTTTGAAAACGTGTATTGTTTAAATGCAAAGTACAACCAAAAATTACAGACTTCTTTAAGAACTCTTAAGTCCACATCTGATGTTTTCGTAAGTACATTATGTATAATAGCTTATGCGTTTAATCATACATAATGTACGTTTATGTTACATATTATGCACATAGATATGTAGCTATGTATGTATTAATAATTACGTACATTAAACTTCACATACAACTACAACTTCAATTATTTAATCATTTTTCAGACTTTTAACATACATGATATATGTGCATACATATACTATACCAAATTATTCTAAATAACGAATTTTCTATATTACGATTTTCTTTCGGCGAATTTACGACTTCGTTAAATAGAGGTTCGACTGTAAAAGAAAAGATAATAACATTTTCAACCAATCTACGTGCGATATAGCTTAAGGCTCCTCGCGAGCATGTTGCAAACATGCATGAACAACGTAAAACATCATTAAAGAGATCGTTGAAATATTTGTCTTTTAAAAGAACGCAAACAAAATATCTCTACCAAAAACGCAATGTCAAATTGCCTGAAGCTGATAATTATTTGAGTCCGGCCCTGTTTAAATTAAAGTGCAAACTAAACACATTGAAAAAGGTCACAGTTAAACGCAACGTTATCACGCTGATATCGAAACATTTTACTTGGAACTGGCTGCTGCATGCCCTTGGAAACGGCACGCCTTGATTGCATCACCCGCTCCTGGCGCACGTGATGGAACCGGGAACCCCCGATAGCGTGCAGCCCTTATAATGACAGTTGAGTTAGCACCTCTCAAAATGGATGCTTTAAATGAGCCTTTAAATATAGCACAATGGGTGTATTTACATGTACGCTCGGAAAATGCGTTTTAGGAATTTACAAACGCTGGCTTGCTGCACTGTAATACTGTTAGTAGCAAACGTTGGCTACCAGACCGCTTCGAATGAACTTATATCGTCTTAGGCGAATTCGCGTACTATACTTTTTAGTCGAGACAATCCATGCAGCTTTCAGCTACGCGCGACAGCCATCTTTGGCGTCTTCTTTGTTAAATTTGCGCATCCCGGGTACAGCGCGTGTTTCTTGCTGCAATCAGGAAAACCGAAATTCACAATACACATCCAGCGCAGGACTGGCTTTGCGAACATTTGGTTACAAAAATACAATACTGAATCTAATAATAAAACAAGAAATACAACTTGGCTTCTATATTTAAGCATAAAAATAAACGTTATCGGTGAAGAATCCAGCTGGCCCGCTACATATAGCATAATTCTCGGTCTTTGTAAATCAAGAATTAAAGAACAAAATTACTTTTTATATTGCATAAAATACAATTTTAAAAATCACTCTTAGAAGTTACGTAAACTATTACGAAACTACATTTTTCTGAAAAAAAATTAAATATTCTCTACAATTATATTTTTTTATTCTTTGGGCACTTTCTACCAATGACTTTTGCTCTAGAGTTTTTACATTTTTCGTAATCCATGTATGTATGAAAATTTAATGTCAAAATATCTCTACCAAAAATGCAATGTCAAAATTGCCTGAAGCTGATAATTATTTGAATCCGGCCCTCTTTAAATTAACGTGCAAACTACACGCATATTATTCGCTGATAAAGCACATTCTTTCGCTTTTGAAAAAGGTCGCAGTTAAACGCAACGTTATCACGCTGATATCGAAACATTTTACTTGGAACTGGCTGCTGCATGCCCTTGGAAACGGCACGCCTTGATTGCATCACCCGCTCCTGGCGCACGTGATGGAGCCGGGAACCCCCGATAACGTGCAGCCCTTATAATGACAGTTGAGTTAGCACCTCTCAAAATGGATGCTTTAAATGAGCCTTTAAATATAGCACAATGGGTGTATTTACATGTACGCTCGGAAAATGCGTTTTAGGAATTTACAAACGCTGGCTTGCTGCACTGTAATACTGTTTGTAGCAAACGTTGGCTACCAGACCGCTTCGAATTAACTTATATCGTCTTAGGCGAATTCGCGTACTATACTTTTTAGTCGAGAAAAGCCATGCAGCTTTCAGCCACGTGCGACAGCCATCTTTGGAGTCTTCTTTATTAAATTTGCGCATCCCGGGTACAGCACGTGTTTCTTGCTGCAATCACGAAAACCGAAATTCACAATACACATCCAGCGCAAGACTGGCTTTGCGAACATTTGGTTACAAAAATACAATACTGAATCTAATAATAAAACAAAAAATACAACTTGGCTTCTATATTTAAGCATAAAAATAAACGTTATCGGTGAAAGATCCAGCTGGCCCGTTATACATAGCACATAGCATAATTCTCGGCTTTTGTAAATCAGGAATTAAAGAACAAAATTACTTTTGATATTGCATAAAATACAATTTTAAAAATCCCTCTTAGAAGTTACATAAACTATTACGAAACAACATTGCTAAACAATATATCTCGTGTAAACAGAAATGATTATTTGATAATCAAGAACCCACTAGTTGCATTATATTATATGATAATTAAATAACAAATCACTAGGGAAACTATTTAGGTTTAACAAGAAATCAACCCGAAGGCTACCAACAAGGAATTGTAGAATTACATCTGGTAACACCACAGGGATACATTTCCAGATTAGTTTCAGAAGATGAAGAAAACCAGTTTGGCAATTGTAATGATAAGTGAGAGAACAAATTTTCTCAGGGAATGCAAAATCAAAAATCAAAATTTAATTCCAAAATTTCTACAGAAAAACATCAAAATATAAACTCTCAAAAATTTTACAACTCATTCCATAAATTTATAAAAAAGACAATGACACTTCTTATTAATGATTCATACAGCAAACTAAATTTCTCAAAACAAAAAATTAATAAAAATGAAGCTAACATTGAGGAAAAACAAATACTACCAAGGGTCTCAAGCGAGGGTGCACGGCACGCGGGCGGCAGCTAAACTTTGGTTATGTAACTGGTTTTTTCAAATTGAAAATTTATGGTTTCCTTCTAATGCTACTGGTGGATATAAGGCGTCGTAATCAACGAGATAACGTGATCCCGTGACTACACGCTTACCGTTAAAAACCAGGTACTGAGTGACAGCAGTTTGGACTGCGCCACTGTGCAGCAGCATATAGTTGACTTAGAGCTATTTGGTTAAACCGTCTTAAGATGGTACCTGAAGATAAGCGCATTACAAGCAACTTATGTAAACGAGCCGGACTCATTATCAGTTGTAATTGTATTTAGAGAATGCAAATCAATAAACAGTATCTCGCTTCAAATATTTTACGAAAAATTTGATTAATACAACTAACCTCCATGCAAAATATCATCAAAACGTCAAAATCACAAAAACAGTTAATTAATGAAAAAGAGTGTATTAATCAAACACAGCGTATTAATAAATCTATTAATCCATCCTTTTTTAGGAAAAATAATTCAATAATATTGAAATTAACAAGCGGTCAACGAAAAAGTATACTAATATGCATAATCGAATCACAGAATGACTAACCAAATGGCTAAATGCAAAACTAACAAGTTGTCGATAGCACAATGGCTATGACACATTTATTACAGCTTAAATTTTGGAATTACTAGGTGAATTCAACCAATTGCCCACTATGCAAGAGCAGTCTTATTGTTTCCCTTAACTTGCAATATCGCTCTCACAGAACCCAAGATCTTGTTTCTTCCTAAAGTGATATGTGACTATGGTTAATTCCCAAACGGTGTCAAAATGTCGCACACTAATATTACGAAAAATTACTTGCAAATTTGGGGTTAAGCCTTACAAAGTTTAATAATATGATCACTTGGACGGGGCGCGAGGAGCAACCATCCTAATAACTTTTAATCTAAAAACTAATGACAATGAACTACCGCAACAAAATCATTAAGAACCAATATTTAAACTGCCTCAAAAAGGTGAGTAATACGCTTAAAATACAGACTACGAGCATTCTAACATTTGCCAGATACGAAGTAGCACAGTCACAAAAACATACAACGAATCCCCAAATTTCAAGTGGCTCAAAATAATTACAACCGACATTGCGATGATAAATCTCCAGGCTGCAGCAAGCACAGACGGAGGGTCCGACAAACAGCAGGGCGGCCGTGCTTAACTAAGGTTTGTGTGGAGCTCATGGCCTGCAGGTGAGCATGTCGATGAAGGGGGTTATGTAGGAACTTCTGTCTTCGCTCTCGGTTGTAGGCGAGGGGCTTCTGCATGCTCGCCATGCTCAAGGCGGTGGCTGGGGGCCTATTTTGTCAGTTAACCTGGGAGCAGATTCGCTCGTACGGGGCGAATTATCCGGCAGCCACGGGAGGAGCCTTCGGTATCACTCGGAAGCCGCAAAAGGAGGTCACAAAAATGGAGCTTTGGTCTATTCGGGGACCTCAAAAAGGATTACCAGAAAGGAGTCCCCACTTAGGACCACCAAAAAGGAGCCTTAGATGTTCTCGGCTCCGCTTTGCCAAAAGGAAACGTGTGTTGCCCATATGAAATCCAAACCAAGTTTGAGCTTGGTAAATTGCAAAATAATCTTCACGGGGACTGCATTAGCAACTCCGGAACATTCAAAACAAAACAAGATTAATTTCCCAGGCGAGATGCCTTTGAAAGAACCCCAATTATGGTACGTTTCAAAATGTAGTTTCACAAGGCAGCTATTCTGCAACAACACAACATGGCGAATGGCCAAAAAAGGCTGATAAAAAGACCAAATTCGAAAATTGGAGGGAGCCTTAAATATGCAACCAGACTAACATGCAACAAGAGAGGCCTTGTCTAATGCAAATTAATTAAAAATATAAATTCCTGGAAATTCGAAGCTTGACGTAGCGGATAATATTTAGATTTATCCAAAATAGGGCAGTTAAATATGTAATACTTTTAAATGACTTTTAGCCCGTAACAACGTAGTAATTGTATTACACTCACTAAAATAAACTATTTATTAATGATGACAACAGAATTATACTCGAAATAACTTTTAAATTTGGACGTTGAATGTTTCGGAATCTATAAAGCTCTACCTGCCTTTATTGACGATTATGTATAGATGAACGTCTACAGAGTAAATTAAATAGATCAGGTGGACCATTAATAACATGTAACAATTAAAATTTGTGATTGTTTTGCTTAAACCAATTTATTAATTGTTTGCTGTTTTAGTGTAAGTTTATCCAAGACCTCATAAGCAGCATGCCACGACGAATAGAAGCTGTAATAAGAGCTAGTGGTGGAAATACACAGTACTAATCAAAGTTGAATTGTTTTTTGATTTTTTGAAATGAAATTGTTGTTTTTCATATTACATATTTTTTATTTTCCTGAGCTTTTTAATAAAAAAAATGCTAATTTTTATTATTATCTTTACTATGTTATTAAGCAATACTTACATAAGTACAGACAGATCAATAAAAAAACCAATTAGGGTAGGCTGTGATATGTGTTATACGTTTGGCAGTACTGAAGTGTATTGTCAGTCTATGTCAAATTCGAGATTAGTAGGTTCGGTTTTGTTTGTTGTTTGACACAGACTGACGTAAATAAGAATAAAATGGAAGGGGCTAATAGAAAAATTTGAAGCCATGGGCCTACAAGACATGCAGTGCTGTATTATATATATGTTACCGGAAATGTAAGTAATCCGTCATTATATAGAATTCCTACGAACTGTATATAATGCCTAAAATCGTCAGGAAATGTGTGAAATAAATTTTATTATACACATTTCCTAGGAATTTATACATTTCATAAACTGGAATTGGAAATGTGTTAAATTCGGGATGTCATGTCGGTAGGTTAGGTTAGGTTATTAAATTTGAAATAAAATTAATAATCACAATCTGAGGAAGATTTTTACTTTTTTTATTGTGACCTGATTATGTGCTTATTCTCAGTTTTGTCTTTGTGCCAGCTTGGTCAAAAAAATTAATAAGTTCTTAAGTTTGTAAGTTTAAATTTAATAACTAAATTTTATGAAGATTTTACATTTTATATGTGACCTGATTACGGCATTGAGAGCCTTTATAAAAAAAAATTGATTCTCAGTTCAGTATAATGTTGATTTTCATATATCCATTTAGGAATTGCATACAATTCCTAGGAATACATTTCCTAGGAAATGTATGTATTAAAGTACCTTTGACAAATTTATTATTTTACACATTTCCTAAATTGGCCCGGCATTATATACATTTCCTAGGAATTGTATACAATGCCTAGGTTTCATACATTTCCTGTAACATATATACACTTATAAAATGTAAAAAAAATATAATTAACAATCCAGTAGACAGAGCAATCCAACATTCATCCAAAAAATTTCATAAAAAAATTTTTTTTTAAAATGTTACAACAAAATAATTATCCATTACAATTTATTAACCAAAAAATTACAAATAGAATCTGAGCAATAAAAAATAAAAATAAAACCATGTTACGGTTCATTTGCGCCGCCGTTCAATTCAGCATTCTATGGTATTTAGTTCGCAATGTGGCGCGTCCGTTTCGCGCATTCTGTAGTCACGCTTTCTGCGACGACCTGGTGAGGCATCGATTCGGGCACTTTCTCTTCCGCTCACGTGCGTCAAACCGGCATGTTGGTTTAGCACTGTGAAGAGCTTTGATGGGGTTTTATTAAGGCTGATGTTAGTGTCGTTAGTTTGTAAAATGTAAGCCTTCACGTTTATGTGGTTTTGATGCCCCAAGCTCACGTTTTATGAAGTCTGTTTTTCGCATGTGGCAGATTTGGTATGCGACCACGTGTCATCACATATGGCCTGGATTTTTCCAGGCAATCAGTGCCGGTTATCAATCGCTAGAGAGCCGATCTCAGGCAGGTGCTGCATATGGTCGTTTATCGTTTCCATGGCCGCTGCTTCAGGCGAATTGCGAGCCGGCATATTGTTGGCCCTTCGAAGCCGTTTCCCCCTTGCTGCAGGCATTAAAGTAGAGCGCAAGAAAGGATTCGATACGGAGGCTATTCTCCTGGTTACATTTCTGAACGTGCCGTCGCGATGCTAATCGAACTGAGCCACCAGCTTAAGCATCTGTTGTTAATTGATATGGGCAATCTAGTGTTGCCGAAATTATGTGTAAACTGTGAGTATTGCGTTTGTGTGATTATGTAATTAGTGGTGATGACTTATGATGCTGATCTTTTTGGAAGTATTGTGATACATGTAACCTTTTGTATTATGAATTTATACTGACATTATACTGTGACATTTGAACTATGACTTTATTTGTTACTGCGACCTGTATTTGGGTTGAGCTTCTCTTTCATATTTATTGTGCTACTTGAGTTTACGTATTCTCATTCCAATGCCTGGATACACTTGCTTATTTGGTAAAAATACCGTTGGCGCCCGTTTTGCATATTTTAAAAAACTGTACACGCCGTCTCCGTAACTAAGCTAGTCGGCAGGCAATTGTATCCAAGTAGCTACGTTAGATTCTGATTTTGGAGAGATTAGCCAACGGTGAAACCTTTGATGATAACAACCAATCCATTAATTTTGGGGTCTGAATTTAATAATTATCAAAACATTAATAAACACAGTAATTACAATTCCACATATTCCCCAATTATCTTTTTTATTAGAAAAAGAATTTAAAAACAACATTTAAATTGCTTACTAAAACCACAATACAATAGGTTAGATATTTGTTTGTAATTTAAAAGATAAAACAGAACTTAGTAACCATTCAAATTTATTCTAGCAAAAAAATTGCGATGCTAACTACATCTCAGACAAACTAAACAAATATTTAAAAAAAATTAATCAACATTAAAATTCTATTAAAATTAAAATGTTAACTCCAAATAAATCTAATACAGTTCTTTCTGAGCACGCTGTCGAAAACTTTCATAATTTTAATTTTGCTTCTCCAAAAATACTACCTTATACCATATATTTATTACTTCTATATTGCTAGTAGGGTATAGGAACGAGCAAAAACATTACGGCGCCGACATAGTTTTACTCTGAGTACTATGCGTCTCGTGCGTATGCCTGAGAATTCAAACTCCGCCTTTAGAAGCAAATTTTAAATTTGACCATGTGGTTCACTTCCCCACTGCGCAGACGACGCTTGCGCACAGCTCACCAAGTATGTAAAAGAGTTGGTTGTCTGTCTCACTTACGCTCTGACCTCCCCACTTACACATGCTAGCAATATATTAGTATTAAATACAGGCTGTTTACTAAAAAACGCCGCAACCCATAACTCCGTTGTTTTAAATTTTAGACCCAACAAACTATATATATTCTTAAATGGCAAGACAAGAGCTACCTTTTGACATCGCCCGTTCGTAAATATCTTTCAACTGTTTTGAGCAACGATGTTCAACTTTTTTATTTTAAATGGAACACCCTGTATATTTTTACATATTTGGATTCAGGATGACACTCTGCATGCAGTAGTATGCTTCATTTGTTTTTGGACACTTAGAAATGTTTAAAATAATTTTTTAATATTGCATGTAGACAGTCGTACAGTACCATGAAATTTTCAAGTGTGCCGTGGAAAACAATCAGAATGTTGAAAAATTTTATTGGAAACAAATTTAAACAAAACTACAGAACTTATCTACACGGCATAAATGTTGTAAAAAAATGGCTAGTATCTATAATCTATATATACAATCCACACCAATTTTTTAAGAACGATAATGACCTGGCATCGCATTTCTGAGGAAATTTAGCTGCTTCTTTGATAATTCATTATTTAGGGTGGATTAGCCCTCATGCTTCCTGTTTCTTTTGTGTGTGATTTCGGTTTTGGTATTATCTCCCTCCAGTTACTTATTTTCATTGTCAGCAATTCATCTCACCACATTTTGGTCGCCTCCTAGGTCTTCATTCATCAGGCTTCTGCTCTCTTAACTACACTTGTTTATATTTTTCTTGCTAGCCAGATAATTTTTCAGTAACTATCAACGTACATGCCCTGACTGAAGCAAAGAAAGAAGAAGAAAAGGATGATTTCTATGAAAAATTAGAAAACTTGTATGACAAGTATACGAATCTTCCCCCTAGTTTAAGCTGAGAGCCTGTTACATACCACACGCTAAGTGTGGTTTTATAAGCCATATTAAGCCGCGGCCGTGGTAGATGGCTAGATCACGACCACCAAAGATGTTTGTATGATGGCCGAATCAAAAACTAAAAATAAGGGTATAATAAGGAAAATATTAAGGGATTGCAATGCTCAGATAGGCAGCAGGGAAGAATGTTACTTCTTCATGTGTTCGAAAAAGACCATATTATTTACTTTTAGTTGTAAAATATCTAATTGAGCTTCAGGGACGCAGAACAATTTGTATAGTTGCAAAAAAAAATTGTGTCCAGAGGAATCATTTTTCTTTATTGTTTTATGTGTGGGCTTTAGTATGCAATATAGCTATGTTTATTGGTGTAAACAAATTGGCTCTCCTTGTGAGTACTGTTTGAAGTTAGCCAGCTTCCTGTTTTTGGCAGTTTTTTCCTATTCACGAATTGAGGCAAACTAGGAGTCATGTGTATTGAGCTAGCTCGGTAAACAACAGGGCAATCAATTTATAAAAATACTAAGGCCTAAAAGATTTCTCATCATAGTTTAACACGATCAATGCCTACAACGCAAGATATGCGTTAACTGAGTAGTCATGCTGAGTGCCGTCGATGTCACTTGTGCGGTCTGCAACTGTTGTAATGTAAATGCATATTTTTAAATCGGTTTTGCAGTTGGAGCTTGCCAATCTTATAGTCTATGTTTGTGCGTTAACAGTTCCGGCATCTTGCGACATGGCGGGTAATGAACAGGCTGGGCCTTCGAGCTTGAAACTGCTGCGTTCTACACTATTCGGCTATAGGCATGTGGCAAGTGAAATCCGATAGGCATCCAACGTGTTAATGCCCCAAAAGAGGGACTACGAAACTATTCATTTCAACAGGCCGTATCAAAAGGCAGAATAAATATGAACTACATAACAACTATAAAATTTCAGCATCCTACACATCAAAAAGCAACATAAAGACACCCAAATAATAATAATATTAACGCACAGAAGTAAGATCAAAGATGCAGTAAACGTAAGATTGTATCATGGGGTAAATACAGATAGTAATCACTACCTGGTAGCAGATAAAGGGATGCATCATACATTCAGCAAGAACGTGGATAGGACATCGAGAAGAGTGAAGACTGACACGACAGAAAATTGGAAAAAGCAACAGCAAGGAAAAATAAACATGAATAGCGAAGAAGAAGAACATAGAAAAACACACACAAAATATGGCAAACAACTTGTGCAAAACCGAAGAAAATTGCGTGGGTAAACAAGTAGAATCCATTGAAAATTTTCTATAAGAAAGCAAGAGGAAGAAAAGTTAAAGCAGCAGTAGAACTAGGAGTTAAAAAAAAAAAAAGAAATAACAAAATACTAATGAAGAGATAAAATACATACGGTGTGAGCACTTCTAGAACTTATTAAATGGACAAAATACAGAGGCAACTGATGGGATGGCATTTAAAAAAAGTACAATGGAAGAGAAAAAGAGATGAATGCAGCAGGAAGTGACAGCATAATATAGTAACAAGTTAATGAAAATTGATGAAAATAAACTTCAAGAACATCTACCATCACTCGCTGAGGAAAATATGGGACTAATTATTGTACAAATGAATGTGACGGCCAGGATCTTCTCAAGCATCTTAAATACGAAAGTTGTAGCAGAACAAGAGATAGCAGACTATCAGCAAAGGTTTGGGTCCAACTGATCTACACCTAACCCCATCCATACAGGAGAACACATTTGATTTGGTAGACAGGAAACAGATGATAAAAAAACTAAGAATATCAGAAAAGCTTATCTGATTGGTCTCTATGACAGTGCAACACACGAACGCGCCTCTCTGAATAAAAAGCCGACAGATGGTCACCCTATTACTAACGATGGAAATGTCCTATCAATAACTCGATTCAACTTAGTAATGGAGGTAATAAAGAGGGAAGTGAAACAAAGAAGCACGATATTGGACCACGATGTACAGCAACAGCATAACCAGACAATAAAATTATAGCTAAAACCAAGCACGACCTGGATTACACCTGGATTAGTTAGCAGAGATGTACAGCATATCAAGAATAAGACATACTATGAGGTGTTTTAACTGAAAAGAAGTGCAATAAAGCAAACTAAAAAAGTGTTAAATGTGTGGGATCGAACAATAAATACAAAAATAATTACAACACAGACCATAGATCCTCTGCCAAAGAATATGAGACACATTTATGGAGAAACTACACAAATTGATTTTGTTAAGAGTGCTATGACAAAACAAACACAGAAACACTGAAACAGTTATGTTTTAGGGTAGTTTAAGTTGTCCAGTTTTTCTTTGTAATGGAGAGGTGGGCCAAAAGTGACTGTAAGAACTGTAGAATTATTTCGTAAGAGTAACTCAATTCTACAAACTCTACAAGATTTCAAACAAACGTTTAATCGAAATATTGCCTCTTCCTCTAAATCAAGATGAAGATGGATATGTAGCGGAGCAGTGATGAACAGCCCGTAAACGTCAGTGCTACATAAAATGTGAATGTTTAATGCGTGTCGAAAAAAAGCGAACAAAAAGTGTTCGCGAGGTGCAGCTTTAGAAAGAATCTATTATGCGCGTGCAGCAAGAGCCATCTGAGATGCAAGTGTGATTTGTGTCGTCATGTAAACAATGCAGACTAACTTGTCTAAAACGTCAAAGTGCAATTTCAAGAACAGCAGGACGGATGTCACAAACGTAGGGGTACCCGACTTCAAATAAGAAGGGTTGCGTAAATATCTTTGTCATTCAAAAACTAATAATAGACCAAGCAAGAGGGAAAGTGGACCCCAGTCACAACACAGTCATAAATACACAAATATGAAAGAAGAGAGACTCCTTTTATTAGCGGAAGTCATCCCAACCTTTCGTGTCACAATAGAGCGAAGGATCAGCTGGACAATACTATTGTATCCGAAAGAATAACCGGTGTTCCTTCCATTCAAGTGTTAGCAATTCTCTACGCCATAACAATAAAGCGGCTGGTGCCTGATGACTCATCTGCAAGAGTTCGGTTCTATAAATAATCTCATATTTCATAGTAATGTAATCCAGGAGACGAAGGTCAAAATGTTAGCTGAAGGGAGTAGAGGCATTAAGTTTCGAGATTTTGTAGAGTTCAGAGCTTAACCCTTCAGTACCCGTTTACGGTCTGTGAGACCGAGCAAACACATGATGCAGTATATTACTTAATGTGCTAGCGTTAGTTTACCGCCCATTTCACTACCTTCCTATATATTGCCATTGAAGATCCGTATGCAGTTTTAAGTTCGTGCGTGCAGTGGTTTAAAAGTTATTTATAATTTCGGTTTCAGAGACCGAAGCGGGTACCCGAGTTGTTTTTATTTTTACCTTTGATATACGACCAATGTAAGGAGAAGGAAGTATTTTCTGCATTTTTAGTAACAATGTTATACTAAAACATTATTATAGTCATGGCAGATTTTATGAGAAAGAAGAGGCGCGACTAGAACAGACGATGCGAGATATAATAGCGGAGGAGGATGTCGACAACGCGTTTTATGATGATGTGCCATCGTCTGACGAAAATAATTTATTGGAAACTAGGGAAATGAACAGTGACACTGAACAGGAAATATCTGATTATGAAGACGTTAATGAACAAGAAACAAATGCCATAAGATATCTCACTATTTTTATGGAGGTGGCAGAGGGTGTCGGTCTGCGAGACCGGTGCGGGTACTGATGTCTTAAAATTTTGAACGGGTACTGGAGGGTTAAATAAATTTGTGTGATTTTGCTGAATTTTAATTCTTATTTTAATTGAGAAAAGCGGCTCACAGAGCAGCGGTGGGATAGTGAACTTTTGTCATCGAAGTGATTGGTGACTGATTGTTTGTTGGTGTCATAAAACTGTACTTAAAAAAAAAACAAAATGCAAGCAGACGATCGGGACAGTCGTGCAAAGCGCCGACGGCTTGATAAAAGCTCGTGACGTGACAGAGATGTGTCTCCGTGGACACCACCCCGTCGTACATCCGGAAGCGCGAACACCAGCACTTTCGATGAGCGTATAGGACACCTAGAACACCTAGTGGACAAACTAAAAATGCGTAACAGTTTATTGGAACAACGTAGTTTCCAGTTCGCGTTTGGTTCTTACAAATTTAATTGTGTAGCGCGTTTTGAACCCGGAATTCCGAATTTGACGGCTGTGCAGTGGATATATAAAATCGAACAAATGGCAGCATCAAGCGGGTGAAATGATGTGACGAAAATCAGTTATATGCAGAGCCGTTTAGATAGACTTGCAAAGAGGTGGTACGATAGTCTTTCTAAATATGATTATGGCTGGGAGGAATGGAAACGAAACATCCTTCAAGCATTCCCAGATCATCGTGATTTCGCGACCTCTCTAAGAACCATGTTGATCAGAAAGAAGGATGAAGCTGAATCGTGGAGCCAATATTACTTTAGTAAAATGGAACTCATTCGAGCATGTGAACTATCGGAAAAACAAGCCGTTGCTTGTGTGATTGATGGTATTCCGTAATACAAACAGGCGCCCGTGCAGGCCGATACGAAAACCCAGAAGTGCTGTACTCATCCTTTTTGTCAACGCTGGTGACTCAAAGTACTGGAAAACAGCCTGTACAAAGTGAGCAAAGCACAAGACCAACATTTAAGGACAATAAGAACAAACGAGAAGACCAAAATGTTCGAACGAGTACCTCATTCCCGCGTCATAGACCCAAATGCTATAATTGCCATGAAGTCGACCATTTAGCAAATACGTGCTCAAAACCCAAAATGGAGTGCTCAAAATGTAAAAGATTAGGCCACCTTAGTGCAAATTGTCACAGAAATACCGAAAAAAGTGCAGTAAACGTGAAGATGACCTGCAAAACTGTCGGTGGAGATAACAAAGCTTTCTATACTCCATGCGTGATCAACGGACAAACATTTTTAGGCTACGTGGACACGGGTTGTGGAGGTGTAATTATCTGACAAGATGTAGCGGATAGTTTGCAACTTGAAACTGCGAAAAGTTCTGCAGTTGTCTACGGTTACAACAATAGTGAAACCAAGGTTTTGGGAACAGTCAACTTGACATTACAAGTGGACTTGGCCAAGGCGAACGTACAAGCTTTGGTGGTGGAAAACTCTGTCCAAGTTTATCCAGTGTTGATCGGACAGGGATTCCTCAATCAGAATAAAATTTTGGTAGCACGAAAGGATGAAGTTCGCATCTTGGAGGACGGAAAAGACGCTCTGCCAGGTCTAGATGCGATTCCGGTTCGAAAAATCACCATCATGGCCAACGAAGATGTTGAAGTGCAGCCGAAATCCCTGGGTTACGTACTCTTGATGACTAAGCAGCAGTACGATGGTGAAGTATATGTCGAAGGTCAGGTAAGAAGCTCACCCTTACGAGACCATCTTATCGGTAGATGTGTAACCCGAGCACAACAAGGTTGTGTGGTAGTTTATAATGTGTCTGATTTACCTGTCGTTTATCGCAAAGGTCAAATTATAGCACGTGGTAATATTTGTGAACAAGATATAACCCATCATGATAATGAACTAAGAGAATCAAGTCAAGTATTATCAGTAACGGGTCTCACGAATCGCAAGATTTTCGATTTCGATGATATAGACACTCGTTCCCACGTTATTTATTTATTTATTTATTTATTTATGTACGGCTACAAAACAGGCTGAAGAGCCCTATTACATTGTAGCTTGAAAATTAAAAAAAAAAAATTTATGAAAATGGCATATATTTATATGGTATGATCAAAAACTACTCCCATCCAGCAGGGCCACGGAACGCTCCCAATTCTTGAATGTAACCATAACTCACTTAAAAGAAAAAAAAAATGTTTGGTACAAGCACTCCACGGCCACACTAGATGAAAATAATCCCCGATCACACCTTAGTTTTTTAAATTATAACTATTATTAGGTGAAAGAACGGGGAGCCACAACTGAAAATCAAATATCTAATCCAGAGCAGCATAATGTAAAGTTAGCTAAACCACCTGTGCAGAATATATCAACAGTGTTAGCCTTCGCGTTATATAGTCGAAGTATCCGATTTATAGGTGAATTATAATAATGAGAAGTACGAGCAAAGTTTTGATGAAACAGTGTACGAGTTCTAATGTGAACCGGTGGAATGTAAAAACCAATTTTAGATAAACTTTTGGAGTCATCTACCATATTATTCATTAATTTGTATATGTACACTAGACCATTGAAATCCCGTCTGCTTTTTAATGATTTAAATTCATATAGCGGTAATAATTCAAAATATGGTATCAAAATAGGATAAATGTTATGCTCTTTATAGTACAAATATCTCACAAATTTTTTCTGAATTCGTTCTATTAGATCACTGAGATAATTGTGTGATGGATTCCATATCAATGTTGCGTATTCTAATTTGGACCTCACTATAGATTGGTATAATAAAATTAACTTTGAGTTATTTCTAAATTCGAAACCAAATCTTATAATCAACCCGAGAGAGCGATAGGATCTTTTAACCATTTCTAAAATATGATCATTGAACTTTAATTCTTTATCAAACCTAATTCCCAGGTCAGTCACATGTTCTATTCTTTCTAAAGTTTTCCCGTTAATTAGGTAATGATATGGCGTTGGCAATTTCTTTCTATAAAAAGACATAACTTTACATTTCTGTGGATGAAAAAACAGTTTGTTTCTTTCGTTCCACTGCAGTACATTGTTAAAATTACGTTGTAGTTCGTGGCAATCATTGATATCATTGACTGTCTTGTATGTTTTGAGGTCATCCGCATAGAGTAGATATCTGGCTCCAGTGATTACGTTTCCAATATCGTTAATAAAAATTAAAAATAGCAGTGGTCCAAGCTTGGATCCTTGCGGTACCCCTGACAATGCAATAAATTTCTCTGATGAGGCTTGCTTATAATATACATATTGTGGCCTGCCCAACAGGTAAGTAGAAATAAGCTTAATAACATTTTCTGAAAAACCGTAAAAATTTAGTTTTTTGAGTAATCTAAAATGACATACTCTATCAAAGGCTTTTTGATAATCTGTGTATATACAGTCCACTTGTTTATTTTTATCCAACACTTCTGATATTTCTTCAACATAATTTAGAAGATTTGATACAATAGATCTCTTAGGGGTGAACCCATGCTGCTTAATTATTAGGTAGTGTCTGAAGTGATTCCAGATTTCATCATATATTAAGGATTCAAATACTTTTGCTGGTACTGAGATTAATGCAATTGGTCTGTAGTTAACTACCATATCTCTATCCCCACTTTTAAAAATTGGTGTAACTTTGGAAATCTTCCAGCTATCAGGAAAAGTATTTGTCTTTATGGATAAATTAAATATTTGACACAGTGGGTAAGCTAAGAATTCAGCAAGGCCCTTAAATAAATATGCAGGTAATAAATCTGGACCACAAGACCGTTTATTTTTTAATTTTTTAATGGCTTTCCTTACATCAGTTACTGATATTATTGAAAAATCATAGCAAGAGACACCATTCATCGTCTCAGATTGTAATACGTCTTCAAATTGAAATGTTTCAGGATCGGAGTATACGGATTCAAAGTAACTGGCAAAACCCTCAGTAATTAAGTTAAACGAATCTAAAACTTTATTTTGATACATTAGAGGATTATTAGTGTTAGAAGACTTTTGTTTTGCAGTCACGTAACTCCAAAATTTGTTAGGATTTGCACAGATGTCATTTTCTACCCCATCAATAAATCGTCTATGCGCGTTAGATAATTCCCGTTTAACTTCTCTGCGTAACTCCTTAAAAGAATGTAAATCATTAACATTTCCCGAGGCTTTGTACTTTTTCCTATATTTATCTTTTCTCTTTATTAAGTTAATAAGTTCCCTAGAGAACCAATATGGGAATTTGTTTTTCCTATTCTGATACTTTGGGACATATTTGTCAAGAACAGAGTACAACATTCCGTAGAACCACTCTACTGCTAAATTAACGTCACTAAAAGACAGTATCAATGAAGTCCCAGTTAACAACCGCCATTTCTCTATACATTCCTTCAAAATTAGCTTTTCTGAAATCATAAGAACTGTCAGCACTTGTGTTTTTATACTCATTTTTTATATTTCTTTTAGTGTCTATACTTAGAGGAATATCTAATTGCAATGGGGGGTGATCATTGTCTACTTTAACTAAATTAAAATCGGCCAACTGTACAGAGATTTCTGCAAGATCAGTTATAACCAGATCTAATGTTTTGTGTCTTGCGTTAAGAATATTATTAACCATTGTTAACCCACTGAACTCTAAAAAGTTCGATAAATGTCTACAGATTACATCTCCATGTACTAAATCATACCCATTCCCGTAAATTTGTAAGTTAAAATCTCCTAATAAAATGACCTTGCTATTGGGCGGGCGCACATATTCTTCAAATTTTTTAAAAAGCCTGAGATATTTGTCTTGATTAGATTTGGGTTCAAAATAAACAAGGCACAGATATAATGAAACATGTTTACAGTTTGTTATTTTCACCCATAAACAATCAATATACTTGTTATTAAAGAGCACCATTCAGCTGGGGGTAAGGAGTTTTCAAATCAGTTCTACTGACTAGCCGGAGCAATATTAAAATTAATTAGCAAAGTTATAACTTGAGAAGGTTTGTATGTCAAATATTGACGTTTATGAGGTAAGTTAATATAATTCACATCACAACTTGCAAACGAGATATTACAATATCACCTATCTCACATCAATACACATTAAAAATGTAATAAAAATGTAAAACTTGAAAAAAATCGTTAAAGCCGTTTTTGAAAATATCGAAAAAAAAACGGAAAAGTCACTAGAGTAAACACCATACTTCCGGTTATGCGATTTTCTTCAAAATCTTGCTGTAGCATCTAGATAGTAGGTACACAAAACTTATATGTGAAGTTTCAACTCCATACCTCTTTTCGTTTTTGAAATATTCTGTTCAGACACCCATACACACGCAGACAGGCAGACCAATGAACAAAAACATGTCACCTCGAAATCGTTATTAAAATACGAGAAATCGGCAGTAAAGTAATCCATTGTTTTACGACTTTTTTGTAGGTGGCGAGGTGACAGATAAACATCAACCGACATTAACATAACCTACAAATGTTAATTAAAATGTTGTATTTTCACGATTTCTCGATTTCAAATAAAACATAATGTACTCCTCATGTGGTTTATTTGCCTTGGCCCTACGGGCCTCGGCAACTAAATCCACATTCGTGATAAAAAGCTAAACTTCAGTGCCTTGGTGTACAAACTACTATTTTGGCTTCAAAAGTTAAAGCTAACATAAACAACTGATAATTTTGACAAATTTGAGTAGAATTTATATTATTATTAGTCTATTACCTAAACTGCGAAATCTATTACTATTTTTTAAAATTTGTATTACGAAAAAAATCAATAGTTGGTAACGGCTAACGTAACCTAAAAATTATAAGCTTATAAATGTGATTCAAAATTTTAAGGTTTGATGTTGACAGTATTTTTCCATGTAATTTCTTTTTGAACACACGGTATATTATTCATAGAGAGAGTGAAGTGCATGATTTCTACCCGAGGTACAGTTTGTAGCTCTACAAAGCACCGAAGGGAAAAAGCATTCACTCCCAATGTGTATATATTATTTTTTGCACGACCCAACGATTTTAATTGAAAAATGCTGAAATTGTTTTAATTATTTTTACTTGCAACAAAAATCATATCGGTTCTGATGGTAGACAAAAATAAACTTGACTATTAACTCACCCCCTTCATGTTAGTTATTAATCAATCATAACTTAGTATTTTTGTTATTTGCACTAATCAGCGTAAAATTGTGCAACAATTCCGCTAGAGGAATTTTTTTCACTTCCTGTAAAATTTATTTAACTTCCTGTAAGTCATCGAGTATGATACCGAGTGGCCATAAACATCTGAGATCCTGGTAGCCATGGAATTAGCTACTTATAAATGTTGGTTAGCATTATACATATTTCAATTATAATAAGTATTGGTATGAAATGTAATAAAATGCAAATAAGAGGAGGGGAATGTGCCCCAGATTCTGCAGTTTAGCCTACGACTCGATTATAAAAATCCCCTGTTCTAATTTCAATACTTATTGCAATCTGTATTAATTTTTGACAGATAGGAATTTTAGTTGTGATGACATTAACGACATTTAGTTTAGTTGGATTCATCACTTTAATAAAGCGGTGTTGATTCCAAAGGTAATGTGATATCAGATATTTCTGGCCATCCGGTATAAGCAATGTCAAATTTGACAAACAATTTACTTCACGTCAACAGATTTTTATTTACACGGAGGACGTGATATAATTTATTAATTACTAAGAAATGTCAATTTTGTTCGTTCAATGGTCCTTCAAATACTGCTTGTAGCTGACGAATTGCATAAATTTTTGTCCAAGTGTTTATTCGTGTTTGTTGCTTCAAAATTGCACTCGACCAATTTATATCGAAGCAATAAAAATAAACACTCATATACTTTGACAAAAATTTTCGCAATTCGTCGACCGCTCGCGGTATTGTATATGATTATTCAATTCAGCCGTCATCTGTCAAAAAGTGGCCAATGAAAATCCACAATTTGACATTTCTTGGCCAATCAAAAAATATCAACGGATATATCTTCCTGAAAGGTATTCAAGTGATTATTCAACGCTATAGTGAACGAACCAATAAAAATTGTTCAATTTGTCAGAAACGGCCAATCAAAATTCACTCTCATTGAAAACACCTAATGTCACAGTGTTTTCACACGACCCCGATTGGTTTCAATGATTTCAGTTTAGTGAGTAGCCTTTGACTGACATTTCGCCAAAACGTCAAAGTCAAAGTATGCGAATCAGCGTCGTTCTAGAAACTCATAATAATCGTGTTGGCAGCTCCAGTATTGAATTAATAGTGGAAAACGTTAAAAATGTATGCTGTCGAAGACGGTAAAAGTCATCTACCCATATTGTTGAATAATCTTTCCAAATACCACTCAAGGCAAAATTTTTTAAGAGAATTTATTTCGCCAACATGTAAATTATTGCAAATTTCTCTCAACAAAAACTGCTCAAATTCCATTCTCAAAAAATTTTCACCTTTTGTGGTATTACCCTTGAATATTTTAAACTTGTCTGATTTTTATTAGAAAAAGTCAATATTACTGTTCTGTTACTATAGAAATTGCGTAGGTTGTTGCAAGATTTACTGAAATCTAATTTGAAAAAGTAGTTTGATTCATTGAACAGTCCCTCGAATGCCATTCTTAGTCAAAGTTAAGTAGAATATTTTTGTGATGGTATCACATAGGAACCTAAGAGCAATGGACATTCGTGATACCACAGCAAAAATATTTGACATAACTTTGACTATTCATGGTATTACAAGTGACAATTGATAAACTTGAGTACTACTGCTGTAGCTGTAAACCGTCGTCTGCCTTGATTGTTTATAACAAGTCTGTTCATTCCATCTAATTACAACTAGAGGCGTTGTTATAGCGCGTCAATGGAATCTAAAATGTAGGGTTTAACAATGATATTGTTAAGTTGTCAGTCGATGTCATTGTCAAATGTTTGGTTATACACGTGTTATACATTGCTACATAGTAAAAAGCTGTTTCATTACTCATTTAATGTTAAATATAAAATGAATAGCAAGTTACAAATAACTTTACACATGCGAGTATTTTATGAACACATAAAAAACAAAAAAAATCTAAGTAGTTTAGAAAGCAAATTAGTAAAACAGTTTGTATCCGTTTGTGTTTTGCAATAACTGCTAAGCAGTTGTGGGTTGATTGTGAGATCTACATTCAATATGTGATTTTAGGGGGTCTGTTAATAAAGATGCAATAATTTTCATAGCATTTCCTTCGTGGTAAATATGTAAATAATTTCTATTACAATGTTACTAGTGTTATATATTAAGGAAATTAAATATCGACTTAGATATACGTTACGAAGAACTTATGTCGTAGCAGTCACTGTTTCCAGACAAGTACAATAAATTCTTTCTTCCAAAAGTGTCAACAGTGTATTCGGCTAACATGGCCACTGTGGAAGACATTTCACCAAATCCCACCTTATTTGTCACTTCACTAAGTTTTCAATATTCTGTTTGATTGAATTTGGTATTTTTCAAGCGCTGGTGACTATTTACAGTTTCCTGTAAAACGCGATCTTGATGACATCTGTTAT
The DNA here is from genome assembly GCA_940337035.1 of Agriotes lineatus. Classification (NCBI taxonomy): domain Eukaryota; kingdom Metazoa; phylum Arthropoda; class Insecta; order Coleoptera; family Elateridae; genus Agriotes; species Agriotes lineatus. The sequence continues at coordinate 18,472,132 of OW679203.1, read as the reverse complement.
AAAGCTTTGGTTGTCATGAAGCAAACCTTGTTATAAACAATCAACGCAGACGACGCTGTACACAATGCCAAAAATCATGTAAATCGAGCATTTACAATATCTAGGCTCCTCGACTAAACTTCACTCGCGGGATCAAATGATGCACTTTTGTCCCTTGGTATATAATATACTATTACCAGGAGAAGCTAAAGCTGTTAATGTAACTAATACGTCTATATCCTCTGATACTACGACTATGTTTTAATTTGATGCATTGAGAGGAGTTGTAACTATTAACCGATCAGCATCACTTTCAGCTTAAGAGAAGGGATATTATTTGCAACTAGTTTCTTTTAAAAAATCAATAAAACGACTTTTATGAAAGACATTTGCCAGACATTTTTCTTGGTGACTCTTTCAAAACCTATCTCTTTCAAATCGGATATGTGGTGCAGTTTTCGTTTTTAGACATCAGTCTTTTTCAGCAGATTTTATTCCATGTTTCTGCTAATCGACTAAAACGATAATTGATTTTTTGCCATAATTACGTACAATAAAATTAATATAACTATTTCAAATTGCACCATACTGTAGATCAAGTTGACATTTGTTTTTATGTAATAACATTGCTCCGTCGGTCACAAACAGCCAATCGTTTAATTCGTTAATATCTTTTGGTAATTGTACAAAGAGGTTGTAGAAAACACATTTTTAGCCGTTCGAATTTATATGTATTTATATGTTATACTAGCTTTTACCCGCGACTTCGTTCGCGCGAGGTTCGTTATTTGTGTATTAAATAATGTTCCGCCCCGCCCCGCCCCGTCTCGACCCTTCCCGTCCCGTCCCGCCCCTTTCCCTCCCGTCCAGTCCCGTCCCTTCCCGTCCCGTCCCGCCCCTCCTCTTCCATCCCATCCCCTCCCCTTCCATCCCATCTTTTTCCTTCCCTTTCCGTCCCGTCCGTCCCGCCCCGCCCCGCCCCGTCCCGCTTTGCCCCGTCCCGTACCGTCCCGTTCCGTCCCTTCCCTTCCCGTCCAGTCCCGTCCCGCTTAGTCCCGTCCCGTCCAGTCCGTCCCGTTCCGTCCAGTCTAGTCCCGTCCCGTCCCGTTTCTTCCCTTATGTCATGTTCACCGTCTTGGACTTAAAAATAAATGCCATTTTCGCAATCAACGTCCCAATAAACCTCAATAACGACACCCATATCGATTTTTAGGCTTACTTACCCCATTTCACCCCCTAAGGGGTTGATTTTCGGAAAATCACGAAATACGTGTTTGCTTATTTGTTTTTAGGAGTACTCCTACGAAGTTTCAAGTCGAAATGTCTATTTAATATTATTTTTCCATACAAAATTGGAACCCCCATTTTACCCCTTTAGGGGTTGAATTTCGAAATATCCTTCCTTATTCCTTGTATACATCATAAAGGGAACCTCTGTGCAAAATTTCAGCTTTCTAGGTCCAAGGGTTTGGGCTGGGCGTTGATGAGTCAGTCAGTCAGTCAGGACTTTTAGAAATATATACAGGGTGCCCGTTTTTGGAGCTCCACCATGGGGATCTCGGTAACCATAAGAGATACGAGGTCGGTTAAATTGGGGCAAAGTTGCGCAATTTGGAGCTCAATAATATGCCGGTTTAAAATTTCAAAAATTCCGATTACCTCCGGAGATATCCGAAAAAAACCGGAATTTTGGAAATACGTTTTTATTTTTTCCTCGGCTTATTTGGTGACCTAATTCAAAATGAGTGACACTTCGTCATTGCAACTTTTCCTCCTCTACAACCTGCCGATGTCATATTTGAAATCAGACGTTTCGATTTTCGACAATCATCATCAACTTTGGTTTTTCTTATGGGCACTATCTTGGATTTTCACATTTTTGAATTCAGCTTTGTTTTCTGATTACGGTGATGTATCACATGTTAAGGTTCAGTGTTGCAGTTTGGGTGAAATATCAAAAATTCTGTTTTGCAAAGACTGCCTTGGATATAACATCCATACTTTTGTTTAACAAAGGCATTGTTGACAGTTCGATTTAAGTTGGCTTAACGTCACCTACAGTTACAAAATTAGTATAAATTTATTAACAAAATGCTCTTTTCAACTGAAGAAAAACGAGATATGCTAGAAATTTATTTATTTGACAGTAGGATATAAAAAAGGAGAAAATTATGTTTTAAATTTACAACATAGGATAAAACTAAATTTTGAGAAACAAGTAAATAAAGAAAATTATAAGAGGTGCTCGAAGGGTTCACCCTCCACTTCCAAGCACAGCTCTATGCGTCTTCTTAAATTCTGCATTGATCTTAAAACGTCCCTTCTTCTTATTTTGGTCCTTAAAGTTGTGATGATCTTCCTTCGCAGCTCATTAATATCGGCGGGTACAGATTTATAAATGAGATCTTTCATAGTTCCCCATAAATAGTAGTCTAATGGGGAAAGATCTGGTGAACGTGCCGGCCAACGTATGTCTCCACTGTTTGAAATGACTCTACCCGGAAATATTTCAGACAAATAATCAGCCACTCTCCTAGCATTATGTGGCGGAGCACCATCTTGCTGGAACCAAAGGTTATTCAAGCGGTTGAGGCAAATGTTGTCATCGATGTAATCCGTAAGGTAGGTCCTTAAAAAGTGCAAATACCCATCTGCGGTCAAATTGTCTTCGTAAATGTATGGGCCAATGATCGTACCGCCAAATAAACCAACCCATACATTTAGCCCGAAACGTGCTTGTGGTCGACGTCCTTGGTGTTCGTGTGGATTTTCAGTGGACCAGACATGTTCATTGTGACGATTGAACATGCCTGAGTTGGTAAATTTGCACTCGTCCGTGAATATCACGTTGGAAAGAAAATGGGGATTTTGTTCCAACCGTGCCATGATATTCCTACAAAACGCTGCCCTCCGTTCAGTATCTCCTGGATGCAAGACTTGGGTGATATGAATTTTAAACGGGCGATATTTATGTTTTTTCAAGACTCTCCACACTGCTTGATGTGATACGTTAATTTCGTCTGCTATAGCCCTTGTTGAAGTTGAAGGATTATCTTGAATCTAATGAAGAATTCAATTCATTGCCGTTTATTATTTTTGAGAAAGTTTTAACAATTTACTCACCGCCTGTAAAATTTCCACTTCATTCGCATTTGGTCTATGAACACGTCTTCGAGGCTTAGAAAATGCACCAAACTCGGCTAAATTTCTATGAAGGAATAACAAATAATTTTGAGCTGGTTGTTGTCTTTCTGGATACCGCTGTAAATATCTTTCCGAAGTAACTTGCGCATTTCGATGCGAAGCGTAATAAATTTCTAGCATATCTCGTTTTTCTTCATTTGAAAAGGGCATTTTGTTAATAAATTTATACTAATTTTGTAACTGTAGGTGACGTTAAGCCAACTTAAATCGAACTGTCAACAATGCCTTTGTTAAACAAAAGTATGGATGTTATATCCAAGGCAGTCTTTGCAAAACAGTATTTTTGATATTTCACCCAAACTGCAACACTGAACCTTAACATGTGATACATCACCGTAATCAGAAAACAAAGCTGAATTCAAAAATGTGAAAATCCAAGATAGTGCCCATAAGAAAAACCAAAGTTGATGATGATTGTCGAAAATCGAAACGTCTGATTTCAAATATGACATCGGCAGGTTGTAGAGGAGGAAAAGTTGCAACGACGAAGTGTCACTCATTTTGAATTAGGTCACCAAATAAGCCGAGGAAAAAATAAAAACGTATTTCCAAAATTCCGGTTTTTTTCGGATATCTCCGGAGGTAATCGGAATTTTTGAAATTTTAAACCGGCATATTATTGAGCTCCAAATTGCGCAACTTTGCCCCAATTTAACCGACCTCGTATCTCTTATGGTTACCGAGATCCCCATGGTGGAGCTCCAAAAACGGGCACCCTGTATAAGATTTAAATGTATGTAAACTATTTAAATTTGAGTTAATTTAACAATTTTAGAATTTTATTTATATACAAGGTTTAGTAGATAATAATAATAATAGTACAGAATAAAAATTAACTTTTCAATGCCATATTTATAATCAGTGTGTCCAAAACTGTTAGATATGAGGCAACGCATGAAATTCAAAAATGAAGCTATTTTGCCACACACATTTTTGATAAATTTTAACATGAAATTTAAGCTCAGCGACTCAACAAAACCCTATGTCAAAAATAAAATCTAAATAACAAAAATGTACTCTTTTCCGCCATTTTTGAACCACCATTTTTTATTTTAGTTGAGTTTTGATGTCAAACTCGTAATCAGGGACCGCAAAAACCGCCAGACATCTAATGAAAATTTAATAAAAGAAAATAAAAAATTAGACCTTTGACGCCATTTTTGTCTTTGGACCAATTTTGAGGCCAGATTCGTAATTTGCTAACCCAAAAATCTTATGTTGTCAAATGTTAGTCAATTGTTTAAATAAATACGTTTTTACTTCCTTTTACAGTAAAGGAAGTATTGGATTCACCCCAAAAATTCGAAATTGAGTTTTCAACAGATCTTCACGTTTTAGAGTCCCCTGAACCCAAAAAACATATTTTTTTTCATTGGTCTGTCTGTCTGTCTGTGTGTCTGTCTGTGTGTGTGTCTGTGAACAGAATATCTCAAAAACGAAAAGAGGTGTGGCGTTGAAACTTCATATATAAGTTTTGTGTACTATGTAGATGAGACAGCAAGCTTTTGAAGAAAATCGCATAACCGGAAGTAGGTGTTTACTCTTGTGATTTTTCAGTTTTTTTCGATTTTTTCAAAAACGGCTCTAACGATTTTTTTTAAACTTTACATTTTTCTTACATTTTTAATGTGTATTGATGTGAAATAGGTGATTTTCCAGTTGAATACCTCTAAAGTGGATTTCTTTTGTTTTTTTTTCTATTTCTTTTATTAAGTCCGATTTTAAATAAAACACCCGGTATATTATTACATTTTTGAATTCACCTTAAAATTCTAGAGAAAATTTGTCTCTTCAACTAACACTCTATTTTGTACCGTTTTTGTAGAATTTGTAATTTTTGAAAATTTTTAACAAATGCTTAAAAATTAAAAATGAAATTTTTGACTTATTATAAGATCACTGTAAAAGGAAATTGTGTGAGTGTATCACACCAGATTTTTTAAATTAAGAATGTATTAATAAACACTTATTTGTTAATAACAATTGAAAAAATAAAAAGCACACCTCACATATGGGGAACTTTTCTATAAACTTTTTTCGAAATAATAAAAAAAACATGAGTCAACGAAGTTAGAACTTTTTTTCTTTAGTAAATGGACTATAAAGAATGTTTGCAATACAAAAAAAACTTGCATTAGCTATATTGATCATAGAAAACCAATAATAGGTGCTTTCAGAAATCATCGAATGGTTATACAACGTTGAATAATATGTTGGTGGTACTGTAAGTTTTTGTTAAATTCGAAGTCAGCAGGTTAGGTTTTGCGCCAGTCTGTGTCAAAACTCACGCAAAACCTAACCTGATAACCTCGAATTTGACATACGTTGTATAACCACGACCGTTCAAAAACGTTCGATCATTTCTGAAGACACTGTATATCCATTCACTTCTTTTTTGCATGAAGGTCTGCTTTGGGTTTTTATTGCTAAGTTGCACATGAACAGATCCGTAATTTTTGTTTTATTGTATAACCTACATAACCTCCAACAAATTTACTGTCATTTGACGGAACAGAATATTGTTGCCAGATGGACTGCTTTGTGCTGCTTACTTTGATAGTACATGTGCAGAAATATTTAAAATCTGAAGTATTGTAAGACCTTCCACGTACTTAATTAAAAATATATCTAATTACACAATTATTGAAACTGGATACATACATAAAAATTACTATAGTCTGTTTTTTTGCTTTATGATTCAGAGCAGGCTTTGCTTTTGCATTTTTGTAACAGTGTAGGTAGTTGGTTACAAAGAAAAAACACTAGTAATGTCAAAAACTTATTACAACTGTCAATGAGTTATTTTATAAGCACTATTATGCACAATGAAAGCTAAAATTACTGAACCATTGACATTAAATAAGGTATTGCCATGCTCTTTGGTATTGCTTTATTTTAAGAACGTTTATTTAAACATGGTTGTTATCTAACTGTACAGAAACGGCATAAAATTTCTAGACATCGATTTATCTTATATGTTCTAATGTAAAAATATATTATTAACAACTTGCTGATGATTTTTGTTTGCAGATCTGTGTTGTAGAAGTTATTATTTATGCTAAACATATAACAAGGATTAACTGTTTTTCAACATTCCCTAAAACTGTCACCGTTTATACACTTATGATAGTCATTATTGTCCGTGTCCAACAGTAAGTACAACCTGGTAAAAATCCTGATGTGCATCCTGCATGCAAAATAGTATATCTCTTTCCTTCTGCCTTAACTTTAAATGGATTACTTTTCAAGTCTATGTAGTGGGTCCGCCTACGCACACTGGTTCCATTGTGTTATCCAAAAACAGGAATATACATTTTTCACTAGAATTTCGAAATTGTAAATATTTCTTTAAAAAAACAATCATCACCGAAATTACATGATTCTTCTCACAAAACAATTTTCTTCCATATACAATTTTATATTTATATCCCATAGTTTGTAATGTGTAGTATAATTTTGATTGACTCCCAGTTTAAATTAGTTCCTCTCTTGCACATCGCAATAAATTATCCAAAGTAAAAAAATCCCAATTTTTCTTCTTAATATCCTCCCTGAAACTATAGTCCTCCCAAGTTAGAAATTCCTTTTTCTTTTTCATATTGTCATTCGGTTGTTACTGGAGTTGTGATTTTCCTTCATTTAGAATATTAAATACAGTTGAATTCAAAATCTAGCATTATAAGAAATTGTTAGATATTTTATATCTGTTTAATTCTTAATACTTACTACATCAAAGATTTGACCAAGTCTTCCAATGATGGCCGTTTTACTTAAGTTGCTATTGATATCTTTTATATTAGTAAAACAGTGTTTTATAGCCTCTAGTTTTACTATTACTACTGCTTTTTCGTGGAATTTTATTAAGCTTTACCGAAGTGTCAACTTGACAATCCCGGGGACCTTGATTTTGACGTTAGGTATATTTTGTAACTAAACTGTTGTACACTGCTAAAATAATATAAATGCAAGGCCTGCTCTGAATCATAAAGCAAAAAAACAGACTATAAGTTTAATTTTCGATTCCACTTAAATGTGCCAATTTTGCATTTGAAGCTGTTTTGTAATTTTTTCTAACCTAAAATCATTTGGTACCCATAAACTCAAATGTAATCTTCGTTTAAACACAACAAAGAAATTTTACAAAGCTAAATTGGGGAAACTGTCATGGCCAATCTTCACGCAAAAAGAATGTGGTTATTTATGGCTATTGATCCAGTCTTCTTGTCTCAGACATATTAAATCACATCGCAGATGCGGGGAACAAAAGGAACGAAATTCAAATTCGAATTTGCAACTGTCAAAATCCTTGTCATGGCCTTTCTCCCTTAAATTCTCTGGCATGTCTTCAAATTATTCAGTGAATTACCCACAGTTCCAGAACAACCGCCATGGAGCTTCCCAACGACCGAGCAGCCTTCTGGCAGCAAATGCTGAACAGCTACGAACAACGCAACTTAGAGTTGGCAGCTAAACAACGCAAATTCCGCGATACCATATGCAACATGAAGTCTTCCATTCCTACAGATCTCGTCAACAGCGTAGACGATTTGTGCCAGTCCTCCTTGCGCAAAAATCCCCACCATGTAAACAGGCTGGCGCCGATCCCCGAAAGTTGCACGCCCAGTGTTTGTGCGGTGGGCCAAACCAATCGACCGAGAGGGAGTAATCGCTCTAATTTAGGTTCTTACAATCCCTGTGGCTACGATAACCCCCCAATCCCTCAATCCCCGGGATTCGATATGAGAACTAGACCAGATTTTTCCCCATTTCCCGGCCATTCAATGGATTTTCAAATAAATACAATGCCTACAATGGTGAATGAAACACACGTGTGTGGTCTACAATTTCCGAATACCAGGGATGTGTGCCAGAAATTCGAAACAATGAACAATAGATTAAGCGAAAGATACAAGGTCTTATCTGACGAAATCAGAACAGTGAAGCTTGAACTAAGAAACTGTGTAAACCAAATGGAATGTCCGCCTTGTCGTCCTACCCACGAAAAATGTTCGGTTACGCTACAAACGGAACCACCAAAATATTCTCACCGTCAAGAGCAGACTGGTCCCGTTTGTGAGTGCACGGACTTTGATGACGCAAAGGAATCGGTCCATCAGTTAACGGAAAAAATGCAGCTCTTGCAATGCAGCTGTGAAGAACTATTAGAAGGCTTTAAGCAAAGGAGACGAGAACCAAAGTACGATATTTGCACAAAATGTGCACAAGGCGACCATGAGCTTGTATCGATGGACAACAGCCTATATGGACTTGCAAGGCAGCTAAGTAAGACGCTTTTAGACATGGAAGCGTGTACAGCTTGCAAAAACGTGTGCCCAGATGTCAAGGATACAGTAGGATACCTCAAATACTTGCTAGATATTTTGCACAAGTTTTCTGTACGAAAAGCCAAGCCCTGCTCATCGGCTCGACCTCCACGTCCACCACCAGCTCCCCCAAAACCATGTCCTTGTAGCAAAGATGCGCCTCCTGCTCTACCCCCTCCGCCTCCACCCCCTCCTCCACCACCCCCTCCTCCTCCACCTCCTCCTCCACTACCACCTCCACCATGTGTAGTCCCACCTAAGCCATGTGCTAGTTCTAAATACACACAAGTTGAGCTTTCGGTTTCACCACCGCCTGTAAAAGAACCTTGCGTTTGCCACAGACCTACTTGTCGGCATGCTAGTGTTCAAATTCAGAAAGAAATCGTTAGCACTAGTATTGAAACTGAAGCTCCAATGACTACTCAAACCGAAACTGGTAGTGCTACTTTGTTCATCACAGAGGGTACCTTAGAAGCTGAAGAAGGTGCGCAGGTTACGATTGAAGAAATAAGCGTCCTACCTGCTGATCAAGGGGACATCGCTCAAGCCGAAGATGTGGTTTTAAAAATAAAGTCGCAAACCTCGGCCGAAGTAGGCGAAGAAAGTACAACAGTATCCGAGACTGACGTTGAGATAAATATAGACGATGGCAATGTTGATGTTAATGTAACTTTTTCGATTGATGACGAAGGTCAACTGCGGGAGATCATAACTGAAGGTCGTGATGGCATCGTAGATAGCACTCTAAGTTACACTGAATCAGGAAATGTCACTATCACTACTGAAGTAATAGATTATGCGGAAATTCTTGATGCAACTTCAGAAGACATAGAAAGCCTTACCACTGAAATAGCAGCTTCTACACCCCAAGAGGGATCGAAACGAATGTTATCACAACAACAGGAACAAACCACAATTGAAGACGTTGATAGATCAACGTCAATGGCATGTAAGGACATTTGCAGAAAAAGGTATAGTGAGATTATGAGAGAAAGAATGTTATCGCAACAACAGGAGCAAACCATAATTGAAGACGTAGATAGATCAACTTCAATGGTATGTAAGGACATTTGCAGACAAGAGTATAGTGAGACTATGTCGAAAAAACAATCTACAGATGAAAAAAGAAAACCTAACATTGAATGTGCTTATCTGAGATCTTTATATGCGGAGCAATCTGAATACGAATATGAGTATGACGAGATTACTAAAGAAGGCTTAATTGAAACAGAGGGTTTTGAAACTATTTTTGGCGAAGAAACTCTTACGGAAGAAATTGCAAGCGAGTTTGATGAAGGAGAAGCTGAAGGAGTAAACATAGAATCAAGCAAAATTGAAGAAGAGCTGGATATAGAAAGAACCGGTGAGAAAGCCGGTTTAGAAGAAGAAGCAAAAGGCGAATATGGTGAAGAAACAGTTACAGAGAAAGAATCAGAAAGTGATTATGGTAAAGACACAATTACAAAAGGAGAAATAGCGGACGGTTATGACCACGAAACAATCACGGAGAAAGCATCAAGGGATGAATATGGCATAGAAGGAGTAGCAGGCGTTTATGACCAAGAAGGAATTACAGAAAAGGGAGAAGTAGGCGTTTATGGCCAAGAAGAAATTGCAGAAGAAGGAGGAGTAGGCATTTACAGCAGAGAAACAGTGGGAGAGAAAGAATCGGAAAGCGATTATGGCAAAGATGCGATTTCAGAAAAAGAAGTAAAAGGCGACTACAATGAAGAAGCAATGGCAGAAAAACAATCAGCAGACGAGTTTGAACAGAGAGGCGGAGAAGCAGCTGCAGAAAAGGAATCGGCAGGAGAGTTTTCCCAAATTACAGGAGAAGCTATTAGTATTACTGAAAAGGATTCAGAATTCACCGCAGCTGAGCAGGATGTTTATGGAGTGTCTGAACATTTGGGCGAAGATATTACAGAAAAGGAATCAGAGCTTGCGCATGTCCTAACTGGAGTTACTACTGAAGAGGAGTTGGGGTCACCGTCTATAATTTCAAGTGCAACCATAGAAGAAATTGAGGGAATACACACACAAATGCAAATATCTTCTACTACATTCATAAGCGTTTCTGAGGTAGACCAACGGGGGGAAGCAGTTGAAGAATTCGAATCTCTCTTCGAGCAGGTGGATGCAAAACCAGAAGAAGAAGAAGAAAAGCTGGAACCATTTGAAGAAGCAGTTGAAACCGTTCCAACTTCAGTTGCTGAATCAGAGCTAACCATATACGAAGACAGTGAAGCAATGAAAGTATCAGAAGCAGAAGTTAGTGAAGGTGTTGGTGTAGAGGAGGCAGAAACAATAGAAGCTAAAGTTGGTGTTGATACGATGGAAAGAGGTATATGCGTCGATATTTGTAAAGAACGGGCAGAATCTGCAGTACATGTAGTGCCTAGTCCTGTGGACGTGGCAGAAAAAGGTGTATGTAGCGATATTTGCAAGGCATGGGCAGAAAGGTCAGTTATAGCAGTGCAAAGCTCTACTACTGACATGGTTGAAAAAGGCATATGTGTTGATGTATGCAAAAAGGTAGTGGAAACGGGAGTTAACGCAGTGCCAAGTACAGAAATATACACGACAGATAAGGAAGTATGTGTCGATATTTGTAAAAAACGATTTGACACGGGGATGAGCACAGTTTCAAGTGGTGCTATAGACACAAGAGGAATGGGTGTGTGTACTGACATCTGTAGGCAAATGATAAAAGAACCACAAGTAACCGGAGGTGTCTGCAGTGATATTTGCAAGAGACAAGCAGAGGCAGTAGGGAGAGCGAGCATAAAGGAAACGGCTATATGTACAGACATCTGCAGGCAATTGGCTCAAGCACCAGAAATACCTGGTGTATGCAGCGATGTTTGTAAACAAATATCTAGAATGTTAAATAAAGAATCGGGAGCTGACGTTCATTCTAGTGAGCAAGGTCTTACTTTACTGACGAAAGAAATAGGCGTGTGTACTGATATTTGTAAAGAAATGGCAGAAACCTCTAGCACAATGGTTAATACTAAAGATATTGGCGTATGCACTGACATATGTAAACAATTATCAGAAGCACAAGTGAGCGCAGTCCCAAGTATTGTCCAAGATGTAAAAGAAACAGGGGTGTGCACCGATATTTGTAGACAGCTTTACCAAGAAACTATATCGCCTTCTACGCTCGCCTTAGAAGAAGGCAAAGACGCTGATTTGCCTTCTGAAGTTGGCGTACAGCCTGAACCATGTCAGGTAGACGAATCAGTAATGCAGACAACAATTAGCGCCAGATCTTTACCGCAAGAAGATTTCAGTTTGGAGCAAGAGCTTGAAGGCCAAGAAGTAACCGAAGGAGAGGCGGAAACATCAGACATAGCAGGCGTGTCAACAGTTGAAGAAGAGGAAGCTCTAACATCGGAAAAAACTGAAGTTACTGATGAAGGTTTGATATCAGAAGCAATTACTGGAACTGCTGAAATGGAAGCTGGAAGACTAGAAACTATTACAGAGCTAACTGAAACTACGGGTGATGGTGAAGGGGACAAATTAGAGCTTACGGAATTTGGAGAAAGTACTGGAGAAGAAGCAGCATTAGAAGGAACAATAGAAGAAGTAAGTTCCGCAGAAGTAGCTGAAGCTGCTGAAGAAAGAGAACAATTGGAGAAAATGCTAGAAGCAAGCGAAGGACAAAGGGAAGGAATGGAACTAGCCCGTGAAGATGTGGAGTCGGCAGTACCAGGAATGGGTATTTCGTCTTCTAGCAGAGATTTAACTGAAGAAGATATGATATCCGAAGCAGGAGTGTTAGCTGAAAAAGATGAAGTTGCAGAAGAGGAATACGGTATTATTACAGAAGGTACATACTATATAGCTACTTACCCAGTATATCTGCTTCTATTTCAACACATTTTAAATATAGTATAACTTCTTCGTTCTTGTACACACCTGTCATCAAATATATTATTCTTATTATTATTACAGAAGCTACTGCAAAAGCTGAACTTCCTATAGGTGAGGCAGAAAAGGCAGGGGTTCTTACAGAGGAAGAACGAATTCTAGCTGAAACGGGAAAGGCAGAAGCGCTTACAGAGGAAGAACGGCTTCTAGATGAAACGGGAAGGACAGAAGCGCTTACAGAGGAAGAACGGATTCTAGCTGAAACGGGAAAGGCAGAAGGGTTTACAGAAGAAGAACTGCTTGTAGGAATGGAAAGGGCAGAAGCCCTTCAAGAAGAACTACCTATAAGTGGAAAAGAACGAACGCATTCAGAGCTAGTACGGGATGGGGCTGATTATTGGAAAGGGGAGTTTGAACAAACACCCCTGCCCCATATAGAACGACCACCGGTGTCAATACGTCGAAGCGGTTCTCAACACCCTTGCGAAGACGTCTGCGGTCGACTGTATAGGCAGTCGGGCCAAACTATCTCCGAATATAAAAAAAGGACTCCCAGTGAAGACAAACGGAAAAGGAGTAGCGTCGAAAAGAAACCGAGTTATATGGATATTACCCAACGACCAAGTTGTGCATACCTTCAAAGTGTGCAAGCTGAGAAGCAACGAAGATCGACTAAAGACAATCACAGTTCAGAATCTTCCAAAAGACCTTCTCGTAAGAGTATGTTAAAGTTTCGCTACAATAAATGATTTATCTAATTTGTATCATATGTTATATTGCAGGCACCGATCAGGAAAAAACTTCCAGACATTCCCAATCTGCTAGAAACAGTGAAGAAGTGCCCACAATCGAATTGTATGTTGAACCATCCGACGGCCAAGGGCGTTCCACAAGTATACCAGCTCAGAGCGAAGGTGAAAGATTGCCCGCCGATTTTTTCGATGATTCTCCCAAGCCGCATCCTCCTAATTGCGATTGTTTTGACTGTCTGTGTGCAACTTGTCCAGATCTACAAGGAATATGCATGGCAACCTCGGCAAAAAGTAGAACGGAAGCGGACAAGGAAATGACACCCGAAGAAAAGCAGCTGTATGATAATATAAAACTGATGAATCAATCTGATTTAGAAAAGCACATTCAAGAGACTGAAGAACAATACTTGCAACAAAAAGACCAAATGATGAAATTAAAAGACAAAATCGAGGCTGTGCGATGTATGTGCGACGCAGCCGAAGTAATGGCTGCGGACAGTAACCCTCTATTACGCACATACGCCGCAAAACAAAAATCTGCTTTTCATTTAACAATGTCTGGATTAAACCTTGCGCTTAGTACACTTAAAAATAAATGTAAACAACAGGATCGCGTAATTGACACTATAACCGAAGAGCTAAAATTGAGAAGAAGTAAAGAAAATGTCGATGATCTACTGACAAAGCTAGGAGTGCACACATATATTCAACCGTCAACAGTAATTGCAACGACTGCTGAGGAAAAGCAAACGGAAGAATCTCTACCCATTTCTTCAGATTCAACTCACCATTCATCTTCATATTCACCCGGGGAAATGCCGGAAATGCTGTACCCTCTCTTTAAAAGTTTACTGAGCTGCCCCCATTCGAATTTCCCATACTGTGATTGCGTTAAAAAGGCCAACGTCAGTAAACCGGAGCTAAAAGCGCTCCCGAAAGAATGCGACAGAGAGGTTAAGCAATCGAAAGAAGAGGTCAGAAAACCATCCTTTTCGGCGGTTTCACAATCGAAGCTTTCCACCTTACACGAGATTTGTAGTTGTACACGTCCAAAATGTCCAATTAAAACTCATATTAACCGACCTCAAACTGCCAAGTCTGCTCCTAAAAGCCAAACAGGACGTGCTCCTAAGCATCCATGTCCAGGAAGAAAGGATCTAAATAAAAAAGATCGATTACCAACACGGCCTCAAACGCCTTCGATGTCAGTGGATATTCACCCCAAGTCCAAAACCCATTCGCTGGTAAAACAAGAATTGCCCACTCCATTTGCAGTATGTAAGAAATTGGAGGCGATGAAATGGCCGCCCTTGCAAACGAGCCAGGCAAGGGAAAGGTCTCCGCCCAAGTACAAAAGTACGACGATGCCGCCGGGGCAGTTTAGTGCTTCAGCTTACGTATCTGGAGTACAGAAAATGGCGTCTATAAGAAAAGAATGTGCGGAAAAGACGCCAAGGACGTCACAGTACCTCGCGAGGTATCAAAAGGAATGTGCAGGTACGGTGGAACACGGGTTCAAGAAACGGCAAGCTTTGTGTTCCCGCGGTGGACATGAAAGATCCCCGACAAAGTCATCGGAGGCTGACGTGTCGAAAATAAAACCAGCTGCTCCCAAACATCCAAAAAAGAATAGCAGATAATCCATAGTTAGGTACTTTTCTAAATGGTGCTGTTGTAACCAAGTCTTAGGTGTATTGTGTTGTATGTCTTGTGCCAATTATTATCCTAGGTTTTGTACAAATGTGTAGATATTGTATATTAAATATTTTACTATATAAAACAATTTTTAAAACTGAGTTGTTACTAGTTAAAACCAGTTTCTCACCTGCAACAGAATTACAAGGCTGCAACGACTAACTGGAAGAATGGGCGTTTGCTTACAAAAGTCAAATTAGTCAGTACGGAGAAAATTCTTTTATCGTTTAGGGCGTTACTATGGTGCTTAAATGCCTATCATGGAGCGGAAGTCTCACCATAGAAAAACTTCTGGCGATGAGAAATATAGGCGGCACTCAACTTTGAGATATGAATCTTACCTAGCTGTAAAATATGCGTAACTGAATTTCACTTTACAATAGAGAATAATATAGGAAATTTCAAAGAAAGCATCCTATTTTTTGGGTATTTCGCCACACTACAAAATATCTCCAATAAAATAAGCTAAGTTCTCCTTGTTAACTTTAAATGTAATTTGTTAATTGCTGAAAACAGAATTAAATTTGTCTTCCGAAACGTTGATGTTTTAATATTTTTTGTAATACCTACTTGTTAAATATTTTTTCGTACACTAGCATTGAAAGAGCTACTTTGCCGTACAATTTATTAATCAGAAAGTTGCACTTTGCGGTATTCGTACGGCAAAGTAGTATTTTGCGGTATTCGTACGGCAAAGTAGCACTTTGCCGTACGTTTCCTTAGTTACAACACATATAATATTACATTACATTAATATTACTCTACTTATTTGCTATATACGAGGATAAATTTAGTATTCCGTTTTGTATGCTAGTGTACGAAAAAATATTGTACGAAACTCGTATGAAAGTGGCTTTTCCATACTCGTCTCGAAATTCCGGACTCGGCCTAACGGCCTCTTCCGGAAACATCTCACTCGTACTGAAAAGCTCCACTTTCTATACTTGTTACGTAAATTACTATTTTTTGTAATACCTACTTGTTAAATATTTCTTTAAGGACTGTTTACTACTGCGTAAGCAACCTCTTTACGGCCCGGCCGTAAAAAGTGTCCGTAAAGACCACGGCCTGCTAAACTGTGTGCCAAACGTCAAAGTGACGTTTGTCACACAAATCCAGCAGCAAGCAAGCCTTCAACTCCACATAGAAGAAGGCGCAAAAAACTGCTATAACTCCTGAACATACGCTAAAATAACTTGCTCATTCAGAATCTTAACGTCTTTAGGAATATCTTCATCATTTTCTACAGATGTCATAAGTTACGAGCTGGTTACAACTTAAAACTGCTTACAACCATACACGAAATTGGAAATAACTGACATTTATAAACAAAATTTGCAACGTTCTACGCACTCTCAATCATTCTAAAATGTCATTACACAAACCTAGCGTTTTGATAAAAATAAATTAGAAAAATATAGATATGACCGAATTGTATGTAGGTATTACAAAAACTATTGTACAATACACGTCCGTTAGGGCCTTTACTGCCTCGCCAGTATTATTCGACTCGCTCTTCGAGCTCGTCTTACAAATTCTCTGGCTCGGCAGTAAAGGCTATCCTAACGGACTTCTACTGTAAAATACTATTTAAGGACTGTTTACTACTGCGTAAGCAACCTCTTTACGGCCCGGCCGTAAAAAGTGTCCGTAAAGACCACGGCCTGTTAAACTGTGTGCCAAACGTCAAAGTGACGTTTGTCACATAAATAAAGCAGCAAGCAAGCCTTCAACTCCACATAGAAGAAGGCGCAAAAAACTGCTATAACTCCTGAACATACGCTAAAATAACTTGCTAATTCAGAATCTTAACGTCTTTAGGAATATCTTCATCATTTTCTACAGATGTCATAAGTTACGAGCTGGTTACAACTTAAAACTGCTTACAACCATACACGAAATTGGAAATAACTGACATTTATAAACAACAGTTGCAACGTTCTACGCAATCTCAATCATTCTAAAATGTCATTACACAAACCCAGCGTTTTGATAAAAATAAATTAGAAAAATATAGATATGACCGAATTGTATGTAGGTATTACAAAAACTATTGTACAATACACGTCCGTTAGGGCCTTTACTGCCTCGCCAGTATTATTCGACTCGCTCTTCGAGCTCGTCTCACAAATTCTCTGGCTCGGCAGTAAAGGCTATCCTAACGGACTTCTACTGTAAAATACTATTTCATTTTGTAGTCTGGAGAAATAACAAAAAATAGCATGGTTAATAATACAGGATTGCAGAAAAACCATTAGGGCCATTTGCATCACTTTTAAGGGTATTGACCACGACTTAATTCGACATTTAAAGCCTCCACACGTAAATACTTTACGCCGGCAATTGGTCTATTTCTTTCCTTCTATAAGTCTACGTTAGTTACAAAGAGATGAATGTGAGTAGCACACTGCTTTTCGTAAAAAGTGAATTACGTTGGAACCAGTTAACATAGAATTAAAATTGTTGTTGTATTGTTAGCCTTATGAAATAGTATATTGTGTATCTAGGACGAAAAGCGTAACATTCGCGGACAACTGTGAATATTGTTGGGCGTGGCGAATGTCGAGCCAACAACACAGAAGTCCGAGAATGTTGCTTTTTGTCCAAGATACACATACTATGTGTCTGCCGATAGATACGAGTAATTAAAAAAATTAGGAAAACGTGTTTTTTTTTCGAAAAAAAGTACTTTGTGGACACTTAATTTAGAAACAAAATGGTTTAACAATTTCTTCAAAAATAAGATTAATGTAAAAAATCAATAAAAGTATACATTTAAGAAATATAAGGTTTGTTTTTAGGATCCTCCGTTCTTTAATTAGTTGTACACACAGTAGTGTAAAGAAAATTAGATAATATTATTCGTTTTTTATTTTTCTTGCATTTCATCTATCTCTCACAAGCAAACACAAATAATGCTCCAAGAATAAAAGATCACAATTAGCTTGTAGCATGTACTGGCTGCTTTAATTGAATTTAGAAGATTAATGAGATTGCTACAAATTGTCAGGCTGATACTGGCTCCAGGCAGCTCAGATTGTCAAAGGTATAATTCTTACACTCAAGTTTGTAACACAGTAAAGCACTCAGAATAACTTTATAAGCGTATAATTTCGTTAACTATGAATACATAAAATTATATTTAATTCGTAAAACAAGATAATATGTAATAATGTTTATAATAAAAATAAAACTAGTACTCTTCGGCTAAGATAGCGGTCCGTTGTCACAAGGCGGTGCTAGTGATTATTGGACCACCCTCGGTTTATGGTCGGTCTTGCGTCCTGGCGTCCGCTTACACTACTTGCATAAAATTAAAGTTAGTGGCCGCTGTGAGCACGGCTGCAGTGCAAGAATAAGTTCAATTCCTTTACTTTCAAAATTAAAGCAGAATTATAATATATAAACTTGTACCTGTGGCTAATTGTGTTATCAAGTTTCCCACGTGCGTAGAACGGGCGATAGCCTCAGGCGGCTGTTGTGAGGTTATTCTTGTTTACATTTGCGATCAACTTCAGGAGCTCTTGGAAAGGCTGCGGCGTCCAGGTAAGCTAGTGCATTTAGTTTAATACCGTGCCTCGCGGGCTGCAATCGTCGTGAAGTTGCCTGAGAATAGATTTGGCGAATTTGTAAGCGCCACTTTTGCTCCGGTGAGGGCTTTTGCTTAATGCTAGATACAGGATAGTCCTGAAGATGCGTGCGTAGCGCTACACTTCTGTTATATCATTAGGGATGCAAATAGTGGTTTTGTTATCGTAGGCTCAGGTGTTTCGGCTCAGGAATATTCACTGAAGAGCACTAAAGCGCCCTCCTAACGAATGAGACTAGCTGATTATTTGACAGGAGTCTCGTAGAAGAGCACGAAAGTGCTCTCCTAACGAGCAAGACTAGCGGGTCGTTTGGCAGGAGCCTCGTCGAAGAGCACAAAAACGCCCTCCTAACGAGAAAGACTAGGTGAGGATTATCTGGCAGGGCTTCGGTCAAAGAGCACTAAAGCGCCATCCTGAACAGAACTAGGTGAGGGGAAAGGTCCAGGAAAATTCTATTTTACAATGGCTCTGCTTTCTCTTTATATACCCCTAGCTGGCGTAATCCAGTTTCTTGGAGTAGGAGAGTTTTCCATCGAGTGCGCTTTAAGCCATGGGAGAATGCGCGAATTAATTTTTAATTCCAAAATTGCGTCTGCGCTGGGCGAAACGTTACAAGCTGTCACAAATAGTCAGAATAACGTCGTTGTATCGTTCAGAGAAAATCGTTGGCTAAATTGTACGCGTACTGCATCGTTACAGTACAGCATTCAGCAGTATTGGCGACTACTTGGCAATCAGTATTATGCATTAAGTATGCAAATTGCATAAAGGCGTAAGTCTATAATAGTTATTTATGTATTAAGGGCGTAATCAATAGATTATAGCAAGAGGGAATGTTTAAAGCTCGACGCGAAGCGGAGAGCTTTAAATTTCCCAAGAGCTATAATCGTGATTAGGCACGTGGTACATACAACGTTTTATTTCATTTTAGTCCTCAAAATGGAAAAATTCAAGGATTCAATATTTTGGCTACACACTACTGCATCGTCGTAATGCCGGCGCTGTGCATTTCTGGTGTGCTATGGTTTCTATGCAGATTGTTGGTGTTGCTATACTACATTGTTGGTGCTTGTTATACTGCTTAGCAACTTTATGGGCCCTAGGGCTATAAAAGCCATTTTACGCCCTCTATCGAGGGCCAATAAACAAGATTATGGTTCCAAAATGAAATAAAATAATATTCATTATTTAGTATAATAATTTAGTAAATTGTCCTTCCATTCATTGTTGCAACAGATCAGTATTACTGGGTGTTAATGTAATCGATTTTAAAATTTCTTGATTACGGACGTATACACTATGCGTGTAGACCACTTATTCTGTCAATATACAAGACCGATGTCATAGCAGTAAGCGCAGTGAGTAACTGTAATATTCCCATCCCACATTCCACTGCAGAGGGTGGAACATAAGGTTGTGCTATGTATGATCGGCCTACGTTGCGGCAAACAACATCTAAACACCGAGTCCAATCCCTTTAAAGTGAGGCGGTGCAAATGGCTGTTAGCGTTCTTTGAGTTCATCTTTTCCTGACAGAATTTTGTTGATAGTTTTAATATATAATAGAAAAAAATTATATTAACTGACGTTGTCAGGAATTTTTCCAATGTGTTTAAGGTACATGGTTGTTGCAAAACAAAATGGAAGTATATCTTGAATACATTCATTTCTAGTATGATCAAGTACATTTTCTTTAATTTTATAAACTGATATTAATGTGAGCAAATAATTCAAAATCACTTCTGTTACAGTTTTAAAAACAAAAGAAAAACAACTTCAAGGCCGTTTAAACACGAGCCTTCATATTCCCTTCCTTAAATTAAAATATTTTGGGGAATATTCTTGTCGCTGCATATTTTCCTTGTGCAAACAGGGCAGTCGATGGAGCCAAAGATTTTCTCTACTGCATCTTGATTGAAACACCTTGGGGCTACACGTTTAAAACCTTTTTCTACAAGCCTATCAGTTACGCATATATACTGGTCCTCGTAACAAAAAATCTAATTCTTCAACTATGGTGTGCAGGTTTTTTTTCAGGATCAGTTGATATAACAAAACACATAGAGTCCAACACAGGGATGCAGGAATTCCAAAAGAAAATATGGTTACAAGAACAAGAAGACTCATTGACACTATTAAAATGCTTGTCAAAGAACAAGAAAAGGTGCCCAGTATTGATAGCTTTTGGGTCCAAATAGAATTCTGGCTCTTTAGGGAGATCCACACTGGCTTTCGCCGTTGATGACATTGCACTTCCTACAGTGTGACTGAATACTTGCGTATAGTTCACTTTCATCTTCCTAATTTTTCCATGTAAGACGTGCTCATCAATCAGTTTATAAAATTGACTGTAAAGACCCTAACGCATATTAATTTCATATAATCGCATCGTGTGTGCCCAAGACGCTACTTTTGTTACGCCTGACTCAGTAAACTGCAAAATTTTTTGTTTATTTAGGTTCTTGAAGTCGGCGTAAACATTTTCGTTACTGGGTCTGCTCATAAACTTAAGTTTTTTCTGGTAGATACCAGTTTATGATTCAATTTAGCAGCCACCTTTCGCAATTCGCGGACGCATTTGTAAAACGCCTTCTCTTTTAGCATTAATTTCACTTTCCTAGTAACACCAGCAACTTGGAGCTTGTTCCTATTCTTGGAGTGTGTCAGGTTTTTGCTAGGGTCAATATTAAACATATTTTATCATCCATTGTGACATAATCCCAAATGCCTATTCTGAGTGGGTCTTCCTTATATTATTTTACCAAACTATAATTTCAAATTCGTTTGTGAAATGTTTTATTATTCATTGAAAGAAAACATAGTAATGCCTATTTGGCACATTACATACCTGCAGATGAGGCAGCTCTCTTTTGACCTCTTTTCGGATTAAGCTGAGAAGATAATGGACTTCTGGGCAGCACACTTACATCCAAGACTAATGATGCGTTCGAATCAATATCTGAGAGTAATATATTTAAGTGATTAGTGTTATTTAAACTCTTTGATATTTATTGCAATAGTATTGTAATTTATATTTATATAACTTTTGCTCTTCAAGTTCCAATCATTTATTATGGATTTTAAAATTCAAATTGAATAAATTCATATTTCACAACTAGTCAGTTTTATGAGCAGTGATACTCCAAACTCTCAGCTGAATGGGTTAACCTTTAACTAACAACTTCCTTTATCTATTTAAGGACTGAATTTCTTTTAAAATATAATAATTATTTAATTTTATTGATCAGAAGCATGCAATAGCAGTTTGATCTGACATTACAGAATAAAATGCGGGTTGTCAAAAGTAATTTAATCAATATTGTTAGTATAGCCAAAGTTGATGAAATTAAATATAAAATTCTAAATGTTATTCTACTTTAAAAATGTTCAAATTTCAAATTATACAGGTCGAAAACGTTGAGTAGTCAAATCACTAATGTAATTTAGAAAAATAATTAATATTCTATAATTATCTTCTAAATGTTAGTTACAATCGTTTTAATAATTGTCGCACCAAAGGCACTTTCTAATTTCTTATTAATTTGTAAGAA
This sequence comes from Agriotes lineatus, assembly GCA_940337035.1. Lineage (NCBI taxonomy): Eukaryota > Metazoa > Arthropoda > Insecta > Coleoptera > Elateridae > Agriotes > Agriotes lineatus. The sequence continues at coordinate 18,450,158 of OW679203.1, read as the reverse complement.
ATTGACACTAACATTCTGAATGTTTTTCTATGTACCTGGACTTTCTATTGCAACTTCTAACAAGATAATATTTAATGAGCGAACCCCTATTGGTTGTTCCCGAGCAACTTGTAAGCTCGTTGTAGCTCTTTGAAATTATGTTGTTTGAATGAACTGATATACAGCATACCACAACACTCACTTTCATTGATTCTACTATCTTCGTACCTAGTATACTAGTACTTGAATTAAAATAATTTTGAATTATATATTTTGACTAGCTATTACCCGCGACTTCGTACGCACGAGGTTCCTTATTTGTGTATTAAATAATAACTAATTATTTTCTGTCATCCCATCCCATCCCATCCCCGTCTCCGTCACCGTCCACGCCCCTTTTTCCGGCCTCGTTCCGCCCCATCCCTTCCCGTCCCGTCCCTTCCCGTCCTGTCCCGTTCCGCCCCGCCCCCCCCATTCCATCCCATCCCTTTCCTTCCTGTCCCGTTCCGTCCCGTCCCTTCCCTTCCCATCCCGTCCCGTCCCGTCCCGCTCCGTTCCCTCCCCTACCCTCATCCCATCCCATCCCTTTCCGTCCAGTCCCGTCCTGCCCCGTCCCGTCCCGTCCTGCTCCATCCCGTTCCTTCCCGTCCCGTCTCTTGCCCTTCACCCATCCAATTCCATCCCTTTCCTTTCCGTCCCGTCCCGTCACGTCCCATCCCGTCCTGTCCCGTCTTTTCCCCCCCTCCCATCCAATCCCATCCCTTTCCTTCCCATCGCGTATCGTCCCGTCTCGTCCCGTTCCCTTCCCCTCCTCCCATCCCATCCCATCCCTTTCCTTCCCGTCCCGTTCTAAACCGTTTCCTCCTATCCCCTCCCATCCATTCCCATCCCTTCCCGTCTAGTCCTATCCCGTCTCGTCTCGTCATCTATTTTCACCTTCAGGGGACAAATTTCCAAAAACTTTGAATGACTTAGTTCAAAATTTGATCTTACAAAATTCCAACCCTTTTTTTACCCCTTTAGGGGTTGAATTTTCAAAAATCCTTTCTTAGCGGATGCCTACTCCCTATGAGAAATCTGCCTGCCAAATTTCAAATGCCGTTTTCGCAATCAACGTCCCAAAAAACCTCATAACGACACCCATATCGATTTTTAGGTTTATTTACCCCGTTTCACCCCGTAACGGGTTGATTTTCTGAAAATTACGAAATACGTGTTTGCTTATTTGTTTTTAGGAGTACTTCCTTATTCCTTGTATACATCATAAAGAAAACCTCTGTGCAAAATTTCAGCTTTCTAGGTCCAAGGGTTTGGACTGGGCGTTAATGAGTGGGTGAAAGAATGAATGAGTCAGGACTTTCAGTTATATATATATATATAGATAATAATTGTGATTTGAAATCACATTTAATCGTAGAGAATACTGTATTACTACTACGTAGCAAATAGGCAATCATTATTATCTCATAATTAACTGGAATTGAACCCTTAACGTGAATCTTTCTAGAAAATTCTCAAATCAATTTGTCTATTTTTCATTACTAATAACAATCTTGTGGTTGCCCTTACTCTCTCTCTCCGTCGTAAGCGTCTTGTCAGAAGCGTCGTGACCCAAGAACTACATGTTCTGCATGCTTCTTTTTACGATGTTACGCCATCGACTTCTGTTTCGGGCTGTTCTTGTAGCCTGCTCGATAGTGTGGCCGTTGACCTTTTTAATCTGGTCCGTCCACCTTTTTGGTGATCGTCCCCGCGGTCTCGATCCCTGAATTCTGCCCTGCACAACTAATCTTTCGAGGTTGTCTGAATTTCTTCGCTGGACATGGCCAAAGTATCGTGTAATTGTTCCATATATGAGTTTGGATAATCTTATAGGTTCTTGGATTTCTTCAATGATGGACACGTTAGTTCTTCTCTCCGTCCATGACACTCTGAGTAACCTTCGCCAGTACCACAGCTCAAAGGAATCTATTCGTCGGGTATCCATTTTTCGCATTACCCACGTTTCTGAAGCGTAGAGTAGTACGGGGAATACTAGTGTTTTCATTAGTGTTTTCTTAGTATTTATAGTAATATTGCGATCTGCCCATATTTTATATAGTTTTGTAACAGTACTTCTAGCTATTTCTATGCGTCTTATAATTTCAGAGGTACAGTACCCGTCATTAGTAATCAAGGATCCCAGATATACAGTGAAAATTCATGAACTGCGAACACGAGTAAATCAAGGCGAATTTACGATTGCCTAAAAATACGCCAAGAGCGATGGACAGTCGATCTAAGGTACTCTGATATTAATCCACGGGTCGTCTGCGTTGATTGTTTAAGTAATTGTTCAACGCAGACGCCTAGTGTAATTTTTTTAAATTAATTATTATATCACAGATAGAATGTATGAGGTACTGTTATTCTGTGATTAATTCAGGTGATAAATTCAGAGGATTCAGGATTTTTAGAGATTAACAGTACAGTAAAAGAAGGTAGTTCTCAAAGTAAAACACATTCTGAAGAAAGAAATAATTTCTTCCGAACAAACTAATTCAGTAAAAAAAGATGCAAACAAAAATAAAACTATTTTTATTTCAAACAACAAAATTCAAGAAGTTTAAATTAGCTCTTGTTCAAAGAGCCTGCCTTCTTGGGCTAAACAATATCCTAAGCGATCATAGAAATTTCGCACATTAGCCGACGACGTATTAGTGCTAGTACTCTGAACAATCCTTTTAATTTTTAAACGCAGTTCTTCAAATCGTTAGTTGTAGTGAAAACGACTTTTCAGAGGAAGTTTTAGGCATTTCTGTCACAGTTTCACAAAATTCCATACTTCTGAAATGGCCAACGGGAAGAATATCGCAGCTAAATCTACTAGTTTTGCAATTTATTTAAATAAATAATCTGGATAGTCATTAGCGGTAATACAAACCTCTTTTAAATTCCTGTCTTCATTGGGAACATTAGGCCTTTTGTGCTTTTGGGGAGAAACACATCCAAAGTTTCCAAAATTTGAAATAACTCCATGTAACGTTGATAACGATAAAAAACGCCTATTTTCAAATGTTGTGAAAGAATTTTGATATTTCCGGACCGTTGGACCCTGATAATACCATTTTACAATTTGCACTGATCCGATGCTTTGTAGTTATCAATTTTAAGATAGAAATGACAGCAGATATTTATCTACTGACAAAATACGCGAACTGTCAAAGTCAAACTCTCGGCATTTGTAAATTCGACATATCGTCTGCCGTGTTCGTAGTAAGAAAAATCTCTCTGTATGTATCGATCAATTACCTTGCAGTTATGGATAGTCTAATCTCAGGTCGATTTAGGTTTCTTTTGTCAACTATCATTACTTTGCTTTTCTCATAGTTAATCTTCAAGCCAAGTTGACAACTTTCTGTTTCTAACTTTTCGATAAGTTGTGTTAGTTCTTCGGCATCGTTAGCAAGAATAGCCGTATCATCGGCATACCTTAGATTAGTTATTTTAACTCCGTTGATTGTGAAACCTCCATTCCAGTTTTCCAAGACCCTTCTCATTATGAATTCGCTGTAAATATTGAATAGAATTGGCGATATGATGCAGCCCTGTCTGGTTCCTTTTTCTATTTTACATGAACCTGATACCTGGTTATCCAATTTAATAACTGCATTATTTTGCTCGTATAATCCTTTTATTAGACATATCAGGTGTTTTGGGACGCCCATCTCTGACAATATTTTCCACAGTTTCTGCCAGTTAATGCTGTCGAACGCTTTGGTGTAGTCGACAAAGCAGATGTACACAGGGGTATTAAATTCTCTTGCTTTTTCAATAATTAAGCGTAAGTTAAAGATCTGTTCCCGGGTACCTCTTCCTTCTCTGAATCCAGCTTGCTCTGTAGCTATTTGCCAATTTAGATACGTTTTGAGGCGTTGATTGATAATGTGTAGGAGTATTTTGCTGGCATGAGCAATTAATGCGATTAGTCTGTAGTTGCTGCAGATGTCTTTCGGCCCTTTCTTATGGAGGGGAAGTAAGATGGATGTTGTTCATTCCTGTGGCCATACTCCAGTGTCCCAAATTTTTTGACATATAATTTGGAAGATTTTGATTCCGTTTTCTCCCATGGCTTTTATAATTTCGGCTGTGATTCCATCGCAGCCAACAGCCTTATTTTCTTTTAGTTTCTTTATAGCAGCTTCAATTTCCTCTTTTAAGATGTATGGTTCATTGGCATCATTTTCTGTCATGTTGATATTTTCCTCTATGTCAATATCGTTGTTTTTGAACAGGTTTTCGCAGTATTTTTTTTCCATCTTTCTAGAATATCAGATATGTCTGTGATTTTTTTATTTTCTTTGTCCCTTATGCTCCATGTTCTAGGTTCAAATTTGCGAGTTAAATTTTTAACTGCC
>OW679203.1:18386777-18445682 GCA_940337035.1 Agriotes lineatus | reverse complement strand
TTTTTGAGTAACACCAAACTATTAAAACGACTACCAATCTCTGAAGAGTCGGAGATGCAGCAGGACAGTTTCTAACATGATTTTCGAGTAAATTCCAAACGTGTTCGATGGCAGTTATGTAAGTCTGAATAATGGATGGCCACGCCATCATCTCGATTTCTTATTCATGAGCAAGTTTGTTGTTAAACTTGCTGTAAGAATTTTGGAATTGTCTTCTTGTAGGTGAAACCATCGCAAAATTGTTCGCAAATTGCAGAACATGCTCAAGACGAATCGTTTTTACATAAATTGTGCCCTGAGACGTTGGGGAACGACAACCAAGTTGGTGCGACCGTCAAAAGTACTCTATACTGATACCACCCCATACCATGACCGATTCAGTTCCGAATCGATCTACTTCCTGTATACACGCAACAGTATATGTTTCTCCAGGAGATGTGTGCACTCGTATAAGGTTATCGCATGAGTTAGACATAACCACGAATAGTCAATAAAAAGCATGGACCTCCAATTTCAAGTTGCCATTGACTGTGTTTACAGGCAAAGTTTAACTTTGTGTCCTGCTCAATCGAGGAGCTCGTCTAGGCCTGCAAGAGGTCAGATAAGCTTATTTGAGTCAACTTCTAACTGTTTGATCGGCAATTTTTACACCGATGGAATATTGAAGTAGATTGTGTAGCTCACGAGCAGTAGAAGTTCGTCAGCGAAGACAAAAATTAACCATATCCGTCGTCAAGATTAGTAGTTTTTCCGGTTCTCCTGGAATATCTAGCCTTTCTTTGTACCTATTTCACGCTCTGCAGATGACAGGTAGACCTATTTGGAGCTGGTTTGCTACATACTGCATAGATTGACCATCTCAAAGTAAAACAACAGCCCCTGTAACTTCTTCAAATTCTTTTAAATGATCAATTTTGCGGTCAGAAACATTGAAAATATAAAAAAAGGCGATTACTGTGTTCGATGACGAATTTGATGTGTTTCGGGAGTTTGCTTTGTTGTCAAAAACCACTTGGTTTTGATACTTTGTTTACATTGTGGTGTCTAAAAAAAACCTAGCAAAGGCATCACCGTAATTCTTTCTGTACATTATCAATAAAAACCAATACAATAATATAACAAGAAAAAATCATGCTTCCATCACTTGTTGGAAAACTGATAGACGCTCAAAAAGTGTTGAGCAGTATATAACTCCAACAGAAGAAAGTCAAGATAGGAAAGGTTTGGTGACTGTGCAAACCAGTATACAGTATCTTCTCTTCTTATCCACTCTTGGAGTAACATCTACTACAGAGACTCTTTCCACTAGATATGTTGAAGTACCATCAAGTGCAATCATATATTTCGCTGCATATGCAACTCGAAAACTCTCGATTGTGCACTACAATGTCTTTCTTCTTCTTCTTGTGCCGTGACCCGTATAACGGTCGTTTTTACCATATTGGCTACCATATTCGCAGTAATTGTTTTGTTACTAGCAGCTTGAATTCATTTGCTTGTAGGCTTATCATACCATTGTCTCAGGTTCTTCAACCATGAGGTTCTTCTGCGTCCTGGATCACACCCACCAGTCATTTTTACCTCCATAATCAGCTTATTCAAGCTTAATCGTCTTTGTAATTTTTAGTTCTTTAGCATACGGTTAAGGACATTGGCATTGGTGAATTTGTCTAACCGTCTGTTTTTTAGTAAACGTCTATGGACCTATATCTCGAATGATTGCAAACGTTTAAGCATTATTTTAGTAAGTGGCAATATCTTTACAAAATCTACAGTCCAACGCAGACTACACAATCAGCTGTAGTATTGCTACCAACTCCAAATAGTGCAAGAGATAGGTATGGTATATTATGTGCCGCAATTTATGTGCATTTGATATTCATGTCACAGTCTTGCAGAATCGAACTGCTACAAAAGGGTTTTGTTTATTGACGGGCAATGCTTTTTGATAGCCACATACTCATATCAAACATGGAAAAAGTATGCAACTTCTGTTACAAGAAATTAACACCCATTTGAAATTAATATTTGAATAGGGGAAATTATGCAAATGTTTCGTAATTTTCGCCACTTCGCTTACATAAGCATCGTCCCTGCGAAATGTCTTACTTTTAAATATTTCACTTAACATTCGACGAGATGTGGTGCTACAAAGTTGCAAAACTCCAGTACCTCTCGTAGTGTATGCCAGTAGGTATCTGCATCAATGTTTCCACTGTAGATCGGAAGGAGACATTCTGTCGATTAGCCTGCATGTTCTCTAGATGTTACTCCTCTTGATTTGCTGATTGCAGCCAGTGCAAAAGTATGTAATGTACTCGGACGACGCGACGTCTCCAAGCGCTTCTCTTTGTAACAAAGTTCGAACGGTACCGTCGGGGCTAAAAAATTTCGCACTATACTTAATCTAGTTACTTGGTTTTATCCACAGTGACTTAGTGTGTATCTGACTACTTGTTATTTTTCTTATTTTGAGATTATTGTCGTATTACTAGCTCTTTCAAGTAATGTTCAGGAACGGTGCTTCTGCAACCACCTCATCGGCCACACGTTGCAGTGATCTTCCCTCTTCTGGTTGTAATGATTCAGAATTTTAAGCTTTGAAGACATAATGTCAATTGTTGAACTGAGAATTGAGTGACTTTAGTCCACTTAATAAAACCATACATACATAAGGCAGAAAACTATGTGAAACCTTCTGGCCACAATAGTAGGTACACTGCTCATCTGATTTAAACATTTTACTGACCTTATTGTAAACAAAATAAACAATTGCGATCTTAAGGTTGTCGTATCGCCTAAACAGCATAAATGTCTTTATATGTTGCTGAAAGTGATCTACGAAAACATTAAAAATTATATTTAGAACAAATCAAAGCTAAAGATAGACATAATGATATTTGCAAGCCCTTTATCGATGTATGGGTACACTGTAGGCATAGAGCGGTATCTGCCATGCACTCTTTCGGACGCACGCCTTTCAATGCAAATTTAGTCTTGGTAATCTGTTGAAACAGTGTGGTATGGTCGCTAACATATATACATTATCGTGCTATATGTGCGATGACGACGGCTAAAGAAAATTCGCAAAGTAGCCGAACACTAATTATTGCGAAACCTGAAGGAAAGAATCGGTATATTAATTTGAGTTGGCGGTTTATCATTACCGTTAGCGAAGAGAGCGAATAGGGAATACAATTCCTATAACGTGGCCTTTTACATTTAAAGGGGATAATGGATAGAAATTTGTATTCGAAACTTTCAATAACTTCAATAAAAGTACATCCGGGTCCGAGTGTCGAACTCGTGGTGTTAAGCTCGGCAAACGAGCACTGTAGTTTAATACCAATCTGATGGCGTAATATCGTGCCCGCTTACCGTCTGTTACTCAAAAACCGAATACAAATAGACAAACGCACACAAAGAAGAGTGACCAATGTGGTCCAAAAACTTTTCAGTTATTTACATTAATAATCCACATAAACTGAAGCAAAAGTGTGTTAGAGGGTCCTTTAATATTTGGGCAGCTTTCATTTCTGTCGCTTTTAATTAGTCAATCTAAAAGGTTCCCCTTCGGAGTACTTGCTGTACCTTGAGAAGACGTGTGGTTTCAAATTACGTTTGACGACCAGTCGCCTGTCGAAATTCCCGAAAAAACATGTGCGTTCGGACTTCGAAAGCCAGGTGTACGTTTAGGCGTAGTTTCTGTGCGATGGGAGTGACAAAGTCGCGCGAGTATAGAAAGGGACGACCATAAGAGCAGTAGTGGACAGGAAGGGGAGTAGACAAACGCCGAATTTAGATAACTTTGTACACAGCGCTTGTATAGTCATGACGTGTTTTGAAGAAACGTCGCTTCGGGCGCTTTCAGTCGTTCGAGGTTGCCAAAGTTTGAGCAATCCCTACGCTGATTTGCGCAAGCTTCTATCGCATATCTGTAACGTTATAACCACTTCTTCTTCTTCTTCTCAGCTATTTGCTATCCACTGCAGGACATAAGCCTCTTCTAATCTCTTCCATGCTTTTGAAATATGCATGGTTTGAAGAAGGTGTGTGGCAAATTGAAACACCACGCTTCCCAAGCGGGTTGGTGAGTTGGATAGGATGCAGGAAGGGTAAGATAAACGGTAATAGGTCGGAAATTACGTTAGAACATGATTTCCCCCGTTTGCAGGAAGTGAGGGAAACCAAGGCTCGCGTGGGCAGGGTCTCTTCCCTGAAATAGACACGTTCTCTGCCGGGATCGCAGTGGATTGTCTACCTGCTACCCGCCACTTACGTGTTACGAAGAAAGAAAACAGACGTCGACTGTGCGGAAAAGCTTAGAGTTGTCGAGATAGCTGCTGTTGGATGCCTTATTCCGAGTAAAATTTCGTTGTAGTTAATGTGTGCTGCGTTGGCCGATTGTTATTCCTTCGGTGCATAGGCCGAATATAAAATACGCTTTGCTCCACCTTCCTTTAATTATTACAATGCATTACGTGTATTTTCTGCTCAATAGTGGATTTAAACAACGCCCTTTAGGTTTGGATAAACCCTGACTGCAGTGTTTCATAAATCTTTAGATGAGAGAAGCTTTACCACAGCTTTTGTTTGCCTCTGTTTAGCATCAGAACACCGATTTAGCTGCAATTTGGGTTCTACTACATCAATCGAGCTGATTGGAGACACCAGCCCCCCCCCCACCCCCTGTTGGAACTCTGTTGAGGTCGACTTTCTCGCTTAAGGTATCTGTACGGTTTCTATATTTTTTACTGAACTTCACCGAGTTGTGAGATTTACCAGTAACGTGCATAAATTACAGGGAATTCGCTCAAGCAGTTATTTACTTGATTTAAGATTGTGTAAAATTTTCCGGCGCTATTATCGCTGTCATATGACTCCGTTTTATGTCTTAATATCAGTATAACATGACATGAATAACCTACGCATTCTATTATTGGTACTCGTATATGTAGTAAGATTTATTTTGCTTTTGAAGGTAGCTTGACCTTTGTATAGCCGAAGATAGCTGTTTTGATAACGAGCTCACTCTCCCTGTTTATAAGGATCTTTTTCTTATTATATTATATTTTTGCTGTGTTGTTTGTTTGTCTCATTTATTGTTTTGATTCCGTTTATTGGCAACTAACGGAGCTGCAATTCTATAAATTGGTTTTTCTTCAAACGGCAGTAAAATGTGCCATTATACTGCCGGATTGATGATGCTAAACAGTCACTTCATTGCCATGGCATCTAAAACACTTTATCTGCCGCTCGTCAGCGGCAGATAAAGTTATTATCTGCCGCTGACAACTTTATCTGCCGCTCTTCAGCGGCAGATAATATTATCTGCCGCTGACGAGATCAAGGAATTTTCTTCGAATTTTGTTCACTAAATTGTAAATAATTTGTTATAAAAACGTTTGAAGAAAAAATACTATATGTTATTCGGAGCAAAAGTATCTTTATGTGGCTCGGCTGTACTTATCTGCCTCGCAAGCTCGGCAGATAAACCGTCCAGCCTCGCCACATAAAATATAACTTTTGCTCCTAATAACATAATATACTATTTTCTTCAAACGGCAGTAAAATATGGAATTATACTGCTGGATTGATGATGCTAAACAGTCACTTTATTGCCAAGCGGCAGATAATATTATCTGCCGCTGACGAGATCAAGTAATTTTCTTCGAATTTTGTTCACAAAGTTGTAAATAATTTGTTATAAAAATGTTTGAAGAAAAAATACTATATGTTATTCGGAGCAAAAGTATCTTTATGTGGCTCGGCTGTACTTATCTGCCTCGCAAGCTCGGCAGATAACCCGTCCAGCCTCGCCATATAAAATATAACTTTTGCTCCTAATAACATAATACCTATACTATTATGTGCCGCCTGCTGTGACCATTTGCATTTATGCAGCCTCAGTCATGTAAAAGCGTAATAAATATTATTTATCCGCAAACGTCACAAAAGTGACAACTTATTTGCCTTTATTCACAAGGTAAAAGTGTCACTTTATCTGCCTAAGCAGATAAAATAGCAACTTATGCTTACTTTATCTGCCTAAGCACACAAAATCGTTGCTCCCTTTCTTTCTTTCTATGTTTGTTCGCCATCTCCTCCGAAGATACTGGACCGATTAAATTGTATGATGGCTAAAAATTTCGCTAATTTTTAGACTTAGATCGTAGGTCGGTTTTTATTTACAAAAAGAGTACGAAAAAGTTTTAATTTACATAAACCTTTAAGCAGCTGATCGGAGCATCTGTCGCCGTGGGTTATAGTGTGATAGCTGCTGTGGTCGTGTGCTATTAGCTCGGGTGATTCAGTATGTTCATATATCATTACAGTAGCGCGTTATTTGAACAACAGAGGTTGGCGCAGGGGTACAATACTCGCCTGTCACGCGGTGGCCTGGGTTCGAATTCCGGCCGATGCATCCTTTTCTTTAAATCTATATTAATGAAATTTACCTGAATACGCTTGCGGATAAAATAGTATATGTTATTCGGAGTAAAAGTGACTTTATGTGGCTTAGCTGAATTATTTGCCTCACTAACGTTCGGTAAATAAACTTCAGCTTCGCCACATAAAGTATCACTTTTACTCCTAATAACTTCATCTACTATTTCTAAACTACATTTTTGTTTATTTGAGTGTAAGACATCTTGTTTGAGCAATAAGGACACGTGCCCTTCAGGCGCGCTAAATTCAAACGTTGTGTTTAGCCGTTGTTTAAATAGTTATTAAGGAAGTATAAAAGTTGAACTCAGACAGCTAAAGCAAATGAGCCTTAGTTGACAAGAAATTACATTTTTACGTAAGTATCCTTTACACCAAAGCTCGATGTTTGGACCGTGGATGGAGCAGATTCATACACCTACGCGTTGAGTATATTATGGTGGGGCCTTGGCAATCACTGACTTCTTCACTGTCTTAAGGCAGACCAGAGTTTATGAGTATCGTGAACTTCATCCTCCAGGCGAACTAACTGCGGAGATCGTGGGCTTAATATCGTTATCTATAAATGCAAAGCAACCTATAGTAAGTCTGGTCCGGTTTTGTCGTAAAATCCCGATTATTGCTTATCAAATTAACTTGATAGATTATTTCGTTTCGAGAAATGTTTCCGTGTATCCGGCGGTACATACTTCGCATCATTTAATTTTCCCATTTACTCTAATGCCTGTATGTTCTATTAGTATACACGACGCAAGAACTACAAGGGGATGGCCAACCAAAAATTGATATTCAAAAAGGGTTAAAAATGTAAATTGATAAACGCTGCTAGAGAGCATATGTTGTTTTTATTATAATTCTTTTTTTACTTTTGGCTTACCCAATACTTAAATGTTTTCAGTTTAGTTTAATTAAGTGTCTTTTGTTTTTCTGATTACCTATTATTAAAATTATTCATTCAAATTAACTTACTGTACCCTTTATTATCTCGAATTTTAACACCCTTGGTCCTAGTAAATCGTTTTTAAATGGTTGAACGATCGACTCCCGAAACTCACAGTCCATAAATAATTTAGTGTGTGCAAGGTATTGAAGTAAATTTCCCTTGAAAGTTATCGCTCAATTATTTTGATGAATGTTGCAAACTCAAGGGGTTCCAAAGGGAGCTAAACTTACACCAACTAATAAAGGTAGACGGGATACAGAATCAGTGAAAGCTTCATAATTTAGGTATTTTATTATGTCACGTATATGAAGCTTCAATCTCTTTGCGTTCTCGCATTTCTTACTTGCCTCTGTTTTAATAAAGAACGTGAGTAATTTCATACATGGCGAGATGAGCAAAATATCAAAAGGGGAGATTTAGGCATTAACAAGGAAACGGTGGATTTTGCTTTCACTTGATCTCTGCTCCGACAGTATCCGTCGCAATTATATACCGTATAATACAAATAAGGTTGCGCAAAAAGCCATAATTAGTAGGCAGTATTTTGAAAGCAGGCTTTGTCTGGAGTGTTTCATACATAATCAATTTGCAGAATTATAGTGCAAAATATTTCAACAGGAGTAATTCATCAGTGTATAATCTGATGCAAATGTGCTAAAAATAAACTAAAGCTTATAGACTTGATAGATTTTTAATAATGTTCTGTTGGGATCTAGGGGCCTTGAGGTCGTTAAGGCTACCACCCAAACATATATAAAATAAGTTAATAAAATATCTTGAAGAATCAACACGCATTTTAATTCCGTACCCAAATTCAAGTGATACCTTGAATAAATTAAGGGATTACTTATGCATAGCTAATATTCAGTCTTATCATTAATATCTGAGGACCCGACGACGATTTGAACACACACTATGGATAACTTAGCTGGCCAGGCAACTTCCTTCAGCCAGGGTATGCAGCCACCGGACACATCACCTGAACCTGTTGCTGCCATTTGCCTAGCAGGAATAAAATCTACAACGAGGAGAAGTCAGCTAAACATACTCATCGGAGACCTGCTGCTGCAGTGAACAATACTAAAAAAATTATAGTATAATAGCAATCGATAGGTCATTTCTGGCACTACCACGGAACTTTCTGTAAAGCTCTCTTATCGTTACTCAACAGTCTCAACAAAATTCTCTGCATTCTCCATATACAAATAATAGTTTTCTCCAAACTGACAGAAACCCGTTGACATTTCACAAAGCTGGCGCTACTGGGCCTTCAAGGCAAACTCGTTTATGAACACATCTCGCAAATAATGCGATCAAGTGCAATAAACTCCAACAATCTTCCAGCATTCACTTACGTCACCCAAGGTTCAAAATATAGAAACACTATTATTACCTATTATAGTATGACCCGTATTGTTTAATCTCTAATAATGGTTAATTTTCACAAAATTCACTGTAGTGTGAACAATATGTCTGTTTGCAAACAAACTTGCACAGCCTTCTTATGCTTTCGTCGCTCGCGCACGTCTATGGCCCATGTTAACCGGGTGCTTCCATAGTCCGCAACCTACTCTCGTTGCTCACACGCATTCATGGCCTGCGTTGGCCGATTGCCTACAGTGGCTACATCCGCAGCGTGCTACTGTTGCTTGCGTCTATCCACGGCCTATGTTGACCGGATGCGTGCAACAAATACTTTGCGGTCTGGTTTCACTGTTCATTCATGTCCATGGCCTACGCTCGCCAGATACGTGGACCGTCTGCTTCCGCAGCTTCCTTTCAGTATTTATACATGTCCATGGCTTACTCTGGCTAAACACGTGCACCATTCTTGTCCCTAGCATATATTGCAATATTTTTAATATTTTTTACCTAGTTTTTAGTTAATTTTGTTTCGTTTTTTGTAGTTTCTGCAACATTGTAATTGGGTCTTTACCGTTTTGGTTACTTATTAATAAATAAGCAAATATTGTATTAATTTACTCAAAGGCAACAAGAAAGAATAAAGAATTAAAACAAGCTAAAATAGACATGTGAGCAATACCAGAAATGAAAAAGAAAAGTAGAGGAATAATATCATATCAAAGTGATATGCCAATATACAGTGGAGTACATGAGCTAAAAAAAGCAAAAGTGGGTGTTGCAATACTCATGGATAATACGAAAATTCCATCAGAAACACGCAGTACGTGTCCGAAGATATTCTCAGTTTGCAATTGAAAACGGTAAACAACGACCGATGTATGCTTAGCGTATGCGCTTCTGAAGCATGCAAACCTAATACAGACAAAACACGCTCATATGAGATATTACAGGACCACTTCAATACCATTCATAAAATTACTCAGTAACAATAGTGGAAGATTTGAATGCCAACGTTGGTAATCATGATATACAGGAAGTGAAACATAGATTCAATGAGAAAGTATGCAACAATAATGGAGATATGCCAACAAGATTCTGCATAAATAATAGTTTAAAAATTACTAATCCTTTTTTAAGGAATGGAATATAAATACAGTTGGCGAGGTACGAGAGGGCACCAGTCCATAATCGAGTATATTAGAACAAATATGAACATACACTCTTCGCAAGTAGTAGATGTAGCAACTCTCAATTCGGCCAACGTGGGTACTGAGCATAAATTGCCATTAGGAAACTACATATGCGAATGCAAAGGTTGAGAAGGCAAGAACCTCTCAATGTTCAGAAAATTAATCTGCAATCATATATAAAAATGGATTACAAACTTTTATTAATAAATAAAGAACATTAGAGGACCACAACCTAGACAATAGTTGGACGATATTTCGAAACAGTGAGGACGAAAAAATTAAATATTATGAAGCAAGGTCTAAAAAAGCATGGTTCTATGATCAGATAAAACAATTATTATCAGAAAGAAAACGAAAATCTTATCTCAAATGTAAAACAATAAAAACACCGGACGACGCCACGTACAAGCAAATCCAAAATAAATGAAATGCTAAAATCAGGCAGATAAAGATGAACTACTGGGAAGCGTATGCTAATCAGCAGCAAAGAGATCTATTTGGACAACAGAAACAAATATGGCGTAAGATCCGTAATCAACGAAAGGGGAGCAAAGAATAGTGAAGATGAATGCGTACACTACTTCCGTGAATTGTATTCAGCAACAACAGGAACAGAAGAGAATGATCAAGATATAGTGAAGGTAATAATAGACATACAACAAGAATAAATGAAAAAATTATCAAAATCTAAAAAAAAATCACCGGACGGTATTACAAATAGCTTAATGAAGTATGGTGGGAAGAGCCAGAATGCAAGAAAAGCATAACGACTCCAATGTTTATAAATCTGGTGTGATACACGCACACAACTACCTTTTACAGTGATCTTATAATTGGGCAAAAATTTGATTTTAAATTTTTAAGCATTTGTCAAAAATTTCAAAAAATTACAATTCCTACAAAAACGGTGCAAAATAGAGCGTGAGGTAAAAAGACAAATTTTTTATTGGAAAACTTTATTTTTGACAGAATCGGAAACTTTTTACTTCCGTTTACAATAAAGGAAGTATTGGATTCACCCCAAAAATTCGAAATTGAGTTTTCGACCGATCTTCACGTTTTAGGCTCCCCTGATCCCAAAAAACATATTTTTTTTCATTGGTCTGTGTGTCTGTCTGTCTGTTTGTGAACAGAATATCTCAAAAACGAAAAGCGGTATGACGTTGAAACTTCATATATAAGTTTTGTGTACTATGTATATGAGACAGCAAGCTTTTGAAAAAAATCGCGTAACCGGAAGTAAATGTTTACTCTTGTGATTTTTCAGTTTTTTTCGATTTTTTCAAAAAC
The DNA here is from genome assembly GCA_940337035.1 of Agriotes lineatus. Taxonomy (NCBI): domain Eukaryota; kingdom Metazoa; phylum Arthropoda; class Insecta; order Coleoptera; family Elateridae; genus Agriotes; species Agriotes lineatus. The sequence continues at coordinate 18,434,447 of OW679203.1, read as the reverse complement.
GGCTCTAACGATTTTTTTTTAACTTTACGGTTTTATTACATTTTGATTGTGTATTGATGTGAGATAGGTGATTTTCCAGTTGAATACTTCTAAAGTGGGTTTCTTTTGTTTTTTTGTCTATTTTTTTTATTAACTCTTATTTTAAATAGAACACCCGGTATATTATTACATTTTTGAATTTAGCTTAAAATTCTAGAGAAAATCGTACGACACTCATTAATGACCAATAGAAAAATTAGTTCACGAGCCGTAACCAAGACAATAAAAACATTTCTTGGAAATTTTTTGTAGGTAGACCAACCTAACTGTGAGGGTTTGTGGCGTTACGATTTTCTTACCGAATCTGCATTCGAGCATTAATTCATATCCGGAAATTATTTTCGTGCATTCCAACAACGTTCTAATTTGCCCTCGCGTCCCGCTCGTGCAAATTAATACGACGTTGTTGGACCGCACTCAAAAAATTTCCGGAAAGAATTACTGCTCTTATGAGATTATACGTGACAATATCCCTTATGCAAATTTAGTTAGAAATTTGCCATGGTAACGGCGAAAATTGATAATCGGAAATTTACCGGAAAATTTCCACTTATGTCACTGTCATCACAAAAAACCGTAAACTATTAGTACTTAGATATTAGTTTCGTAATTTTTTTAATAAAAATGTTTTCTTTACTGTGTTTTTTCATTCGTGATATTTTCTATCAAAATATAACGCGTGCTTAAAAAATTTCCCAATGGAAATACTTGGAAATATGTTATGCAGCTATTTTTTTTCAACAAAAGCATTCGTGCATGCGAACTGAAAAAATCCCTCCTCCTTCGGAGTCGGGATTTTTTCAGTTGGCATGCACTCATGCACTTATTGAAAAAATAGCTGCAGAACATATTTCCAAATATTTCCGGAAATTTTTCAAGCACTTGTTATATTTCTACTGAAAATTTGTCTCTTCAACTAACGCTCTATTTTGTACCGTTTTTGCAGAATTTGTAATTTTTGAAAATTTTTGACAAATGCTTAAAACATTTAAAATTAAATTTTTGGCTAATTATAAGATCACTGTAAAAGGAAGTTGTGTGCGTGTATCACACCAGATTTTTTCAGTTATCTCTTTATTCGTTTAAACTTTGTGCTTCGCTTCTTAATTCGGATAGCGTTATTATACATCTGACGCTTTCACGAACAAGTAGCAAAAATCAATCGTCGAATTACGTCTCACCGCAGTGAAACAACTGCCCATGGATTTCGAGTTTCTACAGAGGCTGTTTAAAAATTTTTCTACCCTATCAATAAAACTAGTGGTTCCTAGCCACTTTTATCTTAATTAGAATCAACCTCTATTGTGACAGCATCTCGCTCTAGCTTATGTCGTGTTGACCCGAACCACCCTTTTTCCCTGAGCGATAGTCAGTCAATTCTCTGTTGCAAGACAGTCGATGAGTAATTAGGGCGAGCCGTGCTTTTAGTTATTAACATGTCTTAATGACCCATTTGGACTGTAACAGGCTATAGTCGCCGACAACAAAGATGACTTGCAGAATTTGGTTTTTGAATTCTGTAAGGCACCCAAAAGGTTTTATCTGAACGTATAGACCTCCAAGACAAAAATGCTTACAATAAACAACGTACCGCTACAATGCAAGTTATAAAACGAGGAAAAAGTCATCGAACAAGTCATGTCACTCACATATTTAGTGGTGCAATTAACGAATAATGGTATATTAGCAATCAATAAATGCAACCAAAATGTTTGTATACCTAAACGATTCTATATGGTACAACAAATACCTCAGAAGAAAATTAAAAGCACAAATTTACAAAGCAGTCATAAGACCTTACGGAATCAAGACCTGATGCTGCTAAGACACGACAAATGCTGGAAACAACGGAAATGCAAGCTCTACGGATAAACCATATTAGAAATAAAGAAATACAAAGGCAGTGCAATGTACAAGACTTTGGCAGTTGCATATTGCGAAGGCGTAATCCCCACAAAAGTGGGATGAGAGACGATAGGATCACAAAAATAATAAGATATTTCAGATCAACTGGTAAGAGATTACCAATTAAGTAGAAGAAGTTTTATTCACCAGCCGTTAGTTGCTGTCCCACTGTTTTATATATTAAAAAGTGTTTTTAATAGTTAACGAATTGGATTTAGGCAATATTCACGCAAAATATATTTCGTGTACTATATCGTCTGTCATTTGCGTAGTAAAGATAATATTTCTGTATATTTATAATTCGTTAAGTGCGCCGTTATATGCTTTATGGTATTTTGAATTGTAAACGCCTCTTTACTGAACTCTGTTTCTACGGGTAAAGAGTCTCTTTATGAACTAAGCCCGTTATAGATTATCATCAATTCCATAACAACAAATGTATGATGCTATGGTATTTATGATAAACAGCCACTTATAACGGACTTGGTCCATAAAGAAAGGAAAGCAGCAGCGTCATTTAAATTTAATGTTCTTTTATCAAGGATCTACGATAAAACCATAAAACATTGTACAATGCTCGACTGTTATCAGAACTTTGGGTATTCACACGGATAGAAAGTTTGCTATCGGTCGCTCGTTAGACACCGTGCTCGTACATAAAGTTCTAGGTATCTGTCTTGCAATGTAAATTACTATTACAAGCACACCACCAGTGTGGTTTACGTGTTTTGCACCGAGTTTTGAGGAAAATGTTCGTTTGAGATGGGAGATCAACAAAGAAGCTGTCTGGCGGTCGGCAAGAAAAGGTACTGATTTCATAGAAACGTCAAAATTCCAGTGTCAGTAGTGAAATTGTATGTGAATAATTTTAATTATAATGAAATAATGCAGTGCTTTACTATGCTTGCGGACACGAAATTTTCAATAACTGCAACTGAGGTAGTGTATCTGATGGAAGATCATTACATTAACGTACCTACATGTACATTATGTTAGGTTAAGTGGAAGAACAACATTAGCTCAGCTTTGCCTTTTTTCTCAATCTGAGAAAATAAAGCCATTTATTATTATTAGTAAGTGAACGGTGTACTAACAACTAATATACTCTTATACTGTTATGAGTAATAACCACCCAAATGGACTGTAATAACTTATTACAGTCCATTTGGATGGTTGAGTGGGTTAGCAGCCTGCTTAGCAATAAAGTGGACCTGGGTTCAAATCTGTCCGTATCCGAGAATTTCGGAGCAGAAATGAATTTGAACCCATTGGCAAGTAAATTATAAGTTAGGTATAGGGTTATTGAGCGTGTGATATGTTTGGATGTGAAGGAGCGTAGTCTAAGGCCGGTGACACGGTGAAACGAATTTCGTGATACTTGTAGCTGAAACGAATCACATAAAACTTTGTTTCTTGAGCACATCGCACTAGTGAAACGTTATACATTGAATTTTAAACGAGGAACGGCGTCCTCGAGAAGAAGTATGTAATTGTGTCTTCCGATGAAGATGTGTTTTGTTATTATGGTAAGCAAAACACCGTAAAAGTTGATTAAAAAAACATTTGGAGTGCATCCTGTCAACGGTGCTCTTGCCGTTGGTAGAGGATTGCACTGATTGCAGCAACATTCTGAAAAATGTTAAAAATGTTAAAGGATGTATCAGCTAAAGTGTAACCGGTTCACACTACTAATCACACGAGCTTTGTGGACTAGTCGTTACCACGTCTGCTTAGCAATCGGGTGGTCGTAGGTTAGATACCCGTGGCCTGTCAGGCCATTTTTTATCTTTCCTCAATTCAGATAATTTAATAAACACTTAGAACAGTTTTGGTACATATTTGGCGAGTCCGTCTGTATGTCGGTCCCGTTTCGGCAATCTAGTATCTTTTTACGGCAGCTTTCCGTATCACACAGAAAATCCTAGCCCGCACGTGGCTTTTGATCCGGCTCAGCAGGCTGACAGTCCGCACGAATCTTTATATAGTCGCATTTGTAACTGGCGATTTCATAGCATGCAGGAACGCTCATTTTCGATTTATTCAAAAATTAGTCCGTGAGAGCGAGTTAGAAAACCTTCCCGAATTTTTATGTAAAACGTCTGTCGATCTCTTTCGAACGGAAGCAGCTGCGGTGGTGGAACACGGGTCCTTGACTCCCCATCGATTGCTTCGGCAACGTGTGACGGCAACTGGGCGGGTGATCGCGTTTGGTAGCTTCTTCGATTTAGAGGCAGTCTAGAGCCGGCGTTGCTAGAGAGACGTTGCGAGCGTCTTGGCCCCGACGGCCACCGTGCCTTTGGGCCGGCGCCGCGTTTGTGCTGTTGCAGCGCTTGATTGGCTTCGAGGTTACGAGTGTCTTTGTTCGTGGTCCCGCACGGGATTGTTTTGGTTCATTCATTAGTATATAGGCGGGTTACGCCTAATTTTGTCCGTCAGTGTTTAGACGGGATTAATCGCCGAGTGATCCAAGTAACGGCTTTGCCCATTTCTGTTTCGCCAAGGAGGCATGAACATTGCTCCCACGCTTGATGCATAAGGGGAATATTCCGGAGGCCATTGCTGCAATAGGCGACGCCTACAAGTAGCGCATTCCTTACGTCTTTGAAGCCGAGCTAGTAACCAGGTAACAACATTGTGTCAATAAACTGTTTCGCCAGCATGTCCCTAAATTAACATTAGTGTTGCACGTTGAATTGCTGCGAGCTGTCTCGCTTGTCTTGCATTAAACTCATATACCGCGTGGTACACGGCTACGCTGCGAGCCGTTTTTTTGTTTTGTAACTAAACTCATATACAGTGACGTACATGGCTTCGCTGCGAGCGGTCTTGTTTTTTTACAATTAATCTCGCATACTCGTGTCTGCTACATCCCCGTGTGAATCTCATGCGTGTGCAATATACTTGTCGTAATTTAGCTAGAACTAATTTTGTCTTGCTGTACGCCTCAGAATGCGTCTTAACCTTTAGGTAAAGCGCTTCCCGGCAGGGCGTATCCCATAAGTAGTTAGTACAGATTGTTGTACGTGCCGACCACGTTGATACCATGTAAGCTGTTAGTTGGTCATGTAAAGTGACTCAATAGATGTATTAATTGTACCGTCTTATGATTTTTTCCTTGGTGTCTTGTGCATGTTTGTTTACAGGGTGACTGAGTCACTACGTTACGATCATTGTAAATTGAGCCCCGGACGTGGTAGACGCGCGGTGCAGGCAGGTGGTTGCGCTTACCGTTGAGCTGTGGCTTGCAGAAATAGTTATTTGAGTATTTTCAGCCGCGTTTGACCCTCAAGGTCCGGCTGAACGTGGGTCTCCTGACCTGGATCTTGTGGCGCCGTTTTATTTGGTAACACTTTATATATACCTCAACACACTTGCCTTGCGGTGTCTCGTTTTAGGACCCTTCCCCCTCCCTGAGCGTGTTTGAGCCGAGGCCTTTAGCTTGTTTCTTACGACTTTCAGGGCGAGCTTGCACCTTTCCCGGATTTGTCTAGTTATTTGGTACTCACACAGGCGTGAGTGTCTATAAGTCAGTTTAATACCGTAACAGGTCGTCTGCTCTGAATCAGGCTTTTAGGTGGTTTTCATGAGTCAACAGAGTACCTTCTTTGAGGTGAATTCCGGGACAGTAATTCTCCACCTTTTCTGCCTCTCTTCCATTCTCTACCCCCCCCCCTTTCTCTCCCCATCCTGAAGTTCGCGTTCTTGACTGAAGTATTCCGCCCCCAGTTGGGGGAATTGAAATTACTCTGAACCTTTACCTTTTACCTTTTATTACTAACCACTATTAGTACGCATAAAAACTCAACTAATTTTGCGAAAAGATATCATGAAACAGAGAATGTCCTGTTACATGGAACTTGTATACGCAGCAATTTTCGCTCTCCTGTTTCAGAAACGTCAGTCTGCACCACCTCATTTGAATATACCAGCTATAACCGTTCAATAGTTACTTTTCCGGTAGGTAGACATGGAATTTTGTTTTTATGTTTAATAAAATTAAAACTCCCTAGAATCTCTTTCTGACACTGTCAGAATCAGCTGCTATGTACAGGCGGCTCACGAAAGTGTCTAATTAGAAATTTTGAGGTTAAACGTTCAATGTTGCCAGTGCTTTCATACTTTGTTTGCCACTAGGCATAATATTTATAAACATCGGCGTTATGGATACCTATCTGTCAAGAAATTGTAATACTAAAGCAAATATGCCGAGTCATTAAAGTCATTAAAGGTGACACAAAACTACAAATTACAAAGGCCTACAGGCATTATAAAGCCGACAGGCCAGACTTCAGTGAAACTGAAATCTTTGCCCGGCTTAGTGACATTTGGGAAGTAAGTACTTATGCATAAAACTGTTGGTTTAATTTTGGGTTTTGTACTGTTTTAGGTATCTGAAAGAACTATTAGACATATTATTGGGCAGGACAATTTTGAAATTAAATCTTTTAGCTCACGATCTAAAAATGATACATACTATAAAAATTTTGCATTTCGGGAAGATTTGCAACGACAGATTTGGAATTATCACTTGAAAAATTAGCACTTTACTTTAGCTAGACTATTAAAAGACGCGCGTGAAAATTTCGAATTCGATAAGGGGAAAACGTCCTTATATAGTATTCTAAAATCAATTGGTTATAAATACAAACATGTAAACGGACGTAAAATTAAATGTGAACAGAAACATGTTGTTGCATCGAAAATTATTTATTTGAGGAAATTCTTACAATACCAAAATTCCAGTGAAAATATAACATTCGTGTACTTAGACAAAAACTGGATTTATCAAAATGGATCCAGCGTCCGACAATGGGTGAAATTAAAAGTAATCCGTCTAAAATTAAATTGGAGGGAAAGCGTTTCACTGTTTTGCATGCGGAAACTAAATTTGGGTTTTTGGAAGGGTGTGATCTATTCTTAACTTCAACTAATAACGATAGGGATTATTAAAAAACCATGAAAGGGGAGATTTTTCAAAATTGGGTGGTTAATCAGGTACTTCCTGCTCTGAATCAAATTCCTGGTAAATGTGTAGTAATCTTGAACGATGCATCGTATCATTCGGTGCAGTTGGAAAAGTTACCCTCACTTAATTGGAAGAAGCATTAGATGCAGGATTGGTTGATTAAACACAATGTCAAAATTGATGGCAAAATTACAAAAAAAAACACCTTTAGAGTTTAATTCAACCTTTTAGGAAAGACAGTAACAAACGTTACGTGACTGGCGAATTTTTGAAAGAGAATGGTCATGAGGTTCTTAGATTACTTCGGTACCGTTGCATACAATCATATTGAAATGGCATGGGGGTTCTATAAAACTTACTACAATAAGCATATAACTTCTCAGCTTTCATCCAAGGATAAGGTTAAGCATTTATAGTTTGAAGCTCTTTCAAAGTGTACCTCCGACATGTGGCAAAATTATTGTGATCATTGTGAAAAAAACTATTTTGGAAGACTGGGCGAAACATGTGGGAAATATTTCGTTTGAAAACATTCCACCTTTCATTATTTCATTGGAGGAACCTGAGTCAGAATCAGGTACTGATAATGACTCAGATACTTCCAGTGAAACAATGGAAGTGGAATAGGGGGTTTTTGGCATCAAAATTCTTGTTTATGGCACGGAAAATAAGTGGCTATCTTCTGATAATCCACAACACACAACTCCCAACGCTGATTCGGCCACAGGGTAAACCAAGCTCAAGACGTTTCTCGTATGAAAATCTAAAGCCGCTCGGATTTTAGACCAGCATACCGGAAGCCATGCCAACAAGGAATCTCATTCGCAGTCTCATATTCCTTACATTTGCATTTATTTCAATGTGGAAGCATTAGTTTATAAAGTCGATGAAAATTGGACTTATTCTGTTGAAGGCACCTTTAGGGAATTTAATGAGGAGTTTCCCGTGGCAGCTGTACAATATATAGTATTCAGGGATGCTTTATCAAGAATGGTCTATAACTTCCGCGAAACTGGAAATGTACACTGGAAGCAAGGCAGTGGTCGACCAAACATAAGCACTAAAGAAGTAGTTAACAATGCGAGACAAATTGTGCAAGAACAACCACATGTATCTCTTCGCCATTTAGGATAGCAATTAAATGTTTCGTATACATCTCATAGAATATTAAGAAGCAATTTGCATCATTTTCTTTACCGGTTGCAAGTGTATCAGGAAACGCTGCCAAACGATCCTCCGGCTGGATTGGAATTCTGTAACTGGTTTATCAATAATATAGGAAATAACAATAATGCGTCTGCGAAAACTTTCTTTACTGATGAGGCATACTTCTATTTATCTGGCTATATTAATTCACAAAATATGAGGATGTGGATCGCTGAGAATCCCAATTTTTATGTTGAAGAACCGCTTCACCCACAAAAAATCGGGATTTAGGCTGCAATTTATTTATTTATTTATTTTATTTAATTCGCACCCAGCCAACAGCCGTTAGGCCAATTATAGGCGTCGCTGTGCAGTTATGAGGACTTCCAACCCCACTAACGACTGTCATGATGTTGTATGACCGCCGGGACCAACTTTTTTCCGTGATAGCCGTACCACGAGGCGCCGAGAAGTGCAGCCGTGGAACTCCCATCCAAGTTCTGACCAGAGACAGCGCTGCTTAACTCTGCTGATCGAACGTGGACGCTTGTTCAAGCTACACCACTCGGGACCCAATTAGTAAAAGAAGAGCTATAAGTCCTATAAAATTTTATTTTAAGGTAATTAAGTGCAACAAAACGATTAAATTTTATTTTAATCATTTAAATTTTAGGTTCGCTAAATGCAGAACCATATCGTACTGAAATTTTGTCGCCGTTTTTTAAAGAGTTATATAACGATAAATTACAAAAAGGTTACTTCCAATAAGATGGGGCAAGACTTCACACAACACAAAAAAAATTATATTTACTTGGAGAGTTTTACGAAAACAGAGTTATTAGTCAAAACATGTCTACAGTGTGACCCCTAGGTCTTGTGACTTAACTCCCTGCGATTTTCTTCTGTAGCCCTATTTTTAAAAAAAATCCATTTTTCAACTTCCACTGGACAATATGCAACAACTTTAACAAAAAAGTAGTGGAAAAAATGAAAAATAAATAATAATGCCGTAATATTAAGATTCGAGAATAAAACGAGTTAAGGAGTTTACTTTCTTAGGAACATTAATCTCTGAAAACTTAAATTACACACAAGAAATTAAATCAAGGTTAATAAAAGCATCGAGATGTCCTCAAAACAAATGTCGCGAAATGAAAAACTACGACTTATAAGACTCTAGTTCGACCCACAGCTACGTATGCATGTGAAACATGGACGATGAATGTGGCAGATCAAGACATGATAAGTAGGTGGGATTGAAAAATGCTGAGAAAAATTTTTGGAGGGACTCGGACGGAGGATGGTTGGAGAAGACTTGCAAACGAAGAGGTACAAGAGAAGTATGGGAGGCCAAATATAGTAGACTTCACTAAAGCTCAAAGGTTAAGATGGTTTGGGCATATATGAAGAATGCCAGATGGAAGAGCTACTAAGATAGTATTGGAAGACAGAGCGCAAGAAACTTGAAGAAGTGGGCGACCAAGGAATAGGTGAAAGGAGGTAGTACTGGAAAACATAGCAAGGAAAGGAATAGAAGACTGGAGAAATTAAATCACGGATAAGGGACAATGAAGACAGATTGTTATGCAATGGGCCTAAAGTGGCTTGTAAAAGCTTTATTTATTTATACTGAAAAAATACATAAATTGCAATATTTAAATATTTTTGTATACAATTTATAATTATAACAAAAAAACGACTTTCATTATACCATTATGCCTACTCAACAAAGTATGACACGTATTCAGAATCAGCAAGTTGTCTTTCATGAAATTTATCTTAACCAATAATAAAAGTGGCACAAAATCCAAAACCAAATCTGGCAATCACGTTTTGTACATTAACATAAAATTATCATTTTGTATAAAATGGGCATAACCTAACTTTTGTTAATGACTGACAGCATATTTACAGGGTGAAATTCATCACCCTAACATGGCCTCCTATCGGGAAAATAACTATTGAACGGTTTATATGCGTTAATGAAACAAGTTTCTTGTTTCATGCAACGAGTTTCGCGAAATTTCTTTCTCCAGTGTCACCGGCCTAAGTCGCGTGCGGCCCATTACTTTCGTGATATTCCCGCGAGGACATCTAGGAGGACATTTAAACATCTACAGCGTAAGGTAGAAGACGACGGATTATGTATGTATGTATTGTTATCACAACTAATCAGTCTTGGAAACGTAGGTCCCTTGTTCAACCATAAAGTAAACTCACGGAATGTGAGAGTGCATCTCATACAGACTATGCCGCATATTGTTATGATCAAAGCTATACTAATAATAATAGCTATAAATCGATATATCTTGTGGGCATCTGATTTCCATTAAAAAGAATCGTTAATGCTAATAAAGCTCGTAGTTATTGGTTTCTTCGTTTGTAAATCACAACTAACTGTGATTTAAATAAGGAAGTTTATTTTATATTCATGCAGATTTTCAAATAATATGAAAAGCATTGGAACGCTGCACATACTCTATTTTACATCTACCTCAAAGTTCTATTGTAACAGCCGCTCTTAGAGCAGCAAAAGATCGATTGTCGCGTTTCGCAAGTTAGTTAATCAGCTATTTCGTTCGTTACGTCAAAGGCATTTCAGAACTGGTTTAATTTGGTGCAGTCTAATTAACTTTATACTGCCCCAACTCCCTAATCATTTAATGACTAATTCATTCAAAATGAATAAAACAACGTGGAGTGTATTCTGATTGACTACGAAGAGATAAAACCTAATTTTAGTTTAGGTGTTTTGTTCTTATAGCTATGTTTTACGTGCTTACATTTTTAATGGCGTAATAATTTATTTCAGCTATTTAAGAGGACTTCAGACGTTATTAGGGATTATTCCTTTTAAAGCAGTTGTTCAGTATTCAATTGAAGAATATGCAGTTCAACAAAATACTGGGCTTTATTAAAATATAACAAAGCCATTTACCTATATACATTCTGCTAGACCGATTTTGATAATATTTAATCATTAGAAGGTACGACGCTTGCTAAAATATTTCGTATTTTTTGGTCAGAAACATTAACGCTCACCTCAGATTATAGTAGAGCCTCTACAGCTTACCAATGAATTGTAAAACAAACTTTGTACTGATTTTGTAAATTACAATTTTAGGAAGTTTTTATATAGATCAATGTAACAGCTAGTTTTATATTTTACAAATCCAAAACTGTTCAAGATCCCACATGTTCTAACTACAACCCTTTACCCCTTTTAGATTTTAAGCTTGAACTAATTTAAAATTTTATCATACGGGAGTCTCGATTTGTCAAAATTAATAAATTGATGATTTCGTCAACAACGTAGACTGCAACCATGAAGATTCAATGGCATGGCTACAAAATAAGGTTCAGACCTTCAGAATATCCCCCCCACCCCTAAAAAACAACAAAAAGCAAAGAGAATTTGGCTTGTAATTCATTACAAATGATAAACCGGTCGAAACGCTGAGACAAGTTTGCTGTTCAAATGGTTATGGTACAGTTTATTAGGTATATTTGCATTCAGTAGTGGCTAGCTGTAAGAAGTCATGGAGCCATGGCTTTACCATAACGAACCAGTCATTCAACAATTTTTTTATTCCACAAAAAGCATTTTTTGCATTTAAATATGCACGAGTAATATTTATTGCTTGAATATTATGTAAGATAAACAATAAACGCTGCTCGGTTACCGGATGCATGGGAGACAGATCTAACAGGCACAAAGCTTTTTCGACAGTTGATAGACAACTGCGGAGTTCAGCGGCAAGAAGTAGCTACAAATGTAAGGATATTTTAACTTTCAATGGGAGCCACGTTTGCGTAAGCTAAAGCCCCAAGCAGGCTTTACTTTGACCTTACTCCTGCGATAACGGACAAGTGTCTGGTTTGTTTTTTATTATTGATGCTTATAAATTTTGCACGTAGAGTGCCTGGTGAAGAAACGTCTTACCGGCGAAGCGTATTCGGAAACTGCCAATAACTATACCGTCTTAAGACAGAGTTACATAACTAACTATGTTACGATCTATCTTTTTATACACATAACTTATTGTTACATTGTTACACATCTTGAAATACTATACGTAAGTTAATAACGCTGCATTTATGGATCTCAAACGGTGGAGATGCAATAATTGGGTTCTGATCGAGTTATTCATTTAAACGAAAAATCATATTTTGACCATATTCTATTAGCCTGCAAAATTTGATAAATTGTTTCACTGTGCTAACTTTTGCCAGTCCATATACGAAATATTTAAATCCCGTGTATAGAAATCTGTTGACTCTACCACCAAAATGCTCCACGAGCCGCCACTGCTTGTATTTATATTTTATTTTAATTGATCTTTGAGTATAGGAAATTACCATCATTATCTTACATTTTAAATTAGAAAAAGTCAGCGCTTTGAGATTTAAAAATTATTTATTACGCTGTGTAATAACTGTACTCTAAGCTTTGTCGTTGGTAATACAAATTAATGCTATGCTCATTTTATACAAAAGTTGCAAATTATATAGAAGGTTTTCTTTATTTCTTAAAATCCTTAATAGCTATCCTGAAACTTAAATTCAATTAAGCTGTAAAACTGAAAAAGCTCTTTTTAGACAAGTATCGTAGAATGTAAACTAATAAATTCGTTTATATTCGAAATTTTATGTTATCTTCTGTTTTCAACTTCTTGTTAAATTTTACGCCCAGAAACTTTCTGTAGGAACAGCGAAGTTGACAAACCCTTCGATCGTTAAAGTTAACTGCTGGTAGGAATGGTTGGTTTTAGAGTTTTATTACAATGTATTAGCTGCGTAGAAGACTTAAAGTTGTAAAACAGCAATTTAAAATATTCGTAAACAGGAAACGACCACTTTTTGCTAAATGTCAGCGAAAGCGTTGTGTATCTACTTTTCTTTGCACATCCTTCTACACCGTCGCCGTCGTTTTTATTACACGCAGTCATTAATGACATAAATCACAATTTTCAAGTAAACTTTTAGCACTTATGTGTAAATGGGTATTATAATATACTAGCAGTCCAGTGAGACAAATGTCTCATTTAATAAAACAAAAAAGACCGTTTTGCAAATAGAACGCGTATTCACCACACGTACGTATATGACGTCATTGTTGGTAGCAAACTACCAGTCGCATTCGCCTTGATAAAATTTGCCTAGAATCTAACCTAAAAAGTTAGGATTAGGATAATTATTAAGATAATAATTAGTGTTAGAGACTGATATTCGGTTCCTGACCTGACATGACCATTCCAAACATATAACTTTAATAACTTTTTTCTCTATCTCTTACGGTTTGGCTGCTGAAACACCGTCCCGGACGGACAAGTCTATTAGATAAAGGATATTCTGGTGTAGGATGAAAAACCGACTAATTTATATCAGAAGAAATGTTGAGTTTAGAGCTGTAGAAACACTGTAGTAGTGCAATGCAGTTTGCAAATGTGTCGTAAATAGACAAGTGAAAAAATCGCTGCTGGCTGGGCAATACAAAGAAGCAATGTGTTGTTATCTGTTGTTAGGTTAGTGGCAGCTATGATGTTATTAATTTTGTAAACATCTTTAGTGGCATAAAAAACGTGTAGTTCTTTGTACATCAATCAATATTATGTAAGTTTGTCTTTTTTATCTGCGAATTTTGCTTTCGTGACCAGCCGACCACCAGTATATCGACATTCAGTCGACTAAACAGATAGCCTAAAGCAACTGAATAATTGTTTTGTCTAAAATGTAATGCTTATCGAAACTGAAAAAGAGCGAAGCAATCGAGCCAGGTAGTACAGGCCACGTAAGGTGGTAACTGGCCTAAAAACAAAGTATATAGCTAGAAGTTGGTGAGCATATTATATATTATGACCTAGTGAATGAGCTTCTGTGGTATTGCAGCATTTGCGTTATGGGATATGGCCGCCATATTGAAAGTAATTATATAAAGTTATTTTTGAACAGAAAATTCTACTTTGAAAAGTTTAAAATTTTCTTAGGTAGCTGCTTTTTAGTTCACTTCATATGTGAACTTACATTAAATACTTTTTTCAATTTTTAAATGAAAGTAAATCAGTAAGGTACCAAAGAAAATGTTTTTAAGGTATGGGCGAACTATGCCTTGTTCGATATACTGCACAAAATCTCCAATTCTATTTGGGGCACTGGTGACTGGCTTCAGGATTGGGTTAAATCAATCTTTATACCTATACATAAGAAGGCATCCATGAAGAAGTGCGAAAACTACAGGACTACTTCACTAATTTCCCATGATAACAAGATTATGCTCTACATCGTAAAACAACGTCTAAAGGCATGTACTGAGAGTCAAATTTCGGAAGAGCAGACTGGTTTTGTAAAGGGCAAGAGAACCAGGCAACAAATACTCAATCTCAGACAACGGATTAAAAAATGTTTTGCTTTTTGGACTAGAATAAAACTTTTGATTGCGTGAATTGGACCCACATGTGGAGAGTCTTGGTGGAAATGGGTGTACCCCGACAGCTCGTATATTTAATACAGAGCCTGTATAAAACAGCAAGGCAGAGGTGAGGATCAATAATCAAACTTTGATTTTGAGGTCATTCGAGGTGTGAGGGAGGCAAGGCTGTATCCCTAGTTCAGACCTATTTAATATCTACAGAATATATTATGGGTAAAGTGATAGTAAGAACGAGAGCCTTTCAATAAATGGCAAAATTATCACAAATCTGAGATACTCAGATGATACGACTATTATAGGTGAGAGACGGTATACCTACTAGTAACAGTAGAAAGAGAAAGTGGTAAATTTGGGCTCGAAATTGGCCGCACTAAAACAAAATTAGTGATAGTGGACCGTACCAATCAACTTCAACTTACCGGTGCACTAAATGAAACTATGTGGAAACTATATCACACCTCGGATTGATGATAAATAGTGATGGTAACTGTAGGCCAGAAATTACAAGACGTACCGGGATGGCAAAGAACGCAATGCCGCGGTTAAACAAGATCTAGAAGGATAGAGGAATTGCAAATTCAGTTAAAATGCGCTTAGACAGATCTCTGGTTTTACCCATATTTCTTTACGGAGCCGAAACATCGACTCTGCGCGTCAAAAAAGAGAAAAATTTCGATGCTTTTGAGATGTGGGTATGGAGACGTATGTTGCGAATTTCATGGACAGCTCATCGAACTAACCTCTCTATTTTACAAGAACTGAATGTTAAAACAAGGTTCCATAATATGTCGTCAACACATCTTTAAATTCTTCGGACATTTCGCGTGCCGCAATTAAGAGTCCCCAAAAAAGCAGCTGATTGTTGGACGTAGATTGAGTGGTAGATCACCAACACCTTGGGCCGATGTGATACAACACATTGTCGGGCCAACATTACAGACAGCACTACGCAATGCAGAAAACCGTAAGAGATGGAAAGACATTATACAGGAAAGAGTTCTATCCAAGGATCACCACACCTCGTTCGAGAGGTTGGACTATAATGATGACCTGCTCAAGTATCACTCAACAATCGTGTACCACTGTAAACCAATACATTTTACTACCTTAATTGTATCTATAGTTATAAACTTTGCAGTAGACATTTATATAATGTATTTTAGTTAAATCACCACACACACCTCACACAATGGTTGCTCTGCAAACACAGAAGGCGCGCTCCAATTTTATATCCCGAATCCGGGGCAAGTTGAGCATGGTACCGCCAGATGCAAACACATAAAGCACCAGCTTCTACACCGCAAGGTAAAACGAGGTTAACGATAATACGTTCATAGATCAACGTCCCACCTTTTCTCTGTAACAGACTAATAATTTAGTTCTTTCTTTATGACATCGTTACCAGCAAACAAGTCATTAAGCCGTAATAATTTATTAAAGATAAATTTCGTCGACTGCCGGGAGATTTACAAGCGGCTCTTTAGCAGATAGTTCCGGTGAGTGCGTAAATATTTTAGTATTTTCCTGAAACGCCGAAGCTTTCCCTAGAGTAAGGTTATTATTAAAAAGTCAAGTCATCTTGAGACAATAAATATCGGCCATAAAGGGAAGACAATATTGCTGTATAACGAAGCCATGTATTGCTTATTTTAATAATGATTTTTAGTTTACCATATGATTAAAATAAGATTATATGTATGCATATAATAAGAATAACCATTTAAGGCATGCGCTGAAAAACATAAAGGTGACATAAATACTGGATTAGAAAAGCATTCTGACAAATTAGATGCATTAGAAAATCAGATTCAATCTTTTAATAAAAATGTTAGAACTACTGTCAAAAACATCTGGAGTAACACAAAATATGGCTTATGCTGAAAAACTAAAGTTAAACAAACAAAAACCGGTTGTAGCGATAAAACCTGAAAATGAGGACCCTAAAAAGTATTCAAACTAAAAAAGGCATAACAAATTCCATCAGTCCTATTGATTTAATTACATCTGGCCTACGTAAGCCGTCTGTTAGCAAGGGTGGTATTGTAATTGAATGCAAAAACAAGGATGAGGTAAGAAGAATTAAAGAACACGCAGAAACTAATCTTGGAGAGAACGATGAAGTTACAATGCCCACAGTAAAAATTGTTGCACTAACCGAAAAATTGGTAATTGAAACAATGGAAGAAAAAATAATATTCCAATATAGTTTTTTTAGAATAACAGAGACCATTCATAAAAGTTATACTTTGACTGTCAAGTTTACCAACAAACTAGAACAAGAAAGAGGTAAAATAGGTTTTCAGAATAAAAAACCAAATACTGAAATGATTTTTTATCCAACTACACGAAGTATGCTAAAACATGTGGGAGAAGCTGAAGTTATAATTGAGGACAGACGTCCATCTATCGTACTTTTAAGTTAAACAAGATTCACAGAAAACGTTGGGGACTGTGAAGTTAGTTCGTATAGGTTATGTCTTTAGTCCCAGTAACTCCGAAAATCGACACGTCGCCGTCGCGTGCTAGAGCAGTGGCAATTGCCGTGCGTAATAACATTAAATTAAAAATCGCCTCAAACTTTTCAATAAACAACGAATTTTGGCTGCTATCCTCTTATATAACGCAAATATTACGGAACAGATTGTACGTTGCTGTTTATCGTTCTCTAAGTGCCAATACTGCAAGATTCTTAGATCAGTTTAAAAATTGCTACCAGACGGTACAGTTCAAGACCACACCAAGCATCTAGTTCTGGGCGAATTCAACTGGAATGTCTCGAAGGACTAATTCTACACAAAGAAGCCCTTACAATTAATAAATACGTCGGGTTTACATCAACTTGTAACCGTATTCACAAGTTCAATCAAAAATTCTTATTCAGTTTTTGACATAGTTTTGAAAAATGCTTGTAATAGTAACAGAAAATACGAAAACGCTACTATTACAACTTACACAAATTTTTCTCAGAAAAAAATTCTTGATAAATTGAATAAGTATAACTGGGTCAAATTACTAGATAGCAAAATGTTAATAATTTTTCCGCTCATACAGCCAGCAGATTGCCATAACTGACCTCGCTGACAGCAATCCAGCAGAAAATCCATGGTTTAACACTGACTTGAGACAAATCCAGGAAGAACGCAGTCAAATGTACGGGACAGCTAAACTTAATAAAAACGCGCGAGACCGGGAAATCTACAAATATACTACGAATTTTAGTAGTAAAATCAAAGACAGGAAAAACCAATATTATAAAAACACAATAGAAAACTGTCTTAGAAATACGTAACTAACGACTTCCGGGATTGTACCATGTCTTTATTTAAGTCGATAAACTTGACGCTACGGGTCTCGTAGTGTTTTAGACAATATGTCTTTTTTAATCGACTATTTTCGATCATCAAATTGTATAATTATGTGACTATACCATGAATAAAGAAAATAAATAATGTGGGAAGGTAAACCTGAAATTTCTAAATTCAATAGTTTGTGTTTACTTCCAAATTGTTTTATTCATGACTATATGGTTTTTTTAACAACGTTTTTCTTAATAATAGGAAATTAAAACTAGACTCATTACTCTAGTCTGCAGAGCAAGCGGATATTGTAGATTTGGTCTGTAATAATCAGCAGACAAGGTCCCTATTTTTTGTAATAGTGGAAAACCACTACTGCTAGAAAATGCTGACACCAAGAATGAACCCAATAAGTGATGAAGCCACTTTGAATAACTTCCATCCACCAGAACGTAATTCGTATATTTGCAGAATATTCACTGATTACCAATTACATATTTTCCGTGCCACCTGCAACGAAAGTAAAGTAAGGACTTGAAAACTACTGATTGAGAGTGGTTTACGAATAAAAAAGTGTAATTCAGTCTGAGGTTCCAGCTTTATTGAACGTTAAGTGAAGATAGTCGAGAGTTACAAGGAGATTATAAAAGATTGTACCATATAATCGAAAACTTTTATCCTCCAGAGGACCGTGGAATTAAAAAATATTTAACTTGGCAGTGGTGAGTAATGGTCCTTAATAACATAACCTTTACAATTTTGGTAAACCAGAATGTTTAATAGTGAACACAAAGTAGTGCTGTGTATGAAAAATGGCGGAAATCACTTTGAACGGCTGTAGTTGTTTTTGTTATTAACGTCTTTACGTATTAACAACATATTTAGATTCGTTAAAGTGTCATTACTGATATAACCTTAAAATAATAGATATAAAATGCCAGCGTCACTTCTACTGCAAACGACTTCAAACATACATTTAAAAAACAATTCCACGACCCTTTAGAGTCTAGAGGATGAAAGTTTTCGATCGTACGGTAGTATCAATAATATATTTTGAGTCTATAACGTGCTATCGGTTAAACCTAACTTAGCTGGTAGGGTACTACGTCCACTAGGACGTTAATTATAGGTGATTCGACTAGCTCAGAGTGGGGTGGATTATGGTCGAGCTGCAGCTTTAGATGCAATGATCAAAAACTTTAGGGCTGCAAGAACCGAATAGATTTAAACCTGAAACACTATTGGAGACAAACATTACTGGTTTCAAATTAACGAATACAATCTAACCAACAATCTAAACAAAAATAGCTTGCTCTTAACGGCCTCTCACAATCCACATCTCAAAAACATGAGAATATATTTATAGGTTAAATATAAATGTCGAGTCGTCGCGTTACCGACAGGTCGGGCGTGGCACTTAGTGAAGTTTCAAAGTGATTTTGAGTGATTAATAACGGAGTAAACAGTAGTAGAAAGTGCACTAACTGCAAGAGCAAGGAGGTGTAGTTTAAATAAACAATAAACAAAGCCGGATTAACCAAGCTATTTCGGAAAAAGACAAGCATTCTAAATAGTGATAACGCACGGCGAACGTTCTATAATCGCACGTCGAGATTGTAGAAACAGACGAGTCGCGTTAATAGCGTACGGTTGGCACATTCGAAAGGCGCGGGAAAAAGCTGACGCGTGATTCGTCAGGAGGCGGGACGTCGGTCACGGTCAATTTAACGCAACGGGATTGGAGCATTTGAAGTAACACCAGTGGCGTATCATCCGAAAGGGCGACGTAGTTATTTCGCAAATACAAAAAACAAGGAAGTGAAAAATGGAGGAACTATTGAAAGAAATTAAAACTAAATTAGATAATATGGAAAATAGGAGTGAAAGAATAGAAGGGAAGATAGATAAATTTCAAAAAGATATGGAAAAAATTACTATCATGAATACGAAACTTAAAGAAGAAAATCGTATACTACAAACAACAGTAGAGAACCAAGAAAAAAGGTTAGAGAGGTTAGAGAAGGAAATAAGAAAGAAGAAAATGGTAATCTATGGAATTCAAGATGCAGAGGATCAGTCCGATTTAGAGCTAAGGGAAAGAATAAGGCAGACTCTAAGGAAAATAGAGGTCTCAATCAACATGGAAACGGAAATACAGGAAGTAAGAAGATTAGGAAGATATAAAAAAGATAATGTGAGACCAACATTATTGGAACTAGTACAATGGAGTAAAAAGAACGAAATAATGGCCAAAGCAAAGAATCTAAAAGGATCAAATATATGGTTTGCTGAAGATTTAACAATTAAGGAACGAGAACACAAAAAAGTACTTGTAGAGCATATGAAAGGAATGAGAAATAAAGGATACCTAGTTTATCTAGTTGGGAATAAATTAAAAATAAACGGAGAAAAATATACCCTAGAACAGCTACAGGAGGGAACAACTGAAGATAATTTAGAAGACAAGATAGGTGACAAGAACAGGAAAAAGGGAAGAACTTTTAGTCAACGCTCACCACAAGAAATACAAGAAGAAAGAGACGAGAAGCAGAGGAAGAAAGAGGCTCAACCAGACAGGAAAGAACCAGAGAGAACTGAACCATATACAGACACAAAACAAAAAACACCTAAACAAAAAGTTTGGGCACAAACGTTCTTCCCAGTAAAACAAAGCGGAAGTGTGATGGACAAAGGAAAGGAAGCTGGAAGTAAAATCAAAGAACATAAAGCACAGGATGAACAGACAACATCAAAAAACGAATAGACACTAAGATACCTGAAACAAGTAGTAGCATGACAAACAAGGCAATGGATATGGAAAACGAGAAATTAATATTCGAAGGTAAACAAACAAAGAGCAAGGATAATGGATCTAACAAGAAAACAAAGAGCAAAGAAAAAACGAAAGAAACACAACCAGAGAACAAAACAAAAATATGGAAATTAGGAGGGTGGAACGTCAGAAGCCTACACGGTAAAGAAATTGAATTAATAACCGAATTTGAAGAATCAGAACTAGAAATACTAGTAATAAGTGAAACCAAAAAGAAAGGAAAAGGAAAAATGTGCCTAACAAATGGACACACCTTAATATATAGCGGAGTAGCGATTAACCAAAGAGCAGCAGCAGGAGTAGGATGTGTAATACACAAAAAATTGACAGAACAAATTATTTTATGGAAGGCTGTGTCGGAAAGAATCCTAGTAGTAGAATTAAGGAATAAAAAAGAAAAGGTCACTACAGTAATATCAGTATACGGACCAGATGAAAATGAAAGAGTAGATGAAAAAGAAAAATTCTGGGAAGACTTAACAATAACAACAGAAGAAGCAAAAGGAACAATTTACATCGCAGGAGATTTTAACAGCAGAGTGGGGAAAAAAGATGAGGAATACAAAACAATAATAGGTAAACACGGAGAAGAAATGAGAAATAACAACGGAAAAAGAATGCTTGAATTCTGCCAATTACAAAACTTAATTATCACCAACACTTTCTACGAACACAAGGATATTCATAAATACACTAGGGTACAACCAAACAAAAGAGAAAAATCAATAATCGACTATATATTAGTACAAAAACATGAGAAAAGAAATATATTAGATGTAAAAGTGAGAAGAGGCGCTGAAATTTATAGTGACCATTATCTAATTATGGGAAACATAAAACAGAATAACATAGAAACCGAAAAAATTACTGAAACAAAAAAAGAAAGTCACATATCAATAAAAACGTATAAACTTAGAAATAAAAACATAGCTAAAAGATACCAACAAGAAACAGACAAAAATCTACAGAAGAAAATGGAGGAGATAAAACAGGCTAACACACAACAAGGATGGAACATTTTTATGAATATGATCATTAACGATGCCAAAGAGATATGTGGAACTTCTAAAAAAGATAATAAGCAAAAACAAACTGCATGGTGGACTAATGAGATAAAAGAAGAAGTCAGGAAGAAGAAAAAAGAGTGGAAAAAATATCTATCTAACAAAAAACCAGAACAGTATGAAATATATAAAAACCAAAGGAAAAGAGTAAAAGAGTTAGTTGTAACAGCAAAAGAAAAGTCATGGACAGATTTTGGACAAAAAATGGAAAATGACAGCTGTGGTAATCAGAAACTATTCTACAAAGTTTTAAAATCGATCAGAATAGAAAAACCGGTAAAAGAGTTACACGTAAAAAACAAAAACCAAGAAATATTAACAAACAAAATAGACATCATGGAGAGATGGAAAGAATATTTTCAAGAGCTACTAGGACATCAAACGCAAATTAACGGAAGAAGGAATACCGTAACTGAAACTGAATACCAGCCTGACGAGGAAGAAATAGAAAAAATCAAAACCGAAGAGCTGGAGAATGTAGTTAGAAATCTAAAAAATGGAAAGGCCCCTGGAAATGACAAGATCACTGTGGAAATGATAAAGAATCTGGGAGAAGTAGGGATGGAAATAGTATTAGAAATACTGAACAAAGCTTGGACCAATGAAAAAATACCGGAAGAATGGGGAGTAGCTTTAATAATACCAATACACAAGAAAGGCGACCACCAACAATGCAACAACTACAGAGGAATAACCTTACTGAACACTATTGTAAAGATATATGAACAAATTATCAACAATAGATTAAGGCCGATATTAGAACCCCAACTAGCAGAATCACAAAGCGGATTCAGGCCCGGAAGGAGTACTCAGGATCATATTTTTACAATAAAACAAATAACAGAAAGAAGACAACTACAAAATAAAAATCTATATTTAGCTTTCATAGACCTAGAGAAGGCATTTGACTCAGTCCCTAGATCAAAGGTGTGGAAAGGGCTAAAAGAAAGAGGGGTACACAACAAAATATTAAGAGTGGTTCAAGACCTATACAAAACCAACACAAATTATGTGATAAGAAATAACATGAAGTCGGAAGGGTTTAAAACTGAGACAGGGTTAAGACAAGGAGGAGGATTAAGTCCAACCTTATTCAACGTACACATGGACAATATCATCAAGAAAAGCGAAAGAAAAGTAAACAAAATGTGTGTTGGATATAAAAATCTAGAAAGAGTAGAAATAGCAGACGGAGTTTTCGCGGATGACGTGGTATTAACAGCGGGAAGCGAAGAACAACTACACGAAAATCTAAACATATGGAAAGAAATAATGGAAGAAGAAGGCATGAAAATAAACATAAATAAAACAAAAATACTGATAATAGGAGACCAGAATATTAATACTAACATCCAAATAGACAATGTAAAAATAGAACAAGTAAGACAATTTAAATATCTGGGAGTAACCTTAGAAACAACAGGGAAACAAGAAGCAGAAATAAATGAGAGGATCGAAAAAACAATAAAATTATACTACGCTATGAATCAAAAATTTATAAATAAAAAAGAAATTTCTAAACAAACTAAAATAAAAGTATTTAACACGATTTATAGAGCAGTCTTAACCTACGGTTGTGAATCTTGGACACTCTCAAATAGGCAAAAAAGTAAAATTCAAGCCGCCGAAATGAAATACCTGAGACGAATACTAGGAAAAACCAGAAACGACAGAATCAGAAACACACAAATAAGAGAGGAGCTAGGGGAGCAACCAGTCACACAGTTCATAGAACAGCGTCAACTCAGTTGGTGGGGACACATACAACGAATGAGTAACAATAGACAAGTAAAATTAGTGTATGAAGCAAGAATACAGACTAAACGAAAGAGAGGCAGACCAAGACAAACATGGAACAAAGTAATGGGTAGCATACTCCAAAAGAGAGGCAAATCATGGGAAGAAGCAGCAACCTTAACCAAAAATAGAAAGGCATGGAAGGAGTTTATTTATGGAAAGTGAATATAAAATTAAACGTGAAAAAATTTTCAAAAGTATACCCGACACCTGTGTGGTACAAGGGTCATGATTATATATATATAATTATGGAGATATTAATCAGAATGATGGAGTTTTTGTCTTTATTAAGGACTCCTTAAATTATCACCATGAATTAATTAGTCCCGAGTGGTGTAGCTTGAACAAGCGTCCACGTTCGATCAGCAGAGTTAAGCAACGCTGTCTCTGGTCAGAACTTGGATGGGAGTTCCACGGCTGCCCTTCTCGGCGCCTCGTGGTACGGCTATCACGGAAAAAAGTTGGTCCCGGCGGTCATACAACATCATGACAGTCGTTAGTGGGGTTGGAAGTCCTCATAACTGCACAGCGACGCCTATAATTGGCCTAACGGCTGTTGGCTGAGTACGAATTAAATAAAAATAAAATAAAAATAAAAATATAGGTCTGATTAAGTGCTTAAGAATTAATATAAATTTGAGCAGTCAAAATTTCTTTGTAACTGTTATATATAGAGACCGCATTCTGTAAACGTAGATGTTTTCAATGAAAGTTTACAGAAGTATTTGAAGGATTACTGTACTCATCAAGAAGAAATAATTATAGGAGATATTAATATTAATATTGTAAGAGTGGAAAATTTTTCGATTGTCATTTGTTATCGAGTTATTGATGAAAATGTAAATAATAACTTCTATCTCCCGGTTGCTCCAATTTGTTGTGTAACATAATTCAATAAGGTGGCTATGGCGATGTTACAGATTTATTAATCGTTCTGTCGTATTGATAAGTATTTCCTTCGGTTTTGTGTGCTTACCTGTTGTGAATCCTGAAGATGTCGTAGCTCGCAATCACGCTGTTGTGGCGTCAATTGACAAAAATATGCTACAGAGCGTTCGCACTTCAATGATAAATCGTGCGAATGTTTGCCTCGAAATAGAAGGCAACCTATTTGAACACATTTTGTGACAAGATATGTGTAAAATAACTTGTTTTCAAATTTAATAAAGTTTAAAGTTTATATCTTAAATTTTCGTTTTTAATTGATAACTCGATAACAAAAGACAAACGGAAAATTTTCCACTCTTTATTTTCGAGTTCTTTTAGCTCCCTGAATCAAATCCCAAAAGCACGGGCGTCAATTTTGAGACACCCTGTATAAGTAGCTGTTCTGCCCACATTAATCTATAGAGACGAGTCATTCACACTAGAGTTGATACATTTGAACAACGTCGGCTGCAACAACTAGATAGGAAAAAGAACGAAATAAAACAAAAACAGACCCACATAACTATATACATTTATGGCAAAAATGGAAACCTATTTTGTAATTATTGCGGAAGAACTTTTACCAACAAACTGGGATGGCATAGCCATCAGAAAACACATAAAGAAGAAGACTAAGTTTAGCAACGATCGGTGTGGTTGAATCGACCAGGACAACACACTTGCCTACCTTAAATGTTAATAGGTCCTTACATTCCTTGTTACTTAAATAGCTATTTTGCATAGTGATCATGAAAGTCGTCTTTTTTTAACGAAAAATTGTGATAAAACTATCACTTTTTTTAACAAAAAATCGTAAAGAAAGTAACACTCTTGTGAATTGTCGATTTGACAGTTGTAAATTCTAAAGTCCTTTTCAATCAAATTTCGAGTTACAAGGGATTGCAATGCAAAACATAACGTGTACAACACGTATGAAAGCAACTTTTTTTACTCATTTGCTTGATAAACTCGAGCTTTGCCCTCATTAATCAAACTGCAAATTTGTGAAATAAAGTATAACTTTCATAACTACACCTTTTTCAATTGTAATTCAGAAAGTGCAACTTGTAGTTCAGATTAATAAATTGTAATTCAGAAAGTGTAAATTATAGTTCAGCGTTAATCGATATTCAGACAGCATCAATTGTAATTCAGAAACCAAGGCACAAACTTTATGAAAAATTACTATGCAGATACAAGTGTATACAAGAAGTGTACAAAATTTGCAATAAATTTAATAATTATTGTTAAAAAATCGTCGGACAAGTCGATTTTTAATTTGTGTTTGGCATCTTTTAGTTGAAAATAAATTAACTTTAAAATTTTTCACCCTAGAGTTCAAGTCATTGTTATATGCTCTTTCTAAGACCTGTTTACGTGTTTTTTACAAGTAAACAGCACAATCAATATTATATTTGCTGCAAACTTTACACACACCCTCTATTATTTATGTATCTACATAGTAATTCTACATAAAGATCGTCTCTTCATTTCTGAATTACATTTGACGCTTTCTGAATTACAATTGATGCTTCTGAATTACAATTTATTAATCTGAATTACAAGTTACACTTTCTGAATTACAAATGAAAAAGGTGTAGCTGTACAATATACTAATTATCTATAGGGTTTTCCAATAGCGGCGTCAGAACTTTAAAAACTAATTGTAGTCATCTTATATTGGTTAAAGCTTTCAATTTTTGGATAGTTGTGTTCAGTCAACTTTGGCAAATCATCACGGAACGTTAAATGTTTTAACACTGTACAGAAACAGTTCGTATTTATTATCAAAATTCTCTTTCTGTTTGAGCAACGTTTGACGCTCTACGTGAAGTTTTTGGTTTGTCAGACCGCAACTTACCGAATTTTGCGTAAAAACTTAGGTCTTATTCTTACAAGATTTAATTCATCCAATAACTGAAGGTAAATGACCATTTGAATAGTTGACAGTTCGCTGATTGGACTCTGGAACAGTTAGAAATCGATCCCGAATTTGGAAAAAAAGTCATATTTAGCGATGAGGCCTATTTCGGTTAAACGAATTTGTCAAAAAGTATATGTCGTTGAAGTCGTATAGGGTACCACGATGATTTGCCAAAGTTAACTAAACAGAACTATAAAAAAATTGAAGGCTCAACCAATCCAAGATGACTACAATAAGTTTTTCAAGTTCTGACACCGCTATTGGAAAACTGTTTCCTTTTTCTTTTTTTTTAATTTAGATATCAAGGCGCATCAACCATTTGGGTTATTAGCGGTGGTAAGTACATGATTATACTTAATTTACAGTTTTCCTGTTAATTTAATATCTGTTAAAAATTGTATAATATTACTGATGTTACATTGTTCATTCAAAAGATCACTTATGTTTGTTGCGATATTGTTCTTTTTGTGGTGTTCATCATATTTTGGGCAGTCTGTTAGGAAGTGTTGAACGGTTATGGTTACTTGACATCGATCACAGAGTAAGTAGATGTTGATGGGTGAGTTTTGTGTGCCCGATTCGAAGACGGGAGAGTATGACTTGTTCGCGTCTATTAGAGAGTTGTTTTTTTCCACGGAAGCACTTTTATTTTAATCTGTTTTAGTTTAGAATTAGATTGTTCCCACTCATTTTGCCACTTTTTACGCACTGCATTTTTAATATATTGTTTTAGATCACTGTGAGTTGTTAACGGGGTAGTGTTTTCTGTGGATGTTATTGACTCGCGTGCCAGGTTATCAGCCAATTCATTACCATCAATTCCGATGTGAGACAGCACCCACACAAAAGACGTCTGTATATTTTTTATGTTGAGATTGTGCAGTTCTTCTTTAATTAATTTTATCTAAGGGTTTCTGGGATACATTTGTTTTAAGCTGTGAATTACACTTAGAGAGTCTGTGATAATGATGTATTTTTGCTGTTGTTTGCTAATGTATTGCAGAGCTTTGTATATGGCGCAGGCTTCTCCCGTGTATACACTGCAGACTTTAGGTAATTTGTATCGGCAGCTTGTAGATGTAGAGAAGAAATCTGCGCCAACTCCATTTTCAGTTTTGGAGGCGTCTGTATATATTTCCGTATATAATGGGAATTTATTAAGGATTTCTCTAACGTGCATAATGACGATGTTTGGATTGGTTTCTGATTTTTGAAATCGGGTCAAGTCACTATTGCAGTTACGGGATTTGATGATCCATGGAGGTGTTGATCCCTTGTTTGATGGGTAGGTGTCTGGAAAATTTAATTGAAGGTCGCTTCGGAAGTTGTTTACTCTGTGGTAAAATGGTTGGTCTATATGCGGTTTGTTTTTATAGGTGTTATAAAAGCGGTCGGAGAAGACATTTTGGCAAGTGGGGTTTTCTGGTGTAGTCGATATTGAGGATGCATACAATAAACTTAAATACTGTCTTCTAAGATGTAGGGACGGTTCGCCGGATTTGCAGTATAAGCTTTCTTTTGGACTGGTGCAATATGCTCCTAGGATTATTCCAATTGCCTTATTGTGGATGGGTCTAATAATTTTAGTTGCGCCCCAACTATTGTTCCTCAATGTTTTTAGTAAATTTAGACTGTGTTAGTTGTAGTTTTAATTAATATTTTTTGTTTGTGTGTAGGGTGTATTATTTAAAGTTTAGGATTCGCGTTGTAGTTTAAATTTATTTTGTAGTGGACTGTATCCTACTAGTTGCGCCACTCCGATATTCTAACATGTGTTCCACTTTCCTAGAAATCCTAAAATCTTAGAACCCTCCAGTTCAACCCCGAAAAATGTCCTTCGTTCCTAAAAGGAATTAGTCTCTACCCGTCGAAGAGCGAACACCTCTTGCTTGTTGTCGCCGGCTAATTCAATTTTGTGTACATACATTGTTCTCGTCGTAAAATACATGTGTATCTTGTACTGGGTGTTCGAATCCCCCCTTCAGCGTTACGAAACCACGTACCTCCGAGCCTATGTACCTGTACCTGGGAAGGATTAAAGGTAGGTGACGCAATTTTGTTTGTTTATAGTCCACTTGTGTTTATTTGTATCGTCGCATCGTTCTTAAACGCTCATTTAGACTGGATAGGCAGGATTTTTTTAATTCTGAGATGTGTGCTTTCCAGTTTAAATTTCTGTCGAAGATCATTCCCAAAAATTTTATTCTTTCCACAAATTGTAGGGTGGTTCCTTGAAAGTTCAGTTCTGGGTTGTTGACTCGAGATCTTTTTGAAAATAAAATGCATTTCGTCTTCTCTGTTGAAAATTGATACCCAGTTTCTTTGGACCAGTTTTCAATATCTTCAATGCATTGTTGTAGCTTGGCTTTGATCGTTTGTATGCTTTTGCCTTTCATGTACAGAACTAGGTCATCATATTTAGCCGGATGCGTGCAGTTATATGCTATATTATTTATAGTGACCAGAAAGAGTGTTACACTTAGGATGGATCCTTGTGGGATTCCATTTTCTTGGCGTTTTCTTTCTGAAAGTATCCCGTTAACGCAAACTCTAAGTGAGCGGTTTTTTAAAAAGTTTTGTACAAATCGTAGCGTATTACCTTTTATGTCCCATTCTCGTAGTTTTTTGACTATTTGGTATTGCCAGGCTGAGTCATGCGCTTTATTTATATCAAAGAAGATTGCTAGGCATTTCTGTTTGTTGGCGAAGGCTTCATGAATGTCAGCTTCCAGATCTATTAGAATTATTAGATTATCAGTTGTGGAGCGGTGTTTTCTAAAGCCGCTTTGAAATGGTGTTAAAAGTTTTTTGTGTTCAAGGGTCCATCTTAGTCTTCTGTTTACTATTTTTTCTAGTAGTTTGCACATTGAACATGTAAGGGATATTGGTCTATATGATTCTGGTTTATGTTTACTTTTATTGGGTTTGGGTATTAGTATCACAAAAGCTTCCGACCACCTGTTAGGAAATATGTTTCGAGTCCAAATGACATTAAATATATCTCTTAAATGGTTTTTTGCGTTTGACGGAAGGTGTTTTAAAAAAGAGGTAGAGATGTCATCTGGTCCAGGGGATGATTCTTTTGAAACCTTTAGCGCATCCTCAAGTTCGTCTAATGATATTTCTTTGTTGATATAATCGCTTTCTCCTCCGGCACTGTCTATGGCTATACTTTCCTTGTCTGATTTTGTATTCATGAAATGTTTCACTGTAGTTTCTGCTACTGGAGTAGGTTTTTGTTATCATTTGTCCGTTATTCTCTAATACAGTGATTCCGCTGTGTGTGTTTGCTCCCACTATTCGTTTGATTTTTTTCCACACTGCTGTTAGGAGGGTAGTGTTATTGATGCTGTTAACATATTTTTGCCAGGATTCTTTCTTGCTTCTTTTAAATGTGTATCTTATTTTTGCTCTTGCGTTTTTAAACTTAAGTAAATTTTCTTGGGTTTTGTGACATTTATAGCAGTTAAAAAGATGTTTACTTGTTTTTTCGGCTTCACTACAGTCCTTGTTCCACCAGGTTACTGGATTACGTTTAGTCATGCTCTTAGTTTTGCCAATATGTTGATGTGCTGCTTCTAGGATGATATTTTCGAAGTTTCCTAAGATTTGGTTAATGTTGTTAGATGAAGAGTCGTTTTGAAGTTGGTTTATTTGATGTTCAATTAAGTTTGAAAATTCTGACCGATTAGCACTCTCCAGTTTCCATTTTGGGAAATGATTTGCTTCCGGAATATTTGTTAGTTCATTCTGAATTTTAATAGGGTGATGATCACTATCATATAGGTAGGGTAAAACATTCCATGATAGACAAGCTGATAGGCTGGGTTCGCACATTGATAGGTCGATTGCTGATGATTCTCCGGTAAAGGCGTTAAATCGTGTCTTGTCCCCATTGTTTAAGAGATTAAAGTTGGAGTTGTCGATAAAGTTTTCTATTGTTCTACCTCTAGGGTCTGTATATTCTGAGCCCCATATTGTGTCCGTTAAAGTCCCCTAATACGATGCGTGGTGCTGGTATTTGTGAGACTATATTGCGTAGGTCTTCAGTAGAGACCACTTGGTTCGAGGGGATATATTATAAAGGTATGCTAATAATGATAATTTAATTAATTAATAAATACACACCCTACACATATTTTATTTAAAATCAAATTCTAACTGATTAAAAATAAATAATTGTATCAATGGGTTCATGAATATCGTGTTTTGCCTTTTATTAGTAAATCGCACATCTGCAAGTTAACTTATTTATGGCTAGCTCTTTTTCGGTAGGCATGAAACTCAAAATCTGCAAGTTAGATTCCCCCATATGTTCATAATTAAAAATCCCCGTGTTACGCCACTGGGCTGTGAAATTTAGAAACAGCAACTTACTGCGCTGTTAAATTTAATCCATCAGCAAATAGATTTAATGTGCGGTTCGTTATTTTGTGTAATTACAGTGAATTCAAAGGCAAATCTATGAACAAATTATCAGCTATTTATTCAATTTATGGTAATTTCCCGGGCGAATCTCTCTTTTGTTTCAGTGACGTAAAAATCTACGCTACTTGAGTTATTTCTTTTGTTATTTCGCTCCACTAACCTCACAATCTGATTTTGGTAATTTCACGATCTAAGGCTTATGTTCGACACTAAAACTGCCTGGAATCGGCTTCCCCGCGTCGAACTATCGGTGTTTGGTAAATTTCACGCTTCTAGTGCTAATATTTGCTTCCCAACTAACCTTGTAAAAATTCTTGCAGGCTGCGCTCGATGGGGGGCCAGATCTTCTCTCGGCGTGCAGGGACTGGCGTGCAGGTCTCGCAGGAGCTGGACGGGCTTGCAGCAGATGTACCCTCGTGCTCAAGAAACTGCCTGTGGCTGGTGAACGGGCTGGAACTCAAGCTGCGGGAGATCGCTCGGATGGGCCAACGATGCAAAAAAATTTATATCGTGGAAAACGTTGCCCACACGTTCACTGATGCACTAAACTGTGCTGAACACGATGGTATACTTTTTATTCTGCTATTTTAATTGTAAGTAGGTTACATTTTAAATAATTTGGAGACACAAATTAGCTTTGTTTGCAGATAATTTATTTCAATTGTTTTATGCCCAGTTCGTTATAAACAAAAACACATCAAAAATACAAAAAAACGGAAATTGAACTAATTCAAATTAAGTACTGTTACAATTAAAATGCTTAAAACTAATTACTTTCACAATAAAATCCTATTTATTAAAATTGTCCTTTCAATCTTGTAATTATTGTCTTTTAATGTCACTCACATTGCACAATTTAACTGTCCTTTCACTTAATTGTTGCTCTGACTAGTGGTTCATTTCGCGCACTTCCTCTCTAACTACTTGCAGTTCACTTAAGTGTCTACTTTTCTTCCACTTCTAAATTCCTGGTGTGAATTTCACCAAATTTTGAATGTCGTTGATCCATGTTACAATTTACCTTTAGATCTGTTATTGTGCTCTTTTGCACTGTATTTGGAACATTCTGTCCTTTATACCTTTATTTAAAAAGTTCATAGAACTGTACTTATTCAATTAAACTGATATGCAAATTTATTTAACCCGCATGTAATAAATCCCTTTGGTGATAGATTTGTTGAATTTTGATTGGCTTTACTTTGCACCAACCTCTTAATTTGTTAATTAATATTTCTGACTCTAATTTACAAATTGAGCTCTGCCTTATTGCCATTTAATTCTGAAGTAATTCATTTAATATCGGCAATGCTTTACCGATGTGGTTATGAATTAAAATTTCTAATGTGACTTCTTGCAGTTGCCTGCTTACCCCAGCTCTGTGCTTTATTGCTTTAATTATCTAAGGTGCAAGCAGAGTTGTGTAACAGGCTAAATACCATTTCAATATATCTCTCCTGTGATATACAACCTCATTTCGAGGTACCTATGGATCCTTTTGTTGAAATATGTTGCAAATATTAATTTTCTTAGTGTGTGTTATGGATATAGCCACTGCTTCTAAATTTGTAACTAGATTAATGTGTTGAGCTGTGATATTATTCTTAACATATATTGCATGTCCTGCTCCGTTTCTGTCCTTGTTGTAACAGGTGTAACATTTTAGCTTGCGTTTGTGCGTGTCTTTAAAATGAGTTTCTTGGAGGCATATTATTAAAGGCTGGTGTTCTGATAGAAGGTATTGTATTTGTTCTAAATGGGTGTAGTACCCATTTAGGTTCCCCTGAATTATCGAGTTGAATTTAAAAAAATAATGATAATAATAATTTAGGGAGGGCGATTCGCTACTAAGCAGTACTTGACTGTGAATAATCACTTTCTGTGTCCGAACGGTTGCCATCAATTCCCTCTAGTTGTTTTTGTATCTTATTTCTGATTTTGGTGCATTTTGTTTTCATGTGTCTTTGTGTAAAGTATGGGTAAAGTTGTGATAGCATTACAACCAGTGCGTGAACGTCTGATGTATACGTTTTAGCAACGCTTAGCGGGTCGGGTAATCCTTGCACGTTTTCAAAAAAGTCTGATATTTCTTCGAATGTTAGTATCACTGGTGAAGATTGAGATTCAATAAAATGCTTAATAAGTATCATGGATTCCTTAAGGCTGCTAATTTTAGGTTTTTTGACCTCACGTTCTTTCGGCTTTGGAAATAAAACTTCATTGGTTGGTTCCATTATAGGTGGGGTAGCTATTTCGGCTAAGTTTCTTTTTGGCAGTAAGTGTTTTGGGCCTTTTGGATCTATAGGATTTGATTGGGGTTGTAGATTTTCAGTATCTGCTTTATTGTGTGGTGGATCTATTTGGTTTTGGTTTTGGGTGGTGGGTCTTATGGTGTCGATTTCAATATTTTGTGTTGGGCATTTTGCAGCTATATGCCCAGACTGTTTACACACGAAACATGTTAACCTATCTTGGAAAAGGAATATTCGGTATGATGTGTCTTCGTGTGAAATCAGAATTGACGCTGGAGGTGAAATACTTTTATTTGGAGCTATGTAGACTTGTCTGCGGAAACTAAAAATATGGTTGTAATCTGGATTTGATGCTCCTATTTTTAGAAATACGATTGGGGAGAGTAATTTTAACCCTAGTTGTCGCAGTGCTTTTTCAATTACGTCATGGGGTATGGTGGGGCATACGTTTGACATTATTAATTTTTCTGATGGTGTTACTAATCTTCGAGCCTCAAGTTTTTGTCCATTAATCTCAATGTTACGGTGTTCTGTCATAACTTTATCAACAATTGTTGTACTCGATAAATAAACACAGATTTATTGTTAGAAATTCTTGATGAAAACAATATGTTTCTCGGTGATATTAATGAACCTAATGCTTCTAAATATTCTTGTAATTTGGTTCCATCTATTGATGGAAATATTATTGCCTGTTGTTTTGTTGGAAATCGGGAGGAATTTTGAGTGCTGACTGCTGTTGAGTAGATCATTGCAGTGGGTGAAGGTTGGGTTAAGATGTGGGAGCTTCTGTAGTCAGAAGTCCCTTCTTTGTCTAAGCTCATATTAGTTTATGGAGCGCGATTTCAAAACGACATGCCGCGCTTGCTCCGGTTCTGTGGTTCTTCTGCGCTGGCTTGTGCGCCGTCCTCGGCCGTATTTGTTGCCAGTGATTAATGGCCGATATTTATATACTGATTACTGATAAATTAAACAGCGAGTGGTTTTGTACTTACTGTACAACTGGTGTGAGCACAATATTATTTAAAGATTCGCTGTGCAGTTGTGACAGTTTTTTTTAAACGATATTAATATTGTTATTTAACGTTTATTTACAGCACTCCGGTCATTTGTTTGTTTACAAAACGTCAGGGCCGAACTGCCCCCTTTACGTTGATGTCACATTATGGTTATTATAACACCGAAAACAGTACTATTACAATGGAGTACATTATAACACAGTTTTTGCATTGTCATCTTCATATGAAAAACACTGAAACAGCCTACCTTGTTTCACACATCTGACAGATTGTCACATTTAGGAAATGTCAAAATTCAAAGTTTTTCTTTTTTTAATTCCTTTTACAATAAAGGAAGTATTGGGTTCACCCCAAAAATTCTAAATTGAGTTTTCAACAGATCTTCACGTTTTAGAGTCCCCTGAACCCAAAAAACATATTTTTTTCATTGGTCTGTCTATGTGTGTGTCTGTATGTGTGTCTATGTGTCTGTCTGTGTGTATGTGAACAGAATATCTCAAAAACCAAAAGAACTATGGCGTTGAAACTTCATATATAAGTTTTGTGTACTATGTAGATGCAACAGCAAGCTTTTGAAGAAAATCGCATAACCAGAAGTAGGTGTTTACTGTTGTGATTTTTCAGTGTTTTCGATTTGTTCAAAAACGGCTCTAACGATTTTTTTTCAAACATTTTTATTACATTTTTAATGTATATTGATGTGAGATAGGTTATTTTCCAGTTGAATACTTCTAAAATGGGTTTCTTTTGTTTTCCTATTTTAAATAGAACACCCGGTATATTATTACATTTTTAAATTCAGCTTAAAATTTGTCTCTTCAACTAACGCTCTATTTTGTACCGCTTTTGTAGAATTTGTAATTTTTGAAAATTTTTGGCTAATTATAAGATCACTGTAAAAGGAAGTTGTGTGCGTGTATCACACCAGATTTTTTTTGTAGGTATGAAAGTAACAAATGTGCACTAATAATTGTTGACAGAGCAGGCATTTTACCACCACAGTTAAACTTTATCCATGACATCAAGGTCAAAAATGAAGTAACATACCTGAGGCCCGTTTCTTAAACAAGAAAGATTGCGAGGAAGATATAAAAATAAAAAGTGCAATGGCAAAGTCAACTATGTCAAAATTAGCAAGAATTTCGAAAAATCATAAAATTAGCAAAACAGTAAACAGAGACTAATGCAATCACTGCTGAGGTCACTCCTGTTACAAGCTTAACACTGCTAGAAGTCAAGAGAAAATTCAAAGACAGAGAAACCTGGTGGATAATCATCAATACATGATAGCTATATGAGTCACGACGTTCGGAGAATGAACACCGACATAGAAATAGAAAATATATTTATTTAAATCTATTAAAAAAAACAGAAAAAAATTTATATCACACACTTACTATCAAGGTCAGTAAATTGATCCCCAGACCGGTAAGGTTTTTAAAAATAAAAAATGTGGATTAAAGCTTTTACAGAATGCCATCTTTCGGAAGAGATGTAAAACTATGGTTTCCATGATGTGTAGCATGTAAAAGATCACTTGGTAAAGTTGGAACTTCTTAGTATCGGCAAACTTATAGTAAGACTTGAACCATATGGTCATATCAGTCGTTGTCTTAAGGTACCTGGTATTCTGCATGCCTAGACCTGATCAACAGAAAACCAAAAATACACTTGCTGATAATGTTAAAAAGTGACAAGAACCATCTCTGCTTTTTTATGGTTTTGGTTCATTAAGTTGTTCTTCATTTATGCAATTTATTTAATATAATCAAATATTATAAAACAACTAAAACAAAAAAGATAATCTCTGAAACCTCTTTGTGGAGGTCTACTATTCAGGCTGTTTATTTGGGTATTTGGACACACTAAAATATTATAAATATTAAATTAAAAGCGTTTTGGGAAAAGGTCTATCCCTATTTTGAACGAAAGAACAAGTAAAATTATAAAAATTAACATTAAAAACCAAACAAAAATAGGTGGTGGTAGTTTTATACAGGGCATAATCGTTCATGTGTACAAAAATGTATCTCCTATTTATTCTTCATCGAAAAATGAAAAAACTTAATAATTTTAACTGTTAGCTTTGTTCTTTGCATTTAAAATTATAAGCAGTTTAAAATTGGCAACTTTGCAAGGGCAACATACGAACAAATCCAATGTACGACAAGAGACAAGTCACTATCTAGATTGCCAACACTGGTGTCATATTGTGAATATACTCGACTGTAATTTCATATTAAAAAAAAATTCTTTTATGAAATTAGAAGCCCAGAACGATCTGCAAATAATAAGGAACGTAGTTTTGGTACAAAATTAATAGAAAACCTCCAAATATACCCTATTTAACTTAATTTTTAACAGCAGTTTAAAGTCATCTGCTGAAGAATTTAGACAGTAGAAGCTAGTTTTAACTGTGATACTGATTTTTGTAGAATCTAAATACTCACAATTACACCCTGTATAATAGTTTTACTTCTCTCTGCTCAAAGTAAGCAATATTTGTAACGCTCTGTTTCAATTAGGATCTCCTTTCGGACCGCCTTATATCTAAATATTGTAGCAAAAGGAACTCTGGTTTATCGCATCAAGCGTCTGCCATTAGAGATAAGATACCTGCAGCTTTTCCTGTCGCAGCACGTTAGTGGGCATTAATTCCGAGTAGGCCACTGGAAAACAGTGGAATCGCTCGATTATTATTGATTTTTCACGAAGCACGCTTTGCGGATCTAATTGTTAGAGTAGGGTCAAGCCGTTCTTGTATTTAAACAAAAGCCGCTAGCGCGTTGGTTCCTCGCAAACGGGCGCAAACAGCTTGGTAAGAATGCTCATCTAATTTATACTAATTTCGATATTTAGGCTGACTCCTCTGCGCCTTTCAATAAACGAAAACCGCCGCGGCGTTGTTTTCTGCACAATCGGTCGTGAACACCGTTGGTAAGAATGCTTTTTCTAGCTCAATTTTGCTTACTAATTTCAATATTTAGGCCAGTTAGCATGAGGCTTATTCAGTCTCCCAATTTCGACTCTACAAGCTAGCCAGGAATTCCAGTATACCAGGCCGCCTCCTGCTGTAGTTAGCCGCTCCTTTGGGATTCTAAGAATTATGCAGCCAAATCTGGCTTAGAAGTCTTCTTGGACGAGATGCAACACACCAGGATTTCCACTTCCAATTGCTGGACATTAGCAATGAACTAAACTGTAAGTACATGCACTTCTCAGTGTTTCTTCGATCAACAAAGGCAATTGCCGCAACTATATCAATTCTTATTTAGGCCTTAGAGATTTAAACTGAAGCGTGTTTTATTACTCTTTTATTCAATCCACTACTAGCGCTAAAGAGCAAGAATTTAATCGTTTCCAAATTGCCGAAATAAGCATGTCTTGGGCGTAGTGCACATATGTCAATTGCGATATCACTTGGAAGTTGATTCCTATTCTTGGTTTATTTAATTAATAGGCAATGATCCTACAAACCTAAATTGTTGTCACTTAGCCTTAATGGCCTATGTATATCATTCACGTGTTACTGCAATTTTTGGGTTTGAGTAAATGCCCCTATTGCTGTTCTTTGTTTGTGTTCTTTCCGCAACACCTTTAGCTGTACGAGTATGTAGCGAAGCACAAAAGGTAGGTTGCGTAGTATTAATTAGCTAGTTTTGTCTTTTATGTTGTGAGTAACTACAAGGCGCCCAAATTTTAAAAATCCTACTGCTCAATTTTAAAGCCCGAAGCATTTTATTAACTAGTCGTTACACAACACCATATTCTGCCGAGAGTTAAAAAAGCTAGCCCAGGCTGTGTCAATTCCTCGTCTAAGGGAACGGTACATATTGTCATTATAGTTATAGGTACCAGGAGAGGCATTATAAACATTAAATAGATAATTGTAAATACAAAAGTATGTATTGTGGACATATTGGTAGATACAGAATTAATTATACTTAATGACTCATGAGTAGTTTGCTTTTCGTAATAAATGAGCGCTGCTAGGTATTATACAATTTTGCTGTGACTATTAAAAAGATTCAGAAAGTCGGATCGTCCATATTGCAATGTCATCGACAAAGATGCACTATCAAACATGTTTATGGCCACTGGTGTCTGCAGTTGCCGCATTGGTCATGACAGCGATTACTTTCAATGATATATTGTCGAATCGCCCAAAACGCTAACTCGGGAACATGGTCGACATTTTGGATGAGACATTGTAGAACATTTTGCAGAATCGTCAAAGTGCCGAACAAATTTGCAGTCGGCGTTTTGGGCCAAATACAAATTTCGGTTTGTGTACAGCTCCGACGCCATGCTCACAAACAATGTCACATCGGCTAGCGTCGTTCGGCCTTTTGGACACGAGTCGGCATCATGCTGTTCGGAAATTTGGTTATTTTCGGCAGAATGGCCAAAGTGCCGAACGATGTGCAATCGGCATTTTTGACGAATTATCTGTTCGGCATTTTGGACATTTTTCATTTTGCTGAATGGCCAATATCCGAATAGATGTGCAGTCGGGGTTTTGGGCCAATACAAATTTTTAGTGATGGGCATAGCCGGACAATTTTCATAACCAAATTATTTGCATTCGAATCATATTAATAACCGATTGATTATTTGAATAAAAATTCGAATCAATTTTGGCTCTCGATTCGTTTCGAAGAGTAAGCCGGTTTGCCGGTTGGCGGTTCACCGTCATCTGCATCGGCACCGTAACTTGCAGATACCAGAGGAACTCAGTTAATCGTTAATTATAATAATTGTATAAATGATTTTTATTTGATTTCTAAGGAGTTTAAACCATTGAGAATAGCTATATCAATACTAATCATAAAGAAATTATAAATATGCGAATACAAAGTATCTATTGAATCTATTTTTAGTTCCTAAAATTCTCTAATAGTCACCCTTCCCTTTTCGCTTGCACATCATACCGGTATATTTTCTTATTTCGCTTTCTGTTTATCCCTTATTAGGATTAATCAACCGCGTTTCGAAGCAAAAATTTAGGCCGTTATAAATTAATACCAACCTTCGGCAAATCTCATAGTCAGCAGAACGTTATCTTTAATAGGAACGGCTCCATAAATTTAACTCGTCGACTGGAAGTATCAAATGTCTTAATAACACCAACAAGCAGCCGCAGCCTCACTTGGGTCAATCAAGTACATATGTAGAAAAGGTTATATAAGTTATGAATGCCGTATTATTTACAGAATTTCGATCACTCGCAGGTCGCTGAGACGTGGCACGTAGTACGTATCAGGATGAGGTTATTTTTCATCCGAATGCTTGGAACGAAAACCGAGTTACACAAGTCATTTCAATAACCGGATAACTGGTTATTTTTGATTCGAATAAGCCCATCACTACAAATTTTGGACAAATTATTGGTTCGGCATTTTGTCCTGGACCCTAATGTATTCAACAACGTAAAATTAATGTTATTTATACGTGATTACCATACTGTTGCATTGTTACTGTGGTGGATGCATTTTTATAACTACTTATACTTAAAATACAGACATCTATCACATTTTTTGTCGATTTTTATCAATACATATGCATAATATCCATAATAAGCGTAACACTTGTTATATTACCCTTGAAATAATTAGTTTGCACCTATTAGCAAAACTTTAGTTTTTATCAAACTTAGCAGTGGAATTTACTTCGTCGCATCTCAATATTTTATTTTAAGATTGAAATACGAAACTTCTAATTGTTTTCTGGAGACAAAATACGAGTGGCATATTTCAGCAACAAATAACATCTACAAAGCTCACTGAGAAATACAACCGCTTGTATTATGCTATGTCACATGGGACTTGCGAAAGTAGTAACATAGCTACTTATTGTTCAATTGCAGTCTATTACACTAAAATTAACTCATGTCATCTTTATAGGTCATGATGTTTAAAACATTAAACCAAGAAATTGCTATACAAAAATTAAGTAAAGCTGCTCTGGGCATGATGACTTACTTGACGATTCTCGGAAACACATTGCAATCACCGAAACATGCTAAGGGTGTCATCAAAGCTGACTAATGGCTGCTGCAGGTGTCTTCTAGAATGCTGAGGGTTCCTTATAGAACATTCCATGTCCGGCAAAAGATCTCATGACTAAAAGCGATGTGTTAAGGAGGATTGAGAGTCACGTCGATCTTCAGATATTAACTACAACAAATAAACATTGATAATTAACAAATTTCCATGTTATTTACCTACATTAAACATACTTAGTTTACATTTCTTACTTTAAAATTTAAATCAGTTCTTGTAAATAAATAAATTTGTTACGTAATCCAGTGGTGTATTATCGCAGAAGCCCTAGCTTCTAGCTCAAAATTTCAGGGGGCGCCAAAATGGAATAACAAAATATTAATTCCTAGGCATATACCTACTGACAAATTGCAACCATAGAAAATAGTTTCTTGATTTTCGAAACACAGGAAAGTGTAAATGTCTTCCTCATTTAAATGAATAATTTCTGAAATGCAACTAGCCTACACATTTTAGGCGTTGTCCTGAGAACACCTGGAATATCTATCAATTTTTTTATGAATACTAACAACTTGTTTTCATAGCTGGCAATCGTAAAAAATATGGTCAATTACATAAACAGCAAATGCTTCTTTATTGGCCTTTATTTCCAATAAACGGAGCTGCACGCGCTATTGCGCAGTCTATCCTATTCAATTTACCACCATTTTTAGGCCTATTACGTAGGGCCATTCCGTTCTGTTACACACTTGTTACACAATCTCAGAAAACACAACATTTCGCATGACAGGAAGCAGAGGGTTCTTTTGTGGAGGAAGAAATAGGGAAATACCCGTCCTCTAAACCAAGAGGAACGTTCAGGTGGTGAGGTAGATGCTCACTGCTTTCACTGAACCGTTGAAAGGCTCCAAGAAGAGCCATCGCACTACTAATTGTCGACATGATCTAAAAAAAAAACACGTCAAAAAAGTCCCATACGATCAGCACGTCATCGTATGTGCCTCGAGATGCCAAATTTGAAAAACCTCTGCTCATCATTTTGCCAGTTTCCCCAATTTCCTAGATCAGTTCGATTCTCGATCTTACATCGATTTTTCGATTTTTAATCTCATGACTTCTGCCGAGTTAATGGTGTCACCGGTTTCATGCCAACAGAAGGCGAAAAATGAACAATGGTTGGCATCTCGAGACAACATCGATGACAGCAGATCACACGAAATACACCACACAAATATCACAAAAATACACACCACAAACTAACGTGTTGACAGGTACACAGTACAGTGGAGATCAATTTACTGACCTTGATAGTAAGTGTGTGATATAAATTTTTTCTGT
Source organism: Agriotes lineatus (assembly GCA_940337035.1). Taxonomy (NCBI): domain Eukaryota; kingdom Metazoa; phylum Arthropoda; class Insecta; order Coleoptera; family Elateridae; genus Agriotes; species Agriotes lineatus. The sequence continues at coordinate 18,393,084 of OW679203.1, read as the reverse complement.
TTTTTTAAAAGATTTAAATAAAAATATTTTCTATTTCTATGTCGGTGTTCATTCTCCGAACGTCGTGACTCATATAGCATTCATGTATTAATGATTATCCACCAGGTTTCTCTGTCTTTGAATTTCCTCTTGACTTCTAGCACTGTTAAGCTAGTAACAGGAGTGACTTCAGCAGTGAATGCATTAGTCTCTGTTTACTGTTTTGCTAATTTTATGATTTTTCGAAATTCTTGCTAATTTTGACATAGTTGACTTTGCCAGTGCATCTTCCTCGCAATCCTTCTTGTTTAAGAAACGGGCCTCAGGTATGTTACTTCATTTTTGACCTTGATGCCATGGATAAAGTTTAACTGTGGTGGTAAAATGCCTGCTCTGTCAACAATTATTAGTACACATTTGTTACTTTCATACCTGCAAAAAAAATCTGGTGTGATACACTCACACAACTTCCTTTTACAGTGATCTTATAATTAGCCAAAAATTTGATTTTTAATTTTCGAGCATTTGTCAAAAATTACAAATTCTACAAAAACGGTACAAAATAGAGTGTTAGTTAAGAGACAATTTTTTTCTAGAATTTCAAGCTGAATTCAAAAATGTAATAATATACCGCGTGTTCTATTTAAAATAGGAGTTAATAAAAAAAAACAAAAGAAACCCATTTTAGAAGTAGTATTCAACTGGAAAATAACCTATCTCTCATCAATACACATTAAAAATGGTGCCCCCATACTCCTAAAAAAGAATTTTAGTTCAGCTATAGACCGCTGGCGCTGGCGTTGCACTTCATCGTCCAATGAACAATACGTTATCACCTCCGCCGTATAAACACAAGCTTTGAACTCCAGAGGGCACCTTACTACTTCCACAAATTGGCAACGTCGATTGCAAATGATTGTGCGTTGAAAGCAAACTCTTTGCTTTGGTCTGATGAAAGCGCACTCGTGGTCGCGACACGTGAAAGCGGGGTTTTGTGGTGATAACAGTGTTTTGGCGCCATGATGAAGAGTTTGCAGTGTGTATTTAGCTTGATCGGTGTGTATGGCGACTTATGACCGCGTTTATTCAGCCATGATGCGGAGCACACGTATAATGAACCTTTGCAAAAAAAGCGGAATACACAAGAATGCTCAGTTTAAATAATTCAGACGAACCATCACTCTCTGACCACAATTATATAACCTTTGAACTGTCTCAACGGGAAGTAAGCCAAAGAGTTTACTACAACCCAAGAAAGACAGACGAGACCTATATAAACAAAAACTACAAGAGAAGATAGAACACCTAAAGTTCAGATCTCCCAATAAAGTAGTTTTAGACTCAAATGCTGACCGGTTAAAAGAGGCCATGATCGACTCCTTTCAAAGTAGCTGTCCTCTAATAGACCCAAGTCAGCAAAGAGCAAAAAACACACAAATTGGTGGAATAAAGACCTAGAAAAGACCAGACAAGAAGTCAAACGTCTGTTTAACAGGTCTAAAGCCACAAATAACTGGGAGAACTATCACAAGGCTCTCACAGACTATGGCAAAAAAATCAAGGCAGCTAAGATAGCAGCCTAGAAAAATTTTTGCCAGGAGGTGGAGACCGCACGATCCACAGCTAGACTCCACAAAATCATCTCAAAGCAAGCCATGAACCCAGTAGGCACTCTTAAAAAAGAAAGCGGAGAATACACTACAACGGAAGAGGAGACTTTATCTCTTTTGATAAAAACTCACCTACCCGGAGCAGTGGAACAACCTACTCTGGCTGAACCCAATCATACCCCTAGGAGGGAAGACTGGGAAACAGCTAAGAGAATAGTCAGCAAAGAAAGGATTAGATGGGCAACTAGCCTCTTCAGTCCTTTCAAGTCTGCTGGAAACGACGGCATACAACCCGTAATGCTGCAGAAAGGGATATATATATATACTGCTGAACCCACTCAAAGACATGTTCCAAGCAAGTCTTGCCTTGGGCTACATTCCCCAGGCCTGGAGGGTGACTAAAGTAGTATTTATCCGTAAGCCTGGTAAGAGCAGCTATGCAGAAGCTAAATCTTACACACCTATCAGCCTAACGTCATTCCTCTTTAAAACGTTGGAAAGATTAGTAGACAGATACTGGAGGGAGGAAGCCCTAACTTCACTCCCGATTCACAAATATCAACATGCTTACCAAACAGCACTAAAGATAACCGAAGAGTGGTGTCTAGAGAATAATCTTAGAATTAATCCCAGCAAAGCCACTCTCATCGCTTTCACTCGTAGAAAGAACATCACAAACAGAATGAAGATAAAACTGTTTGAGACAAATGTCAACGGGGAGAACGAGGTTAAGTACTTAGGTCTAACCATCGATTCCAAACTAACTTGGAACTCCCACTTAGACAAAACAATCACCATGTGCATACAAACATTAGTTATTGGAAAAAGAGCCATAGGTAGTACGTGGGGGCTCAAACCGGAACTGACCCTCTGGCTGTACAAAACCATGGTTCGACCAATAATTTCATATGGACTAATCGCCTGGTGGCCCAAAATAAAACAAGCAACTGCGATCCACAAAATCAGCAGAATACAATATCTAGCTAATCGGTGCATCACTGGAGCCCTTAAAGGCACCTCAGAACAAGCACTGAATGCTATTTTAAATCTCCCACCTCTGCACATCTTCTTGGAAGGTGAAGCCAGAATGGCAGCGTACAGATTACAAAGTACTGGTCACTGAATGACCACAGCTAATAATCTAGGACATGGCAAGATCATGTCACACATCAACAACCCAATATTAGAAATGGGTTCTGATCTTATAATCAAAGCCTATGACTTTGAAAAGAACTTTACTGTACACACAAGTTGGAATCCGGACCAACTACCAACTCCAACAAATAAGAACATCATTTTTTACACTGATGGATCTAAGTTTGAAGGGGGTACAGGCTCCGGTGTGTACAGTACTAATCCTAGAACCAACGAAAAAGTCAGTCTAGGAAAGTTTTGTAACATCTTTCAGGCTGAAGTACAAGCTATTAACGTATGCACAAACATCAGCATAGAAAAGAATCTGCTCAATCGAGACATACACTTTCTCTCAGACAGTCAGACAGTCATGCTTTCAGTACTTCATCGAGACTAGTCAAGGAATGCAAATTCAAACTTCAAACCTTAAGCCAGGGAAATACAGTAAAATTATGCTGGATCCCAGGTCACCAAGGTATTGAAGGAAACGAAAAGGCGGACAAGCTCGCAAAAGAAGCAGCCCGTAATGCAATGACCGGTCCAGAACCTGGTCTAAGCATTCAGAAAAACCAAGCTCGCTCAGCCATTAATGAATGGGTCAATACCGCACACCAACTAAGATGGAGAAACTACAATCAAGCAACACACTGCAAAAGATTGCTAAAAACTCCGAATCCACAAACCACCAAAACCCTGTTGAGACTGAACAGAACTCGAATCAAGCAAGTAGTCAGTCTAATAACAGACACTGGAGCATTCAGAGAATTTATGCACAGGATCAATATCTATAGAGATGAACCTGTTTGCAGACTATGCCAAGAGAATGATGAAACAGCCTATCATATTCTCTTTGAATGCCCAGCATTAGAGCGTAAAAGACACCTAGTAGGGGACATTGCAAGTATAGTAAAAGATACGGATGTCGGCCTGCTAACTTGAAAACTCCCGACAGTACAAAAAGCCCAAAGGGCTGACGTGCGCATGTCAGCAAAAGGCAGTCGTGGAATCTAAATCTATCTAAAATCTAATCTACCTGATACTGTTACAAACACCACATGATACAAGAGCAGTGACTCTAAAGCTTTAGTTTCAGCTCTGACTTTAGTCAGAACATAAATCTCCAAATTCAAGTCGCGTAAATTTCCAAAATAGGCATTTTTGAGATTTTTTTAAAATATTCGCTTGTAAACGAGATCTTCTTATACAGTGTGTCCCAGGATAAGTGAAAGAAGAGGTGTAAATGAAAAACAAATTAGTTGAAATTTGATGTTTTAGGGGCCAGGCCTGCTGGATTAGAAACTATTTTTTTAAATTTTCATTTTTGAAAGATCAAGTAGGAATTGACATGAGCGATAAATTTATTTCCTGCGTAGGTAAAGTGCATTTTCAGTAAATGATATCTAAAAATGTTATTTGAATAAGCTGTTCAGAATTAAATGAGGTCGTGTACCAAATATCAAATCAATCGGACTACGTTGATGTTTTTCTATTTTTGCTCTAATTGCGTTTCATTTTTCAGTAACAGATATCGAAACCTTTTACTAGATACAACTGCTCAGAATAAAAAATGAGGCTCGTATACCATATCCTAATTCAATCGATTTATCATGTTTCATATAGTGAAATAATAAATTAAATCAAGTAGGTTTGTCATGAAACAAAAATACTTATAATATGCCGATTGATTCATAATTTGGTATACGAATATGATTTTTAATTCTGAACAGTTTTATCTTGCAAAAGGATTTGCTATTTTTGTTACGAAAAACTGACTTTATTCATTGAGAAAAAAAGCAGCAAAAATAAAAAAACATAAGTTGGCCGATTTATTTGAAATTTAGAACATGGTAATCACTTGTAAATTTGAATAACTTTTTAAAATAAAATTTATCGATTAGATCTACCGAAAATACACTTTACCTACGCAGGAAATAAATTTATCGCTCATGTCAAGACCTACTACATTTTTCAAAAATGAAAATATGTCAGAAAGTATTTCCTAATCAATTAGGCCTGCATCTTAAAACATCAAATTTTAACTCGATTTTTTTTTCATTGACACCTTTTTTTCACTTATGCTGGGACACTGTATTATCCAAAAAGTCACCAACTGGTACAGAAAGCAACGCAGGGAAGATTCTGTAATACAAAAATATTATTCTGTACATACGACGCATCAAAAGATAATATGCTTCCACTCTAAAATGCCAAATATAAAATCACAGATAATAAAAGCCATATGTGACCTCCGAAAATGCGGCAACATCGCTGGAGGTACCAACGCTTTGGCAGTCTCCTCTTTCTGTATATATAATGGAGGTGGTTTCACACCTTCTACGTGCCAGTATATGACACTTTTTAAAATGAAGAAATCATTTCCCCTCTTTTGAAATTCTCTACCCTGACATCCCCCTTATTACAAATGTATAATTTTTTTTAGAATAACTGGAAAAGGAAACCCGGAGGTCAGGTCGCCACTTTCGTTTGCCGGAGGTGACAGCTTAAGGCCCCTTTCAGACGAAACGACTTTTCGCCGTGCGCCGTGTACGGCACAGTGCCGTGCATTTGAAGACTATTGATTCATATGGAGCCTTTCATACGAGACGGCCACGACTTAAGCCGTACACGGCCGCCGTAAACACCACGGCGTTTATCAAGCTCGGACACGGCGCCGTGCCGTACACGGCGTCTTGATATACATTGTGGTATATGGAGCCTTTCAGACGGAACGACTTTCCGCCGGTGAGATGGCGTCTCTCACATTGGTATTTCGTCTAATGAGTTGTTCTTGCACTTTATTCGAATGTTGCTTATTAACATTCTAATGTAATTGAGTCATTCTCAGTCATCTATTACACAATACGGGGTGTTTATAAATCGTAACATCGTTCATAATAGAGATATTGAAAAAACGTCGTTTTGTTTTAAATACCAGTACGTAGCCTACAAATTGTAATCTAATTTAAACCATGACCTTTTATTTTTGCGTACTGATACACGACTTTGGTATTTTTAATGGAACACCCTGTACATTTTTAAATATTTTAACTCAGTGCTGTGGTAGTATGCTTAAAATAAATTTTGGAAAGTTATTATTTTGTTTTCAAAAATTCCCAAATTAGTCCATGACACCTAAAATCACTGACAATCGAACAAAAAATTCAAAAGAAAGTTTACCTGGCTCTCCTCAGGGACGAATTATCGCAGCACACGTACTAAAACAATTGAAAACTATGTTTCTTAAATGAAATAATTATGTTCGCATTATATTTAAAATAAAATAATTTTTTAAAGGCGAAATGAAATGGCGAATATGGATCATCGTTGGAAAGTTTTTTGTTGTTGTTTTCAACTGTTTAATGAAACTCATATTGTTCCATTTAAAAAACAAAGTTTTAAATGGTTTAGTGCGTTTGATGCGATAATTCGGCCATGAGGAATATTCGGAGCCAAGTGGAGTTTCTTTTGCTTTCGTTGTTCGATGTTTAATAATTTTATGTAAGTCATGGCCTACTTGAACTAAATATTTTTTTATTTTAAAAAAATAATGAGTTCTAACATTATTGTTTGAGCATTTTTCAAAG
>OW679203.1:18017116-18386754 GCA_940337035.1 Agriotes lineatus | reverse complement strand
CTCGGCTCTGTTCACTGTTAATCTCTAAAAATCCTGTTTTTTAACTCTGATTTTATCACCTGAATTAATCACAGAATAACACAGTACCTCATACATTCTATCTGTGATATAATTAATTAACAAAAATTACACTAGGCGTGGATGCTTCATCTGCGTTGAACAATTACTTAAACAATAAACGCAGACGACCCGTTAATTAATATCAGAGTCTTTTTAGGCAATCGTAAATTCGCCTTGATTTACACGTGTTTGCAGCTCATGAATTTTCACTGTATATTACATATATGTTTGCGAATAAAATAAATTTCCTCTACATAATTATGTAATATGAAAATTATTTGACAGAAGTAAATTTGATGTTTTAAATCTTTTGTTTTGACCTCTCAGAAAGAATATATACCTCACGGCAACAATTGATCCTTAAATAATTTCTCAATGTTAATTTTGCCATGTCTGATAGTCACTCAGACACACTGTATAATAATCAGGGATTTAAATACTAGGGTTGAAAATGTGTAACGCCCCGTTGTATTTTGGCGTTCCTTTAATTGCGCTTTTACATTTTTGCTTTCGCATCTCTAAAATTTAATAGCAACGTTCGCATCTTTATCTTTCCAAGCATTGCCGCGAGGAAATTTCAATTTTCAAATGTACAAACTTGGCGATGTTTAATTGTCTTCTGTAAACAAACTGAATCTTCACTCAATCTTCCTCATACACGTTCATGGAGATGTGCCGTAATACAATTTCTAGAGGTTTTGGCCGTAGAACACCTGCGTTAATTTGTCAGCCGCATTCCTGAGCTGCAGATATAATTTTTTGGCTGCTTTTCACCTATGAGAAACCCATGTCGCAGTGTTCCAGAACACCGCAGTAAGTACATGCTACTTTTGCTAAAATTCAGTGGATTTGTAATGATGATACAGGCAATTATGCCAGTGATAGGTCAGGTGATTCAGTTCAATTTTATCAGCTTGCATAGCCAGTGATCAGACTTATGTCAGTTCAACCGCTGGAATGTTTGCATGGCAATCTAGATGTCAATTTATTGTAATATTGAATATTATTTGTTTGTTATTGTAGAGCGATAGGTTTTACCTAATTTGTTTTTGTTAAGTATATTTCTGGGTCTTAATGAGCTTCATGTAGTTTAATTACGATTAATTATATTTCCCGCCTTTTTACGTAATGATCAGATTAGTAGTACCTCTATTTTCCACTTGAGTGCAGCACAATTGAAAGTAAAATCTTTCAATGTCACCAACTTTGTGTACAATATCTCATTACTCTTTTTGTGCTTGAGTGAAGCTGACGCCGCGTGTTTAAGTGAAAACGAAACCACGTGTTTTGAGGTTAAAAAAAGTGTAACAATAGAAGAAAATGGGTAAAAGAAACAGGGAAGATAGTCCTGGGACGTTATCCAGGAAATTAAAAAAGTTAGAAGAAGAGATGGCTTGGCTCAGGAGATCCAGGGATCGAAATTCGGCCTCCAGGGACCGCAATTCAGCCTCCAGGGAGCGAAAATCAGCCTCGAGGGCTCATTCATCACGCTCTCCCTTCCGGGGGTTTTCACCGCAGAACCGCACTAGGTCATCACGTAATTCCAGGTCGTCCTCAAGGTTGCTAGTGGTTTCAGACGATGAAAAATTGGATGGACCTCTGGACAAAAGTCCAGGTAAAACTGCCTTATAACCTAGCCCAGCTGGCGCTAAGGTTATCATGATTTGTGTAAATCATGGCTATCCTCGAGTCTTAATGCAGTACACGTTACCTAGCTAGGAACATACGCTCGTCCAACTAAACCTAGTCCAGCTGGCACTAGTATTTAGCATTTTCACACCTTGTAAAAAATCTGGCATCATAATCGGCTCCTATCGAGCGCCTTTCCTTTCAGTAGTAATCAGCTGATTACCGTTTCAAAAATCGTTTAGCCCAGCGGGTGCTACTACACTTTGAAATGCAGTTAGTAGGCTTATACAACACGTTTTCAGCTAATGCTCCTAGCTAGGAACACAAATAGTTTGTCTGTTGTGTGGGCTACCTTGGCGCATTCATATTGACTAAATAAATTACTCTCTTAGGATGTACATTGGAAAGAGCCGAAACAACGGCAGCAATTTTGCAGCCAGATGTCTTATCCGCACTGGGAGAGCCAGTAGAAAAACCAGCCTTGTTGGGTCCGGAAATTCACCCCTCCCTGGCAGAAATTTGGAAGAAAATTCTCCAGTCAGGTTTAGACAACAAGGAAGAGGTGCTAGCGAAGTGTCCAATTCCGGAAAACCTCCAAGTCTTAGCAACACCAAAACTGAACCCAGAAATAAAGGTTGCATTATTGGAATCTTCCTTGCAGAGGGACGCCCGCTTAGCTGAGGTCCAAACAGTAATAGGAGCTAGCTTGGCTGGGCTAGGCAGAGAGTTAACTCTGCTTCTATCGAGTGAAGTGAACCATATAAATCTCGCCAAAATTGAGAGCCTTAACAACATCGCTCGGTTGTTGTGTGATGTCCATCATACCCAATCTATCTCAAGAAGAGCTCTTATAAATGTAAGCCTGAATATAGATAAACAATTGCAGGAGTCATTAAGCAGTGCTCCTATTGATACCTGGCTCTTCGGGGAAGAGTTAGGCAACCGTATCAGTAAGTTTAAAGACTTACAACGATCATCGGCTGATCTAAAACCAAGACCGAAGGCAGAGACCTCGCAGAGGCCAAGTAATAACACGAGACGCCCAGAAAAACATTTAAACTACAGGAGTCTGCCTCGACAAGCTTCGCACCAATACCCTCGTCAAGGCAGACACCAACAACAGTCTCGGACCAACAATACAAGAGTTCAGAACCAGAAACCGTCCAACTTCAATTTCAAGAGCAGGAACAACAGAGTGCACAGACATCATTAGTAAGCATACATGCAGGAAGATTATTTTTTTTCCAGTCTCAATGGCAAAAAATTACAGGCGACCCAGTCATAATTCAGTGGCTGCTAGGGTATAAAATTCCGTTTGCTAGAACAGTGGTTCAGATAGCAAAGCCTAAGGAGAAAAATTGGTCGCATAAGGAATTTTTAGCCGTTTCTGACTGTATAAATAACTTTATTAAACTCGGAGCTATTTCGAAATGCAAGGAGGTAGAAGGCCAATTCATTTCCCCCATTTTTCTGGTTAAGAAGCCAGATGGTTCAAATCGGTTAATATTAAATCTCAAATTACTGAATAGGTTTATTAATACAGAACATTTTAAAATGGAAAACCTTAAAAGTACAACTAAAATTGTTTCACGAGGTTGTTATATGGGAACTATAGATCTTAAAGACGCATACCTTGTTATCCCTATTCACAAGTTTTTTAAAAAATATCTCAGATTTATATTTAACTCGACCCTGTACGAATTTAATGCTCTACCGTTTGGTTTGTCGACAGCCCCGTTCGTATTTACTAAAATTATGAAGCCGGTAGTGGCTCATCTGAGAGCGTTAGGGTTCATTTCTATTGTGTACTTGGATGATTTTATCTTAATTGCAAGGTCCTTCGAGGAATGTCTAAAGAACATAAATTTCACAATCAATCTCCTTGAGGAACTAGGATTCATTATTAACTATCAAAAGAGTAGCTTAACACCATCACAACGGTGTAAATTTTTGGGATTTGTAATTGACTCCCACCATATGAGGATCGAATTGCCAGAAGAAAGACGAAAAATCCTCCGTAATCTTGTTCAAAGGATGAGCAAAATATCTAGTTGTCAAATTAGAAAATTTGCGGAAATGTTAGGCTCCTTAGTTGCGGCATGTCCTTGCAATAGAATATGGTTGGGCTTATACTAAGCTTCTAGAAAGAGAAAAATTTCTAGCTCTAAGAGATAATAAACATAATTTTAACGCAAATATGAAAATTAACCCGTATATTCAACGAGATTTTCAATGGTGGATAAATAAGATTCAAACAGCTAATTGTCACATAAGAGATTTCAAATTCGTGTTAGAAATTTTTTCAGACGCTTCTGGCATCGGTTGGGGTGTTTTTTGTAATAATGAAAGTTCCCAGGGTGTCTGGTCTCACGAAGAAGCCAACCAACATATTAATTATCTTGAGTTGTTGGCTGCGTTTTTCGGAATACAATGCTTTGCAAAGGATAAAAGAAATTGTCAAATCTTGCTGCGGATAGATAATACGACGGCAATCGCGTACATAAATAGAATGGGGGGTATTCAGTTTCCAAAACTGGCAAATCTCGCCAGAAAAATTTGGGAATGGTGTGAACTTCGAGGAATATGGATCTTTGCGTCATATATACCTTCCAAGAACAATGTAGAGGCGGATTCCGCTTCACGAACGTTGAGACTGGAAACTGAATATGAACTAGCTCCTTTCGCTTATAAAAGGTTAATTCAAAAGTTTGGTGTTCCAGAGATTGATCTGGTCGCATCAAGAATAAATAAAAAATGTCCTAAATATTGCTCTTGGCTAAAAGACCCAAGTGCATTTGCAGTAGATGCGTTTACACTGTCTTGGAAAAATGTAAAATTCTACGCCTTTCCCCCCTTTTCTATCATACTAAGGGTATTACGGAAAATTCGACTTGAGGGGGGCGAGGGCATAGTAGTAGTCCCACTATGGCCAACACAGCCATGGTACCCAGTATTCCTTGAATTGTGTAAACAAAAGATTATTTTTAAACCAAGACATAAACTACTAGTTTCTGTTGACAGGAAACCCCATCCTCTACGAAAAAACCTTTCCCTGGTGGTGGGATACTTATCCGCAAGGCGTTTCAACAACAACGAATGCCAAGCGAAGCTATAGAGATCGCAATAAAATCCCTAGCACCCGCCTCAATCAAACAATATGATACGCGCCTTAAAACCTGGTGGAATTATTGCTTGCAACATCATAAGGACCCGTATGAAAGATCTGTAGAAAACGCACTTAATTGTTTAGTTCATTGGTTTCAGAATGGAGCATCTTATGGATCACTTAATTCCATGCGCTCTGCATTGTCGTTGATTTTGGGCCCAGAGATTGGATCTAACCCAATGATTAAAAGATTTCTTAAGGGAGCATATAGATCTAGATCCTCTAAACCTAAGTATATGTTTACCTGGGACCCAGCTATTGTTTTACGTTACATCGAATCACTAGGTCTAAACGAAAAGATGTCCTTGGAATTATTAGGGAAGAAGTTACTTACCCTATTAGCCCTTACGACGGCACATCAAGTACAAACATTCTCCCTTATAAAAATTGATAATATTTCTGTAAAGCCAGGTGAAATACAGATCTTAATACCTGATATAATAAAGACATCAAATCCGGAAAAATTCCAACCTATCTTAAGACTTCCCTTTTATAAGGAAAAGGGTAATGTTTGTGTCGCAAGAGCATTACTTCAGTACATGGACAGAACAAAGAATATTAGATCAAATAATAATAGTCTATTTCTAACCCACAGAAAGCCTCATGGAAAGGCTTCAAGCCAAACAATTAGCCGATGGATAAAGGAAATACTCGGTAAAAGTGGAATAGATATTAGTAAATGCAAAGCGCATTCAACAAGGCACGCTAGTACATCGGCAGCAAATAAACTAGGAGTTAGTCTCGATGAAATTCGAAAAACTGCAGGATGGACAAAAAACTCCCTAGTATTTGCAAAATTTTATAATCGCCAAATAATAAATGAAAACTGCTTTGCTGAGACAATATTAAATTTAAGTAAATAAAATAAGCATAAGGAAACTGTTGTAAACTGTGTTAGTACGTTAATAAAGGACTGTTTTATATCCCCAACTTGTAAGATACTTTAAACATCTACCAATCTGATCATTACGTAAAAAGGCGGGAAATATAATTACTGATTAAACGAACTTACCTGGAGTGAAGTTCGATCATAATTATATGACCGCCTTTTTACGTAATGATCAGTCCCACCCAAACAGATTATGATCACACTGTCAACCTGAACTCAGTTCAATCGTCTATACCCTCCCTATAACAATTTGGGGACCCTCAGCTTTAAAGATAATGAGATATTGTACACAAAGTTGGTGACATTGAAAGATTTTACTTTCAATTGTGCTGCACTCAAGTGGAAAATAGAGGTACTACCAATCTGATCATTACGTAAAAAGGCGGTCATATAATTATGATCGAACTTCACTCCAGGTAAGTTCGTTTAATCAGTAATAATTGTAACAATGTCTGGTGAAATTAAATTTTACTTACTATTACTGGTATATTTCTTGTTTATCTATACTTACAACCCATCATGAACGTGGTGGCTGTATTTTTTTAAATTTAGGTTGTGAAATAAGAGGCATCCAAGGTAGGTAATTTGATTTGTTAGCTAGACTTGTGTTTTAGTTGTGAATAACGATTGGCGTCTGTTTGTATAGAATTTGTTTTTTTTTAACCTTAAAAACCGCTACCTGGTCCTTATTCATGCCATATTCTGCCGAGGGTTCGAGCTAGCCAGGGATTTATTCATCCCTCGTTTAAGGGTGGCACAAATGAATGACACCAAAAAGAGTGAAAGTACAATGGGAGAGTTTAAAGAAGAAAATATTAAAAATATAAATGGATATAGTAGTAGTTGTTAATACTCTTTTCCAACACACAGAGATACATAAATACACTGCACAGATAAAAATCAGAGTTTAGTCCAGTCACTATGTCATTTTTGCTTGAAAGTGAAGGGAAATTTGAAATTTCTTTTTTGGGGTATTGGTGAGGTCCAGCAAAGCTTAACTTCAAGTTGTCGACCAAAATTTCCTATGTGCTATTTCCGCTATCTTGATAAATAAGTGCGTTTGATTTTTTTGTGATAAATCGGTTCCCGTTAACACTACATGAAAATAATGTAGACATCTTTGTAAGAATTTTGAATGTTCTACAATTTATGTTCTATTACTTTTTCGCGTAGGAGCAATATTTGTCGAGATATCGAACGCGAAAGGAAAGCGTGAAAGGGTCGAGATTTTTTTTCGAGCTTCTGAGCTTGTGTCTCATTTCTCTTTCTATTTAGCGAAAAGGTAGCCATTATCAAACTTGTAGAGGTTGAAAACAGCTTCAATTTGACCTATTATAAATTGATATGCGACTAAAATTACGACTTGTAGAGCGGGCCAAAGTTGTCAAGTTGGCGCGTAATTTTTATTTTATGTATCGTACTATTACGTAGATGACAACAAATTTCATTGCATTATTGGAATCATTATATTTCATCAAGTAGATAGTATACAGCATTATATGTATATTAATAATAATAAAAATAATAATAATAATAACGAAGGTCTTTATTAAATTATTACAAAATTACACAGAAAAAATATTGACTAAAACGTAATATTGTCTTGGGCAAAGTTCAACTTGATAGAAAAACAGATCTAACCGCTGTTCTTCCACTTAACCCGGTGAAAAAAAATAAAAGAAAACAAAAAAATCCAACGATCTACGCTTTGGCGCCAGGCGAAATATTAAGCACAAAACAGCTATGGCGGTGTTTAGTGATATAGCAATTTATTAAGTGTGTTATTTTGACCCTAATAATTAATTCATTGATATTTATCCATAAAATTTTGAAAAATAGCTTAATTAAATTTTGACGTACAATAGTCTTTTACTACATTTGGTAACAAATTATAGCATTTAGTTATTCTGTAAGAAAACGATCACTTGAAAAATTTTGACTTATGTTGACGTGGGGTCAGCGTTCCTTTAAATCTTATATTTAAAGTATGTACATTGGTTCTAAACTTTATTTTGTTGTATAAGTAACTCGGTGATCTACTCAAGATGATCTTGTGGAAAAGACATGCAGAAGGAAAGAAGCGCCTTTCTTTCGTATTAAGCCAGTTTGAATCTTTCAGCTTATAAGAGATTCTTTCATATTTTCGTATTCCAAATATGGGGCGTAAACATGAGTTTTGAATCTTCTGAATTCTAGCAACATTAAAGCTACTTAAATTCGAATGATAAACAACATCACAATAATCAAAACAGGACAAGATTAATGCATTACACAAAACGATTTTCACATTTACACTTAAAAATTGTATTTTGATAAATAAGTTTCAAGGAACTATATGACTTTTGCACACATTTTGAAATATGTTTAGTAAATTTAAAATCATTATCAAGATAAAGACCTAAGTTTTTGACATCATCAGAAACTGGGCTTCTATCCTGGCCTACTAATAAATTTAATTTATTAGAAATTTCTAAACCAATCTTCTATAGCAGAAACGTCAAAAATAACAATTTACGTATTGGCTACTTGAAATATAACGATTCTCATGATGCAATGAAGTTTATTATGCCATTTATGTAGTAGTACGATACATGAAATAAAAATTAAGCGCCGACTTGACAACTTTGGCCCGCTCTACAAGTCGTAATTTTAGTCGCATATCAATTTGTAATAGGTCAAATTGAAGCTATTTTTAACCTCTACAAGTTTGATAATGACTACTTTTCCGCTAAATAGAAAGAGGAAAGAGACACAAGCCCAGAAGCTCAAAAAACAATCTCGACCCTTTCACGCTCTCCTTTAGCGTTCGATATCTCGACAAATATAGCTCCTACGCGAAAAAGTAATAGAACATAAGTTGTAGAGCATTCAAAATTCTTACAAAGATGTCTACATTATTTTCATGTAGTGTTAACGGGAACCGATTTATCGCAAAAAAATCAAACGCACTCATTTATCAAGATGGCGGAAATAGCACATAGGAAATCTTGGTCGACAACTTGAAGTTAAGCTTTGCTAGACCCCCCAAACACCCCAAAAAAAGAATTTCAAATTTCTCTTCACTTTCCAGCAAAGACCTTATTTTTGAACATAGTGACTGGACTATAATAAGAACCGTCGAAGCGAACAGATGATAAAAATAGGCTTTGACCGCTATTTGATAGAAGTAAGAATAAAAGGGAGACATAATTGCAATAAAAATTCAGCAAAATGTTTAGGGGCAAGTTGGAAAAGAAGTAGAGCAAGATTGAAGCAAAGAACTAAATGAAGACCTGGAAAATAGTTCAAAAGTGTTTAAGGACATTACGGCGGAAGCAAAGGTATGTAGACTGGTACATTATTTAAGTAAAAGAAGACAAACACCATGGTGTAATGAAGAAATCAAACACAATCTAACGAGGATTTGCAGATAATAGAAGTTTCATCAAAAGGGATCTTATGGCCACATCGCGTTGGTGTTCGGCGATGCCTGATAATGAAACAAGACCCGATTTGAGACAGTGCTAGTGTTCAGAGATATGAGCTTTTACTGAACGTCCTGTTTCACCAATATATATAGCATTGCAAGAGCAAGGGACACCATAAACACCTTTAGATGACGTGTTTAATTTATCTTTTGGTAAAGGAAGAACCTGTAGGATTTTGCTCAGGGGTTTGCATGCTGTTTTGATGTTTTGCTTTCAACGAAACTTTTCTATGCGATCGGTGACTTAGTGGATATAGGAAAGAAAGACTTCTGCCCTTTCAGGTGCCAGATTGGAACTTCCGGTCCTCTTTTACCCAGTTCTTCCATGCTTTCCTATCCCTTGCCAAAATTTTCATCTCTGCTTTTGTTTTCCCCTTTGATCTTCCTATGTCCTCTATCTGGTCCATCCATCTTCTTCTTGGTCTACCTCTTCTCTCTCTAATCAGTTTTATCATTTCCATTATTCTTTTTGTTAGTTCTTCTCTGTTCATTCTTGTGATGTGCCTGTACCAGTAAGAGCTTTCCGAATATGGTTCAATTCAGCGTGGACATTATGGGGTTGGAATATGGAAACACCCCGTTGTACAAACGAATTGATAATGGAAAGTGTTTGTCTAGAATGATGTGGGGAATCGGCATGTAGATACCGGTCAATGTGTACCAGCTCATATCAGGGTGTTTAGTAATATACAATTTTAAAATTCCAGGAATTCAAAAACCATTTTAGTAAAATTCCCGGTATTTTCACACTACTCCGCCATAATTTTGTTAGCTTCACGTACGCTGTGGTTGTCAACTTGTCATGAAAAGACACAACATTACACCAGACACCATGCGCGTGTTTTGGGTCTTGTTAAGTCACGCTGCTTGACATAAATTGAACTTACTAATATTACGTACGACGCTAACAGTCTTATATCTTTTTACGTTAGGTTAGTTCTATTTGAAATAGCGCTAAGAGATCCAACCACAATTGCAACATTGTCAATAGATGTTGTAATAAACCAATGCGCAACTATGAGCAAGTGGGACACGGCCAGATAACGGGGATTTACCGGCTGGTATTACGTCATTTGCTGATTTGGCATTTCACATATTATATGTATTCCTGTAAACTGTTGGCTTTTTATTACCATTGGTGTTTGCATTTGTAAGTACAACATTTTAGGTGTCAACGAGCTGACCTCAACAATATTAGTTTTCCCTAAGCTGACCTCAACAATATTAGTTTTCCCTTAGCCGCACTGACGATGTGAATAGAACCTTATAGCTCACCGACTGTATAAGCTAGCAAACCAGGGCATTTTAACGTAAAAATTGCACATTTCAGGTTCTTTGCGATATTTGGAAAACTAAACTCTTTTTAGGAGAAATCACTGCTACCAAAAATGGCGCGAGATTCTGCTCTAAATTATTTTAAAAATGATAACACTGAAACAATTACGCATCATGAACTGGCTCACCTGACTTTCGTACTCCCCGTCTTCCGGATCAGCCTGTTCAACAGCGCCCGCCTCCAACAGCAACCGCAACACCTTCTGGTCAGTGGGCAGAAACGCCCCGAAATTCACACCTGCCATTTCGTTGCCCTCCAACAAGCACTCCTCCACATTCGCGCCACTCGATATTAACCACAAAACTATTAACGTATGAACATCTAAAATGTGTTTGTTCGAATCGCAGTTGGCATTGACGCTCGACCCGTTTAAGTCGTTAGGAGCGTTGTCGAGCTTCTGAACGGGAAACCCAGACAAGTCTTTGTTTAACAATATGTTGGCGGAGCCTTTCAGTTTTTCCTTATCGGTTTTATTTCTATCCTTATTTATAACTCCATAAATCGGGGTTTTCGGCCTCCTATCAGAACAGGGACTTGAGAGCGGAATATTTTCGTACTTTTCAGAATTGGTATCCATGTTGGCGTCCTTCAGGTGAAGCTGCTCGATGTTGAGATCGTTGGGCTCTAAATTGTTCTGCTGCGTGCTGGCTTCCGTGCCAATAAAGCTCGTGTCCAGCGTTTCCATGCCACAATTCAAGTCCTTTTCATAGTTATTCTCGTACTTGGCTATGTTTTGCAAGGCCTTCAGATCGGAGTACACCTCAGATGCGCTTTTCTCGAGCGAACTCTCCCCATACGTGAGATTCTGTCTTTCCTTATTAAATTTGTACACTAAATTGGGGCACTTCTTACTGGGAGCCTCCGTTAAATACTGTTCCATCCGCGATAAATGAAAAGCGTAGTCATAAATCTCCTGATTGCTCAAATACTTTGCTTGCAGAGAATAGTACATAGCCAAAGTGCAGTGCCCGTGAAAGATATTACACAAATACTTCTGCGTGCAGTGCTTGATATCCAGCAGCCACTCGGCGAACGAGTGGTGAAACAACTTGATAGTGCCGTTCTTGGAGATAATCAGGATCCTCTTCAGCAAGTGATAGCGCTTCTTGAAGTCCTCCAGCGTCATCTTTGAGTTGTACACTTTCATGATGTCGAAGAGAAGGGCCTCGTTCAGAGCACACTTTGCCGCTAGGATCACGTTCAGCAAGGGCTGCACCTTGGCAAACTGGCGCCGGTTGAACAGCCGTTGGCTTAGCCACAGATACAGGCCGTTTAAGGTACCGGGGATTTCGCGAACCTCCCGCAACACGATGAAGCTGTCCGACACCCCATCTAGCACTTTCTCCAGGTACAAAAAGCAGCCGTTGCTCTTGATGTGCAGCTGGTTCAGCATTTCTGCCGTGTCCCGGCTGATGTGCTGGCGCAGGCTGTTCTCCTGGTCCAGTCGGGCTAATATGTATTGCTGGACGTCTCTCACCACCTGAAATAATAATAATAAACGTCTTTATTCGGTGAATTATAATATTGCATGTATTATTAAAATGTTATAGATTTATTTGATGCAACCACTGAAATAGCAAGTTCAGAAGTTGACGAGTCAATTTCTGGTCTGCCACTTAACCATTTAGGAGTAGAGATCAGCATATCAGGCAGAAAGAGGATACATAATTGTTTTAAGTACTTGAGATATTAATATAATTAATGCAAATGCAAGTCGTTATGGAAATGTCCTGCACCACAAATGATTTCGGTACAATTTTTTGAAATTACCTATTGACACATGCTTGAACTGAGTTGGAACAGAGTTATACGAAACACAAACATTATAAGAATAAGATCTTTTAAACAACCCTTTAAATAAGGCGTTTTTTTTTTTCAACAAGACGGTGCCACATGCCCTACAGCCCGAGAAACAATTCAATTACTGCATGAGCCATTTCCTGGTCGTGTAATTTCCCGTTTTGGTGATCAGAATTGGCCGCTCAGATTATGCGATTTAATGCAAGGCCTTCGCTTTCAGGAACGCGCTAGTGTATTGTTACAAATAGTTCGTAGTATAAGTAATTTGTGTTCTGCCTTGTTAATTCGTGTGTTTGTAAATAATAATTAGTCATTGTAAATAAATGTTTATTACAAGAAGCGTCGTATAATTTTGTAAATAGCCCGAACGTAAAAACGTAGGTAACAATATATATATATATTTATAATTAACCAATCAGTTATACTATTTCTAAGTTCTACATTACAAAATCCGCCAAAAAGAATTAACATAGATTTTATTGGATTAATAACTAAACCATGCTGTTGAGCAACCAACAGCTGCAAAATTATTTAAATCATCATTTATTACATTAAAAGTCTGATTAATATCTTGTAAGTTAAATGAGTAGTACAATTTGGTATCATCAGCGAATGAATGATATTGGATGATGGGAAATTGACAGGTGGACGTGAATAACATCAGCGGCAATAAATTACTTGTTTACGGGCTGATTTTCACATGGTAAAGTGCTGAGGAACAGTACAAAGTGTTTACTGTTTAACATAACAGGTAGTTTTTGTGCGGACGGCTGTTAGAGGTGGAAATTAACAGATCAAACTTCATAACCTGCAAATATGTGGAGAGGCAGCACGGAATAGGCAAGGTCGGACCGGACAGGTGTGGTGCTGTGATAAGCGTGCGCGAATAATTACCAAGTAGGCAAGAGCGGAAAATATTCAAAATAAACAGATATACGCTTGACAATTACAACGATAGACGGCGAAAACAAAAAAGATAAGAGATCCGAATGGAGATTTTCAAGAAAAGTAAGAGAGTAATTAGAACACCGCAGAAGAAAACAGGAACTGAAAAATTGGACGATACTAAAGTGGACAAGAAATACAGATTAAAGATATGATAAAAGCGATGACGGGTGAAATTAAAAAGAACATGGAAGAGAACAAAAAATTACGAGAACAAATGAGACGGAATAAAGAAAATTGGCCAAAAGAGAGGAAAGAGCTTAGGAAGAATCGAACTACTGGAAAACAATTGGGAGAAGTTAGAAAAAGACCAACAAAAATATAATATAGTAGTGAAAGGGGTGAAATTTGAGGAAGAACTAGTGATAGGGTCGGGTAAATAACCAGTGGGTAGGGTATTTATAAATGGGTATTTCCTGGGTATTTACCCCTGCCTCGGGTAAATACCTAAAAACTGGGTATTTATCAAATTTGTAATATTTAAAAATCTAAGCTAACTTTTACTCACATAATAATGTTATCTTAATAAATAAACTACATATAAAGGAATTGGAATATTTTATGTAAAACTAGCTGGCCCGGCAAACGTTGTTCTGCCCAAAAATAATTTGTCTCTGAAACCCCGTTTCACCACTACAGAGTTTTAATTTTATGTCATGTCCATCGTCTTGGAGTAAATGCCATTTTCGCAATCAACGTCCCAAAAAACCTCAATAACGACACCCATATCGATTGTTTAGGCTTATTATCCCCATTTCACCCCATTTTGGGGTTATATGTTCTGATATGCGAGATATAAAAAAATTTAAAAAAAAAAATTGTCAAAAAAAATTTAAAAAAACTCCTAGAACCCGATTGCAGCGCCACCTACTGGGTCCAATTGTGAATCTAAACCATTCAGGGACCCACTCAAATACACACAAAAAATTTCATCAAAATCGGTCCAGCCGTTTAGGAGGAGTTCAGTCACATACACACGTACAGAAGAAATATATATATAAAGATATGGCTCAAAAGCCGGCCAAGTATGGATTGAAAATTTACGCCCTCTGTGACTCACAAACGTTTTATACGTATAATATGCAGGTGTATTGTGGAGCTCAACCACCTGGGCCTTACGTCATCTCTAATAGACCCTACGATATCAAAATATTGGTGGGTGGTGGGAGGGGGGGGGGGTGAAATTTTGGGGGACCCGCAGACGTTGTCCTGTCCGAACGTTGGTTTGCCTGCTATTAGCAGGTTCAGCAAAGGTTTTTTCGATTTTCTAATTATCGATTTTTTTTCATTTTAAAAAATATTGGGGGCGGTGGGGGGGGGTGAAATTTTGGGGTTATATGTTATGGTATGCGAGAAATCTTTAAAAAATTTGAAAAGAGAAATTTGTCCAAAAAAAATTTAAACAATTCCTAGAACCCGACTGCAGCGCCACCTACCGGATCCAATTGTGAATCTAAACCATACAGGGACCCACTCAAACACACACACAAAATTTCATCAAAATCGGTCCAGCCGTTTAGGAGGAGTTCAGTCACATACACACGTACAGAAGAATTATATATATAAAGATAACAATTTAAATAACATTGAATAAGCATTCACCCAGGTAAATTAATCGTTTATTGGGAAAAAACCTTGGCTGCCAAAATTTATGGAAATAAACAGTTAGATGCAATAAATTGTGCCTGTTAGAGTTTACAAAAAACATTGTGATGGCTGACTCCGAAGATTGGGATAATTTAAATTGTTTGTACATTATTTTCTGACTTGTTTTCATTTTTGAAAAATGAACAGAACATTAACTTGAAAAATAATCCTTATATTTATTAACATTAATATTAATATATACTTATAGACACATTATTAAGCAATCTTAAATAAGGCAAACAATATCACAAAATAATATAAACAACGCTGTATACCGATGGGATCATAAGTATGCAACAGCAATGAGATAGCATGAACAAAAGCACATAATACTTGAGTAAGAAAGAGATAACCGTACAAAAAGGGTTGTTTAGTAGGCATTAGTGATGGGAAGTTTCGATACTTTTGCGGACTCGTTCATTCCAATCCCATTCCGCAAGTGGATCGAGTCCATCGGACTCGATCCTCGGATCGACATCGAAATTGAATGTGCATTTCAGACACCCGAGGTCCTCGGTCATTCCGGACCAGGAACGAACAACGCGAGTATCTTTGTGTGGGTGAGTGGTCACGCAGTCGGTAATTCAGTATGTTTATATGTCTCAGACATCAATTGGGCACATACAAAGCCGCCAAAAGCCATAAATCACTGATAACTGATAAAAAAGCATGCAAGTTCGGCCGTATCATGTGTCGCCTGTCGACGTCGAGCCTTTAAAACGAACACCGTCATCATTTGCTGTTCCCCATCAACACATTGTATTGTATTCTGTATTGAAATGGATTGAATAACGGAATGCCAAAGGAATGAATGTCCGCGAGGATTGAAGCCTCGCGACCTTTTCGTTCCTCGGAACGATTCCGAACCTAAACTTGGACTCGATCCAAATCGATCCTGCCCCGGATTCGATCCTTTGTATCGAATCCGACCGGATCGACACATCGCTAGTAGGCATATTTAGTTGACATATGACATAATTAAAATGAGCGTCAAGTCTACTCAAATATTACTTCCTTTTACGATAAAGGAAGTATTGGATTCACCCCAAAAATTCGAAATTGAGTTTTCAACAGATCTTCACGTTTTAGAGTCCCCTGAACCCAAAAAACATATTTTTTTTCATTGGTCTGTCTGTCTGTCTGTCTGTCTGTCTGTCTGTGTGTGTGTGTGTCTGTCTGTCTGTGAACAGAATATCTCAAAAACGAAAAGAGGTATGGCGTTGAAACTTCTTATATACGTTTTGTGTACTATGTAGACGAGACAGCAAGCTTTTGAAGAAAATCGCATAACCGGAAGTAGGTGTTTACTCTTGTGATTTTTCAGTTTTTTTCGATTTTTTCAAAAACGGCTCTAACGATTTTTTTTAAACTTTACATTTTTATTACATTTTTAATGTGTATTGATGTGACATAGGTGATTTTCCAGTTGAATACTTCTAAAGTGGGTTTCTTTTGTTTTTTTTTATTAACTCCTATTTTAAATAAAACACCCGGTATATTATTACATTTTCGAATTCACCTTAAAATTCTAAAGAAAATTTGTCTCTTCAACTAACGCTCTATTTTGTACCGTTTTTGTAGAATTTGTAATTTTTGAAAATGTTTGACAAATTTTTAAAAATTAAAAATGAAATTTTTGACTAATTATAAGATCACTGTAAAAGGAAGTTGTGTGAGTGTATCACACCAGATTTTTTGTTTCTGTGTTCATCTCTTTCTTATTCAATCATCAAATTCCGTTTTTTATTCATTTTATCTCATTGCTGTTACATACAGGTTGCCTAAAATTGTACAGAACATGGCAATTCCATGAGTTGGAAAAGGTTCATAAGGCCATAAGAGTAACCGAAATAACAAATGCAATAATTACTTTGGTAGCTAGGCAACAAGTAGGTACAATAGCTACTTGTTGCCTAGCTACCCAAGTATTTATTGAATTTTCCATTTTGGGTTCTTTTATCGCAAATAGTATTTGAACCTTTTCCAACTTATGGAATTGCCATGTTCTGTAGAGTTAGGTATGTTCCCATCTGTATTTTGGGCAGTAAATGTTCTCAGTTCAGCTATTTTCTTAAACATTTTTATAAAATTCAAATAGAACACCTTCACTTAACAATCAATTATACTGATTAGATTAACTTTATAGTATTTGTAAAAAAGTCTATAAATACCCGCTTAAATACCCATTTTGGGTATTTACCTGGGTAAATACGCCGGGTATTTACCCCTAAAAATAAATACCCAGGTAATTTACATCACTAGTTGAGGAGTCCGCCATGTCTGTTAGCGAGTAATTTCTGCGTTATTATAATTTCTATATCCACTCTGGCTATGAAATGTAATGCATTATTTTTCTTTAGAAATATTTGTTTTTTTTGTTATAAATTCTATAATTCACTTTACCTATGAAATGTGTAATTTTTATTTAGAAATATCTGTTTTTTGTTTTTCCAAAGAATATTACTTGTTATTCACGACACTTTAATTCTGTGAAAGAACGTATTTAAAAAAAAACACCGCTTCGTTTTTTTTTAAACGGTTTTTAAAAAAACGGACGTTTTTTTTTGGTTGCATCACTAGTTGCGATAAACATGCACTGCATTACTGACAGTATTATCTAGTAACCAGTTTTTTAACTAACTTTGTTTATTTCCAATAAATTCGCCACTCCTAGTATAAAAAATCTAGTGTGATACACGCACACAACTTCCTTTTACAGTGATCTTATAATTAGCCAAAAATTTGATTTTACATTTTTAAGCATTTGTCAAAAATTTTCAAAAATTACAAATTCTACAAAAACGGTACAAAATAGAGTGTTAGTTCAAGAGACAAATTTTCTCTAGAATTTTAAGCTGAATTCAAAAATGTAATAATATACCGGGTGTTCTATTTAAAATAGGAGTTAATAAAAAAAAACTAGAAAAAAACAAAAGAAACCCATTTTAGAAGTATTCAACTGGAAAATCACCTATCTCACATCAATACACATTACAAATGTAATAAAAATATAAAGTTTAAAAAAAATCGTTACAACCGTTTTTGAAAAAATCGAAAAAAACTGAAAAATCACAAGAGTAAACACCTACTTCTGGTTATGAGATTTTCTTCAAAAGCTTGCTGTCGCATCTATATAGTACACAAAACTTATATATAAAGTTTCAACGCCATACCTGTTTTCGTTTTTGAGATATTCTGTTCACAGACACACAGACCAATAAAAAAAAAAAATGTTTTTTGGGTTCAGGGGACCCTAAAACGTGAAGATCTGTTGAAAACTCAATTTCGAATTTTTGGGGTGAATCCAATACTTCCTTTATTGTAAAAGGAAGTAAAAATAAAAACTTCATTTTAGTCAACAAAAACAGTTATATAATGTATGGTAATAGGTGCTACTGTAACATAATAGCTATTTATGCAACAAGTGCTAAAAGTCGACTTTTATGGGCGAGACATGAAAATTATGAAACGAAGCCGAAGGCTGAGTTTCATAACATGTCTCGCGCATAAACGACTTTTAGCACGCGTTGCATACAATATTTTATCTACGACCTTAATTTTACCGTTATTAATCCATAAATATCGATTTAAGAAAGGTTCGCATCTGCGACGCTGCATCATAATGAATAGTAGCCTACGCGGCTGGCGATTGTTTTGGCCACGCCCGTGCTGTCAAGGACAGGTACGAAATTTAATTATTTATACTCCACATATGACTGTATTCATTACATAACGCTTTAATTATTTCAAAAACGCTTTACCTGTAACGCAAGAAGCAACTAGAATAGCTTTACGACTTCACTTGCAGTTCGAAATTGTAGTTTTGAACCTCGCGTCACTTTTAGCACATGTGCTAAAAGTAAACAGCTGATTTCTTTAAACACGGTAAACTATAAAACGTCACTTTTAGTGAAACAAGCGAGTGTTAAAAAGCCTACTTTTAGTAGTGGTCGTAGATAAAAAAACTTTAAGCTTATTAAATGAAGTCTCGCAAAAATTTAAGTATATTTAAGATCATGCTTTTTAGTCTGTTAAGGAAAAATTTCAAACAATCCTTTTGAAGTTTTGACTTTTTAGAAGAAATTTGTATATTGTCATCCAGTACACCGTGTTTATAGTTCTTGATTGTCGTAAGTTTAGCATCGATGTGCAGTTTTTAGGGTAAATAGTAGCCATGTCTTGGACACTAAATAATCACATTGAACTGAGAATTTTTACTGGTATACTAAGCACGTAAATTTAGAAAATTAGAAAACAAATCCTCCATTACTTTCAAGAATTTTCTGCGTAACAGTTTGCACTAGTTTTCTAGAGGGATAAAATCAAGAGCAAAATAGAGTACCTACTGTATATTATAAAAAGCATTTATTTAAATAAGTCGATAAATAATACTATATTAAAAATGATATTCCTGTAGTATAGCGGTATATAATGGAATTGAACACATTTCAAATACCCATTGCAATAAAGGCCTGCATTTTCTAAAATTCACCCTATATGAAATTGTGATAATACATTATAGAAGAAATGTCCATGTGCGAGTTTTATGGAAGTTCTATAAGATGTATGAAATAAAATTGTATGATCATATACATAAATGTGGAATTTGATTTGAATCATATCAAATTTTTTTTAGGCGACATACAGCCTTAGGCAAAAGTATGGAAACACCTCTATACCTCTACTGTTAATAGTATGTGGAAAAAATATTCCAATTAAAAATTACCGTTGCAAATGTTCTGCGCGAAACAAAAAGTTTTCGTAAACGACATTCTGTATGACTTTAATTTCTCTATGAAATGTAATGCACTGTTTGAGGCTTTCGCGGTTACTCGAATTATTCTCTTTAGCATAGAATTTCGGCTTAGACCGCGTCGTATTTGTATATGAACACCCAGCATTTTCTGGCTTAATGTGCCTTGCACCTTGTGAAGTCGAGCAAAAACCCGCGCGATGGCCATGTTCTCTGGTGGCTCGTGTTGTTTGAGTATCTTGAGAACGAGGATACTTAGGCAGATTTGGCAGTTTTGCTGTTTGTGCATCCATATTCACTAACGTTTCGCAAGACCTTGCAGCTTGCATCATCAGAGTGAAAGTCGCACTGACTATTTCTATGCTAAAGAGAATAAATGTAATGCATTATTTTTCTTTAGAAATATTTGTTTTTTTGTTATTATAAATTCTATAATTCACTTTACCTATGAAATGTATTACTTTTATTTAGAAATATCTGGTTTTTGTTTTTCCGAAGAATATTACTTGTTGTTATTCACTACACATTAATTCTGAAAAAGAACGTATTTTAAAAAAACACGCTTTGTTAAAAAAACAGATTTTAAAAAAAACGAACGGTTTTTCTTTTGGTTGCATCACTATTAAATACGATAGAAGAGCAGTTAAGATGGTTAGAGCATGTAATGAGGATGAGGGAAGATAAGACGGCAAGAAGAATATTTGAAGCACGCACACATAAAAAAAAACGAAAGGAAAACAGAGAAATACGTGGAGGGAAGAAGTTAGAAATGCAGCCTTTAAGAGAGGCATAGAGTGGAGTGAAGTGAGGCATAAAGTGCAAAATAGGAAAAAATGGAAATGAGGATGGAAAAAGACACCGAAGACATAACAACCACTCCTCGACCTTACACCCGCAAGGGTAGAAAAGTTCTAGAATTAAGTAAGTAAGTAAGTAATAATATGAATATCTGCTGAATAATAAATGTCATCACCTAATTAAAAATAACTTTATAAAAGTAAACATACTGCTTAATAAAAAATTAGGTTAAAGTTTATCTAATATCTTAACATATCGTTCAAATACATATGTTTCTCACAAAAAAAAGCCCAATGCAAAATGATCTCGTGATATTTACTGGATTTAAAAACCTTTACATAAGCATAACCTACAGAAATGTACGCAAATTATAAAATTTGTTTTAAAAAACAACATAAGAATGCACAAGTTACCCAAGCGAAGCTGTACAGTAAATAGCCAAGATAACATTACATTACATTACAGCAAGAAACGGTAATAAAAGAAGTTGAATAGTTAGACCAAGATTGATGAAAGGAAAGAAACAACAGAAGATAGAAGAAATTGACAATGAGAAACAAAAGACTACACGCAAAAACAAGAAGAAAATCTCTTGAACAATATTTTTCTACACATATAATTACGTAAGAAAGATAGAATGGAAGTAAGGCACAAATCTAACACAGTAGAAAGTGAAGAAGATGAGCTATCAACTAGAGAAGAAGTAGAGCTACACACTAGGGGAGTATTCGGGAGTATTTTGTTAATGATAGCGCAAACTCATGTACCATGTGTTGTAGTAATGCAGACACTGTCGTTTTACATCCCACTGATAAAGAGGTTCTGAGCAATATTCGTAACCTATAAAACACTAACACCCGTAAGCATAGTCGTTCGCCAGCAGCCTGCTGGCGAGTCACCAGGGTTTCATTGTGAATAGTATGTTGGCGGCACTGTACATCTATGTCAAATTCCTGATAACCTCAAATTTCACATAGACGTACAGTGCCGCCAACATACTATTCATAACAAAACTCTGGCGAGTCGCCGGCGAACGACTATGCATACGGGTGTAAAAGTGCTGGTATTAGTAACATATCTCTTAAAATATTAAAGATCGCATGGTATGAAATCATTAACCCACTAGTTGATTCCCAGCATCCTTAAAAACAGCACTTGTGTTGCCACTTCACAAAAAAGGAGACATGAAATTGATTGATAATTACCAACCTATTTCCATATCGAGCACATTTTCTAAAATAATTGAAAAAATTGTTTCTAGTATTCTCTTTTTTAAAGCAATACAACATAATAATCAATTTTCAGTATGGATTTAGGACAGGTAGATCGACACGAGGGTGCGGCCAACAGTTTCATGGCGAACGTTTTTGTAAAACTCGGTAAAAATAAAAAAGCGACCGTGATTATTGCGACCTACCTAATGCTTTCGATAGTTTAAACGTCAACTTCATTACCAATAAATTACAAGCTTTAGGCTTTAGGGGTCCCGCTTTAAAACTTCTGAAATCATATCTTGTTAACCGCAAGCTATGCGTAAAAATTGCTGATAACATTTCATGCTCTTCTGATTCGCATACAGGTGTGCCCCAGGGATCTGTGCTGGGACCTCTTGTATTCGATGTATGCAGATGATACTGCGGTAGTGGTCTCAGCTCAGAATCTGAACGATTTAGAGACTGAAACAGGTTCTGTGGTGACTTCTTCTTCTTTCTCTATTTCCCATTCATACCCTAGGGCGTTGGGTCCTCTATCCATCTCCTATAGACGTTGCAGTCTCTCGTCATTCTCCTGACTTCCTCGATATTTTTGTTTCTATTCCTTGCCGCCTCCTTGATGTTGTCTTCTCATTGGACTCGAGGTCTACCTCTGGTTCTTCTTCCTTCTGCTTTGATTTGATAAATTTCCTTGGGGTATCTCGTGTTATCCATGCGCATGAGATGTCTGTACCACTTCAATTGTTTCATTTGTATTTTACTGTTTGCTGCTTGTTGGTCTAAATCATCTCTTATGCTTCTGTTTCTTGTTCTATCCCTTCTTGTCTTGCCCAGCAGTCTTCGCAGCTATGTTCATCCAGCAGTGCCCAGGATTCTGTTCCATAGAGTAGTGTCGGGAGGAATATTGTTTTATACAGGTGCATTTTTGCTTTTGTGCTTCGTTCTGCCTTACCCATCACCGTTTTGTTTATTTGGTAATATATCCTATTTGCCTTGCTTATTCTGTTCTTAATTTCTTCCTTTATTCTTCCATCCTTGTTTATTATCACTCTTAAGTATTCGTACTTTTCCACATACTCCAGTTGTTGTTCTTTTACTATAATGGGTAGGTACTCTTGCTTCTCTTTCTTCTCTCGTGATGTGCACTTGCATTTTCATACGTTTATCTTCATACCTTTGTCTTCTAGGCTGTCTTTCCATATGTTAATATTTTCTTGCAGTTGTCCTAGGTTTCCTGTCATTATTAGTATATCATCTGCGTACAGTAGCTCTTGGATCATTATGGGACTTAGGTTATGGTATCCTAATCTTGTTCTCATTCTAATTTCTTCTTTACATTTTTTAATTATGCTCTTCATGTAAACCACAAACAGCAATGGGCTCAAACTATCGCCTTGTTTAACCTCTCTATCTGGTCCGCATGTTAAATCCTTGTGATTTTTGTCCGTTTATCCTTACTAATCCCATCACTTTTTTGTTTATACTTTTGATCACTCTTATAAGCTTTGCGTTTGTTTGTAGTTCTTCCAGTGCCCTCCATATGTGCTCTCTTGGTACTTGATCGAACGCCGCCTTAAGGTCTAGGAGTGCTAGGTATATCTCCCCCATCTTCTATGTTTACTGTCTAATTGTTTACCTGGGCGGAAAGCCACTTGTTTATCTTCTAGCTTATCTTCAATTACATTTCTTAACCTTTTTTCTATTATTTTCGAGTAGATTTTTAGCGCTACTGGAGATAGGCATATTGTTCTGTAATTCTCACAGTCTGTTGTTTTCCCCTTTGAAACAATTCTTTGGCTCTGCTTATTTGTTTCGCCATTTACCCATCTATTTCAGGACAACCTGTATATGTTTACTTGAGTTATAATCCATTGTATTTCAAATTATTTCAAATTTTTAGTCCGCTCATTTTGTACCGATTCTGGAAAGTCCGATTTGCTCGTTATTGCGAAGCTCCAGCCTTCAGCTGTTTTTCGCTTGTTGGCCAATCCGCGGGCATTCTTTTCCTGCATTTCGACAAAGCAACTCGCTTCTAAGAAGGCGTTGTGCGTGCTTATTTCGCCACGATAACTAATTTCATTTCCAAGAGCTGATAATCCCAATCAGGTACGATGGCGTTTTTCTGTTTGTTATTCCCATATTGATTACATTTTCTTTAGCTCTTAAATAAGTTTAAACCGAAGAATTTAATCTGGGACGCAAGGCCGCCGTTCTGCTTTGATTTTCGCCACCGGCTAATGTCCAGCCTAACTGCTGCAATCTGGGAAGTGGTTCTGCTTCGATTGCGGGCCCATTCAAGGTGCTCCTGACCATTTGGTATAGCAACCCCTGACCAGTTTTTCCCGTCAACAATTAGTGGGTGCTGAACTCAAAGTTAGTGCCGCCCTTAGTGGTAATTACTGTATTGAAAGCAGATGGTTTCCCCGGCCTTCAAGTTGATTTGGTCCGGCTGTCCACGATTATTTTCCGTTATATTATATTCAGTACTCGGAATTTGAATTCCAAAACCAACCACAGTTAAAATCTGCATCTACGCTCACTGTCATTATTTAACTATAAAGCTCAATTTAATACGTGCTTTTGTTTGATATGTAACTGGTCGTCATTATATTTAATCATGATCAATATTTAAAGCTGTAATTTTGGTGTTTAATAGACTCTTTGTAAAAGGAGCATTCACGCCTTTTGAACTCAATAACCTGGGCAGGAAGGTTTAATGACATGAGAGTGATAAGCTTATCCCTTGATTTATTTTGTGGTTACCATTAATTTAATAACCCGAAAGGGGTTTTTGATCTTTGTGCGTGTCGCAACCTTCAATATATTTCCACCACTTTATTATGACATTTTGTTTGTGATCAAATTACTTTTAATGGTTACTGTTAAATTTACAAGACGATTTTTTTTATTATTAAATAAACGCTAGTCGCTTGTAATCATTATTTTTAATTATTTGAAATCTTTTTTTAAGATATTGCAGGGATACAGCTGGTGATTAGAATCCACGACTTTATCGCCGAAATTGAGTTAGCTCGGCCATCGCGGTAAGTAAAGATTTTTCAGAGCTGTCGTGGTGTACAAACTGATCTGCGATTTTTTACTACCATCGATTATTTTAATTAATCAATCGCAGATCGGCTTCCTTATCGTTTCACCTTCTTATATATCGACTATTATATTTCGTTCCCAGTCAGTCGGTGTCTGTTGTTTCCCATGCTTGTTGGAAGCTATTTTTCAGCCATTTCTCTATTCTTTCTCCTCCTTTTTTCACCAGTTCTGGGGCAATCTTGTCTTCCGAGGCTTTTCCATTTTGTGTATTTCTTAGGGCTATCTGAATCTCTTCCTCTGTTATGTTGTTTCCTTCGTCCTCATTTCCATTTTCTGTTTCTTCTTCTTATTCTTCATTTGTTCTTTCGGTTTTAAATTTGTTTTAGGTGGTCTCACCAGGCTTTTAGGACTCCATTTGTCGTGGTTTCTAATTCCCCTCTTTGGTTCATGATGTTTTTTATCAGTTTTGCTCAGTTTTCTTTTAGTCTTTTGAAGAATTGCTTTTGGTTCTCAATGTAGTTTTTTTCTATCTTTCTTCCAAACTCCTCCCAGGATGCCTGTTTTGCTAATTTTACTGTCTCCTTAGCTTCACTTCGTTTGCTCTTTTTGCTTCCGTATTGGTCCTTTTAAATCTGCTCCACGCTTCTTTCTTCAGCTTGATCTTACTCCTCACATTGGCATTTTCCGTTGGGGCGTAGATTTGTATTACCCCTACTTTTTCTTGCAGTTCTAAGTTGACTGTGATAATTCTGGAGTTGATGGCTTCTCATTTTGTTACTTTCATTTCGAATTCGTTGCCTACTCTGTTTCCTATTTGGGTTCCGGCATATCTAAGTGTAACGACCTTGAGCCGGGTCGCGAGCAAACGAATGAGTCAGCCTTCTAGAACGACCTCGGTATTAATGCGGGCGATGCGTCAGCATTTCCCAGAATAGTCGAGAATATCTCGACGCTTCCGGAATGACCCACCCAGCGAATATATAAGCCAGCACAGCGAGAAGGCAGTCAGTCTGAATCTAGCTTGAAGTGCGCAAAGCTGCCATATAAATAACTTGTGTGTAAATAAATCTAGCCATATAAATCATTCATGTTGAAGTCGTATGTAAATAAATAAAGTGTAATTGTTGTTAGAAATAGTTCCTGTTAGTCTATAAATAATTCTTGTTTTTGTAAATCGTTAAATTAAATTGCTGTAAATAAATGCTTAAAACAAAAAGCGGCGTATAATTTTTAATAGCCCAGAAGATAAATCATACTCTTTGTCCAAGGTTTTTATACGGCTTCCTATCTTTTTAATTTCGGCTATCCTATGTACCTATATTTTATATTTCTTCATTTCTTCTATTATTTCTACTTCCTTCCCCGTTAAAGTGTAACATTCCATGTTCCAAATCATATACAGTCTCTCGCTCGTCGTCGTCGTTCATTCAGTCCTTGTCCAAGGCTCAATTATTATTATTATTAATAGAAAGATTAATTTACAAGCTTAAAAAACAAGACAACAGGGGAAAATGCAATTCCACCTAAGCTAATAAATTACAAAAGTTTGGCAAAGAGAAATAATACAAACAGATTAGATAATATTAAATTATTTAAGTAGTTTCTCTAGATGGGATAAATACCAGTTACTCAGCACTAGAAGTACAGGCACCTAAGCCAAAAGTACTAGAACATTTAAACCGCCTCGTACGCATACATATATTTTAAAAACAAAAACAACAATAAGACAAACCTGAGATTTTCGCAAGTCGTCCAAGCTCAGCTTCCGGAAACCCGTGAACATTTTAGCGATGCTCTTCGACTGTTTCCGCGCCGTACACACCAGCAGCAGCCACTGCGGGAAAAGGTGGTGGTGATTGGCCAGCAGCTCCGCTATGGTCCTCGACTGGGAAGTCCGCTCCCGCGGCTTCGACTTCGTTAGGGTTGAATTCGAGTAGATGAACGAATGCTCATCGATGGAATCCACCAGTATAAAAAGGGAGGTTTTCGGAGGGTCGATCTCCAACAGGGGAAACAGCAAGGCCCGCTTCAGGCAGTCGTCAGGGTTCAACTCGATGTTCTTGGCTCTTAAGGCATACTGAATCTCGGGGTCCGACTTCAGCTTCTCCAAGTAGGCATCGGCGATGAGGGTTCTAGGGTTCACAGGCAGGTTGGGTATCGGGGGCGTAGCTTCCGGGCCCTTCTTACTATCTAAAGTCGGCGACAACGAGTCGGCATACAGGTTGCCGTACAGATTCTCCCTTGCAGAAGGGTCTTGTGATATGTTTGATGCAGTCGGGGACTGCTTAGAGCCGCCTTCGGACTCCGAAGCCTGCTCGCACTTCCGCTTGGCTTCGTTGGCGAGCTTGCGCCTTATGCTCCTTTCTCGCTGGCTTTCGGTCGAGTGATTCAGTATCTGTGTGACGAGGGAGCGAACAAACTCGCTCAGCGAGAGGCTCTTTTCGTTCTGGCCTGCTAGAAAGTGGTAGCAGAGGAGGCGTCTGTTCAGGGCTCGTTGCTGCCGTCCGGTGGGGCCCTGCGACGGCCAGCATATTTCCGAGCAGAATGTGGTTTTTCCACAACCAGGGCCCCCGAGCAGCAGAGCTCCGCATGTCTTCGATACTGGCCGTTGGTCCAAGCAGTGGGAGAGCTTCTGGAATGCCCATTCGCGGCAGTAGAACTTCTTTTTGTCCTCGTAGCAAGCCATTTTTGTGTTTTTTAAGCTCTGCTCGGTTTAAACATTGTCGCAAAGAAACGTATTGCTTCAGTTTCAAATGCAAATATTTAATCTTTTTAAAAATATAAATAAATTCGATCTATGGTTTAAATTATTTGTCGTTATGGACGCGCAATAATTAAAATAGCGTTAGGTAATGTGTCTTAATATTTAAATAGGCCTTATCTTCAACGCTTACTACCTACTTCAATCTACACCTACACGATTAATTGAACATTTATAACGATTTATTAAACTTTGAAATACTCGCGACTTATGCAGGAATCATTAATTACGTATTAGCTTTTCAAACAAGTTACATGTTTGAATCGATCACCTTCTCACAAGCATCACTAATTTATTTACTTTTGCCTTTAAGCGCTCTTCGATTATTTCCATATTTCAGTATTCCGCAGCGGTAACCTGTAAAAAAGCACACTTTTAGAATGGAAAAGAAAAATGTTAAATAAGCATTGTTACTAAAAGCTTTGTGTCACAACAAACCTTTTAAAAAAACTATTTATATCTCTGAATTTTAACATTACATCATCTTTATGTTTATACGACCTCATCTCATCAATTGAACCGATAATAAATTAAAAATTGTTTTACACTGAAATTACGAGATAATTTCAATTATTCATAATAACAGTTTGTACAAGTTTAAATCACAATTTTTTTAACAGAAACAAAATCATTTAAAACTCTTTTAAAAGTAAATTTAAATTAATTATAACAAAAATATTTATTAGGAAACAAGGATAAAAAAACAAATAAACCACTATCAAGTACTTGAAATTGTTGTGAGATAAGAAACACAAAATTCAGTAACCTATAAAATTACTGGACTTTACTATAACAACACAAGGTGAATGAGAAGCCTAATTTTATAAAAGTAGTACAGATTGCATTTTATGTCGCTTTGAAATGTACCACTAGTACTGTATTATAAATTAAACAAATAATTAAGTCTATTCTTATAAGATGAAACAGATTGCAAACTACATTCTGTACTTTTGCAAACAAAAGATAAGTGCGACGTCTACCGGAAACCATAAATCTTATCCCTTAAGGGATTACACATAGCTTGGTTACCAGCTTGATCAGAGCAGGATTTAGTAATTTTGACGTCTAGATCATTGCGTTAAGCATGGGAATCTCATAAACTGTAAGAGATAACGATTCAGTTAAATTAGACATAATGCTCAACATCATCCGAGTACCTAAGAAATGTATAGAAACATTTGAAATTTCGGTTTGAGCTCAAGAACATAAAATATGTTTTGTAATTCCTGATTTCTTTTATAACTGTTGTGCCTGAAGAGATACATTAAAATTATTTTGACATTATTATGGTACTTTTTTGTCTAGGCCTTTAGTTTGAGCAATATAACTCCAAACAAGTTGTAGTTAGCCATGACGTCACAGGAGAGCACTTTTTTTATGATACTAAGGTTCATATGTTTATTACGAATAGCATCAAAGTTATTAAAAAAAGTTTATTTCAATTTAATTTAATGAAACAGTGAAAACAACAATTATAGTAACCTATGGACCAAATGAGAACAAGAAAACTTGTACTAAAGATGCATTCTGGGAACAACTATCTGAAATAACAGAAGAAATTAAAGGAAGACCTAAATGGAATAGTGGGAATAAAAGGAGAGGTCTATAATAGATTATGTTATAATAATAAACAAGGAATATCAAAGAGAAGTAAAAGATACCAGAGTAAGGAGGAGCTGTGAAATATACTCAGATCACTATCTGGTCCTCTCAAAAATTGAAATAAGCAATAAAGAAAAAACATTTAAAACAAATAAAAATACAAGAAAATGAATTGAAAAAGCCATCAGAACATATAAACTTAGAGAAGAAAATACAGCTAGATTATATAATGAAAAAATTGAGAGAAAAATGAAGAAAACCAAAGAAAATTTAAGCAATAAAACTATCAGAGATACAATAATAATGCAGCAGAAGAAACCTGTGGATTTATTAAAAGAAATAGTTACAAAAAACAAAGTAGTGGACGGAGAAAATAAAACAACAATTAAAATTGAAAAAACATGAATGAAATAAATACTTGAGTGACAGGAATAACGAAACAACAAATATAAAGAGCAGAGGAGAAAAGTCAAAGAACTAGTAAAAACAGCAAAACAAAAAGAAGAATTTGGAGAAGCAATGGAAAAAGATAGTAAGGGAAACCAGAAATTGTTTTACGGAATATTAAAAAAATTGAGAAAACGCAAACAAAATAGAAATATTTATATAAAGTCAAAAAAAGGAAAAATACTACAAGATGAAGAAGACATAATGAGGCGATGGGAGGAATATTTTGAAGAGTTACTTAATACAGAACCGATAGATGTATCTAGTAAAATAGAGGAAAAAAAGGAGATATATGCAGAAAGCAACGAGAAGATAGAAAAAGATGAAATAACGACAAGACGAGATAGTAGAAGCAGTAAAGATAACAAAGAGAGGCAAGGTGGCAGGAAGCGACCGTATAACAACAGAGATATTAAAAAACATAGGTGAGAATGGAATAGAAATTTTAAAAGTACTATTAAACAAAATATGGCATGAACAAAAAATACCCGAGGACTGGGAAGTTGAAATAATAATAATACCTTTGTACAAAAAAGGGGATAATGTATGTATGTATGTATGAGTGTCCCTCAAACAAAAGTTTCTTAAATCAGAAACAAAAGTGGATGCACAATACGGCTATAAAACTGCAGCTGTTAAAATCGAGAGTGAATTTCGAGTGGGTCATAAACATCGAACCCTTCTGGCAAGTGAAAGTGAGCCGGCTCTTCGTCTTGTAAATACAATACCATTGCTACGACTAGAATAGGAAATCTTTTTGTAAATTGTACAACCAGGGTATATATACGGAAGCGATGGAGCTTAAAGCATCATAGCGTACTAGGTTTTAAAGCTGAACGACCACTTTGGTTGGTCGGAACACAAAGAGTCAGATTCTCAATGTGTAGCAGTATCAAATCTCAAAACTTACTGAAGCATTAACTGTGAATGTATCAGGAGCTAAGTGTCAGATTCACAAACACTCATATATATTCTGATTAACCCGACCTATTCGCTCCGCACTTGTAATAGTATAGTAGCTAATCCGCACATTTAATTTATGTCTGTAATCTGTTGCGTTTAATAAAGAATATTAAGAGTGATATAGTCATTCGTGTGTGTAATTTCTAACTAACACCATAACCTATTCACACTAAACCAGCATACATATATCAAACAAGTAGAGACACTCACTGTCCGTTCCTTTGATGTCAACATTCCGATTTGGATGACCTTGAACGGCTCCTGGGGGATACTTTCCGATAGTACTAACAGATGGCGCCACTACTTTGTCACATATGATTGGTAGCAGAGCTAGTAACTGGCTCTGATTGGTAGAATTTTGTGCTGCCATCTGATAGTCAAGCTTAGAAATACCCCCCGAGTTACTGTCCCAGGCACTCTATAGACAGGTTTCAACATTTGGCATGAGTGTCTCTACTTGTTTGATGTACCGTGAGATAAAAAAAAATTATTCTGAGTACGTTTGGCAGTACTAAAGTGTATTGTCAGTCTATGTCAAATTCGAGAGGTTAAGTTTTACGTCAGTCTGTGTCAAACAACAAACAAAACCTAACCTACTAATCTCGAATTTGACATAGACTGACAATACACTTCAGTACTGCCAAACGTATAACACATATCAAGGCCTGCTCAAAATCTTTTTTTTTATCTATGTACGCTGTTAGCACCTTGAATTTGACATAGACTATTTACATGTCTTTGGTGGCAGTGTAAGTCTATGTCAAATTCGAGGTTAGCAGATTAGGTTTTGCGTCAGTCTGTGTCAACACTGAAACAAAACCTAACCTGCTAACCTCGAATTTGACATAGACTTCTTGTCAAATTCGAGGTGCTAATGCAATAGGGATCCAGTTAGCTTTATAAATCGTATTTTGGGTTGCATTTTTATCTGGTCAGGCTCGTTATCTTACGTGAATAACCCTGTATAAGATGACGGTTTGATCTAAGAAGGTAGAACTTCCTGAAGTTTTGTATAGGGCCATAATTTTTCATTATGAATAACTTTTCTTGGTAAAATTTTACCGTATTATAAACAAAATGGGTAGTGTACCTGCAAAGAAAATACTATTTATTTGCAAATAAATTTCGCGGATATCTACGAAACTAAAAATCTTTTATTACAATTATTTTTGCCTATTAGTCATTATTTGACATGAGGAATAAATCCTCAAGTTTATGTGTATAGGTTGAGAATCACCCCGTATATGTAGCTTTTATAGACATTGAGAAGGCTTTTGACTGTATACCACGAGAACTAATAAGGAATAGCCTTAGAAAAAGAGAAATAGATAACAAATTGAGAAATGCAATTGCTAGCATATGCAAGAATACCAGAAATTATGTGAGAGTGAGTGGTATGCAGTCTGATGAATTTTCGACTAAAGAAGGATTACGACAGGGTGGGGTACTTAGTCCTGCACTCTTTAACCCTTTAACGGGCAAAATTAGTTTACAGAGAAAAAATCTAAATTTTAATTGATATGCTAGCAAACCGAAAAACAATGTTTTTATCAAAAATCTATGTTCAGTTTTTCAAAAGATGCTGGTAAACCGTTCTACCACTGAGAATTCAGGACAAAATATGTTAGGCCGAAAACACACGAAGCGGTTCACGCCGAGTCGGCAGCCGACTCGGCCGCCGATTCCATGTATTTAAAGCGGACAAAACACACGCTGCGTCATGTAGCGCGTACGCTGCGCGTATAACGCGCGTACACCGCGCGTACGCCGACCGTACGCTCATCCAGAACTAGAGTCCCTGTATATAGGTTACTAAGAGTTGGGCAAACAACTGGATACATTTTGATTGGTTTGGATCACTTTTTGCAAGGCATCTGTGATAAAACTGCCTTTTTTACATATTTTGTAAATGTTACGACCGATAGATTCTCACATGCAAATCTAAATCCTAACTAAATTGGCCGTATATTCCTAATCGTCAGTTCTAGAGATCCTAAGAATGATCAATACTCTGAAAACTCTTCTATCAAAGGCAAGTTAGCAAGGTTGGTTCCCATAACCTCTTTGTTCGACATATGTCAAATATCTAATTTGGATCAAAAATTTATGTCAAACCAGGCTGTTTGCCAAACTCTTAGTAAACTATATACAGGATCTCTATCCAGAACAAGTGCCGAGCGCGGTTTTCTTATCGCTTCGAGCGTACCCTCAAGTCTGTGCTATCTTATGACTGTACATACACACGACAAGCGGTTTCAAAGCGGTGAGTATCAGGCGCGGTTGTCAAATATCTTTGTCATACATAAAAATATTTTACTTAGATGAGTAGTATCTGACTGATCATTTGTTTTGAAGGTTATATATGTACTAATTTAATTTTAGTGGTAAATATGTGATCCAATATCGAAACCGAAAAATTAATAATGGAAATCCAGGCAAGACCAGCCATATGGGACATGCAGCATGTTGATTATGCAAATAAAATAAAACGAAAACGAATCCATTGTCTTCAATAGGAATACTGGCAACATGTCATCGTGATGTTTATCGCGGCGACTTTTTAGCAGACTCGTGTGTTTTATCGCAGGCGGCTGCCGACTCGGCGTGAACCGCTTCGTGTGTTTTCAGCGTATTAATGTTCACTGGTATACCACTTCATAATATTGTCGAGTTATTTATTTAGATGCTCACTAAATTACTGAATAACATATAGCATTTGCTACTCGCAATGAAATACTTTTTTTCGTTCGTGAAATCAAAATTTTCAATTCATGAAGAAACGGTACTTTGATCTCTTGTAAAATATACTATTTTCTACTGTTATTTCTTTCGTCTTAGCAACGAATACATTTGCGTACTCTTAGTTCTTGTTATCTAGCAACCACGTAAACATACCGAAATCATGTATTTTTCGGCCTAGAAACACGACTGAAAAGTTTTTTTTTGTTCAATCGGAGACTAAATATGTATTTTTTGTAAAAAGCATGAAAACTTCCTATAAATAAAAATAATTTTCTGACGTAGTCTCCTGGTAAAATTTCTAACCAAGAATTCAATTACATTGTCATATTTTTTATTAGTATAGTTAGTAGAGCCTATTTGATCACTTACAAAAAAACCTGCCTTAAACAGAAATAACAGTACACACTTGCGAGTGGAACACTAACGTTCTGTTGAAAATATATGATTACCCCATCGTAAACAATCCGGGCTGCCGCAACCTGCCCCAAAAACATCAGCTAAAATGCGACCAAGATTGGTTTGAACGTAAATATTTTCCTAGCGCAACATAATAGCAAAACCAATTCGATTATATCTTCAGTAGATATGTTTATAAATACTCGAAACACAAAAATAAATTGTATAAAACGTACGTTATTACTAAAAAATTGGACACATATATAGACTATTTTTGCGACATAAATAAAATGTTTCCAAATATTAATTTATTTTTCAAAATCAGGACAAAATAATTTCTTCTATTTATCAATATTACAATCCTTACATATTATACTAAAACGCTTACCAGCTCAAAACTTGAAAGTTGCACCCACAAAATAGTGAGAAACAGAAAACTTCACTAATTCGCATACACACTTGAAAGTCGTGACGCGGAATGCACGCTGGCAATACTGTCATACCAGCTATACATTTACACCAAGGTTTATTAGGGTAGTTTTATAACTACAATAATTTTAGAAAATATAAAATTAGACAAAGGAACTGCAATGTCTGTAGAACGAAAACAAGACGTTTCAGAGCAGTATTAAGTTTCAAAACAAATATTATTGACTGTTATACATAGTGGTATAACAGTCATACCGGAGAGCGTTAAAGGGTTAATATAGTACTCGACGATGTCTTAAAAGAAAACAAAAAAGTCACAAATAGGATACAGAAACATGCAGGTGGTGGAAGGAGTAAAAAATGCGTTTGCAGATGACTTGGTACTGTATGCAGGAAGCGAAAAAGGCTTACAATCAAACTTAAATATCTGGAAAGCAGCTTTAAAAAAAAGAAACATGAAGATAAACGCTGACAAAACTAAAGTTATGACAATATGCAAAGAAGATAGAAGAATAACAATTATTCCAGATAGAAAGGGCATTGAACAAGTACAAGCATTCAAATAATTAGGAATAAACATACACAAAGATGGAAAAGAAGAAGCAGAAATTAACAGTAGAATTGAAAATACGACAAAATTATACCACGCACTTAACAATGCTTTCATAAGAAAAAAGGAAACTTCGCATTTGTGTTTAACACAATATTCCAACCAATTTTAACATATGGCTGTGAAAATTGGGTACTTAACAAGCAAACGAAGAGCAAAACACAAGCGATAGAGATGAGGTATTTACGAGCGGTTCAAGGAGTTCCATGAAGGGACAGAATAAGAAATGAAAAAAGAAGAGAATTAAAAGTGGAGTCGATTTTTAGAAAATATAGAAAGACAGAAATTGAAATGGTTTGGACACGTAATACATATGAAAGAAAAAAGACAGGTAAAAAGAGTATGGCTGGCAAGACTATTGCACAAACGAAAAAGAAGCAACCCAAGAAATGGACAAAGTTTATTTATAATAAGAAATAGTATTATAGTATGAACTGAATATGTATGTTATTGTATTTTACCTTTACACCCTTAGGGTAATTAAGGTTTTTTTAATAATAAAAATAATAAATATTTTAATTTAATTCGCTAACACAGAGTGTGATTTTATAGGCCGTTTTCGGTCGCGACACAGACAGGTGGCTATCCTAATCTGTTGATAAGGAAGAATGCCCTTTCACAGGTGTTGGTATGATGGCTGGAGAACGTACGCTGTACCCAATGTCTGCATGTGAGGTTCAAACTCGCCATCTGCCAACTGGAAATGCAAACGCTTTATCAGCCAGTCACCGTTCTCTTCTTTTACAATAATTTTTGGACTTAAAATAGGGGCGCCACACATTTAAAAAATTTTCTCTTCTCGTATCCTTCTGCCCTTCGTGGTCGGATTTATGACTAATTATTTTCGTTAACCAATTTCTCCATTCTTTTCTATTCCTTCATAATATTTTCCGCTTTTCTATCTTCTTCTGTATTGACTCTTGATCTAACATCTTTCTTACTTCTTTACTCCGTATTCTGTTCCATTTTGCCTTGTCAGCTATCATTCTAATGTTTCATTTCCATTGCTATTATTTTGTTCTGGTGCTTTCTCTGAAATGTCCAGTTCTCTCTAGCATCAAGGACCTTTGAAACTGTAACGGTGTTATGTATTTGTCGATCTCTTTTTTTCCTAGTATCGATCTGTTTAGTGCGTAGTAAATATTTTTCCCTTCCTCGCTTTATTTGTTAATTCCATCCGCAATAATGATGCTTCTCAAATATTCATATGTTGTAAATCTTTCTATACTGAGTTTTCATTTCTCTATTCTGATCTTTCCCTTGTTTCTCATTCACCATCATTGTTTTATATTTATTGGTATTCACTTCCATTTTCATCTTCTCTATTTGTTCCACCCATAGGTCTGCTAGTTTGTGCATTTTATTATTTGCACCAACCACTATCACTATATGGTCAGCATACATAAGATTACTCATTTTTACCAGTTCTAAGTGCTTGCATCCAGTTACTGTGTGTAATCCCCTCATTCTCTCTTTGATGTTTTTCATTATTCCGTCCATCAATCTCCTGCTATTTGCATTTTTCCTTTTACTAGTTTTTATATACTGCTCGCGATATTTATTAGTTGAGTTAGACATCCAGTTCTTCTAAACACTTCGAGATACTTGTTCTATCTACTATGTCAAATGCCACTCTTAGATCTATGAATGTTAAAAGTAGGTGACCCCTCAACTTCTTCTATTTTTCTTTCCTTTAGATACCTCACTATAAATATGTTGTCACTAGTGTGTCTATTAGGTCTAAATGCTGCTTCCTCATCATCCCCTTCCTCAGTTTTTCTTCAACTATTCTAGTGTATACCGTGAAACATACTGATGAAAGACATATCGCTCGGTAATTATTGCGGTTCGGTTGTTCTCCTATTTTATATATCGACACAATCACATTTTATCATTTCTGATTCTAAATTATCTTCTCCACATGCTTTCTTTGTTTTTATTTTTCTAGTGCTTCTAGTGAATTATGACATTGATGTGATTAAATTTCTGTATTTTACAGTTTATATCAATTTTTTCCAATATACGATACTGTACAAACCAAGAATTTAAAATGATTCACTTGTTCTAGTGTTTCGTCATTTTGTAC
Source organism: Agriotes lineatus (assembly GCA_940337035.1). NCBI lineage: Eukaryota > Metazoa > Arthropoda > Insecta > Coleoptera > Elateridae > Agriotes > Agriotes lineatus. The sequence continues at coordinate 18,349,967 of OW679203.1, read as the reverse complement.
AATTTTTGATCGGACAGGTTTGTTTCTGCAGAATGTCATTACTTGCTTATGCTTATGCTTATATTTTAAAGCAATTAAAATAGAAATTATATATTCAAAATAAAATTTAAAAATATCGAATACCAAACATAAACATAAAGCGAGCACATAAGATAAGAAACCTAGAACATGTCAGAGTAAGTGAGTTTATGTTTGCGGATGATCTAATACCAATGGCAAACACAAAAGAAGATCTCCAAAATAGTATAAATACATGGAATGAGGAGTTGAAAGCAGATGGCATAAAAACAACATAAAGAAAACTGAAACGATGCTGATAGCAAGAGAACACGAAAAAATTGAGTTGAAGATAGAAAATAAAAATATTAAACAGACCACAGAATGAAATATCTCAGGGTCATACTAGACTCTAAAGGAAAACTAGAACCAGAGCTGAATAACAGACTAGGAGTAGCAGCGGGATGTACAGAACATTGGAAAAAACGTTTATAGGAAAAAAGAAGGTATCTAAAGAGACAAAGGTGAGAATATATAAATCGATATATATCCCAACTATTATCTACGGAAGCCAGGCATGGACCCTCACTAAAAGACAAAAAGCAGAAGAATTTAAGAAGAATATGCGGAATAACAGGAAAGAACAGGATAATAATGAAATACGAGACAGTAAAAGTACAACCGCTAATAAACAACATACAAAGAAGACAGCTGCACTGGTTTGGTCACCTATGTAGAATGGACAATAACGTAGTGAAAAGAATATGGGAAATGGGTACAGACAAGAAACGGAAGAGATGCCTCTCAGCTACAACATGGAATGAACAAATAACAAAGACACTAGAATATAGAAGGACCACCTGGGAAGAGGCGAAGAAGCAAGCAAGGAACAGAGCAGAATAGAAAAAATTGTACAACCTCGGCACCTACGAGTACAAGAGGACAGATTAAGTAAGTTGAAGTTAGAGACATACAGGTAGGTGGTGATTTGTTTTGGTAGTGTATAACGGCTGGCGCCCATTTGTATAAAATTTATCCTTAAGAACCGCTGCCTGGTTCTTATTCTGCCGAGGGTTTGAGCTAGCTAGGGCTGTGATACCCGTCGTTTAAGGGTGGTACAGTTTATGCAAATGACAACATATGACTGTGAATCCTGGACACCATGTGAGCGTGTAAAAAACAAGATCCACCCTTGCGAAATAAAATACTGAGATGGCTCATGGAGGGTAACTAGAAAAAACAAAATTAGCAACAAGGCTGCAAAACCTTCAAACCTACAACCTCGACATAAAAAAACAATCCAAATTTAGTAACATAAAGTAATATTTATTAGGAACATTTTTTTTTAATTTCAAAAGGCAGAAAATTCTGTTGCTGACGCAAAATAGTGAAACAATGTCAGTTAATACTTTCACTTGCAAGACGTTCCAACCCCGGCAAGAGAGGCAAATAAATCAAATCAGTGGCGCAGAACCCGGGGACAATGGTAAGTAGCACTTTCACTCAAAATAAGAGGGAACAATAAAGGAATCCATTGACCATAGCTGATATAAACACGAACAGGAGCTGAGTCTACGATTCCATCTAGTCTATCCCATTAGACGACAGTCATTGCACTCCAGTCATTCAAGTCCAAGTCAATAGTTGCACTCGTTCGCTGAACTCTAAATATGAGAGCAATTTTAACTGTTACCATGATAGTTGTTAAATTGCATGCTATATGTATAAATGTACATTATTTATGTCTGTGTGTAAATATTATTGAATTTTATTAAAGAGTTGCTATCCACGCAGTATCTATAATTTGCAAATACTCTGAATATTACCATCAATTTCGTTAATTATTCAGCAACTTCATCGCCTTCTGTTCTTCAGGTACGATGCAAAGAGTGATGACTTACAAAAATGTCACTAATGGAGAGAGAGCAAAAGAATAGAATACCTACAAGATGAAACAACTTGAGCTACCCCGCAGTTCACACTTACCAAACATCTAATAGTACATTTACTACTCATCTTCGTGGTAATATTTTTAGCCTTGCCAGAAAAATGAAAAATACTCAAATAAGTGATTGAAAGTGATATAACTTTTAGAACGTTTCATTCTTCTGAAAGGATGTTGTACGCTACATCATTAAAAAGCTTCTGGTCAAGAACATTTTAATAAGTGACAACTTAAGCTCTCACTCATCTCACGCAAACATTAGATGTTGCTTTGCTTGGACCAATGAAAAGACTCTAAAGAGAAATAGTAGAAAGCTCAAACAGCTCTATGCCAAAAAATATCTTTCCACGCCACCCGAAACAACTTAGAAAAGATATGATGGCAGGAAATGGTCCAGAAAATGCCAAGGGAGGCTGGCTTTCCGCCCAAAAACGATACCAAATTGTTTACCAAAGACTGCAACTGAGAACACTACGACTAAACAAAATGTGAAATCTGACTTGGAGGCTTCATTAAAATTGTTGCTGAGTAATATGCGATATGGAAAAGTGCCATCAAAATGCTTCAGGAAAAAAAAGCTGAACGTTGCAGTTGAAAGAGTGAAAATAAATGACATGAAGCAAACCCTTCCAGAATCTGGAAACTGAGATCGATCAACAAAATATGTCAGTGCTTTTTGTAGAAAGTAGTGCTGGCAACATTTTTAAAAAGTGGAAAACCGGTTAACCGGTTTACGGAAAACCCTGTTTTTAAATAAACTGGTTAACCGGTTCGGTTTAAAAACCGGTTTTTGAACCGTTTTAAATACGGTTTCAATCAGTTTTAAAACAAGATTGAATTAGGATTGTAAACCAGTTTAAACCAGATTAGATTGGAAAGTATGAATTTTTAAATGAATATTTTTCTGGTCTTACCGGTTCGGTTTAAAAACCGGTTTAGAAACCGCTTTAGTTTAAAAACCGGTTTTTGAACAGTTTTAAATCCGGTTTTTAATCAGTTTTTAAACAGGATTGAACTAGGATTGTAAACGAGTTCAATCCAGATTGGATTGGAAAGTATGAATTTCCGAATGAATATTTTACCGGTTCAGTTTAAAAACCAGTTTACAAACCGCTTTAGTTTAAAAACCGGGCTTTGAATCGTTTTAAATATGGTTTTTATTCGTTTTTAAACTGGATTGAACTAAGACTGTAAACCAGTTTAAACCAGGTTAGAATGGAAAGTATGAATTTTCAAATGAATATTTTACCAGTTTTACCGGTTCGGTTTAAAAACCGGTTTAAAAATCGGTTTTTGAACCGTTTTAAATTAGGTTAATAATTAATACCATAAAAAATCTGGAAACTGAGATCGATCAACAAAATATGTCGGTCCTTTTTGTAGAAAGTAGTGCTCGCAAAATTTTTTAAACGTGCAAACCGGTTAACCGGTTTACGAAAAAGTTTAGAAACCGCTTTGGTTTAAAATCCGGTTTGTAAACAGGTTTTTAACCGTTTTAAATTCGGTTTTTAATCAATTTTAAAACAGGATTGAACTAGGGTTGTAAACCAGTTTAATCCAGATTAGATTGGAAAGTATGAATTTCCAAATAAATATTTTACCGGATTGGTTTAAAAACCGGATTTTGAACCGTTTTAAATTCGGTTTTTAATCAGTTTTAAAACCGGATTGAACTAGGATTGTAAACCAGTTTAAAGCAGATTAGATTAGAAAGTATGAATTTGCAAATAAATATTTTACCTGATTTACCGGTTCGGTTTAAAAACCTGTTTAAAAATCGGTTTTTGAACCGTTTTAAATCGGGTTATTAATTAATACCATAAAAAATCTGGAAACTGAGATAGATCAACAAAATATGTCGGTCCTTTTTGTAGAAAGTAGTGCTGGCAAAAATGTTTAAAAGTGCAAACTGGTTAACCAGTTTACGGAAAAGTTTAGAAATAGCTTTGGTTTAAAAACCGATTTGTAAACCGGTTTTTTAACCGTTTTAAATTCGGTGTTTAATCAGTTTTAAAATAGGATTGAACTAGGATTGTAAACCAGTTTAAAGCAGATTAGATTAGAAAGTATGAATTTCCAAATAAATATTTTACTGGATTGGTTTAAAAACCGGTTCGGTTTAAAAACCGGATTGATCTAGGATTGTAAACCACTTTAAACCAGATTAGATTAGAAAGTATGAATTTCCAAATGAATATTTTTGCATGCACTTATACTAACTTAAAAATAATTGAATTTATCTTGCAGCTTTAAGAAACTAACTGGTATAGGTAACTGTAACTTCTCTCCAAAATTACTGCGTAAACGGTTCGTAAACTGGTACGTAAATGAGTTTTTAAACAGGTTCGTAAACTGGTTTTTAAAACATAATAATTTAGATGCAAATTGGAAAAGGAAAAAAAATACAATTCATAGATGTCTTGTATTCTTTTTTTCATTTTTAGAAGATAAGTTCAGCTAACATTTTAAATTTCAAATGCGAGACTAATCATTTATATGTTGATTAGTTGATTCAAAAGGCAGAATTTTAATATTTTTAACGTTTTGCTAATGTATTTAGCTTCTTCAAATTCAAAACATATTAAAAGTTATTGACAATATTACATTTAAAAGAGTATGGCACTTGTTGTTATTGATCATTTTATGATTTTTTCCTCTTTTTTGATAAAAAGTTAATACGATGGTGATATATATTAAAAATAAGTTTTGATTGAAAATATAAATATCCAGAATTAATAAGTATTCAACAAGTAACTTAAATATTGTTTATCTCACAAATACTGTGTTGCAACGAACATGACTATTGACCAGAAAAGAAAAATATAAAAAATAAAAATTAAAAGAAAGAAACGAAAAACACAGACGAAACTAAATTATTTTAAAAAAAAGACCTTTAATCGAGGTAAATTAATTCTGCCAAACATAACTATTGAAACAACAGGATCATTATCCTACCCCAAAGGTGAAGTTCACAGTTCTGGGTTCATCATAAGGACTTTCAATTATTGTAAGGGAGTAATTTCTAAGTACTATTTCTAATCTCTACAAATTGAATTGATCTTCCATTTAAGTGTCATATTCTAATAAACTGTGAGAAAGAATAGGTCTATGACCAAAAACCAGATCTCAAACTACCGACTAATTTATACCAAAAGAAATCGCTTGGGAGACACTGAAATAGACCACAAATAAAAAAGTGCAAATAGCAGCTAATTATGCAATACAAACCGGCCTGCAGTTACTGCTTGTTAGGTTAGTTGCATTTATGAGATTGTGTATGTTGTAATCATACTGTGTATTTTATTTACTCGAGCGATGTGGATGTTTGACATTGGCTTGTGCCACAAGCTCTCCAAGCTCCTGTCTAGCTCTCCAATAACACCATCACATTATTAAATTATACTTAGTGCCCAGTGGTGCCTTCAAGCAAGGATGGTAATTTGCAGTATGAGCTTCGAAAGCACAATAAAAAGAGCAATAATCTGTACATTTGTGGAACTGTACAACTCTTAATTTAACGATTCACTTTTGTGAATATACAGATAGTGCCTTACCTAATATACAATAAAGATGTAAGATAGAAATTATTTGATACAGCTGCGAAGAAAACTGTTTTGAAGGTACAATTATTGCTCCTTTTAGAATTGCATTAATTTTATTTACAGTGAAACAACTAGCTTTAAACCATGTGCATTAATCAGTGGTGCCAATTTTCTATAAAAGTAGAGAAAGCAGTCTGAAGCGGAGTAACAAGACCACACACAAATGTGTCTTGGAGGTAGCACAAGGTGTCACACTCACCATGTCTAAACACAACAAACTCATATTTAAAAAGATAGTACACAGTAATTTCCAGATTTGAAACATATTCAGCGATTATTTCAACACAAAAATTATTTTATAATATTGTCTGGGGCTGGTTATGTCTACATTATAAACAAAAGGAATAAGTAGTAGATAAGAACAGAAGTGTCGATCAGCATAAATCATTTCCTTTTCCACTACTCCAAAATAGAAACATTTATTGAAGCACTCGATTAAATTGTACACACTATTTCAATAACATTAATAAGCCAGTAGGCCATGCCACAATATAAATATTCAATTTCATTTATAAATAAATTCTAAATTAGAAATCTTTCTATCTATTCCAAAACGCCCTATATTAAAGCATCAAAGAACACATTTAAAAAGATCATCACCTTGGAAATGATCCAGCCCAGTACAAAAAAATCTCAATTTCTGACCGGTGCATTATTTGTAGACAGCTCAATTGTAAAGTTTAGATATCAAGGCCACAAACAAAATTACTTTCGTCTAATTGCTTAATCTTTATGAAGCTCCCACTCACATGATCGTCGTAAAAGCATGAGCAGCTTCGTTGCAAGAGCTAATGATCTGATAACAGATCATTTCTGCTCCTCATCTTTTGCCTAACTGCAACAGTTTGTCACGGCAGTTTTGGCACACCCTCAGCCGTTCCTATTGTGAGTCCCAAGGGCACAGTGGAGCGCCGCAAAAATTATTGTTTGTTATGTAGTGGCCAATTGAATAATTAAAATATGTAAATAGAAGGGAGAAGTGATAAAATATTCCAATTTGTTATATTTGTTCAAGTAAAATGAGTGATTTGAGGTTTTTGTCGAGGCCACTATTTAGTGACATCTCATACATTAGAATTTATAATCTGATTAATTATCATAAGATTTTGACAGTTTGTTCCGAAGAGCACCCTGTATGAAAACATATGAATGCTAAATAAGCGAGTGCACTTTTTTAGGCTGGTGAAGGTGGGGCAATCCATGGCAAGTGGTTATTAAAACACACCGAGCAAGGCGCTGAGAGGCCGAATTAAAATAAGAATTGTGTAATGAAATATTCAGAGTTCACACAATAAAAATTCAATTTTATAAGGTCACTGTATGAGTCATTCTGTGACATTTTAAGTAGCACTAATTACACAGTAGACACAGGCAATAAAAGCAGGAGACGCGCAGCGATGCTGGAATTTTAATAAATTGTTAAGCAGCCCTCTCCGGGAGGATTGGACGGCGAATAAAACAGTATAAATAATAATTAGTACGTACACCAGCGCGTCAACAAGGCCCAGAATCGCCCAAAAGTGCACGAAAACAAAAGGGAAAAGAACTATTGTTACATAAAGCTCTTGGCACGGCTATAAAATTTATATGCAATTCTCTTGTAATAAAAATAAAAGTAGGAAGCAGTCATTATCACTTGCTACCAAAAAGACTTAAAAATAACTTTTGTTTTCATGCATAGAACACCCACATCAACCTGTGTAGGAACCGCGAGCCGCCCAATTCTTCGTACTTACTGAATTAAAACATAACTAGGGAACTGTTGCAGCCACAATTTTTAAACTCTTCATTTATTTTTTTGCAAATGATCGCACAATTTATGCAATTAAACTATTTTTTGGTTAGAGGAGCACTGCAGCTGTCAAAACTAGAACTTCAAACTACCGCCTGGGGGCGCCACAGCCGCAACGCCAACAACTAATGGCGGCACATTTAAAATTATACACAAAAGTAGATCTTCCAACTTCCATTAATTTTAAGTTTTTTGTGCAAAATAAAGAACCAACAACGACTACATTAAGCTAGAAGTTAGAGTTGAACTATTGCTATTATTCATTACAACAACAGACTATTTAAGGCCATGGCAATAATAATAAAATCTTGCATATTTATGCAAATAAATAAATAAACATATAATCCGTAGTACATTATTTATAAAAACTTATTTCTCAACTTGTAAATTGTACGAACAGTACCGGATTCAGGTGATTTGCCGCTACAAGCATGGCATTTATTGTTGCCGTACTTTTTTTTATAAATACCTACTATACAAATGTGTCTTTTATATTTATTTTTTATTGAAAAACAGACATAAAATATACACAAAGAAGGAAGTTGTTTTTCTTCCTATAATAAATAAAATGTACAATGTATTCAAAAAGTAGGGGAGACTGGAGATGACTCAACCACGGGAAAGATACAACCAGTGACGTTATTTCATATCTATTTTGAATTTATCGGGCTCTTCTACTGCTAGAACTTCAAGATTTAGTATGACCTTGTTGTGTATGAAGTTTGGTTGCGAACTGGACGATTTGCAATTTTTTTTTAAATAATTTGTAAACTAGCTATTTAAAAGGTCAGATTTTACTGCTCTGGTTTTGATCTGCCATTTGTTAATGCTTTCAAATATTAAAATATTAATGACTCTCGTTAACTCTGCATAGTTTTACTTTAGTTTTCATGTAAACAAGTCAAGCGGGGTACATTCAACCATGGTTATATCTACCCCACTTTTTAAAATAATAGTTGTTGCTATTAGAAATCTTTTTCAATCTCATTAAAAATAACTTGTTATAAAGTGCCTTCAGAAATGATCGAACGTTTTTGAATGGTCATGGTTATACAACATATGAATAATATTCGAGTTTAGTAGGTTAGGTTTTGACACAGACTGATGCAAAACCTAACCTTCTAACCTCGAATTTGACATAGACTTACAGTGCCACCAACATATTATTCATACGTTGTATGTATAACCATGACTATTCAAAAACTTTCAATCATTTCTGAAGGCACTGTACCTCGTAGTCCTCGAACATAATTAATAATTTTTTTTGTAAATGCCGAGAGTGTATGTACAAAGAACTCTTTTTGAATAAAAATTAAAGAACATATAAATTTGGGAGATTAATACAATCAACTTAGAAAAGTTTTTAAAAAGATTGTTAGTTTATTTGAAAATAAGTAATGGAAGTTTAATTTGAGACAATTTATAATTTATTTTGAAAGGTAATAGCAATTGAGTATTCTATCATGGTGTTGAAATTTAATAAGGAAATATAAGTTAATTTTACATGTGACAAATATGCTTTCTATTAGAAATTAGAATATAGTAGGTAGAAATCATATTATTTAATTTTAAAGAGTGTATGAATAATTGTAACTAGCATAAAGCCGTATTTTGAAAATATTCTTTCAAATTTAATTTAAAAAATGGAAATTTTACCTTGATTTGTGTTTATAATTTGGAGTAGTGCAGTAGACAAGGCTTTAACAAATCTGCAAGGTGAAAACAAGTTGAAAATATAAATCTGAAATAGTGCAAGTATACGGTTATTGAAGAGAGTATGGAATATTGTTTAACTAAATACGAGTAACAAGAAAATAATAATATTTAAATGGAATTGGATTGTTTAATGACTACAAGGAATAATAAGTTACATTAATTACTTGATTTGGTTATTGTACGGAGGACGTGTTGATCATTTGACGGGAGTTGCCGGTGGAACTGCTTGATTTGGACGGTTCTATTTGGTTGCTGACTACAGAGTAGGAGCTGGGGAAAATAGAAGATTAGCTTGGGACCATCAGTAAGATTGAATTTGCCAGGAAATTGTTTGGTTGACAGTAGCGCAGGTGCAAGGAACAGGACCATTTCTACAAGCTGCCAGGGTTTTGACAGTTTGGAGTTTGTTTGATGGTTGGCAGAGCATCGTGTCTGGTCTGTCGGGGATCCGAGCTATCATTTTTGGTTTGATTATTGTTGAATCATTGTTTGAAGTGCAAGTTGACAGTTAGTGTCAGTACATAATCAAAAGTCACTATAAAAATTAAAATTTCAAATAACAGACAACTAGATTAACGAACCATCCTTGAAGGGTCTCAATGCAATACATTTATTAAACAGAATAGAATTTAAAATTCAAATTAAATCAATCTATTGAAAGAAAATAGTAGAGCTAATAATACGTAATTAAATAAAAGGCGTCCCAACGTATTAGCCACTACAATATTTATACGGGAGGCAGCACGACGCCACAATATCAAAAGAGATGTCAAGAATTATAGCTGTGGAAAGAAGAAACAAAAAAAGTATTATCTGAAATCTTCTGATTCAGAAAAGTCTACTACTGACGTAGAGGGGAAAGATCATTTCATAGCAAATATTCTGTGAACCAAGTATTTTCAGTGTATGGTAAAATACATAAAGAAATCGTCAGAATTACATTATAGCTTAACCTATAGACAAGTAAGAAACCTTGCTTATGAATACGCATCGAAGATGTAAAATCTCGAATAAATAGGTAGAGAGCAAAAAATAGCTCAGTTATTACCTTGTTTCTTTTGGAAAAATAAATATTTAGATATTATACAAGCGGTTAAAATAAAGGTCTAATGAGCGAGTAGTTCCGCGAATTGAACCTTTATATAAACCGTGAGTGTCGTACACTCTTTTATTCAATTTTGACGGTATAAAGTGGTGTTTATTTACTTTCAACTTTAATTTTTTTGGCAACTAGAGGAACCTTTTTAACAGTTATAAACTATAAAATAAAATTTTTATTTTGCTATTTATTACAACTACTTTCATAGTCTGTATCCAAGTAACTAAAAATCACTTTATACGTCAAAATTGAATAAAATTGTTTTAACTACAACTGCTTGGATAAGGACTTATTACGTCCCTCATTTGACACTATTTCCATTACGTAATGAAGTTCACTACACCATTAATAGTGTAATGGCTTCATTACCTAACTGAAATAGTGTCAAATGAATGACATAATGACATTTGCTTACTAAAATATTTTAAAATTACAGATCTGGCATTTTTCTTAATGCACTTTTTCCGCCAATCATACTAGAATTGACACATTATTGATAAAATTTTGTTGAGCAAAGTCAAACATTCCATTACATAAGCCGTTGCTAGGTAATTTACAATAAAACTGTACAGGAATAATATTCCCGTCCTAGGCCAGGAATATTTTTCGAATTTTCCTAATTTTTTTAGTTACTCGTATCGATCGGCGGAAAAATAATTTATTCGCAACCATATATGTAATGTTAACATTACTGACCTCATTTGAGTGTAGGAAGTCGTACATTCCCGACCGCTGTGTAGGTAGGGACACTGGGAATCTCGTTCATCCATTCATGCGCTTCACAACCTGTCGTATCATAATATAATAATTTTTCCAATTATTGTTTAGAATAAAGTGGTTGCAAATAAAATAGTATACATACCACAGTGTTTTATTCCTGTCTAGAGATAAAGTTGAATTCGACGCTACGCGTCTCGGTTAACTACTTAATCTCTCGACAGGATTGAAACACTTTCTACCTCGGTATGTAATATACTATTGTGTATCTTGGACAAAAAGCAACATTCCCAGACTCCTGTGTTGTTGGGCTCGGCATAGTTGTCCAGGAATGTTATGCTTTTCGTCCTAGATACACAATGTACTATTCTCAATTTTAGACAGTTGTAGCTAAAATTTTATACAATACATGTGTGATAATGCATCATTAATATACTTGTGTGCTTACATAACTCGTGCTACGCACTCTTATCCCACTTGTATAGTAAATAACTATTATTTGATTCCAGTTATTGTTTAATAGGTTAAAACCTTACTATTAAATTATCTTCTATAGATTGTAATTGTTTTACGTGAGAACTGGCTATATGGTTTTATGGCGAGACATTCTGAGTTAAGCCTTAGAAAGCCCGAAAGTACAAGTCTTCTGAGGTCAACCGGTTTCAACAAAGATAGGATGCATGAATTTTTCGAAAACTACTACTATGAATTAGAAAAATATAAATTCAAATGAGATCAGATTTATAATTTGGATAAAATTGTTGTGACAACAGTCATGAGGCCTCCACGTGTGGTAGCTCAAAAGGTGAAAAAGCAGATAAGACAAGTATCTTCAGGCGAAAGAGGCGATTTGGTAACTTTTGTTGAAATTATAAATGCTTTAGGAAATGCTCTTTCACCCGTCTATGTTGTCCCAAGGATGAGAAACCCTGAAGAATACGTCACTGGAGCACCTGCTTCTTCTTTAATATTGAATAATAATAAGTATGGTGGGATGACCAAAGAGCTTTATGTAAAGGTGTTAGATCATATTAAAATACACGCTCACTGCAGTAAAGAACAACAGATACTTTTGATTTTGAATAATTACAAATCACATGTTCATACGAATCTATCAAATTTTGCAAAGATAATGGCGTTTCTCCTGTTTCATTTCCGCCACACACCACACATCGTTTGCAACCACTTGATATTGGTGTGTTTGGTCCATTCAAGGGGGCTTTACCAGTAGCATTTAACAATTGGATGCTCTCAAACCCTGGAAAAGCAATCACTATAAAAAATCTGGGTGAATTGTCGAATACAGCCATGTTAACCGACAAATATTTGACAATGACGACTTTGCTGCAAGCACAGTGACTGACAGAGACATCGTCGTTCAAGAGACTGTGCAAGAAATTAATGACCATATGGATAAAGATAACACCTGTCATAATGTGACTACCCGGAAAAATTTGAAAGTCCCTACTGCAACAATTGCTGAAGCTGCAATAACTGCATCAATTTCTGAAAAGAGTGCTATAGAAGAAGCAAGTAAACAAGCAAAGACAATATAAAACCATTATCAAAAGCAAAAAGAGAAGATAAGAAAAAATTAAAGAGGCAATCCTAATCAAACCCACGCCTTAAATGGGAGAAATAACAAAAGCTCAAGAAGAGAAACAAGCGAAGCTCAGAAAGAATTCATTAAAATCATCAAAGACAGCTAAACGAAAAGTTTTTGCAGAAATCTAAGAAGAATCTGAAAACGACGCATCTTTGGAGCTTATCAACTCTGATAATGATTCTTCTGTTAATGAATTTTAAATAATTATGGGAAATAATTTTATTGTTAATGTAAACGACTTTGTTTTGACGAAATTTTCTACGAAAACAACTACCGTCTATTACGTAGGTCACGTTTTGGCAAAGGAACTTAATCGGTATTAAAAGTTTCTTAAGACGAAAACACAATTTTATTTGATTTTTTTAAATTTTATTTTATTCCGCACTCCGCCAACAGCCGTTAGGCCAATTATAGGCGTCACTGTACATTTTATGGGGACTTCCAACCCCACTAACGACTGTCATGATGTTATTATGACAATCGGGACCAACTTTTTTTCCGTGGTAGCCGTACCACGAGGTGCCAGGAGAAGCAGCCGTGGAACTCCCATCCAAGTTCTGACCAGAGAAAGTGTTGCTTAACTCTGCTGATCGAACGTGGATGCTTGTTCAAGCTACACCACCCGGGACTAATTCCAGCACTTTTGCTTTTCCGGTCGTAGCTGATATTTCTAACATAGAAAGAGATGATAGTACAGCAGTTTTTCCAAATCCACAAAGCTCTAGGACAGCTAGAATTGCCTCTCTTTGCACATTTAAGTTTAATTTTAAAGGATAGAATGTGCGCTAGGCAAGTTTAAGCCTCTATGTCTATTTCATTAATATTTTAAGTACCTTTGCCAACACTTTTTTGAAGAGATTATGTGGTGTTTGCTCAAACAATAAATACTATAGGTAAACTGCTTTGTTTTTATTATGGTTGAATCTTCCCTATACAGTGGTTGAATCTATCCCACACCTGGGAAAGATACAACCAAATTCAACTTTTTTTTTACAAATTATGCTAAAAATTTTAAAATATTCTTGTAGTTTGAGACTGAAATAAGGTGTAAAAAACATCAAAATTTGTAATAATAATAAAAAAGTACAAATTTTCAAATTTTTTTCAAATGAGATTTTAAAATGCAAAGTGGTTGAATCATCCCCAGTCTCCCCTATCCAAGATAATATAAATGGGAAACTTTTTTATTATTGATTTCTACAAAAATGTTACTCTTTATAAAAGTTTGTGCATCATTCAAAACCAGTATATGAGGTATAATATTTTTCAATTGTTTTATTGTGTGGTAAGAAATGGAATTCATTTAAAATTGGGACAAGAGTAAAAATACCTTCGTTTCTAAAAAACTTTTAAAAAAGTTATGAGAAGTTCTTTATTGTATTAAAAAGCTAAGTTCAGATACTTGAGTCATTTGATTGAAATGCGTCGAGTCTATTTGTTATACGATTTGTGATAATCTTTGTCAATAATTTGTATAAGTGGAACAGTAATGAAATTGGTCGATCATTTCTTAGGTCCTCTCTGTTTCCTTTCTTATATATTGTGAGGGTCGCGTAATTACAGACATTTTTATTTTAATTTTAGCTATTTTATTTCTAGTAGGACAATAATAACTCGTATTTTACAAGTAAATATATTTTTATGTATGGTAGAAGTAAACAATTATCTGCCGGTCTTATAAAGACCACTAATCTGACGTTAACTTTAATTTGCTGTTAAAATAAACAAAAGCGCATCAAAACGTCAGTGCTTATGACATATTATTCATTAGTAAACAAATTTTGATGCGCTTTTGTTTACTTTAACAGCGAATTAAAGTTAACGTCAGATTAGTGGCCTTTATAAGACTGGCTGTATATCTCGTAAACGAAAGCTTTTGTTTGATTTGACTAGGTTGTAATTCAACTCCTCTTGTAGCTGTTAAGGGTGCCGAGGGAGGTAATAAATACTCGGCGCGAGCGAGAGGTAAAAAATACTATACTATTAGATTTATGACCAGGGGCTTAGACGGATTTGTGAAACAAACAGCCCAAACCACCGACTAATTTAGTTTAGGAATTTATTAGGTTACGATTTCAGCCAAAGAAACACGTGTTCGAGTAGGTCGTGGGAAGCAGTAATTTAAAACTTGATGGAAAAAGATTAAAACCGTCGTGGGTTTTGGAAAGGCAGCTACCAATTAACATCGCGTCGCTATAGCAACGAATTTAGATTTTATTGTCATTGGCTGGACACTCTGCGACCCAGGATGAAGGAACTTTCGTAAGTTGCATAAAACAATCAAAATCGGATGGCAGAGGGAAAAAAACGAGGTCTGGTGTATGTAGCAGTTCTACACGTAATACGGGAAAAAACCCCGTTAGTAAGGCAGCCTAAGTACCAACTCTTTGCCTTTCTTATTTCACTAGGTACGGCACAGCCCGACATTGCGGGGTTTCCCGTTAGTACGGAGACGTGAATACCAATTCTTTGTCCTCTTACTTCACTTAACACTACCAGGCACCACAGTAACCAGACTCAGGTTGGCAGATAAGCCTTCTTGCCGCTAGGTGAGTTAACAACAAACGTCCGACATCAGTTTAGACTCCGAAGCAACGCAATAATTGTAAGAGTAATGTAGTGCTTCTATCTTGACCCTAATAAAGAATAATCGATTTCCATGAAGTTGTTTTCTTTTGGTGTAAGAATTGAAGGTTTCCAGCCTCTATACGAACTGAGTAAAGTTAGCCTAAGTGTGACCGTTTAGGTTAATCATGGGTGTGCACCGTTACAATATAAGGATTGTTTTGGCAGTTTTCCATGTTTCTGGTATTTTGCCATTGTCAATGCACTCATTAAATGTTTTTACTTCCGTTTACGATAAAGGAAGTATTGATTTTACCCCAAAAATTTGAAATTGAGTTTTCAACAGATTTTCACGTTTTAGAGTCCCCTGATCCCAAAAAACATTTTTTTTTTCATTAGTCTGTCTGTCTGTGAACAGAATATCTCAAAAACGAAAAGAGGTATGGCGTTGAAACTTCATATATAAGTTTTGTGTACTATCTAGTTGCGACAGCAAGCTTTTGAAGAAAGTCGCATAACCGGAAGTAGGTGTTTACTCCTGTGATTTTTCAGTTTTCGATTTTTTCAAAAACGGCTGTAACGATTTTTTTCAAGCTTTTCATTTTTATTACATTCTTTATGTGTATTGATGTGCGATAGATGATTTTCCAGTTGAATACTTCTAAAGTGGGTTTCTTTTGTTTTTTTTTCTATTCTTTTTATTAACTCCTATTTTAAATAGAACATCCGGTATATTATTACATTTTTGAATTCAGCTTAAAATTTTAGAAAAAATTTGTCTCTTCAACTAACGCTCTATTTTGTACCGTTTTTGTAGAATTTCTAATTTTTGACAAATGGTTAAAAATTAAAAACTGAAATTTTTGACTAATTATAAGATCACTGTAAAAGGAAGTTGTGTGAGTGTATCACACCAGATTTTTATTTCTAAATAAAGTAACAATTTCCTACCTCCAAATTTTATGTATTCTATCACTAATCCGTCTGGTCCTTCGGCTTTATGGTTGTTCATTTGCTTTAAAGCAAGTTTTATCTCGTATTTGCTTATTGGTGGGAGATCTTCTGAATAATGTTTTCTTAATTTAGTTCTTTTATCTGTTGGGACGTGAGGAGGTTCATTGTATTTTGAAGTGTATAGTTCCGTATAAAATCGTATATAATCTAATGTGTTTTCTTCAGTGTTTTTATTATACTGAGCTACGTCTTTTCTCACTGCTTTCTTTATTTCTTTGTTTGTTTTACTTCTTCTTTGCCTGATTGTTCCTGTTCATTATTAGTTGTTTTGTATTTTCAGATATTTTGCTTCTTTTCTGTTACCTATTTTCTTTTTTTATTGTCATGTTGACAGCTTTATGTACACTTTCGGTAATATGTTTACTGAGTTCATCGATATCTGCCATGTTATTTGGATCTTCCGTTAATGTTTTTTTCACATTACCTTTTAACGATTCTTGAAGTTTCTCTAGCTGATTTGCATTGATTTTGTGGGTTTTCTTTTACATTAGTTTTTTTCTTTCGCTTTTTATATTAAGTCTTAAAGGCCTATGATCACTCATATGTATGGAGTTTAAGGCAGTTACATCTTTTCTTATATCTTTATTATTTTTTATGATAAAGTCTATTTCCTTGTTTGGTCTACCAGGTCCATTTACGTTGCATCTTCTTATAGAAGGTATTCATTATTTTCAACTGTTGTTTTTCTGCGAAATTCACAAGTATACGGCCTCTATTGTTGCGTTCTCTAACTCCGCCACTAGAGTTTTCTACGTCCTGTTTTTTTCCAAATTTCACATTAAAATCCCCTATTATCATCTCATATTTCGTTCAATTTTTTTCTGTAGCTTTTCGTATATCGTCATTCTCATATCAACCTTCGACTTCATTGTCTGGATGTGTAATTGTACGTACTATGTCTGTACGATTTTCAAGTTGTGACGGTTAGATATTTTAATTATAATGTAAGTGACTCTACATGATATTGCAGCTGTAGCGATTACATTATTCGTCCATTTTCAGTGTATTAAGAAACCCACTCCTCCATAGCTCACATCTTCTTCTGCTTTATAGTACAGTAAGTATCCCAATTTCAATTTAATAAGTTCCTCTCCTCTTCTCGTTTCGCATAAGCCAACAACAACCCAACTTATGTGATTTAGTTCTTCTTCTAATTGTCGGCATCTGTCTTCGGTTCTTAGCATATTAATATTGTATGTTATTTTCATCTCGGTAGTTTTATTCTTATATTTATTTTGTAGTTTTAGATTTATCGAACTTTTGCCTCTTCCAGAATCTGTGAGGCTGCCCGGAATACCCCATGCATTATATTCAAATCTTGCAAGCTTGATTTCCTGGTGTATTCTCACCATTCAGTACCTTCAAGTTACATTTTACTTTAGTATCTTCCAGTATCTTTAGTTTTACTTTGCTTGTGGTGTTTAGGGCACCTTACCTGCCTATTAGTGTTTCAGGTATAGTACGAGCTGAAATTTGTTTCTTTTATTTTTCAGTTGTAGACCTAGAAAACATTCTATAAAATGTGTAGTAAGAGTTTTAGAAGCTATGAAGAGGCGCAAGCTCATCTACAAGCTATGATGAGAAATGTTCCATCAGATGTAGAAACTGAATAACAAATATCTACATCAAAAGTCATTAAAAATATTTCCAATAAACCTGGAAGATATACAGATTTTTATTGGCGCTAATGATATTCTTCCAGCGTACATACATCAAACAAGTAAAGACACTCATGCCAAATGTTGAAACCTGTCTAGAGTGCTTGGAACAGTAACATGGGGGGGGGGGGATGCATTTCTGAGCTTGACTATCAGATGGTAGCACAAAATTCTACCAATTACAGTGCCTTTATATAGACAGTGGCGACAATGGGGTGTCCTATTTTTGATTGGCTCTCTAGATCACGTGGTTTTAGCCGCCATGTTTATGCTAAATCACCTGTGATTCCTGTTATGGCAGATAGTGATTTTTTTATAAGCAACTAACTTCTAAGAGAATTTCACGTTTATTGAGGTGTTATACTTTTGGCAGTACTGAAGTGTATTGTCAGCCTATGTCAAATTCGAGGTTAGTATGTTAGGTTTTGCGTCAGTTTTGACACAAACTGACGCAAATCTTAACCTGTAAATCTCGAATGTTTTCAGTACTGCCAAACGTAAAACACATATCACAGTCGACTCTGATCACGGATTTAAATGAACACCCGTTAGAAATTTGCATAAATAGGCGGGGGTGTGGCTTAGTTGTATTGTCGCCACTGTCTATATAAAGGCACTGTACTACCAATCAGAGCTAGTTACTAGCTCTGCTACCAATCATATGTGACAAAGTAGTGGCGCCATCTGTTGGTACTATCGGAAAGTACCCCCCAGGAGCCGTTCAAGGTCATCAAAATCGGTATTTTGACATCAAAGGAACCGACAGTGAGTGTCTCTACCTGTTTGATTTATGTACACTGGTTCTTCCTTAACTTTTTTTAATGTAGTGTATTTTGTATTATGTTTTTGACAACTGCTTAATTTTTGTGTATGCTGTTGTTATTTCTTTATTTGTTATGTGCTAAGCGTTACCATACATAGAATTAATTTATCTAATTTTAATAATTTCAGAGTAACGACACATAAAGTAAAACAATGTAATAACAAATTATTTTAAAAAAATTAAAAGATATACAGCAGTTTTAGCTTGAGGTATTGCCATCGTTCCACCTGCCCACTTAAGTTCGATAATTACACCTGCCCAGTTAAGATGTAATTTCATATTTTGCGAGAAACTAATTTTTCGAATACGAATCACAAATTTAAAATTGTTATAGAAATTCCAGGAGGATAACAAAAATCCAGGTATTTCAAGTAATTTTGACATTCCAGATTTCCAGGAATTCCAGGTTGGTAGACACCCGGAAATATTATCACCGACTTACGCTTTATTACTAAAGCTGTATCACTGACTTACATGATTGCGAGAAAACTATATTAGTGCACTTCTGTTGGTTACCTGGCAATAAATTAAAGAAAATGAACACCCCTCTACCCCAACGACCTAAAAACACACTCATGAGGAGTTCATGCTAAATAAGAGCATTTGCATTCAGGGAACTCTTCAAAGAACTTATCTCCTCAGCAAGTTTAGTTTCATCCCAAGTGTTTACTTGCTTGAATGTTTGATTACTACACATTCTATACCTTTTCAACTTCAAATTGGGACTACTCAATTTCAAAATGGGAATAAACAATTTCAAAATAAAATAAACATTTTCAAAATAAAATAAACATTTTCAATTTGAGAATAAACAACTTCAAATTGGGACTAATCAACTTCAAATTGAGAAAAGCTTTTTGTTAACGGTAGTCTTTGGAAAATGACATTACATGGTTGTGACAGGACGGAACTAATTATTGTTAGTTCTTGCTGGTGTTCCATCCTGTCACAACCATGTAATTGTCATTTAACTACCGTTAACAAAAAACTTTTCTCAATTTGAAGTTGTTTATTCTCGAATTGAAAATGTTTATTTTATTTTGAAATTGTTTATTCCCAATTTGAAGTTGAAAAGGTATAGTACTACAACATTTTTTTGTATGTTGGTTGGTAGTAGTCAGAAAGGAGTCGACTCGGATGTATACAAATCCACTTTTAATATTTACGGACAATGTACAGCAGTAATAAGGGTACTACATTGCACAATTTAATGAGAGTTAACTAATCTTGCAAAAAAATATAGAAATCATCAAAAAATTGAGACACTAGAATTACAAACCTGTCCTACGAGACTAAATTTATAGAAACAGCAGATTTTCAAAGTTCCCTTTTATTTCATAAATAAAATAAATAAAGGCTCGACTTCAGAAGTATATTTGTCAAACGTAGCTTAACATATATTGGTTCGACATGAAAAATGTTAAAGAAATCATGATAATTACTTTAAGCAAAAAACACTAATTGAATTGCTAATAAAATAATATTAATAGAGTTAACACTTCAAATTAAATAAATTACAGTCCGCCATAAAAATTATATACAAAATTATATAGTTTTTTGTGTAATTTATTTAATTCTCTCACTAATGCTGTTTTAAACAAATATAAAGCATTGTAGTGTTCTATTTGGAACGAAACGGGTGCTAAACATACAATTGAGTTTAAAACGGCAGAGATTACTATATTACTTGCACGTTAACTAGAAAAATACAAAAAATATATCAATAACTATGTTTTCACCTTTAAATTATAATCAACCAACGTAATTTGTTATTCATTATATAACAAATAGTCAAAATCACTTCAGTTCTAACAACACTTTACATAAAAATCACAACTTTAATAGTAAACAAGACTTAAAATTACAGTTAACGCAGATGCCTAAGCTCTGCTCCTTGTAAAATTGTATTTTGTTCTAAAAGCAACCAAAAACTCAGCGGTTTTCAAGTAAAATGCAAATGCTAGGCAATAATTTAAAAATCAACGAAAAAATCTACACTCGTCTCGTACAATAATTGTCAACTGAACCAATAATAAATCAGTATTCTTATTATTAATATCCGTATCA
The DNA here is from genome assembly GCA_940337035.1 of Agriotes lineatus. Lineage (NCBI taxonomy): Eukaryota > Metazoa > Arthropoda > Insecta > Coleoptera > Elateridae > Agriotes > Agriotes lineatus. The sequence continues at coordinate 18,329,366 of OW679203.1, read as the reverse complement.
TATTAAAGTCTTCTTTACTGTACAACAGACAAAAATTTCATTTCAGATAAAACTTATAAACGAAAGGTTAGATTTTACAACATTTTCTGAACATCAGTCGAGAGCGAGGCCCAAAATCAGCTCCACTAAAACTCTTGAAGCGGTTGAAACCTATACCAGTAGTGTTAACTAAGAGCTAGACAAGATTAAATAACATTTAACAGACGAGAAAAGAACGCAGCGGTAGAACCTTCTCTCAAATCAATTTAAGAGCCGTTAACCACCCACTTCTCCAACAATTTCATCCTATCTACAGTTAAGTTACTGATACGGCTGCAATGCCTGTTGAAAATGTCTGACGGGATTAGTTCGATTGGAGTCGTGAGGACCAGCTTTGGCACTAGGAGGCTCTCTGCCCAGCAAACAACAAAATTGAACCAGTCCGTTTGCTGCTTTTCAGTCGCCTTGTCCGTGGAAATTAAATATTCGCACCGTATTAAAATAGTCGATAACGCTGACACTCCAAACTACAACAGAAGAAACGTTAGTACAATAGTAATTAGCCAATGCTTATAGGGCATTAGCAGAACTTACCTTGTTTGAAACTATGAAATTTAATGGAGGTTTACCCTGGCAACTAATAGGCGTTCCTCGGCTACTATCTGGACTTAAAACTTCTAGTAGGTTAGAAATTATGTCGAGGATTACGTTCATATCACTTGCTTGAATGAATCTGGAAGAGTTTATAGTTGTAAATATATAAAAAGAACGATGGTACTTAGCACCAAAACAGAGTACCATGAGTACGAAACACTTACTGTTTAAAATAAGGATGTAACCTAAGGAAGAGATGTTCTCCAGCAGAATCCTTACGTCCAACTACTGGAATACTCAACAAGACCTTCATCCAAAGGTCGCAAAGCTGGGGTAAAAAATGATCACTCGTCAAATATGGCAGGATACGTAATAACAACATCTGCAACGCAATCAAATGAATTCGCACTGTTAAAAACGACAACACACAACTTACCTTTCCTTTCCTAATACTTAGAAAACTAACATATTTATCTTCTTGAAACAATCCACTAATAACTTTTAACAAATAATCGCGCGAATTCTCAGACAGCGGCTCGCTCTCTTGCCGAAGACACTTCAAGATCTCCTGCTTCTGCTCAGACGTGGAAGCCAAGTCCAGCTCCCGGAGCCTCTGCTTCTGCTTGATCTCGCACAGCTTCTCCATATTGCTTTTATACAAAGGATTTTTCAAGTCTTCCGCTTTCAACATTAGGCTATAGAACGCCTCGAGCTCCAGCAGCAACTGCTTAGTCTTTTTGGTGTCGCGGGTAGAAGTACCGCTGTTTTCACTATCCTTCTCCGGTGTCACTATATCCATATCGATTATCTTCCGCGGAGCAGTCACCGAGCCACACTAAAAAATCAATCAACAAACTTCAAAAGCGCCACAAGTTCTACACTTACTTGCAGTTTTCCCAAGGAATTTTCAAATTGTAACGGTGTATACACCTTGGGAGTCAGGGTGTTTTGATTCTCCTGCCGATCGCTGTTCCTTCGGTTGTTCTGCCACTGGCTACCTATCGGGGGCTGGTTCTCCTTACTGTTCCTAGATTTTCTCTCTTTGAATATCTGTGGGGCAAAAAAATGCTCAACTTGGAATTTCCCCGTTTCACTAACGTACCGTATAGTAATAGTCGTCGAAATAGGGCGTGCCAGTGTTGAGCTGCACCAGCTGAATATTAATCAGCCACTGCTTCTCGCGATTACTCATTAAGCCCGAGTATTCGTCCTTGTAAATATCGGAATATTCGTTTCGGTGCCGTATGTGGTTCATTTCCATTTTGTTCCTATGCTGCTGCTGCTGCTGATGGTTGTGGTGGTTGAGCCTGTTCTGGTGAGGCATGTTGTGCATATTTCCAATTCTGGGCGGTGCAGGAAAATTAAATGGATGCGTTACCTGAAAAAAAAAAACAGGATAAACGGTTGTGCTTATCTTCGACAGGCCAAAATATTTTATTGACACCTTTGTATACCCTATAATATGTTGAATTAGTGTGTACTTTCAGTATTTTTGGTGCAACTTTATTATCAAACTAAAAATGTTGTTAGTGCCCTAACCTCAAAAATTCAAAAACATGCAAATATTGTAAGTGAAATTGAAATAAACTCATTCTTTAAGCGACTTAGCAATTTCCACATGATAAAAATGCCTGTTTCCCTGTTTTTTTCAATTACCTACCTTGCTGAAGCAACAAAATTTGCAATTACTTTTAGCTAAATTTGGCATGGATGTTCCATGCTTAACTTTACCATTACTAACTAGTAACTACTTACTACCAGACAGTATTACATTTTTCTATGTTAAAAACATAATCTACTAGTTAGAAACTATGTACTTCTTTATAGTGTACAAAAAAGTTAATAACTGATCTTTTTATTAAAATTTGTAGGATCAAAACTGTTTTAAATGCTAGTCAAAAGGTGCTAAAAAGACGATCGCTTCCTGTTCTTGCTGTGCAACTGTTACTTTCCCAATATAATTATAAAAAAATCATACTAAAGTCTAATGACGATTCTAAAGACATTAATTATAAAAAATGTCTCGAGAAAAGTGTTAATTTAACTAATATATTCTTGCGAACAGCACACCTCGTGCAACTCCTGTTTTCATACCCCATAAGCTCAGCACTAAAATAAAATTTCTACCACCAGATATCTCCTTCCTTGGAATTTTTGGGTAGATACTGACTATGGGGTAGGGTTAGGGGTTACCAACATTGAATCGATGCTGACCTGAAGAAAATAATTTTGGGGGAGGAAAAGTGGGTGAAAACATTAATAAAAAAGATCAGAATCAAATATTTTTTGCACTATAAAGGTATGATTCCAAAAATTATTTTGTTTTTTAAGTAGTACATGAAATGCGATTTTTTTTACCCCTTCGAAGATACATTAAATTTGAACAAGACGTTTCGTACGCTTTAATATTTAAATAATTATTTGCCCTTTTTATCCCTTAGCTAGCTAATGAACGTAAAATACTCTTAATAGTTAGTGGTTTATAAAAAATCACTATCTGCCAGAACAGGAATCTGGTTCCCTCTTGTAGTGTTGGCCGTACTAAAACATCTTTAAACAATTCACAGGAACAGCCGATTTGCTTACCTTATCTATTGATTTAAAAACACAAATAAAAACACATAAAACACAAAAAAAAAAAATTTAAAAACACAAAAGAAATACAGTCAAATCTCTATTCAATGAAAGTCTATTTAACAAAATTCTATATTTAGCGAAATTTTGATTAGAACCGTCAATGTCCGATATTATTTATATATAAATTTCTCTCTATTTAGCGAACACAATCTCTATTTAACGTAGTAAAATTAGGGTCATAAACCCCAGGTAGTTTGAATTCCAGGAAGGTTCTCCCTAATGGGGTGATTAGGCGGTAATGCTGCATTCCTTCAATGGCTGTATTGTTAAGTTAAATGAGTTGTTTCCAAGAAGGTTCTTTCTCATTTACCAAAGGTTCAGTTTCGGAATTTTCCTAGAATATTGATGGGGTCATTAGCGGTAATGCCGCATTCGTTCAAAAACTGTACTGCAGTGTTGCCAACAACGGCGAAAAGTCGCTAAATCTAGGGTATTTAACAAGTGGTTTAGCTAAAAAAAATAGGAATTTGCGATTAGCGACTTTTTTAGCGTTTTTGATATATTTTGGTTTGAAATTTCAATATTTCTAAAGCTACACATACATTTATCCTCAACAATTTTCATATACGAAAGAATTTCAAAATATTATTTGCAAATTTGTTATACTGATATGATTAACGAAATTATATTATGTTTACCTGACATTTATTTGTATTTCGTACGTGACCAGACGGTCATATTTGCGCTCATGACGCCGGAGATTTGAAATTAAAAAGTGAAGGAGCTTTATCTTTACTCTTTGCAACGTTTGCACATTGCGCAATTGTCATTGTCAATTGTAATCACTTGGTACGAAGAATTAGAACGTTAAATTGTTTTTTCCTTAAATAAAAAGGTAAGTTTTTATTTTTATAGTCGTCAGTAGTTTATGTATTTCTTTATTCTGTGGAAAAAAACAAATGCTTGATTTTCTAATGTACCTATTTCGTATTTGGCGACTTTTGATCTGAAAATGGAGACTTTTAGTACCAATTTAGCGAATACAACTTGCCAAGCGTTGGCAACACTGCAGTACTGTTCAGTTTAACACACGGGCTTCTGGATTAGCGTGCCTGCCGGCTCTTATCGGCCTGTTCATTTGCAAGCTTTTCGAGTGATCCGCGTGGCGCTAGTTACCCGGGGATTTGGAAGCGTTGGCTCGGCGTTTAAACTGCAGAAGGCTGAGCTGGCGCGGTGCATTCAACAAAATACTTTCGATTTTATCTTTTCGCACGCACAGAATGCTTGATTTTTGCGCGCAAGCACAATTTACAAATTTTGACGTTTCTACGTACGCAATTTCGTTCATTGCAAATTTTGTGTGTTGCTTCTGTGAAAATCCATTTTGTATTTTTTTCGTACAAAAATGTCGTAAAACTAACCTAATTTAACGTTTCAGTCACAGACACGGTGTCACGGTGGTATACACCGTGGTTACAGAACAATAATCTCACAGACAAAAGCTAAGTTTCAAACCGGCTGGCGTGGTTCTGAACTTCAATCCTCGGATATGCCGAGTCACAACTTTTGTCATGCTATTTGTCGCAAATGAACAGGCCGGTGAGAGCCGGCAGGCACGCTGATCTAGAAGGCCGTGGTTTAACAAATTGTTTCACAGCGTTAAGTTAAGCTAAGCTTGTACCGCAAATTGAAAATGCCGCGCCGTCGGACCGCGAAACTTTTGAGGCATTTGAGACCATCCGTCGTGCATTGCAAAATCGCCAAAATCTTCCGGCGAGTTTGTTCAAATCTTTAAATCAGTGCGAGGTATTTTTTGAAAACGTGTATTGTTTAAATGCAAAGTACAACAAAAAATTACAGACTTAAGAACTCTTAAGTCCACATCTGATGTTTTCGTAAGTACATACCTAATGTTTCTGTGCGGCTTTTATGTTCCTTTGTACATTATGTATAATAGCTTATGCGTTTAATCATACATAATGTACGTTTATGTTACATATTATGCACATAGATATGTAGCTATGTATGTATTAATAATTACGTACATTAAACTTCACATAAAACTACAACTTCAATTATTTAATCATTTTTCAGGCCAATTAAACATACATGATATATGTGCATACATATACTATATCAAATTATTCTAAATAACGAATTTTCTATATTACGAATTTTTTTCGGCGAATTTACGACTTCGTTAAATAGAGGTTCGACTGTAAAAGAAAATATAATTAAATTTTCAATCAATCTACGTGCGATATAGCTTAAGGCTACTCGCGGGCATGTAGCAAACATGCATGAACAACGTAAAACATCATTAAAGAGAACGTTGAAATATTTGTCTTTTAAAAGAACGCAAATGTCAAAATATCTCTACCAAAAACGCAATGTCAAATTGCCTGAAGCTGATAATTATTTGAGTCCGGCCCTGTTTAAATTAACGTGCAAACTACACGCATATTATTCGCCGATAAAACACATTCCTTCGCTTTTGAAAAAGGTCGCAGTTAAACGCAACGTTATCACGCTGATATCGAAACATTTTACTTGGAACTGGCTGCTGCATGCCCTTGGAAACGGCACGCCTCGATTGCATCACCCGCTCCTGGCGCACGTGATGCAACCGGGAACCCCCGATAGCGTGCAGCCCTTATAATGACAGTTGAGTTAGCACCTCTCAAAATGGATGCTTTAAATGAGCCTTTAAATATAGCACAATGGGTGTATTTACATGTACGCTCGGAAAATGCGTTTTAGGAATTTACAAACGCTGGCTTGCTGCGCTGTAATACTGTTTGTAGCAAGCGTTGGCTACCAGACCGCTTCGAATAAACTTATATCGTCTTGACGAGTTCGCGTACTATAGTTTTTAGTCGAGAAAATCCATGCAGCTTTCAGCTACGTGCGACAGCCATCTTTGGCGTCTTCTTTATTAAATTTGCGCATCCCGGGTACAGCACGTGTTTTTTGCTGCAATCACGAAAACCGAAATTCACAATACACATCCAGCGCAGGACTGGCTTTGCGAACATTTGGTTACAAAAATACAATACTGAATCTAATAATAAAACAAGAAATACAACTTGGCTTCTATATTTAAGCATAAAAATAAACGTTATCGGTGAAGGATACAGCTGGCCCGTTACTACACATAGCATAATTCCCGGCCTTTGTAAATCAAGAATTAAAGAACAAAATTACTTTTTATATTGCATAAAATACAATTTTAAAAGTCCCTCTTAAAAGTTAACTACGAAACTACATTTTTCTGAAAAAAAATTAAATATTATTCTCTACAATTATATTTTTTTATTCTTTGGGCACTTTCTACCAATGACTTCTGCTCTGGAGCTTTTACATTTTTCGTAATCCCTGTATGTATGAACCTTTAGATAACCAGAAGAATTTTATTGAAAACCCGAACCCAGTTGAATGATACCCAAACCCGAAATCTTCGGGTCAAAATCACAGCGTTGGCAACCCTACTATGGGGTATCACTTACGAGGAAGAAGTACCTAAATGTCGTCTGTGTAAATGATCAAAACCGTTAGCAATATTTGAGAAAAAAAATGTAATGTCAAAATATCTCTACCAAAAATGCAATGTCAAAATTGCCTGAAGCTGATAATTATTTGAGTCCGGCCCTGTTTAAATTAACGTGCAAACTACACGCATATTATTCGCTGATAAAACACATTCCTTCGCTTTTGAAAAAGGTCGCAGTTAAACGCAACGCTATCACGCTGATATCGAAACATTTTACTTGGAACTGGCTGCTGCATACCCTTGGAAACGGCACGCCTTGATTGCATCACCCGCTATTGGCGCACGTGATGGAACCGGGAACCCCCGATAGCGTGCAGCCCTTATAATGACAGTTGAGTTAGCACCTCTCAAAATGGATGCTTTAAATGAGCCTTTAAATATAGCACAATGGGTGTATTTACATGTACGCTCGAAAAATGCGTTTTAGGAATTTACAAACGCTGGCTTGCTGCGCTGTAATACTGTTTGTAGCAAACGTTGGCTACCAGACCGCTTCGAATGAACTTATATCGTCTTAGGCGAATTCGCGTACTATACTTTTTAGTCTGAGAAAATCCATGCAGCTTTCAGCTACGTGCGACAGCCATATTTGGCGTCTTCTTTATTAAATTTGCACATCCTGGGTACAGCGCGTGTTTCTTGCTGCAATCACGAAAACCGAAATTCACAATACACATCCAGCGCAGGACTGGCTTTGCGAACATTTGGTTAAGAAAATACAATACTGAATCTAATAATAAAACAAGAAATACAACTTGGCTTCTATATTTAAGCATAAAAATAAACGTTATCGGCGAAGGATCCAGCTGGCCCGTTACACATAGCATAATTCTCGGCCTTTGTAAATCAAGAATTAAAGAACAAAATCACTTTTTATATTGTATAAAATACAATTTTAAAAATCGGTCTTAGAAGTTACATAAACTATTACGAAATTACATTGCCAAACAATATGTCTCGTGTAAACAGAAATGATTATTTGATAATCAAGAACCCACTAGTTGCATTATATATGATAACTAGCTGTTACCCGCGACTTCGTTCGCGTGAGGTTCGTTATTTGTGTATTATTGTATGACTAATTATTTTCTGTCATCCCATCCCATCATATCCCTGTCCCCATCCCTTTCTCCGTCCCCGTCTCCGTACCGTCCCATCCCGTCCCGTCCCGTCCCGTCTCCTTTTCTTCCATCCCATCCCTTCCCTCTCCTTTCCTTCCTGTCCCGTTCCTTCCCGCCCCGTTTAGTCCCGTCCAGTCCCGTCCTTTCCAGTCCCGTTCCCTCCCCTTCCATCCCATCCCATCCTTTCCCTTTCCGTCCCGTTCCGTTCGGCCCCGTCCCGTCCCGTCCTTTTCTTTGCCGTCCAGTCCCGTCCGGTCCAGTTTCGTCCATCCCGTCCCATCCCGTCCCGTTCCGTCCTCTCCTCTCCCATCCCATTCCTTTCCTTCCCTTTCCGTCCCGTCCCGTTCCTTCCCGCCCGGTTTAGTCCCGTCCAGTCCCGTCCCGTCCCGTCCGGTCCCGTTCCCTCCCCTTCCATCCCACCCCTTCCTTTCCCTTTCCGTCCCGTCCCGTTCCGTCCCGTCCAGTCCCTTCCCGTCCAGTCCAGTCGCGTCCCGTCCAGTCTAGTCCCGTCCCGTCCCTTATGTCATTTCCACCATCTTGGACTTAAAAATAAATGCCTTTTCGTTATTTGTGTATTAAATAGCCTAATGACTTAATTGTTTTCTGTCATCCTATCCCATCTCGTCTCCGTTCCCGTTCCCGTCTCTTTCCCCGTCCCCGTCTTTTCTCCGACTCCGCCTCCGTCCCGTCCTGTTCCCTCCCGTCCCATCCCATCCCTTCCCTTCCCGTCCCGTCCTGCCCCCTTCCCTCCCCGCCCATCCCATCCCTTCCCGTTCAGTCCCGTTCCCTCCCCTCCCCACCCAACCCTTTCCTTTCCTACCCGTCCGGTCCCGTCCCGTCCCTTTAGGGGTTGAATTTTCAAAAATCCTTTCTTAGCGGATGCCTACTCCCTATGAGAATTCTGCCTGCCAAATTTCAAATGCCATTTTCGCAATCAACGTCCCAAAAACCTCAATAACGACACCCATGTCGATTTTTATGCTTATTTACCCCATTTCACCCCCTAAGGGGTTGATTTTCGGAAAATCACGAAATACGTGTTTGCTTATTTGTTTTTAGGAGTACTCCTACGAAGTTTCAAGTCGAAACGTCTATTTAATATTATTTCCCCATACAAAATTGGAACCCCCATTTTACCCCTTTAGGGGTTGAATTTCGAAATATCCTTCCTTATTCCTTGTATACATCATAAAGGGAACCTCTGTACAAAATTTCAGCTTTCTAAGTCCAAGGGTTTGGGCTGGGCGTTGATGAGTGAGTGAGTCAGTCAGGACTTTTTGGGTTTAACAACAAATGAACCTGATGGCTACCAACAATGAATTGTAGAATTACAGCTGGTAACACCACAGGGATAAATTTTCAGATTAGTTTCAGAAGATGAACAAAACCAGTTTGGCAATTCTAATGATAAGTGAGAGAACAAATTTTCTCAGGGAATGCAAAATCAAAAATCAAAATTTAATTCCAAAATTTCTACAGAAAAACATTCTATTTCAAAATATAAACTCTCAAAAATGTTACAACTCATTCCATAAATTTATGAAAAAGACAACGACACTTCTTATTAATGATTCACACAGCAAACTAAAGTTCTTAAGACAAAGAATTAATAAAACTGAAGCTAACATTGAGGAAAAACAAATATCACCAGGGGTCTCAAGCGGAAGTGCACGGCACGCGGGGGGCAGCTAAACTTTGGTTATGTAACTGGTTTTTTCAAATTTAAAATTTACACCCGTATGCATACTTGCATAGTCGTTCGCCAGCGGCTCGCCGGAGTTTCGTTATGAATAGTATGTTGGCGGCACTGTACGTCGATGTCAAATTCGAGGTTATCGGGTTAGGTTTTCCGTCAGTTTTGACAGAAACTGACCCAAAATCTAACCTGCTAACCTCAAATTTGACATAGACGTACAGTGCCGCTAACATACTATTCATAACGAAACTCCGGCGAGTCGCCGGCGAGCCGCTGGCGAACGACTATGCATATGGGTGTTAGAGTCTCCCTCTAATGCTACTGGTGGATATAAGGCGTCGTAACCAACGAGATAACGTGATCGCGTGACTACACGCTTAGCGTTAAAAACCAGGTACTGAGTGACAGCAGTTTGGACTGCGCCACTGTGCAGCAGCATATAGTTGGCTTAGAGATATTTGGTTAAACCGTCTTAAGATGGTACCTGAAGATAAGCGCATTACAAGCAACTTATCTAAACAAGCCGGACACATTTTCAGTTGTAATTGTATTTAAAGAATGTAAATCAATAAGCAGTATCTCGCTGAAATATTTTACGAAAAATTTGATTAATACAACTAACCTCCATGCAAAATATCATCAAAACGACAAAATCACAAAAACAGTTAATTAATAAAAAGGAGTGTATTAATCAAAATCAGTGTATTAATAAATCTATTAATCCATCCTTTTTTTAAAAACAGTTAATTAATGAAAAAGAGTGTATTAATCAAAAACAATGTATTAATGACGTCTATTAATCCATCCTTTTTTAGGAAAAATAATTCATTAATATTGAAATTAACAAGCGGTCAACGAAAAAGTATATTAATATGCATAATCGAATCACAGAATGACTAACCAAATGGCTAAATGCAAAACTAACAAGTTGTCGATAGCACAATGGCTATGACACATTTATTACAGCTTAAATTTTGGAATTACTAGGTGAATTCAACCAATTACCCACTATGCAAGAGCAGTCTTATTGTTTACCTTAACTTGCGATATCGCTCTCACAGAACCCAAGATCTTGTTTCTTCCTAAAGCGATATGTGACTATGGTTAATTCCCAAACGGTGTCAAAATGTCGCACACTAATATTACCTACGCAAAATTACTTGCAAATGCGGGGTTAATCCGTACAAAGTTTAATAATATGATCACTTGGACAATGAACTACCGCAACAAAATCATTAAGAACCAATATTTAAACTGCCTCAAAGAGGTGAGTAATACGCTTAAAATATAGACTACGAGCATTCTAACATTTGCCAGATACGAAGTAGCACAGTCACAAAAACATATTAAAACGAATCCCCAAATTTCAAGTGGCCCAAAATAATTACAACCGACATTGCGATGATAAATCTCCAGGCTGCAGCAAGCACAGACGGAGGGTCCGATAACAGCAGGGCAGCCGTGCTTAACCAAGGTTTGAGTGGAGCTCACGGCCTGCAGGTGAGCACGTCGATGAAGGGGGTTACGTAGCAACTTCTGCCTTCGCTCTCGGTTGTAGGCGAGGGGCTTCTGCATGCTCGCCATGCTCAAGGCGGTGGCTGGGTGCCTATTTTGTCAGTTAACCTGGGAGCAGATTCGCTCGCACGGGGCGAATTATACGGCAGCCACGGGAGGAGCCTTCGGTATCACTCGGAAGCCGCGAAAGGAGGTCACAAAAATGGAGCTTTGGTCTAATCGGGGACCTCAAAAAGGATTACCAGAAAGAAGTCCCCACTTAGGACCACCAAAAAGGAGCCTTAGATGTTCTCGGCTCCGCTTTGCCAAAAGGAAACATGTGTTGCCCATATGAAATCCAAACCAAGTTTGAGCTTGGGAAATTGCAAAATAATCTTCACGGGGACTGCATTAGCAACTCCGGAACATTCAAAACACAACAAGATTAATTTCCCAGGCGAGATGCCTGTGAAAGAACCCAATTAAGGTACGTTTCAAAAGGTAGTTTCACAAGGCAGCTATTCTGCAACAACACAACATGGCGAATGGCCAAAAAAGGCTGATAAGAAGACCAAATTCGAAAATTGGAGGGAGCCTTAAATATGCAACCAGACTAACACCGATGCAACAAGAGAGGCCTTGTCTAACGCAAATTAATTAAAAATATAAATTCCTGGAAATTTGAAGCTTGACGTAGCGGATAATATTTAGAGATTTATCAAAAATAGGGCAGTTAAATATGTAATACTTTTAAATGACTTTTAGCCCGTAACAACGTAGTAATTGTATTACACTCACTAAAATAAACTATTTATTAATGATGACAACGGAATGATACTCGAAATAACTTTTAAATTTGGACGTTGAATGTTTCGGAATCTATAAAGCTCTACCTGCCTTTATTGACGATTATGTATAGATGAACGTCTACAGAGTAAATTAAATAGATAAGGTGTACCATAGCGTTTGATGATTTTAAAAAGTAAGCATGCAAATAGTAAGCAAAAGCAATATTCCAACTTTAAAGTGTTCTAGGCAATGTGATATGGCGTAATATGCTCACTTTTACTGACATTGTAAGCAAAACAAAAACCGCAGTTTTGAACAGTTTGCAATTTGTTCGTAAAATATGAGTTTAAGTAATGGGAATAAACTCCACAACAATAATCCAAATTACTTAGTACTAAAGCATTAACTAGATACCATTTTGTAGATTTAGGCAAAACATACTTAAACTGATATAAAGTATTTAGTTTCATACAACAAAATGCGTTTGGAAATTCAAATTACAATCTAAATAAACACCTAGTTTCTAACACACTCCTAGAATGATAAGTGATCGTTATCAATGCAAACACTTCGATTTAACACTGAAAATGCCTTTTCACGCATTGCACTCGAACCGACACACATCAGCCTAGATTTAGCAACGTTAAGGAAAAGTCCGTTCTTCGTCGACCATGAAGTGATTGCAGCCAAATTTAAATTAAGTTTAATTTATCTTTAGTGGATTACATCAGCGTAGAAATGGATGGAACAGTCTGGAGTCAGATCTGATGGTAAATCAGAGGTAAAAAAATCTACAAATCATCTTTCACAAGTGTTTGAGCCTCATTGCAATAAAAATCGGCGAGTGAAGAGAATAATAATATTAAATGTATCAATAGTAGTTTGTATACCAAGGCACTGAAGTTTAGCTTTTTATCACGAATGTGAGGAGGAATAAAAAGGAACTTCAGTGCCGAGGAGTGCATTATGTTTTTTTTAAATTGGGAAATCGTGAAATTACAACATTTGAACCAACATTTGTAGGTTATGTTAACGTCGGTTGACGTTGAACTATCGCCCCGCCGCCTACAAAAAGTCGTAAAACAATGGATTACTTTACTGCCGATTTCTTATAATTTAATGACGATTTCGAGGTCCTTTAATGCAGATTTAAAAAGATTTTTTTTTTATTGTAACAAGTAATTTATTTGCAGTTTGTAGAGTTTCGATTACTGAATGAAATAGCGATTTTACTTATATATCTATTTAAAATCTACCGCGTCTTCAGTCGACGTTTTGAAATAAATATTTGGTTAAAAATAACTTATTTAGTACATTCCCAAATTTCTGAATTGCTTTAAGCAATTACTTAAGAGTGGGTCGTCAGACACGATTAATAACAGATGCCGCCGTAAGCGAAAAGCAGACCTATCTATTATTGTCATAACACTCAACCCATGAAGAAATACCTATAATGGCAATAACAAAGTTTCAATGCGAAATGTATTGTTTTAATACAGTAACTCATCGACTGAAATCATAAAAATTTTAAAAAAATTACCTGTAAACATAATCGCCACTAGAAGGCTAACCACGTAAATCATCTAAAATTTGAAATGAATTTATAGTCTTTATTGAAAAAAATTAGAATTTTGCGCAAAATATTGAGAACACCATGACCTCTACATGACTTTCGGTATATAACGTTTCAGCTATTGGCACTTAGATGGCGCTGCCTATTGTATGGATAGCTACACAGGATACATAAAAATTTACCCCTACCAGATCTTATTTAACCTTTCGGCGGGCGCGCTGTCGTAAAACGTACAACAGTCGAGAATTTTCGCAAATTGCATGCATAATACCACTGCCTCCTACACTTACAAGCCATGCTGTTGGAGATTTGGCAACGTTGATCGTAGACCAATTTTGTACTGTTTATTTATAAAAATGTCTGTTGAAATGTGGCGTGTGATTAAATATTAATATGTTGGACTGCTCTAAGTTTGAAGAAATACATTTATTTATATTACTGTACTGTTCGTGATAAGTGAAAGTAAAATTGCTGCTAAAATTTATGGGTTTTTATTAAGTAACAATGTAACCTCATTTTTAGGGCATTTTTTGTAACTTTTAATTGTATATTTAGAATGCCACGAAGACGCTATGTACCAACCACAACAGTACCTTAAAAGAAAATCGTATGCAAACTCTAACAACATTTTCTTTTCCAATGAACGAGATCCGAAAGAAAGCATGGCTTCGTGCAACAGCACGAGAACGTTGGACCCCAACAAAAAGTTCTGCCGTGTGTGAAATACATTTTAATGGAAAATACATTTGAACACGTTAGAAATGAGAGTGGGGAAATGCAGAACTGTTGCTGCATTACCCTCAATTAGCTGACAATGCTGTCCCAAGCGTATTTCCAAATTTACCAACATATTGTCGTCGAAAGCGCCTCAAGAAAGGACAAATCCTGAATGTAGAAGAAGACAAATATTGGAAAGACATGCACAAACAGTGAAAGTGTTTTTAAGTGATGACACCAGCAATTTTTTTAAGTTTATGGAACAATTTGCGTCACACAAATTTAGATGTTAACCAGCACATAAGTTTATTATGTTCAAATAAGATTATTTACAGCAGTAGCACCATATTTTTTGCATATATGTTGTACTCTCAATCAGCAGTGGTGTATAGAAAGTTACAAACTTTAAAATAATTACAGAAATGTTCTTTTATCCATATGTTACATAGGTTAAGTTGTTTTATTTTTGTAAGTATACTGTTACATGTTTGTATTACTTGACTATGTAAATAAATGTCACCATTACAGAAGCTATCTTTAGTTAATTACAGATTAAAATTTGACAAAGAGTAAAACTGTGCTCTTTAAAACAAAATTATTTCAAATGGGAGTATTGTAATTTACGACCACCAACTACCAGAGATGCAATGTTGCCAAGTCTAACAGCATGGCTTGCAAGTGTAGGAGGCAGTGATAATACGCAAGCGACGGGCAGTAAACTTTAGGTATTCCTTTATTGTTTTGTCTACCAGCAGGCCATCCGGTCAGTACAGTTTCTGAAACTAATTTCGACGTATTTCTTATCAATACCGACTGACGGATGCACAAGTTGCATATTTTACAACGCGCGCCAGCTCGTGTTATTCAATGTGAACAGATTGGTTATTTGAATTAGTGCAAACGACTTGCGTTAATAATACAATGTAACTACTTTTAGTAAATAAACTTCAGAATATTTTGTCATACACAATGAAATTGCATACATTTGGAAAATTACTAATATCCCCCGAATACTGTAGCAAAAAAAGGAGTATCACAGTTGTAATTAGTAATGTAAAATTACCCTTAATTTAATAATTAGCAATATGCCTTACAATGTTAGGGTTTGTTCCTATTCTACTTAATACTGTAACAACAGATCAATAAAAAAACCAATTAGGGTAGGCTGTAATATGTGTTAAACAGTGTTTGGCAGTACTGGTGTATTGTCAGTCTATGTCAAATTCGATATTTGCAGGTTAAGTTTTACGTCAGTCTGTGTCAAACAACAAACAAAACCTAACCTACTAACCTCGAGTTTGACATAGACTGACAATGCACTTCAGTACTGCCAAACGTATAACACATATCACAGCCTACCCTAATTGGTTTTTTTATTGATCTGTCTGTATTACGTGTTACTTTTTTCAGTGTAGTAACTGTATAAATACACTCCCCTCCAAAAAAACGGATTATTTTTTTTTAAATATATTTTTATACAACAGATAATTTTTAAATGTCTGAATATGCATTTCAAACTTATTTAAGTATCACCTAATAACATGTAACAATTAAAATTCATGACTGTTTTGCTTAAAACAATTTATTAATTGTTTGCTGTTTCAGTGTAAGTTTATCCAAGACCTCATAAGCAGCATGCCACGACGAATAGAAGCTGTAATAAGAGCTAGTGGTGGAAATACACAGTACTAATCAAAGTTGAATTGTTTTTTGATTTTTTGAAATGTTTTTTGATTTTTTGAAATGAAATTGTTGTTTTTCATATTACATATTTTTTATTTTCCTGAGCTTTTTAATAAAAAAAATGCTAATTTTTATTATTATCTTTACTATGTTATTAAGCAATACTTACATTATAATACACTCCCTTCCAAAAAAAGCGGATCGTAAATTTTTTAAATGTTATTTTTATACAACAGATCATTTTTAAATGTCCGAATATGCATTTTATAACAACAGATCAATAAAAAACCCAATTAGGGCAGGCTGCGATATGTGTTATACGTTTGGCAGTACTGAAGTGTATTGACAGTCTATGTCAAATTCGAGATTAGTAGGTTAGGTTTTGTTTCTTGTTTGACACAGGCTGTCGCAAATCTTAACCTGCAAATCTCGAATTTGACATAGACTGACAATACACTTCAGTACTGCCAAATGTATAACACATGTCACAGCCTGCCCTAATACAGTAAGTTAGATATTTTTTAGTAATTTAAAATATAAAACAGAACTTAATAACCATTCAAATTTAATATATCAAAAAGATTGCGATGCTAACTACATCAGACAATCTAAACAAATATTTAAAAAAAATTAATCAATATTAAAATTCTATTAAAATTAAAATGTTAACTCCAAATAAATCTAATACAGTTCTCTCTGACCATGCTGTCAAAAACTTTCATAATTTTAATTTTGCTTCTCCAAAAATACTACCTTATACCATATATTTATTACTTCTAGGGATGCACCGATACCGATACTCGGTATCGGCATATCGGCCGAATTAGGAATATATCGGTATCGGTTATATCGGCCTTCCTTTTTGCCGATATATCGGCAAAAGTGAATTCCTTTCAATATTTAATATTTATTATAAGAAATGAACAATAAAATGTAAATAATCATTGTGGAGTATAAAATATAACTACTATCTAATATTGAAAATTCATTTTTTGTAAATTATTATGTAAAAACATTAGGCTACCCATGCAGTGTGTTGCACCATGCAGCAAAATATCTTCCAGCTTCTGGAATGCACTGCATCAGCAAAAAAAAAAAAAGGTAAAGGTTCAGGGTCATTTAAATTCCCCCAGCTGGGGGCCCCTTGCGTCCCTGTTCAGCCAATAACGGGAATATTTCAGAATGGGTGGAGAATGCAAGAGAGGCCAGGAAAGGTGGAGAAGTACTGCCCCGACATTCGCTTCAAAGAAGGTACTCTGTTGACTCAGGAAAACCACCTAAAAACCTGAATCAAAGAAGGCGGCCAAGGGAATCGAACCCACGACCTCTCGAATACTAAGCAGACGTGGTAACCACTAGTCCACGGAGCTCGGTCCATCAGCAAAAACATTCGATCAGGCGATGCCATTTCAAGGCCTTGCATCATCAGAAATTGTTAACAATACTAACTAATAGTTTAAGAAAAAAATGACTGTGTTAAATTGCGTTATTAAAACGAAATGACAAGAAGACACCTCCATAAGCAAACCTAAGCTAGAGTTCGTATTTAGGGGATTACCCCACCCGAATCAAGCAAGCAGCGGCGCACACGTGCTTGCATGTAGTCAAAAAGTAGTGGAGAGAGCAATGAGGATATATTGGCCTCGATTATATCGGTATCGGCCGATATATCGGTATCGGGCAAAAAACCCGTATCGGTGCATCCCTAATTACTTCTATATTGCTAGTAGGGTCTGGGAACGGGCGAAAACATTACGGCGCCTACATACTCTCACTCTGAGTACTACGCGTCTCGTGCGCATACCTGAGAATTCAAACTCTGCCTTTAGAAGCGAATTTTAAACTTGACCATGAGGTTTGCTTCCCCACCACGCAAACGACGCTTGCACACAGCACACCAAGTATGTAAAAGAGTTTATGTTAATAGTTTTTATTTATGTTGATGAATTTTATTTATGATTTTTTTTATGTTAAATAAATTTTTATTATGGTATGTATTTAGTTATTTAGTTACTTCATTTATTTTTTATTTATTTAGTTATATGTTATTTATTTATTACATTTTGTTATTTATTATGGTTAAATAAGTTGGGCATTATTGTTGGAACCTTTAATTTAGTTTTTGTATTTTTTTTTTGGTTGTATTAGCTTTTGCTAAATAAAATTTTATTATTATTATTATTATTAATAATAAGAATTCCCAAATTTGTAACATTTGCAGTTTACCTTCTTCCTCATATTAATCAGAACGACTCCATTAAAAGTTCGAATATAAACATG
Source organism: Agriotes lineatus (assembly GCA_940337035.1). Lineage (NCBI taxonomy): Eukaryota > Metazoa > Arthropoda > Insecta > Coleoptera > Elateridae > Agriotes > Agriotes lineatus. Next base: position 18,311,313 of record OW679203.1, on the reverse strand, counting down.
GGCTGTGGAATCAATAATTAGAAGTAACTACAGCTAGGGCATCCAATCCCGGGATTTCAAAACCCGGGATCCCGGGATCACGCATGCTTTTTGAATCCCGAAATCCCGGGACTCGGAGGCTAAAAATCCCGGGATTTGCGGCATTTAATTTACATTGCGCATTGAACTGCGTGAGATGCAGGATCGCGTCATAAAATACAGCTACGCATTCCGATGAAATTTAAGAATTTAATTTGATGTAAAATTCGGGGATTCACTCACAGAATTTTCAGCTAGGCGCAGTTGGTTGGTAAATTACGCGGAGAACCACAGAACCATTCAGATCCAGCCTGTACTAAATTGTCATTGTATTATTAATTTGTTTGCTGCTGCTGTTAGTGCTGTTACGTGTTATGTTGATCTGTTGGTCTAGTGCAAGAGGGACTACAGTTACCTACCGCAAATATTTAGCAGTAAGTTTTGCGCTGAAATTATTTTTAAAAACAAACCAGTTTACAATACCTTGTATTGTATGTAGGTATTACCGTACTTATTCTAAACTCTGAATATGGATGCTCCATCCTCATCAAATGCGAAATCGAAATATACTGAACGTTCCACAAAAAGTAAAGAGCTCAATTCTGCATGGCATTACTTCTTGGTGGAAGCTGCTGGAGGAGAAACCGCAAAGTGCAAAAGGTGCAACAGCGTGCTGAAAACCAAAGGCGGCTCGACGAACCCACTTAAAATGTATTCATGAAATTGATCTCAGCTTAATTTCTAAGAGTTCAAAATCCAAATTAGATGATAATGTTTCACCACCTCGACCTCTTCCTATGAAGCAGAGAAAAATTGAAGACTTTTTGGATCTTCACAATGACAATACACTTAACGCAGTTCTTGCCCGCATGACTTCGTTGGATGGATTTCCGTTTAAAGTATTTGTTACCTCTAAAGATTTAAGAAAATGTTTAAAGGCAATAGGACATGATATACCGACTTCTCCAACAACAATTAAAAACAGAGTTTTGCAATACAGCGATAAAATTAAAGATTACTGCACTGGTACAATAACAGGACAAAAAGAGAAGGGAAAACGTTTCAGTCTCACATTCGATGAATGGACATCCTTGGCTAATAAACGATATTTAAATATCAATGTGCATAGTTCAAATTCGCAATTTTGGAATACCGGAATGGTAAGAATTTCAGGTTCAATGCCAGCTGAAAACTGTATTGATTTATTAGAAAAGCGCTTAGAAGAATTTGAACTTTCATTAAGCCACGACATAGTATGTATAACAACTGATGGTGCCAGTGTTATGACTCGCGTTGGAAGATTAATAGAGCCCTATCATCAGCTGTGTTTTGCCCATGGCATTCAACTGGCTGTTGTTGATGTTCTTTACAAGCGAAATAAAACAACAGTTACATCTATGTCTACCGATAGAGACGATATGGAAGACGATGATGCCGGCACTGAGAACGAGGATGACAATTCAGATGATATAATTAATGTTGTGGATTCTGTAAATGACAGCGATGCATTTGATTTAACAGATAATTATAATATTAAAGGACTGATTGCAAAAGTGAGATCAACTGTTAAGTTGTTTAGACGTTCACCTGTAAATAATTGCACCCTTCAGGAATATGTCAAAAATAAGCATGGAAAAGAAATTTCTCTTATCTTGGATACCAAAACAAGATGGAACAGTCTTCTCGATATGTTGGAAAGATTTATACTCTTAAAGGACTGCGTACAAAAAGCCTTAATCGATTTAAAGAGTTCCATAATGTTTGTGAAAAACGAATTTGAAGCTGTTGCGGGAATAATAAATGTCCTAAAACCTCTAAAACTGGCTGTGGAAACTTTATGTCAACGGGACGCAAATCTTACTACAGCAGATGCTACTTTGAAATTTGTACTGCAACAACTAGGTCGCTCAAATTCAAATTTGAGTAATGACATGAAAGATGCATTAAAAAATCGAATATCGGAGCGCCGCAACAAAAATCTGTCGGGCGTTCTAAGATATCTGCATAATTACCAGGAGAAAGAGAATGACCATTTATTTGACATCCCGAAAGAAGCATCTGTAAGACAAACTATAAAAGCTTTAATAACAAGACTAGTGAAACACGATCCGATTCGCGAAAAAGGAACTGACACTGAATCACTGATTAATGCTAATGTTGTTGCTCATGATAGTGAGAAAAATGATGATGATGATGAAGATGACCTAAACCTAACATTAGCTCAAATTATTACAAGAAACAGAGCTGAAGAAGCAGATGATGAACCAATGTCACTGGAAGATACATTGAAGGAAACTATAAAACAAAGTATGGAACCAGCTCGATCTAGTTTCAGTCTCTCCACAGGAGACCCGGATGTTCTTAAAGAAGAGATGTCACTTTTTAAAAAAGAAGGTATTCGTGGACACAACCTTCAATTAGCTTATGAATTTCTATTAACGATTGTTCCTACCAGTGTTGAATCGGAACGTGCATTTTCGGCCGCTGCTGTTTTCTGTACCAAATTCCGATCGTCACTTGCAGATAAAACCTTAGACAGACTTTCATTTATGCGTGCTTTTTTCAGTGAACATAAAAAAAATGCTATTTAAGATTTAAAGTATTGATAAGTTATTCTTTTTATATTTTTTATGTTAAATTTTAATATCTTTGTATCTGTTTACACCCGAATTAAAATAATAAAAATTATTACTCAAATTTTCCGTATAAATTTTAGGATATATTCATAATTTGAAAATCCCGGGATTAATCCCGGGATCCCGGGATTCTACTTTTCACAGTCCCGAATCCCGGGATTTCAATTTTCTTTCGGGATTGGATGCCCTAACTACAGCTTTAATACCAAAATACTTTTTAAAATAAATATGGATTTTTAACTTAAAAAATCTACAAATGCTTTGAGAAAATTGGTTCCTAGCTCATTTAAAATATTTATCTTGCAGTTCAGATATTTAAAATGTTAACTGATGAAGAATTCGCATAGAATTTGAAATATCTTAATATATAGTGACGTTAAAACAACTTAAAAAAAATTAACTAAAATGGCATATGGCACAACTCTCGCTTTAGTCGTTTTTCCTCGTAATTGAAGAGTCGTAATCTCTATATCAGTTATTATTTCGTATGTCAGTTAGCTTTTCTAATAGTTTCTTTCTATTGCATTCAATCGTCTTCATTTCTTATATTCTCTTCTAAAGTGGCTCTTGTGGCTTCCGCTATCTGATCGATCCATTGCTTCGGTGTTCTGCCACGAGGTCGCCTTCCTTCCACCTTTTCTTGTACTATGAGCGTTTGCATGTTGTTGTCTCGTATGACATGGTCAAAATATTGCAGCATTCTGCTTTGGATTGTGGTGTGCAGTCTGATTGGTATTTTTACTTCTGCTAAGATGCTTTCATTGGTGCAATGGTATACATAACATCCTTCTCCAGCACCCGATTTCAAACGTGTTGATTTTCTTTTTGTTTATTTGTTTTAAGGTCTATGACTCTGATGCATACAGTACGATGGAAAAAACCAATGTTTGCATTATTCTAATTTTTGTGGTGATATTTTTATCATTCCATAAAACACCCTAGACACTGGAAAAAGTCCAATAAAACGTAGACTCTCTCCCTGCTTTAGTCCTCTCTTCATTTTGAACTCATTCGATCCCTCTTCTGCTATTTGTACTTCTCCTTTTAATGTTGTATATATACTACTGGTGATATTTATTAGTTGGTACATTCAGTTCTTCTAAACACTTCTCTATTTACTGTATCAAACATCGCTCTTAAATCTATGAATGTTAAAAATAACTCCTCACCTTCTTCTATTTTCCTTTCCACTAGATTTCACACTATAAATAATGTCACTAGTTTGTCTATTAGGTCTAAATGCAGCGTGCTCATCATCCACTTTATTTTCTCTTCAGCTTTTCTCGTGTCTACCTTGAAACATACTGATGAAAGGCATATCGCTAGTTTTCACAACCCTCTGACATTTTGATGTCTCCGTGAGTGGTTGAAAATTCTCCATAATCATTCTTTTAATTTCACCATCCATTCTATTATTTCTGGTTCTAAATTGTCTTCACCACATGCTTCCCCGTTTTTATTTTTCTTAGTGCTTCTTCAATTTCTTCTCTTATGATGGTTTCTATTTGTTCTATTTCTTCTTCCAGTTGTTATTGATTTATCCTCATTTCTTCAGTGCCTAGTTGTTCAAATTTCCCATATTTCCAGTATTTATCGTATGGCTACACATGAGTACAAGTATTTATTTATATCAAATATCTTAAATATTAACATTTAAGTTTTCTATCCAAATAACAGCCGATGGGGTGGCTCTCAAGAAGTCTTCGGTGCAAAGCTAGTTCGCATCCGTAGTTGAAAGACACTACACGTGCACCCTGGGTAATGCTAAAGAACTAGCACATCGGCGGGCAGACTATTCCCATCATCATCCTGCCCCTAAGCACATGAGCGAGCGAGCGAAGAAGAAGAAGAAAATGGACTCGCAACTAAATCCATATTTCCAGTATTTCATTTTCTAATTTCGTTTCGTTGATTTTACCCCCATTCTTCTTATTCTAGTCCAAACAGTGCAATCCTGTTTATCTTGTACGCTTCGTTTATCTCCTGCCATCTTTTCTGTTTTGCTTTCTTTGCTACTTCTTTTTCTGTTTCTTCTGTTTATATATTCTTTCCTATCTTGTTGTGATCCATTCCGCACATGATTCTTCTAAACTTTCTTCTTTCAATTCACCTGCTGTTTTAACTCATTACTCCACCATTTTATTCTCTTCCTTTGCTTGCCCACTCTTCTTATTCCAAAGATTGCTACTGCTTTTCCGTACAATGTCTCCTTGAATATTTTTCATCCCTTTTCCAATGTCAACTTTATTATTTCTGCTTCCAATTTGTGGAATTCCTTATCCATCTCCTCTTAATATTCCTTTCTTCTGTCTTCATGGTTTAATTTATTTATTCCCACCTTTAAAAAAAGAATTAAAATTGGAAATTCACTATCAGGCAGTTTCACCACCTCACAAGGGCCCACATAGTTTTTGCTTCACTGTCAAGGCCGACTTGTTTTTTCAAAAACTGAAAATATTCTTAAAAATCTCTTCAGACCAAGCAGGACCTAATCCCACAAAATAAAATTCAAAAATTTTTAGTCCATCTCACCTCTTGTAACGTTAATTCTGGGACACACTGTATAATATATATATACCAGGTGTCTTAAAATGAATTACATCTAGTATGCTTTGAATTTCCCATAATGCAATCTAAAATTTTACTTGAAATTGGCAAGACTGTAAGTCTATGTCATTTTCGAGGTTAGCAGGTTAGATTTTGTGTCAATTTCTGTCAAAACTGACGAAAAACCTAACCTGCTAACCTTGAATTTGACATAGACTTAGAGTCTTGCCAATTTCAAGTAAAATTTTAGATTGCATTATGGGAAATTCAAAGCATACTAGATGTAATTCATTTTAAGACACCCGGTACAATCCACAGCAATTTTTTAAGAATGATAATGACCTGGCATCGCATTTCTAAGGAAATTTAGCTGCTTCCTTGATAATTCATTATTTAGGGTGGATTAGCCCTCATGCTTCCTGTTTCTTTTGCGTTAAATTTTGTGTGTGATTTCGGTTTCGGTATTATCTCTCTCCAATTACTTATTTCCATTGTCAGCAATTCATCTCACCACATTTTGGTCGCCCCCTAGGTCTTCATTCATCAGGCTTCTGCTCTCTTAACTACACTTGTTTATATTTTTCTTGCTTTCAGTAACTATCAATGTACATGCCCTGACTGAAGTAAAGGAAGAAGAAGAAAAGGATGATTTCGTGGAAAAATTAGAAAACTTGTATGACAAGTATCCCAATCTTCCTCCTAGTTTAAGCTAAGAGCCTGTTACATACCACACGCTAAGTGCGGTTTTATAAGTCATCTTAAGCCGCGGCCGTGGTAGATGGCTAGATCACAACCACCAATGGCCGAATCAAGAACTAATAATAAGGGGATAATAAGGAAAATATTAAGGGATAGCAATGCTCAGATAGGCAGCAGGGAAGAATGTTACTTCTTCATGTGTTCAAAAAAGACCATATTATTTACTTTTAGTTGTAAAATATCTAATTGAGCTTCGGGGACGCAGAACAATTTGTATAGTTGCATTAAAAAATATATTGGATGTGAGCCAGAGAAATTGTGTCCAGAGGAATCATATTTTCTTTAGTGTTTTATGTGTGGGCTTTAGTACGCAGTATAGCTATGTTTATTGGTGTAAACAAATTGGCTCTCCTTGTGAGTACTGTTTGAAGTTAGCCAGCTTCCAGTTTTTGGCAGTTTTTTCCTATTCACAAACTGAGGCAAACTAGGAGTCATATGTATTGAGCTAGCTCGGTAAACAACAGGGCAATTAATTTATAGAAATACTATGGCCTAAGAGACTTCTCATCATAGTTTAACACGATCAATGCCTACGACACAAGGTATGCTGAGTGCTTGGCAATCTTATAGTCTATTATTGTGCGTGAACAGTTCCGACATCTTGCGACATGGCGGATAATGAACAGGCTGGGCCTTTGAGCTTGAAACTGCTGCGTTCTACACTATTCGGCTATAGGCATGTGGCATGTGAAATCTAATAGGCATCCACCGTGTTAATGCCCTAAAAGAAATATGAACTACATCACAACTATAAAATTTCAGCATCCTACACATCGAAAAGCAACATAGAGACACCCAAATAATAATAATATTGACACACAGAAGTAAGATAAAAAATGCAGTCAACGTAAGATTGTACTGTGGGGCAAATACATATAGTGATCACTACCTGGTAGCAGATAAAGGGATGCATCATACATTCAGCAAGAAAGTGGATAGGACATCGAGAAGAGAAAAAAAAGAGTGAGGACTGACACGACAGAAAATTGGAAAAAGCAACAGCAAGAAAAAATAAACATGAATAGCGAAGAAGAAGAACATAGAAAAACACACACAAAATATGGCAAACAACTTGTGCAAACAGAAGAAAATTGCGTGGGTAAACAAGTGAAATTTTCTATAAAAAAATTAGAGGAAGAAAAGTTAAAGCAGCAGTAGCACCAGAAGTTAAAAAATTTAAGAAGAAATAACGAACTACTAACGAAGAGATAAAATACATACAGAGTGAGCACTTCTAGAACTTATTAAATGGACAAAATACAGAAGCAACTGATGGGATGGCATTTAAAAAAAGTACAATGGAAGAGAAAAAGAGATGAACGCAGCAGGAAGTGACAGCATAATATAGTAACAAGTTATTGAAAATTGATGAAAATAAACTTCAAGAACATCTACCATCACTCACTGAGGAAAATATGGGAATAATTGTACAAATTAATGTAACGGCCAGGATCTTCTCAAGCATCTTAAATACGAAAGTTATAGCAGAACAAGAGATAGACTATCAGCAAAGGTTTGGGTCCAACTGATCTACACGTAACCCCAACCATACAGGAGAACACATTTGATTTGGTAGACAGGAAACAGATGATAAAAAAAACTAAGAATATCAGAAAAGCTTATCTGATTAATCTCTATGTCAGTGCAACATACGGACGTGCCTCTCTAAATAAAAGGCCAACAGATGGTCACCCTATTACTAACGATGGAAATGTCCTATCAATAACTCTATTCAACTTAGTAACGGAGGTAATAAAGAGGGAAGTGAAACAAAGAAGCAAGATATTGGACCAAGATGTACAGCAACAGCATAACCAGACAATAAAATTATAGCTAAAACCAAGCACGACCTGGATTACACCTGGATTAGTTAGCAGAGATGTACAGCATATCAAGAATAAGACATACTATGAGGTGTTTTAACTGAAAAGAAGTGCAATAAAGCAAACTAAAAAAGTGTTAAATGTGTGGGATCGAACAATAAATACAAAAATAATTACAACACAGACCATAGATCCTCTGCCAAAGAATATGAGACACATTTATGGAGAAACTACACAAATTGATTTTGTTAAGAGTGCTATGACAAAACAAACACAGAAACACTGAAACAGTTATGTTTTAGGGTAGTTTAAGTTGTCCAGTTTTTCTTTGTAATGGAGAGGTGGCCCAAAAGTGACTGTAAGAACTGTAGAATTATTTCGTAAGAGTAACTCAATTCTACAAACTCTACAAGATTTCAAACAAACGTTTAATCGAAATATTGCCTCTTCCTCTAAATCAAGATGAAGATGGATATGTAGCGGAGCAGTGATGAACAGCCCGTAAACGTCAGTGCTACATAAAATGTGAATGTTTAATGCGTGTCGAAAAAAAGCGAACAAAAAGTGTTCGCGAGGTGCAGCTTTAGAAAGAATCTATTATGCGCGTGCAGCAAGAGCCATCTGAGATGCAAGTGTGATTTGTGTCGTCATGTAAACAATGCAGACTAACTTGTCTAAAACGTCAAAGTGCAATTTCAAGAACAGCAGGACGGATGTCACAAACGTAGGGGTACCCGACTTCAAATAAGAAGGGTTGCGTAAATATCTTTGTCATTCAAAAACTAATAATAGACCAAGCAAGAGGGAAAGTGGACCCCAGTCACAACACAGTCATAAATACACAAATATGAAAGAAGAGAGACTCCTTTTATTAGCGGAAGTCATCCCAACCTTTCGTGTCACAATAGAGCGAAGGATCAGCTGGACAATACTATTGTATCCGAAAGAATAACCGGTGTTCCTTCCATTCAAGTGTTAGCAATTCTCTACGCCATAACAATAAAGCGGCTGGTGCCTGATGACTCATCTGCAAGAGTTCGGTTCTATAAATAATCTCATATTTCATAGTAATGTAATCCAGGAGACGAAGGTCAAAATGTTAGCTGAAGGGAGTAGAGGCATTAAGTTTCGAGATTTTGTAGAGTTCAGAGCTTAACCCTTCAGTACCCGTTTACGGTCTGTGAGACCGAGCAAACACATGATGCAGTATATTACTTAATGTGCTAGCGTTAGTTTACCGCCCATTTCACTACCTTCCTATATATTGCCATTGAAGATCCGTATGCAGTTTTAAGTTCGTGCGTGCAGTGGTTTAAAAGTTATTTATAATTTCGGTTTCAGAGACCGAAGCGGGTACCCGAGTTGTTTTTATTTTTACCTTTGATATACGACCAATGTAAGGAGAAGGAAGTATTTTCTGCATTTTTAGTAACAATGTTATACTAAAACATTATTATAGTCATGGCAGATTTTATGAGAAAGAAGAGGCGCGACTAGAACAGACGATGCGAGATATAATAGCGGAGGAGGATGTCGACAACGCGTTTTATGATGATGTGCCATCGTCTGACGAAAATAATTTATTGGAAACTAGGGAAATGAACAGTGACACTGAACAGGAAATATCTGATTATGAAGACGTTAATGAACAAGAAACAAATGCCATAAGATATCTCACTATTTTTATGGAGGTGGCAGAGGGTGTCGGTCTGCGAGACCGGTGCGGGTACTGATGTCTTAAAATTTTGAACGGGTACTGGAGGGTTAAATAAATTTGTGTGATTTTGCTGAATTTTAATTCTTATTTTAATTGAGAAAAGCGGCTCACAGAGCAGCGGTGGGATAGTGAACTTTTGTCATCGAAGTGATTGGTGACTGATTGTTTGTTGGTGTCATAAAACTGTACTTAAAAAAAAAACAAAATGCAAGCAGACGATCGGGACAGTCGTGCAAAGCGCCGACGGCTTGATAAAAGCTCGTGACGTGACAGAGATGTGTCTCCGTGGACACCACCCCGTCGTACATCCGGAAGCGCGAACACCAGCACTTTCGATGAGCGTATAGGACACCTAGAACACCTAGTGGACAAACTAAAAATGCGTAACAGTTTATTGGAACAACGTAGTTTCCAGTTCGCGTTTGGTTCTTACAAATTTAATTGTGTAGCGCGTTTTGAACCCGGAATTCCGAATTTGACGGCTGTGCAGTGGATATATAAAATCGAACAAATGGCAGCATCAAGCGGGTGAAATGATGTGACGAAAATCAGTTATATGAAGAGCCGTTTAGATAGACTTGCAAAGAGGTGGTACGATAGTCTTTCTAAATATGATTATGGCTGGGAGGAATGGAAACGAAACATCCTTCAAGCATTCCCAGATCATCGTGATTTCGCGACCTCTCTAAGAACCATGTTGATCAGAAAGAAGGATGAAGCTGAATCGTGGAGCCAATATTACTTTAGTAAAATGGAACTCATTCGAGCATGTGAACTATCGGAAAAACAAGCCGTTGCTTGTGTGATTGATGGTATTCCGTAATACAAACAGGCGCCCGTGCAGGCCGATACGAAAACCCAGAAGTGCTGTACTCATCCTTTTTGTCAACGCTGGTGACTCAAAGTACTGGAAAACAGCCTGTACAAAGTGAGCAAAGCACAAGACCAACATTTAAGGACAATAAGAACAAACGAGAAGACCAAAATGTTCGAACGAGTACCTCATTCCCGCGTCATAGACCCAAATGCTATAATTGCCATGAAGTCGACCATTTAGCAAATACGTGCTCAAAACCCAAAATGGAGTGCTCAAAATGTAAAAGATTAGGCCACCTTAGTGCAAATTGTCACAGAAATACCGAAAAAAGTGCAGTAAACGTGAAGATGACCTGCAAAACTGTCGGTGGAGATAACAAAGCTTTCTATACTCCATGCGTGATCAACGGACAAACATTTTTAGGCTACGTGGACACGGGTTGTGGAGGTGTAATTATCTGACAAGATGTAGCGGATAGTTTGCAACTTGAAACTGCGAAAAGTTCTGCAGTTGTCTACGGTTACAACAATAGTGAAACCAAGGTTTTGGGAACAGTCAACTTGACATTACAAGTGGACTTGGCCAAGGCGAACGTACAAGCTTTGGTGGTGGAAAACTCTGTCCAAGTTTATCCAGTGTTGATCGGACAGGGATTCCTCAATCAGAATAAAATTTTGGTAGCACGAAAGGATGAAGTTCGCATCTTGGAGGACGGAAAAGACGCTCTGCCAGGTCTAGATGCGATTCCGGTTCGAAAAATCACCATCATGGCCAACGAAGATGTTGAAGTGCAGCCGAAATCCCTGGGTTACGTACTCTTGATGACTAAGCAGCAGTACGATGGTGAAGTATATGTCGAAGGTCAGGTAAGAAGCTCACCCTTACGAGACCATCTTATCGGTAGATGTGTAACCCGAGCACAACAAGGTTGTGTGGTAGTTTATAATGTGTCTGATTTACCTGTCGTTTATCGCAAAGGTCAAATTATAGCACGTGGTAATATTTGTGAACAAGATATAACCCATCATGATAATGAACTAAGAGAATCAAGTCAAGTATTATCAGTAACGGGTCTCACGAATCGCAAGATTTTCGATTTCGATGATATAGACACTCGTTCCCACGTTATTTATTTATTTATTTATTTATTTATGTACGGCTACAAAACAGGCTGAAGAGCCCTATTACATTGTAGCTTGAAAATTAAAAAAAAAAAATTTATGAAAATGGCATATATTTATATGGTATGATCAAAAACTACTCCCATCCAGCAGGGCCACGGAACGCTCCCAATTCTTGAATGTAACCATAACTCACTTAAAAGAAAAAAAAAATGTTTGGTACAAGCACTCCACGGCCACACTAGATGAAAATAATCCCCGATCACATCTTAGTTTTTTAAATTATAACTATTATTAGGTGAAAGAACGGGGAGCCACAACTGAAAATCAAATATCTAATCCAGAGCAGCATAATGTAAAGTTAGCTAAACCACCTGTGCAGAATATATCAACAGTGTTAGCCTTCGCGTTATATAGTCGAAGTATCCGATTTATAGGTGAATTATAATAATGAGAAGTACGAGCAAAGTTTTGATGAAACAGTGTACGAGTTCTAATGTGAACCGGTGGAATGTAAAAACCAATTTTAGATAAACTTTTGGAGTCATCTACCATATTATTCATTAATTTGTATATGTACACTAGACCATTGAAATCCCGTCTGCTTTTTAATGATTTAAATTCATATAGCGGTAATAATTCAAAATATGGTATCAAAATAGGATAAATGTTATGCTCTTTATAGTACAAATATCTCACAAATTTTTTCTGAATTCGTTCTATTAGATCACTGAGATAATTGTGTGATGGATTCCATATCAATGTTGCGAATTCTAATTTGGACCTCACTATAGATTGGTATAATAAAATTAACGTTGAGTTATTTCTAAATTCGAAACCAAATCTTATAATCAACCCGAGAGAGCGATAGGATCTTTTAACCATTTCTGAAATATGATCATTGAACTTTAACTCTTTATCAAACCTAATTCCCAGGTCAGTCACATGTTCTATTCTTTCTAAAGTTTTCCCGTTAATTAGGTAATGATATGGCGTTGGCAATTTCTTTCTATAAAAAGACATAACTTTACATTTCTGTGGATGAAAAAACAGTTTGTTTCTTTCGTTCCACTGCAGTACATTGTTAAAATTATGTTGTAGTTCGTGGCAATCATTGATATCATTGACTGTCTTGTATATTTTGAGGTCATCCGCATAGAGTAGATATCTGGCTCCAGTGATTACGTTTCCAATATCGTTAATAAAAATTAAAAATAGCAGTGGTCCAAGCTTGGATCCTTGCGGTACCCCTGACAATGCAATAAATTTCTCTGATGAGGCTTGCTTATAATATACATATTGTGGCCTGCCCAACAGGTAAGTAGAAATAAGCTTAATAACATTTTCTGAAAAACCATAAAAATTTAGTTTTTTGAGTAATCTAAAATGACATACTCTATCAAAGGCTTTTTGATAATCTGTGTATATACAGTCCACTTGTTTATTTTTATCCAACACTTCTGATATTTCTTCAACATAATTTAGAAGATTTGATACAATAGATCTCTTAGGGGTGAACCCATGCTGCTCAATTATTAGGTAGTGTCTGAAGTGATTCCAGATTTCATCATATATTAAGGATTCAAATACTTTTGCTGGTACTGAGATTAATGCAATTGGTCTGTAGTTAACTACCATATCTCTATCCCCACTTTTAAAAATTGGTGTAACTTTGGAAATCTTCCAGCTATCAGGAAAAGTATTTGTCTTTATGGATAAATTAAATATTTGACACAGTGGGTAAGCTAAGAATTCAGCAAGGCCCTTAAATAAATATGAAGGTAATAAATCTGGACCACAAGACCGTTTATTTTTTAATTTTTTAATGGCTTTCCTTACATCAGTTACTGATATTATTGAAAAATCATAGCAAGAGACACCATTCATCGTCTCAGATTGTAATACGTCTTCAAATTGAAATGTTTCAGGATCGGAGTATACGGATTCAAAGTAACTGGCAAAACCCTCAGTAATTAAGTTAAACGAATCTAAAACTTTATTTTGATACATTAGAGGATTATTAGTGTTAGAAGGCTTTTGTTTTGCAGTCACGTAACTCCAAAATTTGTTAGGATTTGCACAGATGTCATTTTCTACCCCATCAATAAATCGTCTATGCGCGTTAAGATAATTCCCGTTTAACTTCTCTGCGTAACTCCTTAAAAGAATGTAAATCATTAACATTTCCCGAGGCTTTGTACTTTTTCCTATATTTATCTTTTCTCTTTATTAAGTTCCCTAGAGAACCAATATGGGAATTTGTTTTTCCTATTCTGATACTTTGGGACATATTTGTCAAGAACAGAGTACAACATTCCGTAGAACCACTCTACTGCTAAATTAACGTCACTAAAAGTATCAATGAAGTCCCAGTTAACAACCGCCATTTCTCTATACATTCCTTCAAAATTAGCTTTTCTGAAATCATAAGAACTGTGAGCACTTGTGTTTTTATACTCATTTTTTATATTTCTTTTAGTGTCTATACTTAGAGGAATATCTAATTGCAATGGGGGGTGATCATTGTCTACTTTAACTAAATTAAAATCGGCCAACTGTACAGAGATTTCTGCAAGATCAGTTATAACCAGATCTAATGCTTTGTGTCTTGCGTTAAGAATATTATTAACCATTGTTAACCCACTGAACTCTAAAAAGTTCGATAAATGTCTACAGATTACATTATTAGCCGAAAATGTCAAAACTCGCCTTTTGAACTTACTAAATGAATACCGCGATTGTTTTGCAACAACAAATAGCGAGTTGGAAAAATGTAAAAAGGTAGAGATGGAAATTAATTTAAATGAAGAACCTGTAATATACCGTCCTTACAGGTTATCCTTTACTGAAAGACAGCACAAGCGTGATATTATAAATGATCTGCTTAAAAATGATATTCAAGAATCCAACTCAGCATACGCTAGCCCAATTTTATTAGTCAAAAAGAAAGGCGGTGATACGCGACTATGTGTAGATTTTCGCAAACTAAATGCGAAAACAATAAAAGACAAACATCATCTACCTCATGTTGAAGAACATCTTGATAGACTAAAGGGTTGCGAATACTTTACAAGTCTCGATCTCGCAGCTGGGTATCATCAAATATCTATGGCAAAAAAATCCGTTCTAAAGACCGGATTTGTCACTCCGGATGGACATTATGAATATGGACGTATGCCCTTCGGGCTTGTTAACGCGTCAGCGGTCTTTCAGAGAACAATTAATAAAGTGTTAGGACACCTTGCAGTTTAATGTGGCCATGGCCTGCATGGATGATATTTTGTTACCATCAAAAGATATAGAGGAAAGTTAACTTCTCTAAAACAAGTCTTAAACGTATTTAGAGAATCAAACCTCACAATTAAGTTGTCAAAGTGTTTATTTTTCCAACAAAAACTAGAGTACTTAGGTCACGAAATTAGTGCACAAGGCATAAAACCAGGGACGCAAAAGACCATTGCAATAGAACAATTTCCTAGACCCAAAACTGTGCATGAAGTATGACAGTTTATTGGGCTTGCCAGTTATTTTCGTAAGTACATAGCGAATTTTGCGGTAATTGCTTCACCTTTGACGCACCTAACAAGAAAAGATGTTCCGTTCGTGTGGCACGAAGAACAGGAGTCGGCTTTCAACCTCCTCAAAAATAAATTAACAAGTCGACCAGTATTAGCGATCTATGATGCAGAAGCGCATACAAAAAGGTTTAGGTGGTATTTTACTCCAGAAACAAAAAGACAACTCATTAAAACCGATTAAATTCTTTAGTAGAAAAACTAGCAGAGAGGAACAACGGTATCACTCCTATGAGTTAGACTCTTGCCGTTGTTAGTTCTTTGCTGCATTTTCGGGTATACTTGATAGGTCTTCAATTTACAGTTGTGACTGATTGCAATGCTTTGCGTACTGCACTAACAAAGCGCGACCTGATCCCAAGGATAGGTCGATGGTGGTTACAACTCTCGGAGTTCGATTTCTCGGTTGAATATAGACCCGGTGCATCCATGTCACATGTGGATGCTCTAAGTAGAAACCCAGTGTTGACGGATTTTCAGGACTTAGATCGTATCCCGGTTCTTACGATGAATGTTGTCAAGGACGATTGGATATTATCGGCTCAGCTGAATGATGAGAGATGTAAATACATACTCGAAGTGTTAAATCGTGCACCGGTTGACGCCGAGGAACGAGACCTTCATAAACAATATAAAATACGACAGCACCGACTTTATCGTCAGACTGAAAACGGGTCACGATGGATCGTTCCTAAATTAGCACGTCGACAAATCTTGCGGTATTATCACGATGATATGGATCACTTTGCTCTCGATAAAACTTTAGAAATAATTAGTAAAACTTATTGGTTTCCGAGGATACGACGTTATGTTGCAAAATATATCACAAATTGTTTAAATAGTTTGTATAATAAAAAGCCGACAGGAAAAAAACCGGGGTTATTAAACCCAATACCATAAAATCTCACACCGTTCGACACCATACATTTGGATCATTTAGGACCGTTCGTGAGGAGTAATAAAAAAAATTGTTACTTATTGATGATTACTGAAGCCTTTACAAAATTTATTTTACTTAAAGCAGTACAGAACTCAAAGCAAATGCCGTGCCATCAAGCATCACATAGGGTATTTTATTTTCTTGTCCAGATAAACTTGAGTCCTTGGGCATATCTATATATTTAATCGTTTTTTTGGAGCTCTTATTTTAAGGCTTTCATTGGTCCGATTTTGATAATTCTCTTTTTTAAAGCTGCCACCATGTAGATTTGCAGAAAAGTCAATGAATAATTGTTAGAGAAATACCAATATAATGTAGCGGCCAAGTGATTGTAGCGTACAATGCTATAGTAGTGGAACAAGTTGGCCTGCGATGGTCTGCTAATTGTTGCAATGGATCACTACACCGGCGATGAACCCAAAGCAGTAAATGTGTATGTAGCATGTGCTATTAGTGGACCCGCTCCAACAGTTGTTTAAAATTTAAATTAGTTAAATGTTAGCTGAAGGGACATTAAGTTTCGAGATTTTGTCGAGTTCAGAGCTTAAATAAATTTGTGCGATTTTGCTGAATTTTAATTCTTATTTTAATTAAGAAAAGCGGCTCACACAAGTACTTCTTATATGAACTCGTAGCCTAGTTTTGGGGATCAGTTTTGTACCAGATCAGTTTGATCACATCACTTGCATGCATTTTGCTGAGTCGATAACGAAAACGGGGCTACTTACAATGCGTATTTGTATTTTTTGTAATATTAACGGATGTGTACATGTGTGTATTTTACCGAACTAAATTCTACAGTAAAAGATTACTACGCACCATGGTAACCAAAAGTACATCGATATATGCAGAAAGAATCACTAGAAAATCACAGAAGAAATGGAACAGCCCACATGAGAAATTTGGACAAAATTGCAGAAATCAAGGATATAGTCGTAAATGATCGCTCTGTTTCAACGGGCAGAGGTTTGAGTTACCCAATGGGGGAACATTTAAAAGATATCGTTTTCAAAATCTAGTTGCTATTTAAAACTTGAAATTGTGTTCTTCCTGTATTACATAATAGTGTATTATATGCCAAGTGCATCATTTGATCTAGCGAATGAAGTTTATAATCGCTCAAGAGATCAAAAACACTATACGCTATTTTTTGCACTCCCGGGTCACAAATCATGAAATAAATCTAATTTTGCTGGTTTTAAAATGTATATGTTCGATTCGGAAAAATGGACGGTTTTGGAAGTTTAGATAAGCAAGCAAGTTAATGTAAATAATTTCATAATAAAGATTTATTTCCAACAGGTACCAAGACCCAATTACAGGAAATACATGTTTAAATTTAAAGAAAACTACAATGCACCCAACACAGTGGACGCTGCGAGAAAAAAAACATGTATATGCATCAAAACGTATCATGATAATTCATGCAATTAATTAAATTAAACTAAAAAACAAAAACAAAAAAGATTCTGATGGTATCAACCACATTCCCCACTTATGGCAGCACGAAACTGTGCAAAAGATTGTGAGAAAATATCCATATGCATATTCATGCGATTAAAATTAAAAGCCATAGCAACAACAGGCGAATGTAAATGAATATTTGTGTTATAAGGAAAGGTGCTCTACATGAAGGAAAACTGATTGGTGTAGTGTTTTTGGATTTCAAACGTGCCTTTGAAACTATAAACAGGGACATATTGTTGCTTAAAATGGAAAGATATGGTTTTGGACAGCCTATACTGGAGTGGTTTAGTGACTATTTACATGGCAGAAGTCAAATGACAAGGTATGGAGATGTATCATCTAGGGAACGAACAGAATACGGCGTGCCTCAAGGGACGGTGCTCGGTCCGACGCTTTTTATATTATATATTAATGACATTGTAAGAGTAATTAGTAAATGTAAAGTACAGTTGTTTGCTGATGATACAATAATTTATGTAATGGGAGATAAGGTGGATGAAATAATAGATATTCTAAATAATGAATAAAAAAATCTATTAGAATGGTTAAATAATAATTCACTACAACTTAATCTTGAAAAAACAAAAATGATGATAATAAAAAATAAAAATTGTACGTTGGATTTTAGTTCAGATAATGTGAAAATTAATAATAAAAACATCGAGAGAGTAGCTCAATTTAAATATCTAGATTGTATATTAGATGATACTTTGTCATTTTCTGAACATTTTAAATATATCACTAATAAAATAGCAAAAAAGGTAAATGTACTGGGCCGTATGTCAAAAAATTTAAGTAAATGGGCAAAATTAACAGTATATAAAACAATTATTGCTCCCCATTTCTATTTTTGTTCTTCATTGTTATTTCTGATGAATGTCACACAATTAGATACACTTCAGAAAAAACAAAATAAAGCTCTGCGTATAATTTTAGGCTGTAACAGGTATACTAGAAGAACTGATATGCTAAATGCTACTAATTTGTTAAGTGTAAGACAGACTGTTACATATAATACCATGGTATTTATATTTAAGATGTTAAATAATAGGTTACCCGACCATCTGCTTAGTAACTGTAAATTTGTTAGAGATGTGCATGAGCATAACACCCGTTCAAGAGATAACTTTTACTTATCGAAAGTTAGTTCTAACGTAGACAAAAATTCCTTGTACTATAAAGGGCTAAAGCAATATAATGAGTTACCTGAGCATGTAAAAAACTGTGATAACCTTGTTAAATTTAAAAAAGCTTGTGTTACCTATATTAAAAGTTCTATTGTACTGTAGGTTAAGTTTTTCTTAGTTCTTGTGTGATTATATTATGTATTTATTTGCTAGCTATTTGCTAATAAACAAAGATTATTATTATTATACGAGTAGGCAAAAGTGAAATACGATCTAGTACGTCTATCTGGTATCATAAAGTTTAATTGTGATAATAGTGAGGGCACATCCAAATGATAATTTATTATCTTATATAGGAAAAGCAGTATATGCGTTTTTCTTCGTTCGGCTAGTGTTGTAAAGTTATAATGATTTAAATTGGATTGATAGTCATTGTTGATGTTATTTATTCCAGATTTGTAATTACAATATCTCAAAAACTTTTTCTGGATCCTTTCTAGCTTTATTGAATAATAATGATAGTGTGGATTCCAAATTATTATTGCATATTCTAATTTTGAACGAATCAAACTTATATACAGAGTCTTTAAAGTTGCAATGTTATGAAAATAATTAGTGTTACGTATTAGGAAGCCTAATTGTTTTAATGACGAGTTAATTAAATTTTCTATATGAATGTTAAATTTCAAAGGCTGTTCAAAAACTACACCTAAATCGCTTATTTCAACCACACGATGCAAACTATCGTTTTCCATGGTATAATTAAAATTAATAAAATTTTGCTTTCTAGTAAAAGTCATACATTGGCATTTTGTAACATTAAAATGTAGTTTATTAACGATAGACCAATTCCAAATGTTATCCAAATTGTTTTGCAGAAGCAAACAGTCTGCTTCAGAATTAATCCTTAAGAAGAGTTTAAAATCATCAGCATATAGTAATTTATCACAAGATTTGATTACATCACATATGTCATTTATAAAAATCACAAAAAGAAGAGGACCAAGGATGCTTCCTTGCGGTACACCCGAATATGCTACAAACTGATCCGATGAATAACCATTTAAATAAACACACTGACTGCGCTCAGAGAGATAAGAATGAAAAAATTTAATTAAGTTATTAGTAAAGCCAAATTTATGAAGTTTGTTTAAGAGGATATTATGGTTCACAGTATCAAATGCTTTCGCAAAATCTGTAAAAATGACATCAACCTGGTATTGTTTTTCTAAGTTTTTTAAAGGACCAATCTAAAGTACGTCTTTAAGTCCCGAGAGTGCAAAAAATAAATAAAGTTTTCTCATTTACATGGGGTTTCATTTGTGCTTAAAAAATCACCCTTTACTTATTAATGGGTGAATCAGCTGCAAATATATTGTACCAACTGACTACACTGCAGTATGAGTTGTATATGTAATGATTTTACGTTACGACAATTATTTGTTATTCTTTAACTGTTACGTTTGATTGCACTAATTTTATTTAGTTTCAAGACAAAATCTCTTTTAAGATGAATTTATGTATTTTATTTGCCCTTTTATAGATTATTAATTATTAATGTTATAAAATTTCTAGCTCTAGCAGAACACAATTCTCTTAATACAGGTCGGGTTCACGTGTTATAAAGACTGTTGTTATTCCTGAAGTGATTTTGTTTAATAAAAGCTTACTTTAAAATCATATGACACTTTCGACAACTGTCAATGTCACTCAAAATTATGAAAGTAGAAAATCAATCAAAAATACCCATTTGTTACACTACCTGTCATTCAATAAACATGAAATAGTAAGTAATCCCTTTGTAATTACCTCACTTCACTCTTTTAATGCTTTACTTTTAGTTTGCTCAATAAATATCGGCAGCTGTCACCTGTCTAAGGACCTCGATATGCTCCTTCACTAATCCAATTGCACGCTGTACACTCACAGAAGCTTTCTAATGTCCGTACAAATCCCAGTATAAATGTAATCAATTACCAGCAAGTGAAACCATTTTTCACTCCGCTTAATTGTTTCATCAATTTACCAAATTATTTCAGGCATAACCTGTATATTTTTATTTGGATTGTAATCAGTTTACATTTCAAATTGTACAATTTTCCAGTCTCATTTTGTACCTGTATCAGAATAGTCAAAATTTCCGCTCGTTATCTTTGGAGCGCAGCGTTGGCTTTATCTCTTCTCGCAGCGGAAGCGCATTTTTCTTCGGCGACTCGAACTAGCAACACGCTAATTCCGAGAGACCCACCTTGTACTTAATTAAAGTTGCGAGCATTTTGTTTCGAGAGAGCTGACAATAAATCAGGTATGATGGACCTTCTAATTTTGTTATTTCCATATTAATTGGCAGCTTTTAGCTCTTTTATAGCAGTTATTGATGACAGGCAATTTTTGTCCCAATAAATATTTTCCAAGCGAATATCTTGCCACATTGCTAGTTCGGCCCATGCGGTAAGTGTGGTAAGCGCAAAAGATCAGTTAATCTGCATTCCAGCAGCTACCGATTTAACTACCCTAGCTGATTTGACGCAGGTTGGCTCTTTTTTTGTGACACAAATGCAAACGTTCCCCAGCCAAATGTGACAGGACAATTGTCACTTCCACCAAGAAGATCGACGAGAACCACGATCAGCAACCGGAATGTCTCCTTTCCAAATCGCGTAAGCTGCAGGCAACCCAGCAACACGAACCTCGATCAGGTGCACCCAGCAACACAAACCTCGATTCTTAGAAATTTCTAAATTGATTGTTAAGTCTTCTAGAGTTTGCAAAATAACAATATCCCGCTCAGAGTTTAGTAAAAATTCATGGAAAATGTTGTGCGCCAAGTTGTGCCTGTGCCCAGTTGGCTTGGTGCCGAATTGGGTTCGCGCCGAATCGGCTTGGTGCCCAGTTGGCTGTTGCCCAGTCGGTGGTGCCAAATCGGCGGCTCCCACTTGTCGCTTGCCGAGAAAAACATTGGGAGCAATTGGCACAGGATTATCCAACATGGAAAGCAATTTATTTATTTATTTAATTCGCACTCAGCCAACAGCCGTTAGGCCAATTATAGGCGTCGCTGTGCAGTTATGAGGACTTCCAACCCCACTAACGACTGTCATGATGTTGCTATGACCGCCGGGACCAACTTTTTTCCGTGATAGCCGTACCACGAGGCGCCGAGAGATGCAGCCGTGGAACTCCCATCCAAGTTCTGACCAGAGACAGTGTTGCTTAACTCTGCTGATCGAACGTGGACGCTTGTTCAAGCTACACCACTCGGGACCCTTGATCCCTAGTCAATAATAATAATAATAATAATGTTGCTACTAAAATTAGTTTGCTTCATTTAGAAGAGTGATTCCATGCCAATTAGAGCGTATGAGAAAGTTACGTTTTCTGGTATTGTATTATCAATCCCTTCTACTATTCTTTTGATGGTAATTTATCTTCCCTACTTTGCAACTTCTATTTACGTAACGTTTGTTAGTGATTCTCTTGCGATCTAGTAGAGATTCTCACTCTTATTATTGTCGTCTGTTGGTATTTGCCTTTTTCTGCTAGCTCTGTGATTCACTTTTAACTGTTATTCCTGGCCGATCTTTTAACCATTGTTAGGGAAGATAGACGGTCGGCCTTACCTTTTGGCGAAAGTTTATAATTGATGTTTTGCCGGCTGGTAACTATCGGCCTAATTGGGCTAGCTCGCCGCGAGGGTCGCAGGGTTCCAGCTATGCTGAAAAAGTATTAAAAAAAATAGGGCGCCAGGTCCACGACTCAAGTTCTAATCCTTATGCCGGACCGTACATAAGGTCAGGACAATTTCCAGCAGCACAAAGAAAACAATCAAATCAACCACCAAAGAAAATATCACAGCTTTATTTCAAAGAGTTTGGTGCGTACTATAGTGCAATGCTAATATAAACTAAATACAAATATCACAGCAGGCAATATTTTTACCAACATCAAAGAACACACAGTATGCGACATGCAATAGTAAATGTATATACAAATTCAAATATAAGTATTGGGCAAATAGTAGCCCACGAGCAGCAATGACTATGAACTAACACATTAAAACATTGTGCGGTTACAACGGAGCGTAGCGAGTATTAAATTTAAAAAGAAAATAAATTGACCAAGCGCGAGTCGCGGAGCGAGTTTAAAATTTCGCGTATACCGGCTCAGAGCAATACAAGACCACCTCGGCTAACGTTTTAACCCCGAAGGTTAGCCCTAAATGACGCTATATCTATATTCAAAATTTTCTAAAGGGCGGAATCAGCGTGCGCTTGCGTGGCCACACATGAACGACGGTGTCCATATTAAAAATGCATTAAGTGTACTTATGTATATTTATATGCTAAAGAAAGCAAAGGCTTGGATTTGCCCCTTACTCGGTTAACGGAGATCTACAATAACCACAACGCTCCCGAAGTCGGCTTACGAGACACGCTACTGAAGTGTGCCTAACTTCGCGTCGAAGGTTTGACATGAAAATATTAACTATTGTTTTGGTGATGAAGACAGCGAAACTTTAAGGCGTCCGAACTGTGTTATGCAAGCTGGTGAGTAAACGCGACGTCCAGAAAGGACACAAGTGAAGCCCAAAGCTACAAGTTCTACTCTATAAATTTTTCAGATAACGCAGAGGTCAATAAGGCTAGGAGACCCGAATGCACAAACGGAGCAATACACAGGTAAATCTTACGACCTTAATTTAGCAAGTAGCAGAGGGTAACCGCATGTCATTGCGCGGCGGCCCTAACATTTAATTACACAAATTCCAAATATTACTAAACTAACGATGCACGAAGCCTACTATCGTACAACCCGATGCTGAATAACATCACACATGTCCGGAGTGCTAACGGCATGAAACAGTATGATTCAATTATAAGTTACAACAGGCGCAATGCATATTATCTACAATAACGTCTTGCCTGCAGGAAAGTTCACCAGAACCTAATCTCTTCGTTCGCTCCCCTGGAGTTGGACGTAGCTAGAGAGAAGCAACGATGGCGGCTGCAGCTGCGGGGTGCAGTGCCAGCTATGGAGGTTGCAAGATGACTTGCAGGTGAGTGTAAAGCAGTTGCTCAAACTTCAGCGTGGCCCACGAGAGTTGAAAAATTCGCAGGCGATGCGACTATCTTAGGGGCCCAGTGCATCGAACTGGATTCGAGCAGGGTGCAGTCGAACGGGGTAGGTCTACTCCAGACAGGAAGGATTTCCAGCAGATGGGGAGTGTTTTAACTCCCGCCAGGAATTTTTGGCTAAAAACGCACAGAACCCAAATGTATTCCCGATTAAGAAGAAACTGACCTAGTCTTACCTCCAGCTGGGGGTCGAGCCGAGAGGAGCGCGCTAAAGTAGGCGTCCAGGAGATCCGCCAAAAGCGAAGGGATGCAAGTAAGTAGCTATCTAATAATCATTACGAATATCCACGATAACGCAGAAATGCTTCCAGATCCCTCAAACAATCTATTCGAAGAGGCGAGCCCTACCAAAGGGCTATGAAGCACTTAGCTGCAGAGGAGCACCTACTAGCACGACAGTTTAGCTTGGAAAGAAAGCCGAAAAATTCAAAAACCCAGCCCACAGGTCATCTGATAACCAAAAATTTGGGCCAGGAGAAGCCAAAAAACCAGTCAGGCAAGTTTGACTGCAGGAAGAGATAACATTGCTCTAGCAACAAATGGAATAGTTAAAAACAATTTGTATCACCGGTTGCCTAGCGGCCATACCCAAATATTTGTAAAAATGTAGCAAGAATAAACCTAATTTGCAAAATATGAGTAATTAAACGAGGGATTGCTTACGAAACTGCATGATAATTATAGGAGAGTAATTAAAAATAAGATATAGCCAATTATACCTAGTTTAAAGCATGCAAACATTGACAAAAGCCAACCATAAATATTCAAGTTCAGAAATTCAGCTAGCAGAAGTTCAATACTACGGGGGGCACTCCAAAAGTATCGTAACAAATCCTCCCCCAACAAAAGGGAGGGTAAATCACCCCAGATTTACCCGACCATACAAATGCCAACAAAAGAAATCGCCCTAAGAGACAAAAAAAACGATGCCTGCCGGAAGGAAACAAAGGGAAGGAACAAAGGATCTAAAGAAGTAGACAAGAAGAGAGGATGTAAGAGTTCAAGCACATCATCGAAGACAACTAGACACCAACCTCTTCCGTCGCTGCAAGATGATGTGAGCTGCGCCGGTGGAAGGGAAGGTTACGTCAGGTTGCAACAAAGATGCACCCGAAACGCAAACACCTCGGAAAGATGTGGAGTGGGAGACAGGAAAGCGAACGACACAGAAGAAGGAAGGGAAAGGAAAACCAACCTCAACCAAGGGTTAAGTACTTAGGCCCAGGATCGACCTACAGCACTGAAGCTATCTCCAAATGACAGAAGATAGAACTGATATCCAAAATAACACGAAGTATAAAGAGAACGAGCACAGCAAAAAGAGGGAACATCCCTTTCAAACAAAAAAAAAAAATGAGACAGAGAAAGATGCGAGAAATGAAGGGACCAGATGTTTAGGTCGGGACTCCAATTCGAGAAAAAGGAAAGGTGAGTTGGGTCCCAAAGGTTCCGTCCGACGTCCCCAAACCAGCCACCCAAAAAGACGTAGACTAAACCAAATCATCATTATCGTCGACAGCGTTGTTGAGCTTCAAGTCTTTGGCATGCCAATTCCCGCGTAGACGTCCGTCTGGATCCTTAAGTTGATATATGAAGCGAGACAATTTCTTATGAATTATAAAGGGTCCAATGAACTTGGGTGCCAATTTAGCAGTATAGTGGTTAGCAGCATCCGATTGCGTGAAGTTTCTTCTCCAAACGGAGTTGCCTACCTGATATTCATCAGGTCGTCTTCGCAGGTTGTAGTAGACCTTCGAACGATCGTAGGCCCTAGCAAGACGAACTTTTACTTCTTTGTACAATCGTTGCAGCGCTTGGGCTCTTATATTGGGGTTTTCATCCCTGATGACACGAAGTTCGGGACCTTCATCTTCAGGTCTTTCTTCCGGATTCCCGTCGAGTGTAATTTCTCGGCCAAAATTCAAAAAGTAGGGGCTATGACCAGTGACATCATGCTTGGAGGTTCTTATGGCACAAGCGACTTGTTGTAAGTATTTATCCCACTCACGTTGTTTGTCGGACACGTACGCTGTAAGCATTGTTTTCAGAACACGATTGATGCGTTCCGTTGGATTTGCCTGAGGGTGATACAACGCTGTAAACGCTATTCTGCAGCCATAGTTCCTAGCCAAGGCAGTAAATTCGCGACTCTTGAACTGGACACCATTGTCGCAGATAATTCTCTTCGGAGCGCCAAACAATAAAAACACGTTTTCTTCAACGTGACGTACGACTGCAGCGGCCGTAGCCTTACGAAGGGGAAATACAAGAGGAAGTTTAGAGAAACAATCAGCCACTACGAGTATATACTGATATCCCCGAGATGAACGAGGTAGAGGTCCTATGAGGTCCATACAGATAACCTCCCAGGGCTTCGAGATGTTTGTGTGACCTCCCATATGTCCAGCGGGTGGTCGTTGGTCAGGCTTAGTGCGGGAACACACCTTGCAGTTGCGAATGTAGCGCAGAACGTCCGTTCGCATCTTGGGCCAGTAGTACCTCTGAGCTATACGACCTAAGGTTTTCGAAACGCCAAGATGTCCTGAGGTAGGATCATCATGATTACGTCTAAGTACTTCTGAACGTTTGTCCTTAGGTAGAACTATCTTCCAATCTTCATTGGCCTGCATGAGTTCTGGATACGGGCTCCTAACATGTTTGTAGAGTTGCGAATTCGACTCGCGCCAAGCAGGATAGTGCTGTGGATCGTTTCGGACTTTTAGGCGCATCCGAGCATACCAACGGTCTTGAACATCATCGTCCTCAGTGACCTCATCGACAATAGGTACGGACCTGGATAGAGCGTCAGGTACGACATTGTCTTTGCCTTTGCGATGGATAACATTGAAGTTATATTGTTGTAGGCGTATGGCCCAACGCGCAATGCGTCCTATGGGGTCTTTAATATTATGCAACCACTTGAGGGCGTAGTGGTCGGTCACGACGTCGAACTTAGTTCCCTCGATGTACGGGCGAAGTTTTTCGATGGCGAAGAGTACCGCGAGACATTCACGTTCCGTTGTGCTGAACTTCCGCTCATTCTTCGTGAGTGAACGGCTTATATAGCAGACGACCTTCTCTCCCTCAGGATACGTCTGGGACAAGACGGCTCCGAGTCCATAGCCAGAGGCGTCCGTCTGAATGGTGAAGGGACGACTGAAATCTGGGCAAGAGAGCACAGGGGCCGAGACGAGGCAGTCTTTAATGGTGTCAAATGCGGTTTGACATTCCTCAGACCAAACAAACTTCTGGTTCTTGCGAAGCAGGCGAGTCATAGGTGACACAACTGAAGAAAAGTTAGGCACAAAGCGCCGATACCACGATGCCATTCCCAATATCCTTCTAACCTCTGGTACCGTCTTGGGGTTAGGGATGTTCAAGATTGCTTCGACCTTTTCCGGGTCGACGAGTAGACCTTTGGAGTTCACGACGTACCCCAGGTACTTCAGTTCGGGCTTGCAAAAATGACATTTTTCCCGGTTCAAAGTTAGGCCGGCCTTGGCGATCCTAGATATGACTTCCTTCAAGACCTCCAGGTGTTTTTCGAAGGTAGGAGTGCAGATAATAATGTCATCCAAGTATGTGAAGGCGTAAGGTTCTAGGTCGGCACCAATAACTCGGTCGATAAGGCGTTGCCAAGTCGCCGGGGCGGTATGAAGGCCGAACGGGAGGCGACAAAATTGGTACAACCCACGATTAGGGACAGTGAAGGCAGTTAGCGGACGGCTAGCGACAGAAACCGGCACCTGAAAGTAAGCTGACTTGACATCTAACGTGGTCAGGTATTGTGCATCACGTAACTTGTCCAAGATGTTGCTGATGTACGGAAGTGGATAGGCATCAGGTTGGCTCACCTTGTTGAGCTTCCGATAGTCTACGCAGAAGCGGTAGGAACCATCCTTCTTCTTTATCATAACGATGGGCGATGACCATGCGGATGTTGAGGGTTCCACAATGCCCTTTTCTAACATATCGTCGAGCTCTTCATTCACGTGCTTTTGCAAAGCAGGCGAGATCGGATAATAGCGCTGCTTAATTGGTTCAGCATCTGTCTTGATTACATGCTCCACTAAATGGGTGCATCCTACACCATCTCCTATCAAAGAAAAAGCTTCGCTGATAGTCTGATCAAGCACAGCTTGTTCGTCGTTCGTGAGGTGTTCAGTCGAACGGATCGCAGCGATTTGCTCGTCAGCCGAGGCTTTGGAGAAGGTCCATTCCCCATGGCGAAGATCTGGCACAAGGGCCATCCTCTTCCAGAAGTCGGTGCCCAAAATTAATGTATGTGGGAGTGAAGGAATAACCAGGACTTCGAAAGTTCTCACGCGATCTCTCAGTACGATGGGGACGGTAAGTGTACCTATACTATGGCATTTATCACCGTTGGCGACGCTGCAGGTGGTAGATTTAGCAGAGCTTAATTTGCAGACGTCCTTCAATACTTCCCATCCTTGTCGACCTAAAATGGTACGGCTTGCGCCGGAGTCCAACAAACCAAGTAGATCCTTGCCATAAATAGAGACACGAAGATAGGGCCTCTCATCTTTGTTGGCGTGACCTAAGATGAAATCGAGCAGAATGCGATGTTCAGTAGGTAAATCGGTCGTTGTTTGTGACTGTTTGACAATATTAGCTTCAGGGTTTTCCTTCCTAGAATTGCGAAGTGATGGGCACTGGGCCATGCGATGATCGGGCTTTCCGCAGTTCCAGCAAACACCAAAGGGTCGAGCGGCTGTAACATCGCAGACTTGTTCTTCGGCAGAGGGACTAGGAGTGGAACTAGTTTCCTCAATGGCAGCAGCTCTAGCTCCAAAACGGGGCTTGTGATAAGCCAAGTCAGGTTCGAGGGCTTGATAAGGCGGAGGTGGATTCTTGAACCTTGAAGATCGCACCCTAGCATCCTCAATCAGTTTGCCAAGTTGTCTAAGCTGAGCGATACTCGTTGGAGAGTAGAGAGCCAGTTGTGCCTGTAAGTATGGTTGCAAGTTCCTACGCATAATCTCGATGCGCTCCATTTCCACAGGTACACGAGAAAGGCGACTAAAAAGGTTCTCCATGACAGCGACGTAGACTGTTACGGACTCATCAGGTCCTTGGGTTCTACTACGGATCTCATCCCATAAGCTAGTTTCGTAGTCGCAAGGCAGAAAAGCGGCTTTCAAGGCGATGATCAATTCATCCCAAGAACGTATAGTGTTGCGAACGGAACGAAACCAAATTCGAGCGTTGCCAGTGAACAATTCGATGGCAGCGGCAAAAAGTTGATCCTTGGATACGTTTCGAGCTATGCGAGTTTCTTCAATTTCCTCTAAAAAGCTAGTTAAGCCATTTCCTCCATCGAAGGTGATCCTCCATTTATTGATGGCTAAATAATTGGCTGAAGTGTGTCTATACGATGCAGAATGATTGACCTCTTCAGCAGCAGACGAGCGTCGATTGACGGCATCGGCAAAGGGTGGATAATCCAAGTACATGCCAGGTTGAATGGCTGAGCTAGAGGGAATAGGCTGAGGGGCAGAAAACTGTGAAGTGAACAAAGGGTGACTCCACGTAACCGAATTAGCAGTCGAACGAACAGGCAAGGCAGCATCTTCCTGAGACGTAGTGACAGCAGAGCTATGGGGGCGAATTTGAGTTTCCTGAGGCGAAGCTACTGAACCGTCGTTCGAGCTCGAATCACTCGGTGCAGCTGTTGTGTCGTTGCGAGCTTGGGTATCAACGTGAAGCTGAAGTTTCGCTTCCAAGGCGGCAATTAATTGTTCGCATCTATCCTTCAAGGACTCCAACCTAGAAGCGGAATCTGGTTCTGCTAGAATATGACCTAGACGACCTTGAACATGAAGAAGGCGAGTACCTAATCGTTGGGCATCATTGTCCAGGTTCCTAGAGGTGCAACTATCAATTTCGGCAGCTAAAATAGAGAGTTTGTCTTCGCAGATCGCAAGTTCTTCAGTAGCGTCCAGAGACACGGGAGTGAAAGTGACATTCATAAGAAGATCCATCTTCAGACGGGCACGAAGTAATTTACGTTTGTCTTGGACGTTGCCCTGAATGGCAATGTCTCTAACTCGAAGCTCATAATCGAGTTCATCGACGAGCAGTCGATTAACATCTAATTTAAATACCATCTTGCTGTTCCAACAGGACAAGATGATCACAAAAACTTATTTAAACTAGGCTTATAACTAACCCAAGCAAAAACCTGTAAATAGCATGCAATAAACAAACCTATAACTAGCAATAATCAATTGTAAATACCCAACAAGTATCGACAATAAATAATACCAAATGTAAATCACCTAGCCAATAATAAATTCTAACACCCTAACAGTTCGATTTGCACTATAGTACCACCAAGTATCCTAATAACGACGTAGTCAAAAATCCTTTCAAGGCCCCAAAGCGTTGGGCGCCAAAATCTTCTTGTTAGGGAAGAAAGACGGTCGGCCTTACCTTTTGGCGAAAGTTATAATTGATGTTTTGCCGGCTGGTAACTATCGGCCTAATTGGGCTAGCTCGCCGCGAGGGTCGCAGGGTTCCAGCTATGCTGAAAAAGTATTAAAAAAAATAGGGCGCCAGGTCCACGACTCAAGTTCTAATCCTTATGCCGGACCGTACATAAGGTCAGGACAATTTCCAGCAGCACAAAGAAAACAATCAAATCAACCACCAAAGAAAATATCACAGCTTTATTAATAAAGAGTTTGGTGCGTACTATAGTGCAATGCTAACATAAACTAAATACAAATATCACAGCAGGCAATATTTTTACCAACATCAAAGAACACACAGTATGCGACATGCAATAGTAAATGTATATACAAATTCAAATATAAGTATTGGGCAAATAGTAGCCCACGAGCAGCAATGACTATGAACTAACACATTAAAACATTGTGCGGTTACAACGGAGCGTAGCGAGTATTAAATTTAAAAAGAAAATAAATTGACCAAGCGCGAGTCGCGGAGCGAGTTTAAAATTTCGCGTATACCGGCTCAGAGCAATACAAGACCACCTCGGCTAACGTTTTAACCCCGAAGGTTAGCCCTAAATGACGCTATATCTATATTCAAAATTTTCTAAAGGGCGGAATCAGCGTGCGCTTGCGTGGCCACACATGAACGACGGTGTCCATATTAAAAATGCATTAAGTGTACTTATGTATATTTATATGCTAAAGAAAGCAAAGGCTTGGATTTGCCCCTTACTCGGTTAACGGAGATCTACAATAACCACAACGCTCCCGAAGTCGGCTTACGAGACACGCTACTGAAGTGTGCCTAACTTCGCGTCGAAGGTTTGACATGAAAATATTAACTATTGTTTTGGTGATGAAGACAGCGAAACTTTAAGGCGTCCGAACTGTGTTATGCAAGCTGGTGAGTAAACGCGACGTCCAGAAAGGACACAAGTGAAGCCCAAAGCTACAAGTTCTACTCTATAAATTTTTCAGATAACGCAGAGGTCAATAAGGCTAGGAGACCCGAATGCACAAACGGAGCAATACACAGGTAAATCTTACGACCTTAATTTAGCAAGTAGCAGAGGGTAACCGCATGTCATTGCGCGGCGGCCCTAACATTTAATTACACAAATTCCAAATATTACTAAACTAACGATGCACGAAGCCTACTATCGTACAACCCGATGCTGAATAACATCACACATGTCCGGAGTGCTAACGGCATGAAACAGTATGATTCAATTATAAGTTACAACAGGCGCAATGCATATTATCTACAATAACGTCTTGCCTGCAGGAAAGTTCACCAGAACCTAATCTCTTCGTTCGCTCCCCTGGAGTTGGACGTAGCTAGAGAGAAGCAACGATGGCGGCTGCAGCTGCGGGGTGCAGTGCCAGCTATGGAGGTTGCAAGATGACTTGCAGGTGAGTGTAAAGCAGTTGCTCAAACTTCAGCGTGGCCCACGAGAGTTGAAAAATTCGCAGGCGATGCGACTATCTTAGGGGCCCAGTGCATCGAACTGGATTCGAGCAGGGTGCAGTCGAACGGGGTAGGTCTACTCCAGACAGGAAGGATTTCCAGCAGATGGGGAGTGTTTTAACTCCCGCCAGGAATTTTTGGCTAAAAACGCACAGAACCCAAATGTATTCCCGATTAAGAAGAAACTGACCTAGTCTTACCTCCAGCTGGGGGTCGAGCCGAGAGGAGCGCGCTAAAGTAGGCGTCCAGGAGATCCGCCAAAAGCGAAGGGATGCAAGTAAGTAGCTATCTAATAATCATTACGAATATCCACGATAACGCAGAAATGCTTCCAGATCCCTCAAACAATCTATTCGAAGAGGCGAGCCCTACCAAAGGGCTATGAAGCACTTAGCTGCAGAGGAGCACCTACTAGCACGACAGTTTAGCTTGGAAAGAAAGCCGAAAAATTCAAAAACCCAGCCCACAGGTCATCTGATAACCAAAAATTTGGGCCAGGAGAAGCCAAAAAACCAGTCAGGCAAGTTTGACTGCAGGAAGAGATAACATTGCTCTAGCAACAAATGGAATAGTTAAAAACAATTTGTATCACCGGTTGCCTAGCGGCCATACCCAAATATTTGTAAAAATGTAGCAAGAATAAACCTAATTTGCAAAATATGAGTAATTAAACGAGGGATTGCTTACGAAACTGCATGATAATTATAGGAGAGTAATTAAAAATAAGATATAGCCAATTATACCTAGTTTAAAGCATGCAAACATTGACAAAAGCCAACCATAAATATTCAAGTTCAGAAATTCAGCTAGCAGAAGTTCAATACTACGGGGGGCACTCCAAAAGTATCGTAACACCATCTTCTTTAGTGCCATTTGCTATTCTGTTAGCAGTGGTTTTTGATCTATTATAATGTGGCACAATACAGGGCTTGCACTAGTATTGAATGGTAAGCTTTTACTATACAACAATAACTTGCAAAAAGTGATTAGTTTATACTAAAAACTGAGGTTACTAATCCAAACAGTTAAATCTGATTAACTGGCTACTTCGTATTAAATTATCCGTATAATCATTTTTAGCAGTTTACCGATCCTGGCTAACCGGATTATTGCCTAATTATATAAGAATTTATTGAACCAACTAACTTTATCTGGCTATACAGTTTCTAATTAACCGGATGATTTGTTGACATTTGTTGCCTCTAGAGCGATTTATTCACACACGGCTGGTTAACCCTAGCAAATTCATTCCCTAATTATTTGTGGCTAAATTTTAAATATTCACAGTTCTACTAAACACCACACAACTTATTACTCACCGGAAACTGTTGATGTGGAGGATATATGAGACCAGGCGGTGGGGTGTGAGCCCCATGCATATAATGCGACGGGGGCATAAGTCTAACCAGGCCTGGCGGCATGTTAGGATGGTGCATGTGGTGTACATGTCGCATATGAGGAGGCGGGACCCCCATTGGTGGTAAGCCCGGTGGCAGACGACTTGGCAAGGGATGCTAAATCACAGGAGCACCAACATAAACGGCCAACTGAACTGTTCCAACACTTACCTGGCCATAGGGATGATGGAGTTTTTGTGGATGATGGAGTGGCGGTGGGGCTGAAGGAATGGGGGCAGGCGAAGGGGCTGACGGACTGGAGTGGGCTTTGGCCCTGTTCTGCAGCAACCCCCTCTCCAGCTCCTCTACCGTGCATATCTTTTTAATGATTTGGCTCGAAATGCCCAGGGTCGAGGTCTCAAAGTTTGGTGTCGATGTATTGAATAAGGAAAGCGTATCCTCGCTTTGTGTATCACTTTTTGAATCACTCGTCGTGTCGCGCTGTTGGAACTGATAAGTAGTACGTGTTATTTTGTAAATTACGAACTTACCAATGCGGCTTTTTGTACGTTGGATAACAGGGAAGAACTGAAAATGTCTCCATTTTGTGGAGCATTGTAAGACCAGACAGAATTTTTCGATGTTGGAAATAAGTAGCTGGAGTCTTCTAGTACTAGATTATCAAGCGAATTTTCTAAAACAATAATTAGTCCAATCAAAACAAGGTGGGAGGTGGGATTCCCTTGTTGCACAATACAACAAATATAACTTTAGCTGTTGCAAAGCAAGCCATATGCCGTGTTAGAAAAAAGCTATTGACGAAACTACTTTTGTGAGACTGGTAATAATCGTTATCATACCTAAACGATCAGAATGCTTGCTGCTCTCTGCCAGCTCAGCAAACTGCTCGTGCTGCTGCTCCCAATCATCAAGATGCGATGTATCTAATGTTCCAAAAGTTTCGTCATTGAGAGCATCGTATTCCTCTTCTTCAATTTCCAAGCAGTCACCCTCATCAGGCGAAAGCAGATTATCATCACTCTACAAAAGGAAAACAAAGATGATATTGTGCACAGGGGGGTAACCTCTGTAATAATATGCCCTTTAATGTCTGAATACTTTCACTATTAAACACCACATAACCTCAGTTTTTAAACTAATTATTATATTTCCGGCCGATCTTCGTATAATCGCAAACACATCCCACTTAAGTTTAAGTTGTGCAAATCGCAAGATAAAATTACTTATATTTCGTAATATTTTTAAAGAAAAATAGGAGATAGCCGAAAATATTTTGTATTCGCAAATAGAGATCAACAACCAAGTAGTATTTCCTTAAAGGTCACCAGGGGGCTACTTACGCTCACATCAGTACCAAAACGAAAGGAAGTATCAGCCATTTGATTTCTGCAATTTTTTTAACATTATGCTTACTAACAACTTCCAAAAATGTATGAACTTTCTATAAAATTGTGTAGTTCAGACAGTAAATGTCATTAAAAAATTATCTCTGAAACTGCGCTGTTGAAAACTTCAAATAATGAATATCCCCTACATCCAGGAATGTTGTCACAAAAATCCCCTATTATTTGTTTTGCATGTAGACTTGGCAATGTTGCTACGTGTTCAAAATGTTTTCTGAAATGTTAATTATTTCAGTCAATAGTATATTAAAGCATTAAGAGTGGATAACAAGGTCTTTAAAACACGCGCGAGTTTTCAAGCACGACGGCGTAGCCGGAGTGCTCGAAATAGAACAAGTGTTTTAAAGACCAGTTATCCACGAATACTTTACGCTATTTTTTATTATACCTGCAATACTGGAAATAAATTACGCACTAAAAACTTAGAAATAATTTTTGTCGTGGTAAATCGAAAGGGAATAATAATATTGCTGCTATAGTTACGAGAATTGTTTACGTTTTTGTCGCGTCCACGTCCGTTGTTGCATTCAGTCGTTTCCTTGACAACCTTTAAAGCTCGGCGAGCTTTAATCGCCTGTTTTGGCACGCTCAGGCGTGCTTTAAATGGCGATTCTGATGCAGGTATAATAAAATAGTATATTAAAGTATGAGTGGATAACAAGGTGTTTAAAACACACGCGAGTTTTCGAAAACGACGGCGTAGCCGGAGTGCTCGAAATAGAGCAAGTGTTTTAAAGACCAGTTATCCATGAATACTTTAGGCTATTTTTTATTATACCTCCAATACTGGAAATAAATTAAGCCCTAAAAACTTCGAAATTATTTTTGCCGTGATAAATCGAGAGGGCATAATAATACTGCTACTATAGTTACGAGAATTGTTTACGTTTTTGTCGCGTCCACGTCCGTTGTTGCATTCAGTCGTTTCCTTGACAACCTTTAAAGCTCGGCGAGCTTTAATCGCTTGTTTTCGAACGCTCAGGCGTGCTTTAAACGGCGATTCTGATGCAGGTATAATAAAAAAGTTTATTGCTGTTAATATATCTATCAATGTTACGAGTATCATAACTGCCGCAGATTAGAATGAAGATTTTAAGACATCTAAAGCCGCGTTTTCCTCCACATTCGCCAGTCACTGACGACTGCGATCGGTTCGTTAATACATCTACAAACTACACTGCATTTAAGCCAGTCTGTTTTCCTACTGAGTCGCTACTACCAAAATCCGTTCGCGTATATTCAGTCGCCAGGATCTCTGTGAGTAGACAAACGACTTATTCGTTATCGAATTTTGATGTTTTTGCATTGCGTTGGCGAGTCTTGTTCTTAAGTAATGTTTTATCTAGGACTGCTTGGATAACGACTTATTATGTTATTCGTTTGACACCATTTCCGTTAGGTAATGAAGTTGATTACGCCACTTGTGTAATGAACTTCCATTACACCACTTGTAGTGTAATTGGTTCATTACCTAACGGAAATAGTGTCAAATGACATAATGACATCTGCCTACTAAAATATTTTTGAAAATGACAGATTTGACATTTTTCTTAATGCACTTTTCTAAATTTTGGTCAGTTGTAGATACAATACATGTGTGATAATGCATCATTAATATACTTGTGTGTTTACATAACTCGTGCTACGCACTCGTTTGTAACTTACACACACGTATATTAATTATGCTCTCATCCCACTTGTATAGTAAATAACTATTAAATTGGTAAAATCGAGAAAATAAAACTAGAAAATAACTTTCGACATGTAAGTAACTAATGTTTGTACTTTTTGGTTGTAGTTGTACCAAGTACCTATTTCAACATGTACCTACCGCCTATAACAAAACCAAATTTTAGTGAATATTATTATTATTATTATTATATCACTTTATTTACAAAGTTATCATAAAGTAAGGGATATAATTCGGCGTATTATATATTTTTAACAAATTAAGCTAATAATAAGAAGCTAACGAGATTTAATTGCTTAAATAATGCAAATTTGTATGGCCAAAACTGTTTACCGCAAATGTTAAACATGACCTCCATTTTGTGGATGTAATAGGTGTGAATAGTTGTCATGACAACACTTTTATTTTCCACAGATTGTAACGGGCTAAACCGACATTTACGACCACGCACTAGTTTGTAACGGTACAACGCGGTATTTACGATAAGCCAAAACAATGTTAAACGACTAACGCGTAGGCTAACTCACAATCGGGAATGTAACTTATAGGACCGCTGCCCCAGCCCGCTACAAAAGGGTTTGCCGACTAACTTCAGCGGAGCCAGAGGGGGGTTCAACACGAGATAACACAAGGGAAACGGCCTAATCAACGGTAAGCAGAACTTGCGTGATAAGGCGCCACCACAATTCCATACTAGGGAAAAATATCCTCAGGTGAACCCACTGAAGAAAAGTGGAAGCATAAATGAATTCACCTTTCAACTATAAGCTTGGCAGTATTCTGGTCAGCGAACCGGCACAGCACCAATAGACCTACCTTTCGAAAACTTACTTGATCAGCTGGCCAAACTCCTCTTACAACTGTAAAATACAATACACAAAATCGCAAGCACAATAACAAAGAAAACCACAGTTAAATAGACAGGTCATGTAATAGCAAAATATTTGAATATATAAATACACATAAAAATATGAAATGGGTTAGTAAACGGTAGTTAGGTAAATTGCGTAACGTCTTAATCTATTAAAATATTCAGTGAACTTGACACCAACTAATGAAATTACTGATAAACGCTATGAACATCAAACTATCGAAATACTGAATTATATATAGCAGTTATAAAAGGTAGTATTCAACTAAACAAGTTGTAGTTGTGACACATTACAACTGCTATTACATAAAGTGAAACAGAATCATGTAAACTGAAGGTAAATGAATTGTAATGACAGGTAAAGAACTATAATGGTTTGACAAATGCAAAAACGCACACAATAAAAGTTAAACAACCGCAACGTTACGTCAACTGTCCGATTTTTCGGCGAAACACCTTGTATACTTTAAATTCGCACTGTACAAGTTGTTAACAATAGTATAACGGTACCTTTAGAAGCTTGGCTTAGCTATACTTAATGTCCTATGCTGTTGCGTCGATCGCTTGCCCAGCCACTGCAGAAGACACGTAAGGGGACTGCACCAACTGAACGAGCTGCGTGCCGAGCAGAACCATGGGGTATTATCCAACACTCAAGGCGCATCGAAGCACGGTAAATTGGCAGAACGACAGGAACGATAAGCGATTGCTTCGCGAAACAATGATAAGGCGCTAAGTTTTTACAGATAGTCCGCCAAACAACGTAATAGGAGCCCCACTACACGATACGAAAGACTCAAGCTTTACATTGAACAACAACAACACCCACTCGATCGCCGTCCGCAACCACCTGCAGTAATGTCCCATAAAATACGACACTCACGACGCTGGCATTGAAGTGCGGGAGTCCAAATAATAACTAAACAGCGGTACACACACATACTAAAAAAACAAACCGTTAGGCGATAATTGGCACACACTGAACAAACGCAACACCTCTAGTGGCCAAAGCCACGCGGGGCTGAAAAGCGGTTTTTCACGACCTGTTGCTTCTTGTGACGCCGGATCGATTCTGACCCAAAAACGCGCCAAAAC
This sequence comes from Agriotes lineatus, assembly GCA_940337035.1. Taxonomy (NCBI): domain Eukaryota; kingdom Metazoa; phylum Arthropoda; class Insecta; order Coleoptera; family Elateridae; genus Agriotes; species Agriotes lineatus. The sequence goes on along the minus strand of OW679203.1, from coordinate 18,273,270 downwards.
AGCGCATCAAAAGACGAGTGCCGGAGCTAAACCTCCGACTTGCTCTCTCAGGCACATGGCATCTATCTCCTAAATGCTCGCTAGAAACATGCAGGAATGCGCCTCGTAGACGGATCGATATTTCAACAAGGGGTTTTTCTGGTGTGCCAATAAACCGAAACAGAACAATACACAGAATGAGTACGTTCAAAACCGTTGCCTGCGAGCGAATAATTCGAAATTCTTAAATACAAGCGGAATAATTCGAAAAACCCATATACAAGTGGAGTCGTAATTTAGAAAAGAATGCTAATTAGCCGTACATTCACACAAAACTAAAAATGCTCTTACAAGATGCAATATAATCCCATTGTTTAAGCATTTAGATTTCATTGACTTTTAGTTGTTGGCTTGATTTGTTAAAATTATATAAGAATTTAATGTATACCCCTAACTTTATAATAACCCCATACTTTAGTGTTTTAGTGTGGCTATCAAAACACTGTAATGGGGTCTATTAAGGCACTGTTTTTGCATTGTTCTTTTCATATGAAGGACGTCGAAACATCCTCCTTTATTTCAGATGACTGACAAATTGTCACATTTATGAAATATCAAAATTCAAAGTTACTGATTATTTTGATGCAAAGTAAATAAAAATCTTGTATGATACGAGTGTTGACTGAAACTCTTCTACCTATCTGTTTTGAAACAGGGATAATACTTTTCTCCCAAGACTTTAATTTTCTTGTGTAAAAAGTAGAACCAAATTTTCTTCTTAGGTCTGTTAACTTAGCAACATTAAAATTATTGTTTTTTATCAATATTCATTTTATAAATATAGTAATAACACTACGGGAGGAAAACGCTGCTTAAGGCTGTTATGATTCATAGCATCCGTGGTTTGTTCAATAGTTTATCGGTTGCAGTATGGTAATGGTTGCTATGTACGGTATAGGAATATTACCGTACATATATTTTTGTATATGTAAACAAAACTTTAATATCTTGAAACCGGTAAAATTGTTTTACCTCGACACCAGGAAGACCGTAACTAGGTATAGACCGAGTAGCCTCTGCCTCTGCCGAAATGACACTGGGAAATAACATTTCTTTCCTATTAATGAAAAAAAAAACTAAATAAGAGAGCAATTTTACAAAAAATAAAATTGTAATATTAACGAATTTATGCTAAATAATTGTAACTATAATAATGAGAATTTTCAAGTACCTACCATTAATATTATTTATTACGCATTATAATATGTACTTATTTGTTAGAATTGCGTTTTACGTTTTTTATTCCAAGTTTCTATCATTTTTTGTGTTTCTATTTTGGTATTCTAACCTACTAACATGTATCTAATGTCCTGTTAGCTAGATAATAATACGTACTTTTTACTTTTTTCCCCAAGGGCGAAGGAAGTATGGTAATCGTGACAAATGCATCTTTCAAGATTTCTACAGATCTCCATATTTCGCACATGGCTTAGGTTTTTATCTTTGAAAAAATACGCATATTGTAGACCAAGCAAATATAGGGTGAGCATGTTTAAAAAATTAGATGCTGTCTTTTGCGCTATAATTTCAGAATGATTGGTCAGGGACAAATAATATTTTGCATAGAGTTGCCAACATGTCTCTTTTAAAGAAATCGTATTCTCTTTTAACACATTTTTTTCTTATCTTTTTTTAAATAAGCTCAGATTGTTTTCTATCTCAGTTTCGGCAACTTATAATCATTTTAAATTTAAGTTTTAGACAAAAACTCGGTGCACATTTAAAAGCTTATAAATACAATTTAAAAGTATTTATAGAAAAAATCTCAACAAAATTACTGTGGAGTTCATCCCGAAGTACTACAACATCAGTAGCCAGCGGGCTTCGTCCAGAGCTGCCTGTCTTTAAGCAGCTCACAGTTCTTGCAGCGAAATAAATAGAAACGGTCAAAGAAAATCCTGCAGTGTTAAAGTTGGCTGCATAAGATTCTATGTAGCAAGCCGTGTTTGCGTGTCCAGCAGACGCCATTTGAATTGTGTTCATGGTAAATACGCAAATTGCGAAGTAGCCATGTAGGTTCGTGACGTCCATTGTATATACCTGACGTCAGACTGTATAGCTGCACAAAATTTAGCAGCCAGGATATTCCCCCTGTATCTTACGTGGTAAAATTCCACGCTTCACACCGTTCAAGGTTTGAGTGAAGCAGTACAAGACGAGCACGATTCGAGAGTATGTTGCAGTTTTCATATCTCAATTTTCAGGTAATTTAATACCTACAAGAAGTGATTTTAGCTTCAGCCATAAACTGTGTGGAAATCGCGCTAAAAATAATGTGTTTATGTACTTTAAATGTACTCTAATGTTCGACCTTTAAAGATGGTTATTTTAGTATCCTATTGTTTTAATGTACTTGTATGGCAGACACAATAGGTCTGCTACTATTTAAATGTAAATGTGGGTATCTCCAAGCTATATCGCCTTAGAGTGTCCATTCTTATTTTTTATTTGTGCTTCCGACGATGTACATAGAATCGGCTGAAGAAAGCCTTGCAATGTTAAAGTTTGATGCATAAATCTATATGTAGCAATCCGTGTTTGAGTATCCAGCAGACTCCATTTGAACATAGTTTCGTGACGTCCATTATGTGTACGTGACGTCAGGCGGTATCATCGCACCAGAGTTAGCAGTCAGGGGTTTCCTTCGCATCTTACATGGTAAAATTCAAAGCATCACGCCGTTCAGGGTTTGAGTAACGCAATACAAAGCAAGCCCGGTTCGAGAATATGTTGCGGTTCTCAAGCCTTGATTTCCAGGTAGCTTAATACCTACAGGAAGTGATTGCAGCTTCAGCGATAAGCTGTGTGAAAATCGCGCTAAAACGAATGCGCTTACGTACAGTCAGCGTCTTAGAAGTCGGGACAATACTATGATACATTTTGGGTGTATTTTTAAGTGTATAAACTGGGCTTTTGCAGTTGTAATGGTTTTGATTGTTATGTCAGATTTTTTATGGTTTGTCAAATATGAAGTATGTATGAAGTAACTAGAGCAAAAAAATAATAATAAAATCAAATATTACAACACAACATATTGCGTGTTCTGATTTCTAAGACGCTGACTGTACATGAATTAAGCCGGGTTTGTATGCATACAATCGCGTGCAGGGTTGCACTTTTGAATCACTTTTATGTTTGCGCTTTTAAAGACATATTTTGGCGTTCTATTGCTTAAATTTACTTGTATAGCAGATGCAATAGGTCTGCTACTAGTTCAATGTAGCCCCAAGCTATATCGCCCATGTGTTCATTGTTATTTTACATTTGTGGCCTTTCAGTTCGGGATTTAATACTATTTTCTTTTATTTTTCTTATTGCGTTTATGTGTGTTTTAAAATCAATATATTTGTGTAGGCAAATTGACTTTTCTTGTGCATGTGTTTGAAGGCAGGTGCAAACCAGCTTCCTGTTTTTTTGGCAATTAGTGATCTTTCGTAACCACAACTGAGGTATTTAAAAGAATTTCGTGTATACTGAGCTAGCTAGATAAACAAATGGACAAGTAAGTTATAAAAATACTACGTTTCGCCTATGACGTAGTTCAAACGTTGAGTTATCTTGCTGTTGCTTACCTCCTGATGAAGCCTCTTATGAAAGTTGAGTTCTTCAAACTCAATAATGACGCGGTCCAATTTCGGAAGAACTTATAAAGCTAAGAGAAGATGGACAACCCAATAGTAGTTGATTTATTTAATTTTATATATAAAACCGGTATACTACCCAAAACCTGGCTATACACGGAGTTTATAATTTTTACAAAAATTAATAAACCTAAAACGTGCAAAAACTTTCGTACAATAAGCTTGATGAGGCACATTCTTAAAACTTTCTTAAAAGTAATTTATCAGAAATGTGAAGAACGATTATTTTTGAAACATTAATTTGGTTTCCGTAGTGGATTGGGTAGGTACTCGCGAACCGCTGCTCTCTATGAAAACAATACTACAAAGATGCAAAGACGTAAACAACTACGCTCGCCTTATTTTTATAGACTGTCAGAAGGCTTTTGACAAAATCAAACATGACCGTGTGTACGTACGCGTTGAGAGACAAACCACTCAAGAAATAGAAATTCTACTAAGAGTTAGACAGGGATGTGTTTTATCGTCGCTGCTAATCAACCTATCCTCCGAAGAAAGAGGAACCTTAAAAAAGTGTGAGGTTGGAGTATTAATAAATAGAGAAAGAATATAGTTAAAGTGACTGTTCGTCCCGGATTTTGCGAAACAAACCCGGATTGGACCAACATGTCCCGCGAAAGTAAACGTCTCGGAGAAGGCATTTTCTCATGTAAAACGAAAATACATTCGATCTGCACAAATATTAAAAAACTTGTAAAGTATTTCTTGTACCTCCCAAGGACTAAAACTTCCACGGGGCATTTTTTAAGAATAAATAAAATATTGCGAACAGAAAAAACTCAATTGCCAGTAGAAATATTAAAATCTGTACTTTTTGTGAAATATAATTGCGAAATTGGGAAGACGTCTACAATACTATACAAAATAATGATGAGATTCTTCGGAAAATGCATTCGTCAGAAAGGTATTTATAAAAAACACTTTCATTGATGTTGATTGTCTCCTTATTTCTGTGTATTAAGCTTGTAAGTAGGTAGCTATTGCTGTAACGTTTGCGTCTGTACAAATTCAATTTAAACATCATTTATATGTTAGTCACAATTGACGCTTAATCTGCAACGAGCGGAAACTTTCTGATACAAGCAACGGGCTACCAATGCGCAAGTCCACGAATAGGTAACGATGGTGCATCCGCACCTGGATCTCTCCAGGAGATGGTCCAGATAGTTGGACGCCCAGAAGGATATAAGAAGACTATGTCCGGCCAATCCAAGCACTTGTGAGTCTCACTCCACCCGCAGGAGCCAGCAACCCCAAGCCCATCTGGGGCTTAGGCCCAGTAACCCAGAGTAGACTTGAGTCGGTCTTTTCCATCCCGAACCCGCTGCCAGGTCCGCCTTATCCAGCAAAGCGAGTTTTTGCCAGAGTCGACGCCTAAAGTCTCCGTCCCTAGAGCGAAGCATGGCAGCCGAACCGACCCCGACCTCAGCTTTGTCCAAAGATGTGAGACTCCGCCGGTCGGAGACACTTGAGTCCAGAGACCTACAAGAACGCTCTGGCTCGCCGATACCGGTACCGGAGAATACCTGTAAAACCATCATCTAAACTATTCCTATAACTCGCCGATTCTCGATACTAGAGAAAACTTCCCATACACATCCGCTTCATGAGCCATACCTCTCCTCCGCAATCCGCTGGCTCAGGGCTTCGTAATTGCGCCGTTAAAATGAAACTATTAAGGCCCATCGAGGCCCTTCACAATTGACCTGATCGCAGCGTGATTAACACGCTTCGAGCACAACCGCTACCGTCATTAATTAATCAAAGTCATACCCTATGTGATGCCGATGCCTCCTGCTAGTCCTCAGGATCATCTCTTGACATCCCCTTTTGAAATTATAGCTCGTTGAACTATCCCGGGGTTGCAGCAGAATTAAATTTGATCTCGCTCGGGCTAATTCACAGGGGAATTTCGTTCAGTAGGTGTCATGCTGGCCCGATGAAATTGACGTGGGAGGCCCTGTAGTTTTTTAATTACACTTCCACACCCGAAAATTGACCTTAGAGGGAAAATTACCCATAAACGCCCCGTTTCAATAGCGCATTCTAGCAATTCGCATCTTCTCTCGGTCCACCTTATATTTAAGTAATGTAGCAAAGGAATTCAGGTTTTATCGCGTAAAACGCCCGACTTTAAAGATAAGGCACCTGCAAGGCTTTTCTGGTCGAAGCACGCTCGCTTGGCTTTTCTTGAGTAGGCTTGCTGGCACGGAGCGCTTTCGCGGAATCTGAAATTAAAGGAGCAGACCAAGACCGCTCTTGTTTAAACAAATGAAAACCGCCAGCGATGCTGTTTTCTTCACAAACAGTTGTAAATAGCTTCTAGATAAATTTTGCATACTAATATCGATATTGAGGCAGGTTCCCATGCGGCTTTCTTAAGGTTATGCTACAGTTACTCAAGGAATAACTGGGCTTCCCATTTTTTGCTTCCACGTGCGAGCTGGCTAGAAATGCTCTCCCTGCTTGTGGCGTCCTTGGGTTCTACGAATAATGAAGCAATCAAATCCTTCTTAGAAGCCCTATTTGTCAAGATGCAACATACCAGAATCTTCACCTTCACGATCGTTGGACTTAACATCGAATCATTCAAAATGTAATTGCATGCATTCCTCAGCGTTTGTATCGACAAAGGTAGTTGCCGCAAATATACTCAGTTCTTGCTAAAGCCTTAGAATAACAAACTGTAGCGTTTTTAATTACTCCTTTTAATCAGTCAGTTTATAACGCTAAAAGCGTGAGTGATTAATCGTTTAAAAATTGCTGAAATACGTATGTACCCAAAACTCACTTCCGCCGCGTCCTTTGGATTTGAGCCCACATGTCAAGTGCGATCCTGAGTTGCACCCCGAGCTATTAATTGGAATATTTTGTGACTAAAATACTTGAAAGTTGATTCCTATTTGTTGTTTATTTACTTGTTAGGCAATTTTCCTACAAATTTGATGCTGCTGACACGTTAGCCTTCATGGCTTATGTATATAATTCATGTGTTACTGCTATTATTTGGGTTTGATTAAATGCCCCTATTGCAGTTGTGTTCTTTCAGCAACCCTTCCGACTGTACAATTTATATAGGTATGCAACGAAGCACGAAAGGTAGGTGGTGTATTATTAATTAACTAGATTTTTTTATGTTGTGAGTAACGACAAGGTGCTCATATTTTCATAATTCTACTGTTCAATTTTAAAGCCTGAAGGATATTTGCCTAATCCTTACACCACGCCATTATTCTACCGAAAGTTCTTGAGCTAGCCCAGGCAGTGTCCACCCTTCGTTTAAGGGAGCGGTACATTAGAACAACAACAAACTACGCCATTAATAATGTTTGTTTCAGTATTGGTCACCACGCAGTGACGTCGTGCGCAGTGTCAAAGTAGAGGCACCCGACCGCCACAGTTTCCTGAGGTAGCGTGCTAGAAGGATTGCAAACTTATCCAGACGTTTAACAACCAGCCGTTACATATGATTACATTATTTCAATGATATACTACATACGTTTCAGTATTAAGTTTAGTTCTAATAATGAAATGTCATATTAGAGACAATATACAAAATTTATCAAAGGTGTTCTTAGTCTAATCAATCAACGCACTCTGGCAGCTAGCTACCCACACGCACTTGCATGCGAAAAGTCAATTGTTATACAGCCGCCACGTAGCAATGTGTAAAAAATGAATACGTTTGAGAACGAGTATGTAGTATATATTAGTACATAGAAGTATGAACCCCCCCTCGCCCCGTCCATCCTTTCACATCACGCATTGGGACATTTTGAATATAGTCACTTTAAATATCGTCCATACGTAATGCAGCTGACACAGTGTTGACCACCAAAGGCTGCAACTAACTTAAACAAGCTAGAACGATATACAGTAAATTGCTTGAAATCACTGCTTCTTCACGTTTACTTGACTCAGTTGACTGGCGAATATGCGAATTAAGCAGGTCCGTAGGTAAATTAAATATGTATTCATTAAATTGTCGTACTTACCGAATTACACTCAAGCTTTTTTTATCGAAGTAAACTTAACATTTATAATTCGAGTTTCCTTGCCTTTAGACAACGAAATTCTTATTAAAATGTCAAGTTTACTGCGACAAAAAAAGGCTCTCGAGTAATTATAAGTGACAATTAATATTTCTCACTGTCAATGTCAAAGTAGATATTTTTCTAGAAATTTTCACCTGAAGTTTTATAAAATGTAATAAAATATTACTAATAAACACTACGTTAATAGTATCCAACACAGTATTTGCATAATATCCTTAAAAGTAGTTATTTACAACATTTATGACAGATGGTAAGTAAATGTCACACCCATAACCTATTTATTTTAGTAACATTTTGGAAGTAGATTCCTAGACAAAGATGAATTTTGGAAGTACACTCATGAAATTTTGGAAAACAAAGGTCACTTTGTGTTTTTATGTTTATTGAACAGACTATACTGAAAGTTACTGTTAATTTCCTTGGTAACGGAATGCTTTTGTGCAGATCTTTGTTTTACACATCGGAATTTGTATAAAAGCATCTCCTTCTTTGTTTACTCTCAAAACCATAAGTTATGATTAAATTTATACACGTTGCGTCCGGTCAGTGGTTTTATGATCGGTAGATCTGTAATCACTGAATATAGTACAGGGTGTAAAAAAAAGTCTGGAATATAGCAAATATTTCAAAAACTACTGGAGATGAATTTTTCAAAATTGCCAGACTTATATAGGTAAAAACGGCGCATCTAGGAAGGACAAAACCGTTTCTGTAACTGTACAGGGTTAGTCAGAAAAAATACCAACTTTTGTATTTTAAATTGGACACCCTGTATATTACCGAGGAATCAAATAGTCCTTCAAAAGACAAATTTAACGATATAGGGTTTGACGGATTTATTGCTTAAAAAGACCTAAAAAAACGAATTTGAAATAAATTAACAAGAACACGGTGTAAATAGAAAATACATGAAGATTGGATACAAATTACTTTATAAGATGTTCAGGGGATCTAGCAGGCCACTCAATTTCGCCTCTTCTCCCTATCCACTGATTTGGGAACATTTGGTTCAAAAATTGGCGCACCTGTAAACCAAAATGAGCGGGGGCGCCATCTTGTTGAAACCAGATTTTGACAGATAAATCCGTCAAACCCTATATCGTTGAATTTGTCTTTTGAAGGACTATTTGATTCCTCGGTAATATACAGGGTGTCCAATTTAAAATACAAAAGTTGGTATTTTTTCTGATTAACCCTGTACAGTTACAGAAACGGTTTTGTCCTTCCTAGATGCGCCGTTTTTACCTATATAAGTCTGGCAATTTTGAAAAATTCATCTTCAGTAGTTTTTGAAATATTTGCTATATTCCAGACTTTTTTTACACCCTGTATACAAAATCTTGAAATTTAACACTAAAATAGAGAGAAAAATGTGAAGTGGCAACACTGTGCGACTAGCACCAAAACAAGGACAACAACCCAACAATATGAAACTTTCCCAAACTACTTCAATTTACAAAATATGGTAGACGAGGGTACAAGAAAGACTTTAAGCAATATCCCTTTACTGCAGACAAAGGCAGGCCCAAGGGATAAAGAACTATGGATACAACGTCTCAAGGAAGAATATCAGTCGTTAATAAAAGTGAGACAATTTAGTGTTCCTCTATATCCTACCCCCAAAACATATGTTACTCTTAATTTTCAGTATGTACAGAATAACAAGGAGGCAGATAACGACTGGTTTAGATTAGAGTCAAATAAGGAAGGCACGCGATGGTTTGGAAAATGCTGGTACATTCACGAACTCCTCAAGTACGAATTCGATATTGAATTTGACGTAAGGCGGCTTAGTGGAAAACCTGTACTTATTAATTAGTATCGTCTAGATTCCAGTGACGTACCCCCATACTGCGCCGGAAATTGCGCTGCCCAGCCTGGACGGCAAGACTGCAAAAATGTACCGTGGTGGCAAAATTTGCCTATCTGACCACTTTAAACCGCTGTGGGCGAGGAATGTACCGCGGTTTGGTTTGAGCCATGCCATGGCACTTGGAGTAAGCACAGACATGTAGCGAAAATGTATATGCTGAAATGCTCTGTTTTAGCTTGGACCATGGCTTGCAGTTGAAATTCCAGACTTGATAGCTAAAGGGGTAATTTCATATAAGGAAAAGGCTCCTGAAGATGTTAAATAAATTTTGTATAAATGTAAAAAAATATCGTTTATGGTTATGGAAATTAATTGACCGTTTTTTATTTTATTAAGTGTAAATGAGTACCTATAAATAAATATAACTTGATTAACGTTAAAATAGATTTTATAAGCAAATTAATTTATTAACTTAGCCACTCTATGAATTTTGTATTTCAATAAAAGGAACTACTTTGTAGTCCATTTTATTTTTGTGTAATAATTATGTGGGAGTGTGGCCTGGGATTCTGCAGATCAGTCCTCTGGCACGATATTAACGGCATACTGGGTGATGTGTTTAACATTACCGAGTGGTGTAGCTTGAACAAGCGTCCACGTTCGATCAGCAGAGTTAAGCAACGCTGTCTCTGGTCAGAACTTGGATGGGAGTTCCACGGCTGCATCTCCCGGCGCCTCGTGGTACGGCTATCACGGAAAAAAGTTGGTCCCGGCGGTCATACAACATCATGACAGTCGTTAGTGGGGTTGGAAGTCCTCATAACTGCACAGCGACGCCTATAATTGGCCTAACGGCTGTTGGCTGAGTGCGAATTAAATAAATAAATAAATTACACCTTTGACAATTGCTTTACTTTTCTACAACCGTGGTTTCGGTCCCCAATTTTTAAAGCCATTAAGGATTAAACCACATACCTTCACTAGGTACTGCAGTTGTGTTGCTCGACCATAATGGCACACACGAGCTGTCGAGCATGAAAATTGTATGACAAAACCCAGAATAAAGAGGATGTAAATGTTGAAATTAATATGTCGGAACAAAAATAAGGGAGAAAGATATAAAATGAAAATGTATTAAAAAATGAATTGAAGCAAAGATAGGTACCTGGTAAAAATTTGGCAGGAAAATTAAAGAAAACTACTACATGTAACAGGTATCTACGGTATACAATAACTAACATACATGAATGTAACAGTAAACTATATAAAACTTGCAGTTTGTATAGCAACAGTATCTTTCATATAAGTTTTACCTGCCTTTTCAAATTCCACTAAATTCTCCGAGTCTTTAATATGCCCAGGTAGATTATTATATTGTTTTAGGCCTTTATAACATAGACTTCTGACTAAATCTGCTACTAACTAATTTAATAGAAATTATTTCTTGAGCGGATGCTGTGTTCGTCAGCGGCATTTTTTTTTGTCAATCATTCCATTTTGGCGCCTCCAGAAATTTTGCGCCACAAGCATGGGCTTCTCAAGCTTCTGCTATAATATACCACTGATTTCTGGTTTAAAAGTCGAGATTTCTAATGTAAACGTAGAAATTTCTAGTTTTACAAATTAAGCTGCAGGTTCAAAACAAAGAGTGGAAATTGCTAGTTTAAAAGTTGAGATTTCTAGTTTAAGTCGAGATTTCTAGTAAAAAAACATTTTAAATTAAAGTTGAAATTTACCTATAGTATACCTATAATTTGAAATTTCTGATTTAAAGGTCAAGATTATTTATTTAAAAATTGAGATTTCTGGCTTAAAAGTCGAGATTTCTAATTTAAACGTAAAAATGTCAAAGTAGTTTTACATATAATTAAGATTTAGTTTCAAAGTAAAGAGTTGCACTCCAAAAGTTGAAATTCTGGTCGAAGTTCTTAATTTCTAGTTTTAAGTAAAAATTTAAAGAGATATCCTCATTAAAGCTTTATTCTATTATTTAAGATTTCTAGTTTCAAGTAGCAGTGTCTCGTTTAAAATTACTTAGACATTTCTAGTTGAGGTTAACATTTTTAGTTTAAATTGTGAGAATTCTACTTTAAAAGTTCTAGCGTAAACGTCAAGATTTGTAAAAATGTCTAGTTTTTAAAATTAAGATTCACTTTCAAAGTAAAGAATTGCACTCCAAACGTTGAAATTTCTAGTTTCAAGTAATAATTTTAAAAGAAACATTTCCTCGTTAAAGTTGAAATTTCGATTCTGTTATTTGAGATTTCTGGTTTAAAAGTCGAGATTTCTAGCTTACAAGTAGCAATTCCTCGTTTAAAATTAGATATTTGTACTGGAGGTTAAAATTTCTAGTTTAAAAGGCGAAATTTCTAGTTTAAATGATGAGAATTCAAGTTTAAAAGTAGAGATTTCAAGCGTAAAAGTCGAGATTTCTAATTTAAACGTTAAAATGTCTATTTTTATAAATTAAAATTCATTAAAGCAGAGTTGTACTCTAAAGGTTTAAATTTTGTATTTAAAAGTTGAGCTTTCGGATTTGTCTTCTAGTTTCAAGAAAACATTTTTGGTTTAAAAAAAAAATACAAATTATAGTTAAAATTTCTATTCTAGAATTTAAGATTTCTCGAGATTTTTGGTGTAAAAATTGATATTTCTTCTTGAAGGTCGAGATTTACAATTAAAAGTTGATATTTCTAATTTACAAATATAAATTTCTCGTTTAAAACGAGACATTTCTACGTAAGGTTAAAATATCTAGTTTAAAAGTAGAGATTTCTCGTAAAAAAGGTGAGACTAGTATAAAGATAGAGGTTTATGACGTAAAAGTCGATATTTTTTATTTAAACGTAAACATTTCTAGTTTTACATATTAAGATCCAGATTTAAGTAAAAAATTGCTAAAAGTTGAAATGTCTAGTTTATAAGTTAAAACGTCTGGTTTAAGTCGAAATTTCTAGTTCAAGTTAAAATCACTAGTTCCAAAAAAAGACATTTTTACATTAAAGTAGAGATCTCTGGCGTAAAAATCAAGTTTTCTAATTTGAACATAAAAATTGCTAGTTTTACAAATGAAGATCCAGTTTCAAAGTAGAGTTGCACTCCAAAAGTTGACATTTCTCTTTTAGTAAAAGTTTAAACTTCTGGTTTAAGTCGAAATGTCTAGTTTCAGTAAAAATGTCTACTTTCAAAATACATATTTCTACCATAACGTTCAAGTTTCTAGTTAAGAATTTGAGATTTCTGATCTAAAACTGAAGATATCTGGTTAATGGTAGGGATTTCTAATTTAAAAGTTGACGTCAGTAGCGTATTAAATATGATTGCCGCCAGTAGCCCTTCAAAATGTTGGGCCCATATATTACTTGAATGGGAAAAGTCCAGACATTATTTGCTGAGATCATTTTAGGTTGCAATTTCCTGTAGGTTTGATAAAAAACGTGATATATTTTTTTGTCGACCATTCCATTTTGACGCCCCCTGAAATTTTGCACCACACGTCTGGGCCTCTCAGGCTTCTGCTATAATATGCCACTGATATCTGGTTTAAAAGTCGAGATTTCTAATGTAAACGTAAATTTCTTGTTTTACAAATTAATCTCCAGTTTCAAAGTAAAGAGTTGAAATTACTAGTTTAAAAGTTGACATTTCTGGTTTAAGTCGAGATTTCTTATGTAAGTCGAGATTTCTAGTTTCAAGTAAAAATTACTAGTAAAAAGAGATATTATTACATTAAAGTTCAAATTTATAGTATACTAGCTGACCCGGAAAACGTTGTTTAGCCCAAAAATAATTGGTTTTTGTAAAAATAAATGGCATTTTCGCAATAAACGTCCCAAAATCCTCAGTAACAACACATATCGATTTTTAGGCGTATTTACCCCATTTCTATTTAATATTACTTTTCCATACAAAATTGGAACCCCCATTTTACCCCTTTAGGGGTTGAATTTCGAAATATCCTTCATTATTCCTTGTATACATCATAAAGGAAACCTCTGTGAAAAATTTCAGCTTTCTAGGCCCAAGAGTTTGGGCTGAGCGTTGACGAGTCAGTGAGTGAGCCAGGACTTTTCTTTATATATATAAGAAAATTTGAGATTTCTAGTTTAAAAGTAGAGATTTTTTGTTTAAAAATCAAGATTTCTGCTGTAAAAGTCAAGATTTCTAATTTAAACGTAAAAATGTCTAGTTCTACAAATTAAGGTTCAGTTTCAAAGTAAAGAGTTACACTAGAAAAGTTGAAATTTCTGGTCGAAGTCATTAATTTCTAGTTTTACATAAAAATTTCAAGAGAAATTTCCTCATTAAAGTTGAAATTTCGATTCTATTATTTGAGATTTCTAGTTTACAAGTAGCAATTTCCCGGTTACAATTAGACGTTTCTACTTGAGGTTAAAATTTCTAGTATAAAAAGTGAAATTTCTAGTTTAAATGATGAGAATTATAGTTTAAAAGATGAAATTTCTAGCGTAAAAGTCGAGATTTCTAATTTAAACGTAAAATGTCTAGTTTTACAAATTAAGATTCAGGTTCAAAGTAAAGTTGCCCTCCAAACCTTAAAATATTTAGTTTAAAAATTTAAAATTCGGGTTGAAGTCATTAATTTCTAGTTTTAAGTAAAAATTTTAAAAGAAACATTTCCTCATTAAAGTTGTAATTTCGATTCTATTATTCAAGATTTCTGGTTTAACTTATTTTTAGTTTACAAGTAGCAATTTCTCGTTTAAAATTAGACAGTTCTACTTGAGCTTAAACGGCGAAATTTCTAGTTTAAAAATGGTAAGAATTCTAGGGTAGAAGTCAATATTTCTAAATTCAAGTTTTACATACTAAGATTCAGTTTCAAAGTAGAGTTGCAGGGCAAAAGTCCAAATTTTTAGTTTAAAATTTGAGATATCTGGTTTAAGTCTTATAGTTTCTAGGAAACATTTTTGGTTTTAAAAAAAATATTTCCAAATTATAGTTGAAATTTCTAATCTAGAATCTAAGGTTTCTGGTTTTAAAATCGATATTGTTGGTTTAAAAATTGAACTTTATGCTTAAAGATAGAAATTTACAATTTAAAAGTCGATATTTCTAATTTACAAGTACATAGTATTTTCTCGTTTAAAACTAGACATTCTACTTGAGTTTAAAATGTCTAGTTTAAAAGGCGAAATTTCTAGTTTAAATTGTGAGAAATCTAGTTTAAAAGTTAATTTATAGCGTAAAAGTCAAGATTTCTAACATAAACGTAAAAGTTTCTAGTTTTACAAATTAAGATTCAGTTTCAAAGTAGAGTTGCACTTTAAAAGTTGACATTTCTAGTTTAAAAATTGAAATTTTTGGTTGAAGTCTTCTAGTGTCAGGTAAAAATTTGTGATTTCAAAATAGACATTTCCAAATTATAGTTGAAATTTCTATTCTAGAATTTAAGATTTCTGCTTTAAAAGTCGATATTTTTGGTTTAAAAATTGGGATTTCTACTTAAACATCCAGACTTACAATTTAAAAGTTGATATTTCTAATTACAATTAGTAATTTCTCGTTTAAAACTAGACATTTCTACGAGACGTTAACATATCTAGTTTAAAAATCTAGATTTCTAGTTTAAAAGGTGAGAATTCTAGTATTAAGGTAGAGTTTTGTGGCGTAAAAGTCGAGATTTCTTATTTAAACGAAAACGTTCCTAGTTTTACATGTTAAGATCCAGTTTCACAGTAATAAAGTTGAAATGTCTAATATAACAGTTGAAACTTGTGGTTTAAGTCGAAATTTCTAGTTTCAAGTTAAAATTACAAAAAAATACATTTTTACATTAAAGTAGAGATCTCTGGCGTAAAAATCGAGTTTTCTAATTTGAACGTAAAATCTAAAAATTTCTAGTTTTACAAATTAAGATCCAGTTTCAAAGTAGAGTTGCACTTTAAAAGTTGAAATGTCTAGTTTAAAAGTTGAAACCTCGGGTTTAAGTCAAAATTTCTAGTTTCAGTAAAAATTTCTACTTTCAAATTATACATTTCTACATTAAAGTTCAAGTTTCTAGTTTAGAATTTGAGATTTCTGGTTAATAGTCGAGACTTCCAATTTAAAAGTTGAGATTTCTGTTTAGAAGGTGGAATTTGTAGTTTAAAAGTTTAGATTTCCGGTCAGTGACGTATTTAAATATGGTTGCCACCTGTAGCCCCTCAAAATGTTGCAACCATATTTTACTTGTATTGGAAAAATTCTAAAATTATTTGCTGTGATTATTTTAGGTTGCAAGTGGGTTTTAATAAAAACCTGAAAAAGTTTTTTTTGCCAAACATTCCATTTTGGCGCCCCCTGAAATTTTGCACCACACGCCTGGGCCTCTCAGGCTTCTGCTATAATATGCCACTGATTTCTGGTTTAAAAGTCGAGATTTATAATGTTAACGTAAAAATGTCTAGTTTTACAAATTAAGCTCCAGTTTCAAAGTAAAGAGTTGAAATTACTAGTTTAAAAGTTGAGATTTCTGGTTTAACTCGAGATTTCTAGTTCCAAATAAAAATTACTAATAAAAAAAAAGAAATTTTTACATTAAAGTTGAAATTTATAGTATATAAATGAGATATCTGGTTTAAAAGTCGAGATTTTCTGTTTAAAAATTGAGATTTCTGCCGTAAAAGTCGAGATTTCTAATTTAAACGTAAAAATATCTAGTTTTACAAATTAAGATTCAGTTTCAAAGTAAAGAGTTGCAGTCCAAAAGTTGAAATTTCTGGTCGAAGTAATTAATTTGGTGCCCCCTAAAATTTCGCGCCATATGCCCTGGCCGCTTAGGTTTCTAAATACGCCCCTGTTATAAGTTACAATGTAATTACTTTTTATAGGTAAAGTAAAATGAAAAAAAATCAGAATATATTCTAAGTCACTGAGCATAGAGTAGATTTAAGCAACGCAATAGGATTTACCTACAAATTTGATAATTTTATAAAAATATTTTAGTGTTTACTAACTTTTGAATTTACCGCGCTTTGGTATTCCAGTTGGCCATACAAGTACAGGGGTTATTTATAGATATGCAAAGTCATGTGTTGATGTATATGGTTGATTGCAATGACAAGTCATTTCAGTTTTTGAACAGAAATGGCGACCGCAGCGGTGCAACCAAATGTTAGTGACTATTTATCGAAAAAGCAGAAAGAAGGGCCCAAAGATTTGGCGTCGGAATGGACAGAAATAGAGGAATTACATAATAAAAAGTATGTGATAAAGTACCCTTTCGTAAAATCAAAAATATTCGTGTGCAATGTAAACTGTTGCTTTTGCAGATTATGGCACCAGTTAACGCTAAAACTACTCGTATTTGTCAAACACTCCAGTCTACAAAAGGGCGATAGCTTAATCCAGCTGTACAATAACTTTATTTCCACTTTTGAAAACAAGTAAGTCATTGGGAGTCGACATAACCTCACTCCGGAGCATAACACAAAGATTTATGTTTTTTAAGAATTAACCCGTTGTCTCTGGTCGAAATACTGGTATTCGTAGTGGAACAATTCACAAACAAAAGGGAAGCCGTAACCTTTCTGGAAAAGACCGAAGCGAAGGTAAAAATCAACTCGGACGCTCTCAACTTGTGCAAGGTAAGGTGCTTATCTTATTCAACATACAAATTTTTATACAAACAATTTCTAGGTATTGCAAGGACAAATTCTCTTAGAAAAGTTGAATGATTTAGAGGCCACCAAAAAAATAATTCAAGAAGTCGAAACCACGCTAGATAATGCTGACGGAGTAACAGCAGTGCATGGACGATTTTACCTACTAGCCTCGCAGTACTACCGGTAAGCATATGAATACATCCAATTATGTGACTAAAGCGCTTTTTGACAGAACCCAAGGTGATCATGCTCAATACTACCGAACAGCTCTACGTTATCTCGGATGCATTGAACTCGACACTCTTACGGAGGACATCAAACACCAGCATGCATTCTTCCTCGCTCTGGCGGCTCTGCTGGGCGAAGGTGTATATAATTTAGGCGAACTGCTGGCTCATCCCGTCCTTGAATCGTTGAAATCCACTGAAAATGCTTGGCTGGTTGAATTGTTATACGCGTTCAACAGCGGCGATATCACTAAATTTGATAACATGAAGCCAAAATGGGCGACGGTTGCGGATTTGGCTGCACAAGAGTTGTTTTTGCGACAGAAAATTTCTTTGCTTTGTTTGATGGAGGTAAGAACTCATTTGCAGTATGTGCTGTTCGAAAGCCCTGCCCCACATATTATGCAGAGTAACAGGGGTAACATAAAAACGGGCCAGAGTACTTTGATCATTGCTATTTGTTGTAAAAGCAAAAGAAACGTATGGTTTATTTATAGAAAAATTCACTTTCAGAGATCAGTTCATATAGTGTGCTGGAAATGTCTTAAAGCCGTCAATAACTTAAATCTGTTACAGATGACCTTCAAAAGACCCTCGCACAACAGACAGCTGACGTTCACAGAGATTGCTCGGGAAACGAGGTTGCCGCTAAATGAAATCGAGCTTTTGATCATGAAGGCCCTGTCGCAGGGGCTGGTAAAGGGTGCAATTGACCAAGTATGTTACTAAGAACACTGCTTGATAGGTATTGCTAATTAATTGCTTTTAGGTTGGAGGCACTGTAAATATGACCTGGGTGCAGCCACGAGTCCTGGATCGCTCCCAGATTGCAAACATGGTAAACCGGCTGGACGTATGGTGCAAACACGTCAGTAGCATGGAAAAGTTGCTGGAAGAAAAAGCCTCCGAAATTCTCACCCTTTAAGAACTTTACCGTGTAGTTATTTAATTGAAAGTGTTTGAATACGTTAATAGATGTAACATTCTTTTTTAAGTATTAAATTTATTTACAAGTAGTTATTCTGGCATTTGTGTTTTAATTGAATTTATCTAGAACTAATGCTGTAGGTATAGACCACAAAGTAGTTAATTTTCGAAAATTAAGTTAATGCAGTGCAAAAGAACACGCAAGAGCTGGAGTAGTGTTAATAGTAAGAGGACAAAATGAAATAAGTGAAGAATGAAAAATTTATAAATGAAAGAATACTTACAGTTAGTATAAAAGACTGAAGGGAAAACGAAGAACACCTACCTGGTGACTAAAAATGATTGTAATATTTTTTCTTAGGTTGGCACTGTAAGTATATGTAAAATTCAATATTTGCAGGTTAGGTTTTGCATTATTTTGTGTCAAAACCATATATTTTTACTTCTATATTGCTAGTAGGGTTTGGGAACGGGCGAAAAGATTACGGCGCCGACATAGTCTCACTCTGAGTATTACGCGTCTCGTGCGCATGCCTGAGAATTCAAACTTTGCCTTTAGAAGCGAATTTTGAACTTGACCATGAGGTTCGCTTCCCCACCGCGTGGACGATGCTTGCGCACAGCTCACCAAGTGTGTAAAAGAGTTGGTTGTCTGTCACTTACGCTGTGACCTCCCCACTCAGGCGATAGCAATATAGTAGTATTAAATGTATGGTCGAAACTGACGCAAAACCTAACCTGCTAACCTCGAATTTTACATAGGCTTACAGTGCCAACCTAAGAAAAAAAATCACAATCATTTATAGTCACGTGGTAGTTGTGATTGCTTATGGGCCAAATGAAGACTATAAAAGAGAAAAGGACAAATTTTTTGAAGAACTTGTAAAGCAAATACATGAGAGTAAATGTAATGTAATAATGATGGGCGATTTAAATGGAAGAGTAGGAAACGAAAAGAAGGGAGTTGAGGGATGCTTAGGAAAATATGGAGAAAACATCAAGAACAAAAATGAAAGATTACTAAATTTCTGTGTAGAAAACGAGTTAATAATTATCAATACACACTTCCAACATAAAGACATACATAAATTCACAAGGGAGGTAAAGAGTAGGAATGAAAGATAAATTATAGACTACTTTTTAGTAAGTAAAAATA
Source organism: Agriotes lineatus (assembly GCA_940337035.1). Classification (NCBI taxonomy): domain Eukaryota; kingdom Metazoa; phylum Arthropoda; class Insecta; order Coleoptera; family Elateridae; genus Agriotes; species Agriotes lineatus. The sequence continues at coordinate 18,253,805 of OW679203.1, read as the reverse complement.
TGAGGAGAAAAATTAAAGACATAAGAGTCAAAAGGGGGTCCGAGATCGGAAGCGACCACTTTCTAGTGGTGATGAAATGGGAAAGTAGAAATATTACAGCAGAACAAGGTAGCAAAAAGGAGATCGTAAACAGAAAGAATATAAACTATTGGAATCACAGTACATATTGAAGTACCAGGAAACACTGGAACAAAAAATGAAAAATATAAACACAAGAGGCAATAGAACAGATATGGACAAACTTTAAAACAAGCATACTAACAGCAGCAGAGGAAACATGCGGAACAACAAGAATAACAAACTCACAAAGCAAAAGAATGCACTGGTGGTCAGAGAACATAAAAGACACAATCAAAAGGAAAAAACAAATCTGAAAAAAATACTTAATCACTAAAATAATGACGGACTATGAAAAATACAAAAAAGAAAGAAGTTAAAAGATTAGTCAAAGAAGAAAAACAGAAGTCCTGAGCAGATTTTGGCGAAAAAATGAAAAAGGCATATAAAGAGAACCAAATACTATTCTTTGGGGCCATTAGAAATGCGAGAAATGATAAAACTAACATGCTCATGAATATAAAAGATGTAGATGAAGAACTACTCACAAACGAAGAAGAAATCATGGGAGAGGTGGAGACTAGAGATGGGCGCGTGACGTGAAAACAATCGTGTCACGGCGTGAACGTCACTAACATTTGAAAATCGTGACGTGAACGTGAGTGAACATTTCCAAGGCGTGATTCACATTTCACGTTAATTTCACTTTAAATATTTAGTAACAAATAAAAAACTGCAGGGTGCCCCAGGTGCACGATTTATTTTTAAACCAATTTATTGTGTAGATGAACTTATTATTCTAATAAAAGTAATGTTTTGTTTTGTATACTCGTCTTAACGCTGAAAATTTTGATCCTTTTACGTAAAGGTAGAGTGCTTGCCATATCTGAGCGACCCTGCGCAGTGATCGAAATTCTGTAAATACGTCATAAGCAAGGCTACAGACCAACCTGAAAATATAATTGCGATTTTTCTGCGTTTGATATCGTTTGCTATTTTCCTGCTTATAAGTTAGTTCTTGCGTTCTTTATCTACTTATATTTCCGTTTATTATAAAAAACAGTTTTATCAAATAAACACGAAATATTGACACAACCTATTTTAAATTTCGCGCCTGCAACCTAGCCGGATGATTTTAGGTTGTACTGAAAACACCATTTGGGCGTCTCGCTCTACAGTTTTCTCCCTTGCTCTACTGCGCATTTGTGGTCGCTGAGATATGGCAAGAGCTCTACTTTTAAACCTACGAATTAAAAGTGTTGCCTAGCAACATATACCTTCTGTACTCATACCAATAAAAGAAACGTCAATTCCAATGACAGCTTTTGGTATTAAAAGTAATGTCTTTGAAGACAGCTGCAAGAAATGTATGTGCTAGAAATCAGTATTTATCCCTTGTAAGTTATTGTAGTCAATTCTCATTTTTTTCTTTTTATGTCAACTATTCTGATTGCAACATATCACGTAAATGATGTCACGTGCAAAATATAATTTTAGTTCTGTTTAGGGTTTTTTCATTGATTTTAAATTTGAACATTCTGTTCTATCTGAATTTAAATTTTGAAATAAAAGCTACTTGTCACGTCGTGAGTGGCGTGTCACGCCGTGAACGTGAGCGTGAGCATGCGTGAACGTGAGTGTTTAAAGCAAGCCTGAAACGTGCGTGACGTGAGTGAAAACTCACTCACGCGCCCATCTCTAGTGGAGACAATACTTCAAAGAGCTACTAGAAGGAACGGATATAACACTGGCAGAAGTCAACAGAAAAAAAATAGTAAAAGACAAAACTAGGATAATAAACCAACCCCAAGAGGATGACATAACAACAGAAGAAATACAAGAAGCTATAAAAAAACTGAAAGTAGGTAAGGCACCAGGATACGACCAGATAACGCCAGATATGATAAAATCAGGTAAAAACCAAATAATGGAAACACTAAAAATAATTATGAACACAGGAGAAGCACCGGAAGACTGGCAAGTAGGGATAATAACGCCGATACACGAAGAAGGAGACCGGAAACATAGCAATAACTACGGTGGGATTACCTTACTAAGCACAGTAAGCAAACTCTACGCGAGGGTGCTTGGGAAGAGAATAAGGGAAAAGAAGATTCACAACAGGGCTTTAGAACAAAAAGAGGAGTGACGGATGTAAACTTCAAATTACGGCAAATAACAGAAAGTGCAATCAAAGAAGACAGGGAGATACATCAATGTTTTGTCGACCTAGAGAAAGCCTTTGACAAAGTAGAAAGTAAAGACATATGGAAAGTAGTAGAAGAACGGGGAATAAAGGAAAAGTGGATACAAGGCCAGCATGGACATTCACATCCTATTAATTGATTTTAAAGTAGCATTTGATAAGATCGACAGAAACAAAATTATAAAAGACCTTAGAACAGAAAATAGACAGGAAGCCGCATTTGTAAGAAATCCGTGCGACCGCGATGGGTTTTCAAAATGGCGGATGGTTGTTTACTTTTGGCAGTGGCGTATCATATCGAGAGGGTGCATGTGCAGCAAACAATTTCAACAGTTTTATTAAGTGCACTTTACACTATGTGATTTATGACTACATATGAGTTTGTGTGACTTCAGTCACTGTCTGTAATTTAAATTGCTTCCTCAGATTGTGTGATTACAAATAATGACTCCATTATACGTTCCCTTCTATGCCCATGACTATTGATGTGTACAAGTACGTATGACAAGTGACATGTTCAGAGAAATTATCCCTCTATTTGAAGTGAAAAGTAATTTTAATAATGTAATGCCCAAAGTCCTGGTATTTGGGTCTGAGAACAGCCAAAATTAGTCTCAAACTAACTAAAACCCACAACTGTCAAACCGGTATCACACCTCATTAGTCATAAATGGGCCTTCCTGTCTATTTTCTGTTCTAACTAAAAGACTTAAAAAAGATCAATACACCGGAGAAACTAGTGAGATTAGTGGCTATGACCATGGAAAAATCGGTGACAAGAATACAGACCGGGAAAAGCATCTCAGATAGTTGTCAACCCTACTGTTTATCATCTCTTTTGACTGTATAATAAAGCATGCTGAGCCCAGAGGGACAATAAGGAATAAATCAACGCAAATAGTGGCATATGCTGATGATTTAGCAATAACAGCGAGAAACCTAAGGGAACTAGAAAACACGTTTAGAATTATAGAGGGAAAAGCACGCGAAAGGCGACTGGAAATAAATGAGAAAAAACTAAATACAGGGTGTCCAAATAATGGCGGATTAACTCTACAGTGCGTTACTTGGGGATGCCTAATGAACCATGGAAAAATATGAAAAAAATTCCCTGGGCCGTATTTTTCGAAATATTTCGGTCAAAGGTGGGTAATGAAATCCATTTATTTAAATAACTAGTGTATAATTATAGTGTCAAATATATCTGGGACTTATTAAAATATCTGTTTTTTAATATTCTTGGGATTTAACTAAATTGTTTTCAATATTTAAGTATTTTAAAAAACTGATTTCCTGTTGAGTTTGTCAATTACTAAATATGGCAAACAGGCTTTGTACAATAATAATATACGAAATTAAGCTTGGCATTGAAATATTTGTTGTATGAATAATATGTTGGTGGCACTGTAAGTTCATGTCAAATTCCATGTTAGCAGGTTAGGTTTTGCGACAGTTTGTGTCAAAACTGACGCAAAACCTAACCTACTAACCTCGAATTTGACATAGACTTACAGTGTCACCAACATATTAACAACTTACTATGGATACATTTTTGATTGAGAAATTGTTGCAGTATCAATGTTGCCAGATTTATTTTTATTAATTTCGAAATATTTCGAAAAATACGGCCCAGGGATTTTTTTTTCATATTTTTCCAGGGTTCATAAGGCATCCCTCAGTAACGCACCGTAGAGTTAATCCGCCATTTTTTGGACACCCTGTATATGTATACACTGCAATAGAAAAGAGAAATTAATAAAAACCAAGGATTAAGTATAGGGAAATACACTTTTGAAGAGGTGGAAGAATACAAGTACCGTAAAATCGAGTGACTGCAATGAGTTTGCAAAAAAAGAGATATTTATATTCGTCATAATTTTTTTGGGGTTGGTAGTATTGCTGGACACCTGTGGGTGCAGCTGTGTCTTCCAACAGGTTCAGTGGGTACCCAGACGTGGTGTGGAGTTGTTGTGGACGTTTGGCGGCAAGAACTCTGCGAGTAAGTACCGAAATGTTTTTTCGTAAAATTTAATAAGTGAAATGCTAAGGGATCTGGAGAATTATACACAATCAGGGACTTGGATATAGAGTGCTTATATACTTCAGCATTAGTAAAAAATAAATCAGAATTAATTACCAACGTTTCATGGAGTTTTGCAATTTATTTATAAAATGTGACACTTTCTGTTTTTTTTTGTGGGGTGACTTTGCATAGTCAGTTTTATAGGTTTTTATTATAGTAAATCAATATTTTATTGTTTTTTTGCTTTTTATTGTAGAAAAATGCCTAGAAAGTACAAAAAACATTGGAGCGCGACATTACCAGAAATACACTGAGGAGGATGTGATAACTAAAGAGCGGATTTTTAGGCACTAAAAATGTGGAAAAGGCAGGCAAATAGGCACAATAAAAACACAAAATAGACATTAAAAAGTTTCAAATGGGCATCAATAATTCACACATAATACATAATATATACAGTCACGGCCAAAAAAACCGGAACACTTTTATGACTTAATTCTCAAAATGACTCAACATGAGCAATTATTCTCGCTTTATCCGTATTTCCAATATATGCTGGCATTTTTCAGAATTCAATAATCACTTTTGATGACATTTATTAATTAGAATTGACAGTGTTAGTAATTGTTTTCACATTTTGAGAAGCAGGGCAAAAAAGGTGTCACGTTTTTTTTCTGCGACTGTACATTGAAGAGTAACGGTCAAATCTGCGACTTAACTGTTAAATTTTCCCTCGCAATAAGTAACTAATATTTGTTCTAAATTGCTTTCTGCAAAATTATGTCTCCGATCTGACAAAATATATTTATACTTGAAAATGATCATTCGACGTGTACGCTTGTTATAGGAACTTTATATTTTATCAGATCAGAAACATTGACATCAAAGTCAACTTCTTTTATTTACGACTCTTACGCCCGTATTCATAGTCGTTCGCCAGCGGATCGCCGGCGACTCGCCAGAGTTTCGTTATGAATAGTATGTTGGCGGCACTGTACGTCTATGTCAAATTCGAGGTTAGCAGGTTAGATTTTGTGTCAGTTTCTGTCAAAACTGACTGAAAACCTAACCTGATCACCTCGAATTTGACATAGACGTACAGTGCCGCCAACATACTATTCATAACGAAACTCCGGCGAGTCGCCGGCGATCCGCTGGCGAACGACTATGAATACGGGTGTAAGTACTTTAGATAGGTATCTTACTTAACACTACTAGATCAGGATTTTTATTTAATACAGACTTCAGTTTGTCTGCTACATTCGTATGTTTTAAAGAGTCTTCGACTTCCTCCAAAATCTGGAAGAAATCGATTAAATTTAAGCCTGCACTCTCTAACTTAGTGATACTGTCAGCTAAAACTTTAAAATTCGAAGTAATGTAGACAAGATTAACTTATTTGCTATTTTTTTCTTGAATTAGGCACATTTTAGGTGGTAAAGCTGAAAATAGGCAGTAAACTAATGAAATAGGAATTATAGGCAAAATAAAATACATGTCAATAGACGTGAAAATGTTTGATTCGCTCTTATTTATTAATCTATTAAAGCTAAATCTACAAAAGGCATTTGTCTAAGAATCCGCTCTTTAGTGATGACTGCGCTCCGGACAATTCGTTAAGGGATGACCTTCCGGGATGCATCTACTACTTAAAATTACAAAACTCCATTAGCAATATTATATTATAAAAGAAGTGGAAAACTTCCTGGTGCACCAGGTGGTCAAACAGTATTAACAGAGGTTGAGGAACAACACTGTGGATGTTTTGATAGCAACTGCAGAGTTTGGGGCACCACTCATCATTTTCAACCTTAAAATGATAATAAAATCTTACTTAAATGGGGAAGGGAAAACTATACAGAAATTCAAAATAGATGTGTTAAGTTTGTTTTATACCAGAATGTTAATTTATGTTTGTATTTTTATAAAATAAAGTTTATTTGCTAAGACACGTGATGTTTTTCTGAGAAAAATGGCAGAAATCCTTCAAAACTTTTTAAAAACATTTTACAGGTGCAAAGTCACCCTGGGAAGGGTTTAAAATGTAAAAATCGTCAAATCTTATGCGTTTGCAAAGTCACACTATCGTCGGGTGATTTAAAATAGTATATTAAAGTATGAGTGGATAACAAGATCTTTAAAACACGCGCGAGTTTTAAAGACCAGTTATCCACGAATACTTTACGCTATTTTTTATTATACCTCCAATACTAGAAATAAATTACGCACTAAAAACTTAGAAATAACTTTTGTCGTGATAAATCGAGAGGGCATAATATTGCTACTATAGTTACGAGAATTATTTACGTTTTTGTCGCGTCCATGTCCGTTGTTGCATTCAGTCGTTTCCTTGACAACCTTTAAAGCTCGGCGAGCTTTAATCGCCTGTATTCGCACGCTCAGGCGTGCTTTAAGTGGCGATTCTGATGCAGGTATAATAAATAATATATTTGCGATTAATTTTGTAAGACTTTGATGACGTGTATGCATTTCATATATGCAAAAATATAATATACTTGAAGCTCACAAACATTGGTGCAAAAATAAAAAAAATATTGACAAAAATAGGCAAAAAACGTGCAAAGTCACCCGATTTTACGGTACCTAGTAATACTACTACACAGAAGGAATGAAAGAACGGATAGTAAACAAAGAATCCAACTAGGAAATAAAGTATATTTCGCAAATAAACAAACCTTGAGAGATAAAAACTGAGCAAAAATACTAGGATAAGGATATATACAACAACTATAAGACCCATTGTACCATATGCAGCTGAAACAATAAACATGACACAGAAAGAAGAGGAACAGCTGATGGTTTTTGAGAGGAAAATTATCAGGACTATTATGGGACCCAATCAAATAAACAGAGAAGAAACAAGACCTTTGTATAACAATGAGATTGACAAAATACTAAAGAAGGAAAATACAGTTAGAAGAATTAAAGCACAAAGAATTGCGTGGTATGGACATGTTATGCGAATAGGAGAGGAAAACCTAGGCAGAGCACTATTAGGATGGACACCAGCACAAACAAGTCCAAGAGGCAGGCCAAAAACCAAATGGAAAGAACAAGTGGAGAATGATTTAAGGATAATGGAGATAAGGAACTGGCAGAAGTTAAGTAGTGACAGGAAAAAGTTGAGTGAAATAGTGAAAATGAGTGAGGAAGTGATATGTGGACTAATCCACCACAATAATAGGATTTAGGGGTGTTAAACAGCTACCAATTTCTACGGAAATGTATAGCTTTTTGTATGTATGTTGTATGGATACAAGGAGTAAAAGCCTTGTACAAACAAACCAAAAACTGTGTAAGAGTCAGACAAGAGAAATCGCAGCTGTTCAAAACAACAAAAGGCGTTAAACAGGGATGTATGCTCAGCACCTTACTGTTCTCAATAGTGCTGGACAAAGGAATTAAAAAAGCCAAAAAATAATTAAATAATATAAAGTAGAGCAGGACGTAAAAATATCAGAAATACTGTATGCGGATGATATAGTTCTAATAGCAAGAGATGAGAAAACTTTAAACGAAAACCTGAACATATTACAAAGGAATAGTCCTTGAACTTCTTAGACTTGTATTGTATTGTAATTGATTTTTAATAACTTTAAAATTAGGGCGAATTTGTAATCAATGCATACACACAGTCCTTAGGTTTACTTATTTTTACTGTGTTCGAACTTTGCCTGTCAGTAAATTACTAGACTGGTTAAAATATGAAATGTACTTATTTACTGCAGAAAATAAATGGTTGTATGCCCCTCTTTATACTTTATTTAACTGCAATTATTTAAAAATGCTAGCTCTCGGTAAAAGACAAGCTCCCTCTCAGGTAGGTTCCGAAGTTGACTGTAATTTAATTTGATCTGAACTGTACTATTTGAAGCCAGTAGTTCAAATACGCGTTAGTTCAATGTCCACAATCTCTCAAATCACAAAATGGGTGTCTCGCGCAAACAGCGGTCCTTTGAAAGTTTAAATACTCGTGAAAATATGAGAATTCGCAAGGTAAATATTCAAATTATTCGTGCTTGGCAACAAATAACAACTTTTTGTTTTAGCAGTGACGTAGGACAGATGCCGTCTAATTGCAATTGTTTCTGGTCGCTTTCTGTAGCAGCTACAAACTTCCGCTAAACTATGGATTTTGATGATGCCTTGCTAATTACTGGAAATATGGCTTAGCTGAAGCCTTGGAAATGATCTAACCTCCTTCAGCAAGGTTTGATCTCGTATGCAACTCGTTTTCCGGACGCTGACACTTATTTTTAGGCTAAATTTGTACCTTAAAAAATCTGGTCGAACTGCACCGATGCTGCATTGGAGATGACGCCGTTGGATTTTCTCAGATATTACTGCTCCTCTTGCTGCCAGATCTGGTGGATACGTTCTTGCAGACTCGTGCTATGCCCTGGACGGCCAATACCTTGGCTCCGAAGCTAATTGTAGCCGTAGAAAAAGATTAACATTTTTGGTGATCGGCCCCGATGTTCTCGTAAATAAGATTGTCGAATTGTTACAATTTTTGTTGCGGAACTTTATGAAAATACTCCCACATTTACACTGGCACTTGGGCAATAAAAGGGTATACTTTTTGTAACTGGTAAAACACGTTTATTATAAAAATTCTGTATTAAAAGTGGAGCACAAATTTTAACAAACTGCCAAATAATTTTATTCAATTGTTCTCTCCGTTATTAAACAATATCGCATCTGGTTGCTAAGTTACAATATTAACGGAAATTAGGTTTGATAAATTAAAGAACAAAACGGAAATAAATTTGACTACATAAATTCAAATTAACATTTTTCTTACAATCTAAGTTACTGTCTTTTTCTTATATCTTAAATTGTTTCATTGCGCCACAAACACAAACGTTTTTATTTTAGTTTTAGCCACAGCTCTCCTATTGCACTATTTGTAAATTTAAATGCACTGATTTATTAGAGTTCACCACTCCTCATTTGCTTCCTTCATATCCTGTTGCCTGCTTCTCAAATTGCTCTTTTGCAATGTCCTGTTATTTGATTCTTGCTTTCTTTACCTTTTAGATTCCTCACAATTTTCACTTTGCTTGGCTTTATTGAAAACTACGCTTCTTTTAATATGCACATAGCAAACCTTTTTGTGTCTATTAATTTCTTTTGGTTCGGCTTCACATTATGCACAAACCTATTACTTTTATTTATTTAAAAGTCAATTTCGACCCTTGTGAAAAGCTTTACCTTTGTGTTCCTTACTCAACTACTTTACTATTTCTCGCATCTCATTGTCGTAGCATTTAATATTTTAATTTTAGTTTAACATTGCAGTTACACGAAACACCCCAACTCTGTGCTTATTTAATCGGTTAATTATGTTGCACTGCTAGCAGAGCCAAGTCGTGGGCTTAATACCATTACAATATATAGCAATTGTATGGATTCAATCAACATGAAGATTTAAAAAAAAACAATGATGGTAAGCAGGTCTGAGAAGACATCAGATAACAATAGGAGAGACAAAACTGGAACAGGTCAAAAGCTTCAAATATCTAGGTTCGGTAATATCCCATGACTGGAGATTAGATGAGGAAATTAACGAAAAAACAGGGGTGGCGGGAAGACTATTTAACGCAATTAATAACCAATTCCTATCAACAAAAAAAAATCCCAAAAGAAAAATAGAAATATTTAAAAGAGTAGCCACACCAATTCTGATTTATGGTTCGAAGATATGGTCACTTACACAAAAACAAAAAAGCAGAATCCAAACAATCGAAATTAAATATATTAGAAAAACAGGAAAAGACAAAATAAGGAACACGACATTTAGAGTAGTAACCTACCCACAAAAACGTCTTACACCCGAAGAGGTAGAAAAACAACCAGGATTAAATAAGTAAGTACGTAAGTTAATGCAGTGATATTTATTTAATAACAACAATGATAAACAGTAATATTACAAAACAAAATGTATGAATACAGAATATACAATATACAAAATCGTATTATCACAGCTGTATCAAAGTCTTGAGCAAAACAAACAGAAGGAAACAAGTGGCTCTGAAGTAAACGAGCCCTGCTGCTCCTGGTTTACTACCACCTGGGTTTGCTGGGTCATTATCTCTGTTAAAGTCTCTTCCGTATATAGCAAAGGTCATCAGACGGTTTTGAGGCTTTGTTAGGGTGTAAGTCCTTCCAACAGTCGCTCTACCCAGGTTCTGTGTCCACTCTATGGCATCAACAGGCAGAGGCCTCATGCTGCTGAGCAGCGAATTTGGGAACTGAACCCTGTTATCGTCCACCTTGAAATCTGCTTTAATTACTATCTTTGTGAACGTTGCTGGCCATGACACTGTATCGTAATTTGCAAACCTGCAATTTGTATTAATTAATTATTATAAAATTCAAAAAGCATAATTTTGATCTCTTATACTGGGTGATTATAAATGCTTTTCCATTAAGTTCCCAGTGAAATATTTGTTGTATGAATAATATGTTGGTGGCACTGTAAGTCTATGTCAAATTCAAGGTTAGCAGGTTAGGTTTTCCGTCAGCTTTCACACAGACTGACAGAAAACCTAACCTGCTAACCTCAAATTTGACATAAACTTATAGTGCCACCAACATATTATTCATACAACAAATATTTCAAAGGGAACTTGATTGAAAAGCATTTATAATCACCCGGTATTATAACTGTTGATTAAACATATTGAATATAAATATGACCTATTTCGCCTAAGCTACCTCAAGCTTCATGCTAAGTACAGTAAATCAAAACAAAACCCCAATGTATAGTAAAACAAATTACCTCTGACTACACAAATCGAGCGTTTCACCAGTACAAGCAACGACGCCGCAAATTTCCACTCCTCCGTTGTAAACGCCTGAAAACGACCTGACGCCCGAGTAGGCAACCATGTGGTATTGGTAGTGGTTTTTGTTATCGTCGAGGATTTTATCGTCCCATTCCATTGAAATGTCGAAGTTGCAACAAATCCTGTCACCACCATTGCCACTGCACACAGTGTCTGCTACTTGGGCTTGCTTGGGTGGAACCAATTTTGAAGTATATGCTACAACGTAAAAAGTTGTTTAAGTGACAAAACCGAATGCTCACTTACGTTTTAAATCGTCTCTTTTTAAATAGAAATTGTCCAGACTCTTAGCTAACGTATCAGTGGTGTTAACATCATGGAGGATCTGACCGCCATTGGTATTTTGTTGTGGAATGGTTGCAACGTACGCTCTTGATTCAACATTTCCTAAGATATCATACACGATGGGCCCCGATTTACCTTAAAAATGTAACAAATTTAATTATATAATACAACTAACGTATCCACTTCATTACCTTGAAATATGCCAGTCCCACCGCTACCGACTTTTGGATCATTTGCGCCTGCTGCTAGGAAGACTGCATCGACCCCGTATGCCCACTGCTGCTGCGCTTGCAAAGCTACAAACACTTAAGTGACGTTTGCTTTTACACGTGGCAAAAACGTACCAGTTAAAAAGGGCAGTTCAGAAAACCACATGGTAGGATAAATTATGTGAGTGAGTTGGTGCTGCCTGATCAACTCCAAGGTTGGTTTTCGGAAAAGGATGTCAAAGCATGTGAACAGGCCAAATTTTACACCGAAATCGGTTTCAAATATGGAGACGTCTGGAGTGGCTGTTTGATTCAGAAGATATTCACCAAACAGGTTGTATTTGCGGTACCTAAAAGTGGAAATCGATTAATGCCGCCGCAAGCTATTAAGAAAATACCTACCTGGCAACAACAGCCCCTTTTCTGTTAAACACCACATTTGTGTTGTAGAAGTCCCACCCATTTGGGGAACATTTAGTTTGCTTGCAAGAAGCTCTTTCTACCAAGTTAACAACGATGTAAGTGTCGAAACTAATGGCAGCACATGCCAGTTGGGCCAGATACGATGTAGACCCGATTCCTGTGCATAATGAAGACCCGTCAAACTCGTCTGGTATTTCCACTGTATATGGCAAAAGGTCATCTCTCGATTGCACTGGAGCATTTGCTGACAATGTAGCTTCGGGGTATACTATTACGTCGATTTTCTGAAAATAAAGCAAATAATGGATTAAAAGTGAGTTTTAGTTCATTATGCAGCGTTGATGAAATGAATGTAGTTTAATGGTAAAGCCTCGGCTTGCTGAGCAGACAGACAGACAGATTTGCACCAATACCATACAGTAATAAAAATCGAATAGTGCGGAGTGATAAGTAGAATTGCAACAATGCTGTGAGGGCGGGAGATTCATTCGCACCCAAACAAGTAAAAGGCGTGGGTCGTAAGCAGGCAAGCGACTCGCGTGTACTAATTAACAGAGGTGCGAAGCGTGCTAATAACAGCCCTAAAACTGCTCTGTGCAGTGTGTTGTGGGCTGCATTATTCGCCACCGTCACACAGGGAACCCTGAGTGTAAACCCAGCTTCCAAAAACAGCGATATCCTGCTGCATCATCGTCAAAGGCTGCCGCCGCTGCTAAAAGGAAGCTATCATTTCGACGCCATAGAAGTAGCGTCTTTCTTGTGCTACTACGAGAACATTTTAGAGCTACCAAAAGCCAGGTTAGTTGCTAGCTATAACCACCGTGCAAGGTGAGATATTATTGCGACATCTAGGGCCATCGTTCTCGTGTTTAAGAGCACGGGAAATCCCATGCAACCAGAACCTTACGGTTACGTCATTTGAACGAGCCCGCGCTACCTTGTATTTCAGCGCTTCTAATACGAGAGCATTTTAAGAATAGACAGCTTCGCGCGAGTTATCTATTTGTGTTCCATTACATTACGCGCTAGTGGCATTTGACTTTGCAACTTTAGAAACCTATTTAAGGCGTTTTCATACATGTGGCATACAACCTTTTTATTGTGTATTTGTTTATATGTATTTTCTTGTTTGTTTTTCTTACAGATGATATGTTGTTTATGTAAACTGTTGGGTTTTTAGTGCTGGTAGTGTTTATATGTGTAAAACAATATTAGCTTACCCTTAGCCACACTGACGATGTTAATAGAGTCTTATATCTCTTCGACTGAATAAGCTAGCGACCCAGGGCAATATAAAATAATAGTACAATAGAGTATACGGCTAAGTAAAAAGCCGTATTACAAGTTTGGTTATAAAATTTTGAAGTTAAGTAATCAAACGATTTAAAATTAATAGTCCTTCTGCTATTATGTTTAACTAAATATCTACCAACATTCCTTCTAGTTTGGTATTGGTGTTTTACGTAGTCTTTAGTTTCTCCTTTTTGTGAATTTAAGAGCAGATAAAGGGAATATATAACCAGTTTATGTTAATGATTTTTGTATTATATAAAAGTTTAGTTGAGTATAATCTGTCTTTCTTTAACATAACTTTTAATATTGTATTTTGTATGAGCAGTAGTAGCTGCAAGTTACCCTTATTTGTACCACCCCATTTAATTAACCCATATCTAACTGTGGATTTCACTAAGGATTTGTAAACTATGATTAGTGATTTGGGATTTAAAAATTATCTTAGTAAGTAACATTTATAAATTAGACTGCAAATTTTGTGTGTGATCTGCCTATTTTAGATACTCATCAACAACACGACCTAATTATTTTGTTTGTGATACAGATTTAATTTCATTTTTTTGACCATCATTAATCTCAGACCGCCCCATCGAGTTTGTTACCGTTAAAAAGCAACCTTACGTCACAATCGGAAAATCTACCTAAAATTCGCGGCCCTAACTCCGTTACGATGGACGGTAACAAAAGGTTGCTCCGGCCTGAGAACGCTCAGTGAGAGGGCGGGTTCTTGACGACCTTTGAATTAGGACTGCGCTCCGGTAAGCGAGGTAAAAGATGTTAAATAATTGCCAGCGCCACCACTTTTGGACTAAATCGGGAAAACAATATCAGCAACACAGGTGAACGCACTCTGAAAGTGGAAGTAAGTGATTCACCTTCCTACTTCTAACTTAGCACAAGTTCGGTCGGCGACTGCAACAGCTGATTTGAACCTACCTTTTTAGTTGCACTTGCTTACAATCGTCTGAATTCCTGTACATCGAAACAAAACACAAATATGCATGCAAACACCAATGAAAAATGTAAGTAATTGACGTTACAATAATTACTTATTGCGATTGAAAATGTTGGTCAGGTTAAAGACGCAATGTTTAAACTAAACACAAGTAACAAAAATGACAATAATTAACAAGACTAAATCCAAAACAGTGATAACTTTAAATTTGGCACAAAGGAACTACATTACATGAACAAAATTAGCGACAATTACTAAATTGTAGCACAACAACGTTTACTTGAACTTAAAACGCAAAACAACATGTAGACAATAAAATTTGACGGTATTGTTCTACATCTCACGATTTAAATCAAACAATGGCACAATTTGCCAATACAACACTTTAAAATCACTTCACTGTAAGGCAATACAGGTACTTTATGTAAGGCTATCGGCGTCACACGTGCTATGAACTAACAAATACCTGATAGGAAGTCAGACGCTCTGGTTACATTGTTCCCATCAAGCTGCAGGTGGCATCCCAAGCCATCGCCACGAAATGCAAACAGGAACTACTGGGAAACAACATGAAAGAAACGGTATTCGAGCGAATGTGAGCAGGATCGTATCCCCAAGACGAGGGAAACTTGAAGGAAACCCGGGCAAACAAGCAAATTACGGTACGGTATCGAGACTCCCTTCCATCGGCAGGTTTAGCACACAGTTAAGAGATCCGCTGGGATAGCGTGACAGAAGATGCTTAGCTTCTCGATACGGGGAAAACTTGGTTAAACGTTCACCACTAACTACTATGCACAGAACTCGACGACGGCGAGAAGGTAGTTTCACAAATTTCGACATTACGCGGCGCACGGCTAATCGAAGCCGGCGCCGCGGACACCAACGCCCAACACCCCTGAACGATCAAGGTGCCGGCCGTTGAGTGATGCTTTGGCCAACGATGCGGGAACTAAATAACAAGGCACACATACGACTTAAACTCGTTCCTTATTCCACTCATAGCATAGGGTTGCCACCGAAAGAAATTACGAAACAATTTCGCTTACAAAGGGGATTCACAGGTAGGTCATGCAATCGCCTTACTGGAACCAGGAACTCATTAAAAACGCGATAAGAGCAGGATGGCGTCACCCAGACGGCGCCGGCGTGGTTAATTTGCAAAGCTTAATTTAGAATTAAACATCGACAATCCCATTTACGCTGCGAAACGCTAGATTCGAAATGAAAAGAAGGATAGACTAAAATTTTGAGCCCTCGCCGAATTTTTAATTTAAGCGTGGCCGAACTGAGAAAAGAATTACAATCAAAGCTAAAAATGGACGAAAAAAACGGGAAAGAGCGAAAATACAGCAAATTGTTCTCACGAGCTTCTTGAATTGCTGTAATTCCTATTTTATACCATGCTAATTTCTTTGCAAACTTTCATTTTGTCAGGTGTTAACATCGTTCTCACATTCCAAGTGATTATTCTTATTATGTGTCTTCTTTTATTTTTCTTCTTTTTGCATAATCTTCTAAAATCTTCACATTGTACATTCATCGTCAACTCCTTTTTTGTTGCAGTTGTTATTGGTTTTCCATCCTGTTTATCTTTTGTTAGTAGTTTTTTGGAACGTTTGATTTTATCTCACTTTTATATTGCAATTTCTCGGCTTTTAGGTTCCATTTATGTTTGGTTATTTATTGTTAATTTTTGATATCCAATCTTGACTTTACCTGGTGTTTACCTCTTCTTTCGCAGTTTCTTTCATCTTATTTTGAATTTGCATTTCATTTGATGTTAAGTCGTTATTAATAACTATATTTTTTCATCGGCAGTGAAGAACGTTGAAATCGTCATTAAAATACGAGAAATCGGCAGTGAAGTAATCCATTGTTTTACGGATTTTTGCAGGTGGCAGGGCGACAGATAAACGTTAATCAACGTCAACATAACTTACAAAAGTTGGTTAAAATATATTTTCACGATTTCTCGATTTAAAAAAAACATAATGTGTCCCTTGGCACTAAAGTTCTTTTTATTCCTCATGTGGCTTATTTATAACGAACTCCACATTCGTGATAAAAAGTTAAACTTCAGTACCTTGGTATACAAATTACTATTTCCTTTCAGTTTTTTCTTATTAGCGATGAGCTCTATTTTTTATTCCAGGACTGTATCTTCGCGTTAATTGCTTTTCTACCTTTATTTTTCCCCTATTTTATATGATTCAATTATAGCAACCTTGTCACAAAAAAGAGCCAACCTGCGTCAAATAGCTAAGGTAGTAAATCGGTAGCCGCTAGAACGCAGATTGACTGATCTTTTGTGATAACCACACTTACCGTGTGAGCCGGACTACCTCTATTCGGCGCTTTTTAGGTCGTGGATTTTGGCTCAGCTGTGCACCCTGCAAGTAACTTCAAAACACAATATGGGCGCCAGGAATCAAAGTGATTCCGAAAAGAATAACCCAACCACAGTTAAATAGGGTTTACTAAATGTAAAAGCGAGTTAATCATCAAAATAAGTGTGGTAAATGGTTTATAAAATAGTTTAAATTACAGTACAACGTAGCAAAATTTCACTAAAGATTTCCACAAGCATAACTCGAAGGGACCCCTTTGCGCGTTTTTAATCAATTAAACTTGTCGATTTAATCGAGAGATGTGCACATCGCTGTCAGTTAAAAAACCTTAATTTCAGGTCACCGATAGCCTAAAGCGTGAGTGTTCTTTTTACAATAAAGTTGAAATTACAAATTCTGTAATTATAAGTAAGAAATCATTGAAACCGTAATATTAGGCGAGGTATAGTGTATACTACGTTAATAATGTGTAACCCGTCATATACTGGCGTCGCAATTAAATTAAAGCCACAACACTAACCTCCTGTAATCCGCAAACTCTTAGGAAATAGCACCGGCCGTGAGTTGCCATACGTGGAATTTTCCAAAACCGACAGAATATCTGCACGTGGTGCTTTCTATTAGTGAGCTGCTGGATTCTGGACGTGGAAGGAGGCTTGCATTTATCGCCCGCCGCCGGAGCAAAGCAATATTGTGGCGAAATATTTTCTGGGAAAATAATTATTGGGACAAAACGTCGGTCACCAATAACTGCAATAAAAGAGCTAAAAGCGGCCAATTAATATGGGAATAACAAAATTTGAAAATCCATCATACCTCATTTATTTTCAGCTCTCGAAACAAAATGCTTAATTAAGCACAAGGCGGGACTCCCGTAAATTAGCGAGCATCTAACTCGAGTCGCCGAAGAAGAATGCGCTTCACGCCCCAAAAGAAAAGATAACACCAGCGCTGCGCTCCAAAGATAACGAGCGGGAAATGTTGACTATTCTGATACAGGTACAAAATGAACGGAACTGGGAAATTGAACAATTCGAAATGCAAACTGATTTCAATGTAAATAAAAACATACAGGTTAGGCCTGAAATAATTTGGTAAATTGAGAAAACAATTAAGCGAAGCGAAAAATGGTTTCAACCTCTACTCTCTTCCTAAGAAATTTTCTACTTTCCCCTTTGTATTTCCTTCTTCTCTTATGTCTAATACTTTTATTATTATATTATTCTTCTTTTTCGTTTCTTTTGATTTTCCATCATATTTTCCAGCTTTGCAATTCTACTCGCCATTTGCTGGTTTTCCTGCTTCCATTCTTCTTCCTTTCTCTTCATCTCTTCCTGACTTTTTATGTAATTTTTATTTTTCTCGAATCCCTCCTTCATCTCCTTTCTCATTTATTCAAGTGTTTCTAGTACCTCTGCCGAGCCCATTTCTTCCTCTGGTTGTTGTGCCTTTCTTTCTGTTCCTTTAGCTTTTATTGGCGATCTTGCTGTTATTTCGCTTTTGTGAAATGCGGCCCCAGTCTCTCTTTTTTTGCATATATTGATTCTATTTTCCTCTTTTTGCTAATGGATGTTGTTCTGTAGTTGATATTTTCTTGCTTGTTTCTCGCTTATTTTCGTTGTTGGCCGCTACTCTGCCAACGTCGCAATTTTCTTTATTTTCTGTAGTCACTCTTGACCTTCGCGATTTCTAACCTCAACATTTTTATTAACTTTGTTTTAGTTTCATTTCGATTTGTTTCTCTTGATTTGTACTTCCATTTCTTCTCTATGGTTTTCTTATTGGTACACTATTATTTTTCAGTTTTATATATGTATGTATAATCGATAACCTCGTTTTACCTTGTGGTGTAGAGGCTGGTGCTTGCATCTGGCGGTACAATGCTCAACTGGCCCCGGATTCGGGATACAAAGTTGGAGCGCGCCTTTTACATCATTCTAAAATTAATGTAGGTTGTACGGCTGAGTGGTGATGTATCTCTCACGGCACTTGCAAAAGTTAAGCACCAGTCTGCTCGGTCAGAACTTGGATGGGTGACCAGCTGGAGAGCGGGCGTAGTGTTCTAGCCAGACTGGCTCCACTACCTCAAGTACCTCCGCCGAATTTAAAAATGCACACACCTTCAGCGGCTCGGTGCGCCCGGCACCCCGACACTGTAACGGTATAAGGGGTTACAGATTATGTAATGTAATATTGAATTACACAATTTAATCACTCAAATAACACAACTCTCAACACTGTTGCCACTCGGACTAGTGAACACAATAATGAGCAAGCCATTGAAGGCGCTACACTGATATGGTTTCTCCATGAGAAAGAGAAGATTGAGAACCACTGGTCTAGATCAGGTAGGTGGTTATTGGATCATCATGTTATGCATTGCTGATGACCTAATCTAAGACAAAATTCATTTCTGTTCCTATTGTGTAGTACTCTTCAATTGGCATCGTTGTACAGAGCTCTTATTAAATTTATTATATTTAAGGGGACACCTGTTAACTTCAATATCTGCCAAAGTGCTAGTTGGTTGACAAGAGTCGAAGGCACATTTGATATCTATAAACACAATGTTGATATGATCGGTACAGGCTCTTTGCGGTCTAAAGCTGGCTTGTTCATGACTCATACTAGGCTCTTACTTGTTCCGTTAAGCTGTTATTTATTATTTGTTTAATGATTTTGTCTGTCATATCAAGTAGCGTCACGACTAGGGTTTCCAAGTCCTGGGACCAAAAGTGTTTTCGGGACTTACGAGCTAAATTTCAGGTCCCGGGACTAGTCCCGAAGATCCCGAAAATGGTCCCGAAAAAGAAATAGTATTCAGGTGAAATTTCCGAATAAAATTTCCAAAGAAAAACAAGTGTTTTAAGTTAAATAAAGTATTTCTGTGCTGATAATTTGCGTTGGGGCTCGTCTACAACTTCATTGCTTTCTTCTGGTACTAAAAATGTCTGTCGCTTTTGCTTCTGTTTGAACTGCAAAGTGCGTGTGTAATTCTTTCGTCAAGCTGCCTCTGATTATGATAATTTTGTAGGAACCCACTTTACATTTCGCCAATTGTTTATCTTCAACATATAAAACTGTTGCCATAGTGACTTCAAATCGTTATTTTTTTAAATGTAGAATGAAGGTAGGTTGCGAATCGGAATTCATTCTAATTGTAACGCTTTAGCAGAGAAATAACGAACACACTTAAAACCCAAAAATATAAATTATTCAGCTTCTTCGCACATATCTAAATACAACAAAAAAAAAACAGACAAATACATAAATAGAAGAAGATATGCAAATGTGCCTGAAACAACACACAGGTTTAATTCTAACCTACCGAAAACAATACCTCTCCTTCGTTACGCAAAACGCAAATAATGCAGAATGTACAAGAGGCATGAGTACTACGACGGACGCCGGTGAATACAGGTCCTAACTCTCTGATATCGAGTATACGCACGCATGTTGACATGGTCCCGGGACTTCGCCTGGGCTGGCTGTGGTCCCGGGACTCGGTTTTTGTGGTAGAATCCCGGGACTGTCCCGGGACCGGATCCCGGGACTGGAAACCCTAGTCACGACGGAACTTTGTTGATTTATCCCTGGTCTTCCACCATGCACAGTTTTCTGATATTGTACTATATTAAGTTTAGATATGATGCGAAAAATTCGACAATGGGATAGGTAGTCTAACTAAGCATGCTTGTTATGCCATTTTGAATTAAATTGCATGAGATGTCAATCCCACTTTTTCCAAAACCATGCACAATTTTTTTCAAATAAATTACTCAGGATGTAGCACCCTGTTTTGGTAACTTGACTATAATCCCCTGCTTCTATGCACGAAATATCGGTTGTAAGGCTGTTGCTGTTTGCTGGGATTCCGGTTTAGGACGTTCAGAAGGTATTTTATCTGGACCTGTTGCTCTTCGGTGGCATAGTATCAGTGTAAATTCTTCTTTAATCTTAACCCAAAATTACAATTCCAAATTACAAACTTAATTTCTCGAATCATTCTTCAGTATAAACAAATATACTAGTACCTACTAATAATTATTAAAACCTTTCAATTTATTCTATAGATATTTTGGAATACAATACCATTTTTTGAAGTCTCAAGTTCAACCCATTAAAAATATCAAAAATATTGGTAAAATTAGCCAGTAAGGTAACCCTCCATCTTGATACATTTTTTGCTAAAGTTTATCTTTTTTCAACATGACTCAGAGCAGGCTGTGACTTCTAATATTTTTTACAGTGTACTAACATAACCTTAAAAATGTTACTTATGTCACTTTTTTGACAACTGTTTGAACACTGCAAAGTTATTACAAGGTTTTGTAAAATATACCTTCAAAACGCCAAAAAAAGCCAACAAAAGAAACTAAGCAAGCGATTCATTGTTGCTTTCGTAAGTATAATGAAAAAACATTTTTGAAAATAAGGAAAATTGAGTTACCTTACTAACTTCATTTGTAACCAACATCAAAACCTGGTTTGTAACTAAATTTCTATCTACACTCTTACAAAAATGTGTAGTCATGGCCTGATCTGAGTAATGTTGAAAAAAGGTAGTCTATAGTGTGTCTCCTGTTGCAGATTGCTGCTTTGCTATAGTCTATGTTTTTTCAACATGACTCAAAGCAGACCACGAGCTTACATTGTGACGCTAGCTCCTGCATCAAATTTTAATTACACAGAAATTGTACTAAATTTGATACATCGCCTAATCGAGCGTTTCATCTATCCGGCGCTCGATTTTCCGATAATGCAAAGGCTCCCGCTATGCGCAAAGTTGCGCTGAATGGCCGACCGCGTGGCTTCCCATTCAACGATACCTGAAGCGGCTGTTCTAATACCCCCCCCCCCCCCCGAGAAATATATAAGAAGACTCCGCAACCGTTTGAACTCTCTTGAGTCTACCTATCCCGACCAGTAAATGCTCTAGCCTAAAAAAGCTTTCTGCTCTAGGCCCTCTTGGGCTTAGAACCTGAACCCGTCCGTCAGACTTGAGATTCATTCTCCTGAACTATCCTCATCCTCTCCTGTCCGGGTCCTCACACTGGCAGCTGAATTGTCTAACGAAGCAGACCTCCAACCCTTACCAGACCAGGCTTTATGGGCAGTGGCAGCCCTAAAGCTAAACTTTCCGTACATAGTTAATCATGTAAAGTGAAGCCGCTAGAATTCGATTATGTCTTGGCAGCTGTAAAATAGAATCCTTCAGGCTAAAGCCCTAACTTGGCAGATGAACTGTCTTGCAGGGTTAACTGCTTAAAGTGATTCGCTACCGCTCCCTCCCTAAGCGAATATACCGGCGCTCCGAACCACTTCACCGAGGAATCATATTACAAGTACCGCATGAAGGCGGTTTGACCTCTATAGCTGCACGTAATAAACTTACGTGGAGGGTCCATTTTGTACTTTTAAAGTCGACTTCCTGTTGTCCGAAGACCGAGCCCGCCTTCCACGAATTCACCTCAGGCGAGCTGTGAAATCCATTTTCCCGGCTAAAAGCGAGCAAATTCGATCTAGAGAATTTCGCAGCATCGTCGCAACGTCTGACCAATGTACGGCACCAGCACCCTCAGCACTAGTATCTACGCGACACCACCAACCACAGATAACCCTTAAACTTGCTAAATTCTACGATAATTCCAGAACAATAAACTGCAAACAAACGGCTAAACTAGAAGATTAAGCTCTGGGGGGCATCCGTCCTACAGGACCAAAACATATACTTGGCACGACAACGGATGCTACCGCCGTAAGTGCTTACCTGCTGAATAAGTACTTTCCGCGCTCACCTGCTAAATGGGTTGCAGTTTACCAGGAAATCAAAAAACGCAGTTCCAGAAGAATATGTTAATTTTAATCATGTACAATTCAAGTTTTACTTCTGCTTATGTTGTAATTATAGTTAACAACATTATATTGATGGAAATTATATGGTGTTTTCCTTACCCTATATATTTGAGTTGAGTGAACGTATTTCTCCGATTTGAGCTAACCGAAGTATAAATTTATAACGCCCTTAGTGAGGGGGCAAAATGTTAGAACATTTATGTGTCGATAGAAACTTACTTATGAACCAGATTTTGATATTAGTTACAAATAAAGTTAGCAAGGAAACATAGAACTAAAATTTCCGCTTATTTTCAGAAATGTGTCGTTAAACTTATAAAAGCAACAATGAATCACTTGATTGGTCTATTTTGTTAGCTTTTTTTGGTGACATTTTTAAGGTTAGTACACTGTAAAAATAAATAAAAATAAAAGACACAGCCTGTTCTGAGTCATGTTGAAAAAAAAGATAGACTAACTCAGCTTCCAAACTATTCCATTGATTTTACCATTCATAATGCACAAAATCCCTATTCAAGCCACTTATTAATAACTGAAAACACCATAGTGTTATGGTTTTGGTGTTTTCAATTTTAAGCTGTCAGCTGTTAATGTCTTGCCATTTCCCAACAAGTTTTTTTATAATACGCATTAAATACATTTTTAGTGCAATTCCCTTATTGATATTCATGGTGTAATCTAAGCGAATACTCGCATACACATACTTCTATCATTACTGATTATTACACTCGACTGCCACATGTCTGATATTATCTAATTTTTTGAAAATCGACCAATCCCAGACTGGAGCTGCTTGTCTACTAAGATTTTTAACTTCTTTATATTTTAGAGCTTAGTTTTTACTTTTTTTTCATGCTTTATTTAAATATTTGCCCGTGGCTTGTTCTTTTTCCTTTTAATGGAGTTGTCGAGTTTTCGCAAATTATCACAGTGGTACAGTGAATAAAGTCCTAGGCTTACAACAAGTAAGTCTTAGGGATGAATTCATAGGCAGGCAGAATTTGTTTGCAATCCATTGAGTCAGTACTGGGCTATTGGGATATAATTAACGCTACTCTCCCCAGACACTTTTTTTAAGTTCTTCTATTTTTCTACTTGTCCCTGCTCTTTCCTTTTTCCATTTCTCTTTTGTTTACAGCAAATCTTGGCGCAGTGGCGTTGTCTCCTCTATTTACTTATATTTCCCTTATATCTCCTTCAGGTCTTTGTTTAAATTGTCTATTAAGATTTTTACCTTCTTCATATTTTAGAGCTTAGTTTTTACTTTTGTTGGGCCATTCTCCCCTTGCCCGTTATCACCGTCCAGATACTAATGGTCTTTGCTGTTATTTTAGTTTAGATTAATTTTTCAGAACTTTCATTTTGTTGTTCTTATTATTTCCATGCTTTATTTAAATATTTCCCGCGACTAATTCTTTTTCATTTTAACGCAGTTGTCGAGTTTTTCAAATTACCCTCCCAGTTTGAGTTTCATTTATCTTGTTGAGCTTAGCCGGGTGGCACAGTGGTTAAAGTACCAGGCTTGCTACCAGTAAGTCCTCAGCTTGAAGCAATTGGCAGGCAGATTTTTTTGCAATCCCTTGGATCCGTAGGTAATGGATGGTTGGGATATAATTAACGCTGCTCTCCCCGCAGACCTTTCCTGCAGTTCTATTTTTCACCTTGTCCCTCCTTTTTCCATTCATCTTTCGCGCGCACACACAGAAACACAAACTCATTGAAGCCGAAATGTAGGGCTAACTTTGAAAAGAAATTATACAGTATAAAGAAGTATAATATTGAACTTCACCAAGTTATCTCATTCTTAATAAATCAATTGCAATATCATAGAAGCACAGGATCACTGAAAATTATCACGTTGATTTATAGAACATCCTGTACAATAGAAATTCAAGTGATTGTCATTTGAAGCTTAAGTTTAATCCAGTACACTATTTGAGTATTATACGTTTTATTATTAATAAAACACAATGAATTTTTTTTTGTAAACTAATAAAATGATTTGTTCAGTTTTGCAGTTGTTACGAAAGAAGTCTATTTAAACGGCTTTAAAAATTGTGAAACAATTGGGCGATAAGAAAATAGCAACTTTGCTATTACTTTGTTAAAGACCATTATGCAGCTGAGCATTCTTGCCAACATACAAGAGTCACTTTGGAAATTTTAAAATATAAAGCGAGTAAGCAATTACAATTCTGTTATTATTTACTCGGATTTTTCATAAGTTACCAGCTTTACATCCTTATCTGTGGAATAATATTTAAATAAGCTTATATTAGCTGCAGTATTTCAAAAAATTATACGATTAAACTGTCCTTGTCGGAGCCGGAGATAAATAGTCTTACATGTGTTGCAATACACTCCTAAATAATGTTTTGATTTGTGGAATTCCCCTCATACGACTCGTGTGAAATACTTCCGATAATTCATTCGTAATCAAAGTTGCATATACAGGGTGAGTCAATATTCACTCCCCAGATCTCGTATATGTGTTCTACAATTAAAAATAAGACAGAAATTAAGAATACAAAAATTCCCAAGGCGAAGCCGTTTTTCAGCTAAAATTAAAATAAATATATTTTTTAAAGTTTCGTTTAATCTCAATGAATTCAAATACAAAAGATACTCCTTTACAACAACGTGCAACAATGTTTCTTCAACACGTGCGAGAAATTTAACCACCGTTTTTCTAATAAATGGATTGGCCGGGGTGGACCAATAGCGTGGCCACCCCGGTTTCCCGACTTAACTCCCATATTCTTTTGGCTGTGGGGTACATAAAAGAGAATGTTTATTTTACTGTGCCTGCCGGAGTGGATGACTTTATTGCCCCAATAGCAGAAATAAATGATGATAATTTAATTTCTGTTGCCAGGAACTCTAGTTATAGGTTACATGCGTGTGCATACAAAAATGGTAACATTTTTAGGGGTTTTTTAAGAAATTAGATGTTTTATTTTTTTTAATATTTCAAGTTTTATCTTGTATTTGAATTTATTGAGAATAAACGAAACATAAAAATTGTGTATTTCAATTTTACTTGAAAACGGTTGCGCTTTCGGAATTTTAGTATTCTTCATTTTTGTGTTATTTTTAATTGTAGAACAGATACCCGAGGGATGGGGAATGAATATTGACTCACCCTGTACATTTCAATTTTTATTTCAGTTTTAGTTCAATATTCGTGACAAACGTGCGTACTTACCTGCTGTATTCCCGTCAAGATCGTAATGTAATGCTGGACATTTCTTGCTAATCTTATTTCTGGCAGAAGGTTGCGATCTTGTTCAGGATAAAACTCAACAACAGCGGCGGTAAATTGCGAAGCATTCTGTGTGAAAATCTGTAAATAAAAGTGCTGTTTTCAGAAAATAAACAAACGTTTACGTACCTCACTGATTAATAGCGTTGACAAAATGGCAAAAGCAAACACGGAACTTAAAACCTTCATATTGTAGTAATTTTAAATAAAACTAATGTCAAGGGTGCAGAAGCACTGGAAATAATGTTCAAGAAACCACTTTTAGTTTGCACTTGGACAAAGTATACTTAACTAATATCACTTAAGACTGTTATCTGGTTCTGTGGGTAATTTTGTAGGGATTAGCAGCTTAGTACTGCTACTCTGACGCAATGTTTGTATTCTTGCGTTGTACTCTACAGCATGTGCACAGTTTGAGGGTCGTGGATACCTATATATCCCAGACATTTCAAGTACCTAGTTGGATGATTAATCAATTTCTAATCAAACTCTTTGAATGATTTTGTAGTTTTAAAGTTCTTGAAATAAAAATCACGCCATTGATTATATAGCATAAAATTAGCTTATTAACCCTTGCCCTTAATTTCCAATAATACTTTTATGTATAGAATGTGTATGTGTAGAATGTATAGAACGATACTACCCAATCTGAGACATTTATACACAATAGAAATATAGGTATTCAACGTTTATTAAGGCGATTCAAAGTTTTCCTTGCAATTAATTTTAATTGTTATTGTATCAATGTAGCACAGTGTCGCTTGTTTTGCAAATGTTTCTGATAGCCTGTACTATGTCTAGATAAAAAAATCGAATGTTGAAGATAGCTGAGGAATTTCCATTGTTTCATTAACTTCTTTTTGCGTTCTATGTACAAAGTTAGATAACACAACTTAATACTACCTTGAAGATTATTTTGGTATCGAGTATATTTAGAAAAATTCAAAGAAAAATTAAAATGATATCCAGAGAAGCAACTGCAACGGTTGGAAAAGAAACGCTGATAGAATTTGCAAAAAAATAATATGAGAATCAGAAGTACCTTCCGTAACATAGAGAAATTCATAAAGAAACGGGGATGATGCCAGATAGATCATGTGCTGGTCGAAGCCATAAGTGAGATAAGAATCTGCAGAGAAGCAAACATCAACTCCAACATTTTTTTTATAATAATAAATCTTAAACAAAGCTACCAGAAAATAATAAAAGAGGCAATACCAAAGGAATACAGATAGGGATCACCTATGTAACAGAAAACTTAAGAAAGAGACAATAGCAAAAATATAAAAAGGCTAAAAACAGAGTGTAGCATAGAACGTAAATGGAAGATAATAAAGACAATATTAAGGGTATAACAAAATAAGGGTATAACAAAATAGTTAAAAGAAAAGAAAAAACAAAACTAGAATAAAAATTGTTCTCTGAATGACATTTTTGGCAGTGGTCTATTATGATATGTTTTATCGGACGTTTTCCACTGACAGTGGAAAAAGTTCGATAAAACATATCCGGGAATAAAAATGATACAAAAATTAAAAAATAGTGAAGAACTACAAAGGAAAGGTGCAAACGAAAAACTTAAAAAACAATATGGAGCTTGCAAATGACTACTAAAACAAAAAAAAGGAATAAAACCGGATACCAAGCCAAAACCAAAGTATATGAAGACCAAAACGGGAATCTAATAACAGGAGATGAAACAATAAAATAGAGATAGAGCATATTAAAGTCATACTGAAAGAAGAAAATTAAACTGGAATCGAGTGTGGGATGAGAAAGAGCAAACGACGTCACAATACATAGAAATAAAACCAATTCTTTCCATGTGAGCAAAGGGTTACAACAGGGTAACCCTATGCGGCTCGTGGAAAATTTTGATGGTAGAGTCAACCGAATGTAAAATGCATTTTCCATTCTGAGAAAAATTGTTTTTAAAATAAAAAAACTGTTGAATGACTGGTTTGTTATGGTAGGGCTATGGCTCCTTGGCACTTCATATCGAAGGTTTTTGCTACCCATATTTGCTACCTGAGTCAAGTGACATAAATGCTAGTGGATTATACAAAAATATAGATAAGTTGCTAAGATATAAACACGCTTTTTGTCCTTCGGCCACCATAATTGTTACAAACTCTTAAGGGTTTGTACAATTCTAGCAATAATACAGCAGACAAAATTAATTTTGTGCGATAAAAAATACCTACTTTTGTCCACAACACCAATAGAAAAAATAGCCTTTATATTGAAAATCTAGACTTGGAATATGAAATAGGTAAATGGATATAAAGAACCTATTATAAGAACAATGTGTAATCAGGGCCGTATTAACAAGGGCGTTCAAATTTCAGGCAGCTTATAAAGTAGGAGAGTAACATTTTTAGATGGACACTAAATAAAAATGCATTTCAAAATACTAAGTTAAATAAATTCCATTCTTATTTTTCTGGAAACGTAAAGTGAAATGTATTTATGATCCTTTCAACGGGCCTATACCTTTGTTAATTAATATTTAAACACGCTAGAGTAAAGCTGAACTGTAACTTTTGATATTGTAGTAAGTAGATTAATAACGCTTATTTATTTAAAATGCGCGCCAAGTGAGTTCGCGCCCTCAGCTGAAAAGCATACCGGATACATATAATTATAGAACGGAAGAAGGCAGTGACGTGTGTGTTTGCACCAGAGTTCGTGGGTGTTTCGGTTCGGAAAAAGTAGCGGGCAAGTTGCGACAACGCGCGGAGATCCGAGAGATAGGACCGACGCGTGAAGAATAAAATTGTGAACGTGCGCGGGGGCGTGCTTCAATAACAGCTAACGCTTTGTGTTCTTAGGGCTGAGACACAGCTTCGAGAGCGTAGTGTTACCTTGAAAAGCATCTGCAAGGACCATATTCTTCGCAGCAGGGAGCTGCTATATTGGTTTCAAGGGGGAGCCAACCGATTTTAGTGCCAAGGGAAAACCAGGTTAGTGCATTCAAAAGCAAGTTATTTGATCGAGATTATGATCCAGTGCTAAATTGCTAAATACTTGGAGCATTGCACTTGATTGTATCATATCCTAATGCGTCACTGGGACGCCGGTTTCGAAGCGCGGCTGCAAGCGTCATCAAGTAACCGGCACCGCATTAAGTGGGTAGTGACTAAACGTACACGTACCGCATTAAAGTAAATTTTACGGAGTGCGGGGAACATATTTACGTGGAATCTCATGTTAGCGTTAATTCTTGATATTTCATTATTTGTATTATGTACAAGTTGTAAATGCGCGTAGAACGAAGCTTTAGCAAGTAGCGGTTCAACTAAACCCTACCTTTTATTATTGACGGCGTATAGCATTTGTGTATGATCGTCTTGTTTTTCGTGTGTATGAATACCACATAGAGTATATGACGTTTATTTAAGCAGCCTTACTTTTATTTCTGGCGGAGTTAGTGATTATTTTCAGAATTATAGGTGTAAGTAAAAGAGACAGGCTCAGAGCAAAGCTGTGTTGACATACCCATAGCCACACTAAGGTAAAAAATGAGTCATGTGTATTGACGACTCAGTCAGCTAGCAAACAAAAGGCAATTAAAATTTAGATTAACGTATGAGTGGGACAAACGCCATGTTACATTCTGTGAATAGCAAATGGCACCTGGCTTGGACCTAGGTTTCATGTTTCACGTGTATACTAGAGTACATATCATTATAATTTCTTTTGTGTAAGTTTGTTCAATTTTATTGTTAACCGCCCGACATTGTAAAAAGCTAAAAATCTTGTTTCTTCCTCTTTCTCCAAAATTTTTACTCTGGTTTGTGTTACAAAACATTTTTATACAGGGTGTCAAAAGGTTAATCTTTTAAAACTAGGAAATTAACTATATATATCCATCGGGTTTATAACGTCTGTCGACGCTGTCCGACCTTCAGACTCTTTCTCCACTCTTTCTTGTCCTGCCATTGTTCTTCTTGCAGGTTTCTTTCACTGATGGCTTTTTTATGTTATCGCTCCACGATTTTCTGGGCCTTCCCCGTTTTCTCCTTTCTGGTGGAAGCCATTCAAAAGTTAATTTAGGTAATCGATGTTCTGCCATTCTTTTCACGTGACCGTACCAGATAAGTTGTCGTCTTTCTGCTTCTTCCACTATTGTTTCCTTCAAGCCGATTATTCTTTTTATTTCAGTGTTTGGAATTCTATCTAATCTTGATATTCGACATGATCTTCTCAACGCGTCCATTTCTACAGCTTCCACTCTTCTCTTATCTGCTGCTGTCCATGCCCATGCTTCTGCTCCGTACAGTACTATACTTTTAACTACTGTATTGTAAATATTATACTTGGTCCTTTTCGTAATTTCTTTACTCCACCATATTCCATTTAATCTCGGAATTGCTCTTCTACCTTGTCTTATTCTTTGTCGAATTTCTTTTTCATCTTTCCCATCTTTCTGGATCTGTACTCCCAAGTATTTATATTTATTACATTCTGCTATTGTTTCCCCGTTTTCTAAAATTGGATCTCCCGCTTCTTCTCCGATACACAGGTATTTTGTTTTCTCGATATTCATTGAAAGTCCTGCTTTTTCATACTCCTCTTTTATTTTTCTGGTCATATATTGCAGGTCATCTTTGTCTTGTGAAATAAGCACCTGGTCGTCTGCAAATTGAAGTGTGTATATGTTGTTATCACCAATGTTAATTCCCATGCCCTGGCACTTTCGTTTCCAGTTTCTTATGGAGTATTCTATATAAATCTTAAATATGGTTGGCGATAGACAGCATCCCTGTTTTAGCCCTTTATTTATCCCAAATGGTTCAGATACTAATTCTCCAACTTTTAAATTAACACCAATTCAAAAATAACAAACGTCAAGAAAATGGTTATTTCTTGAAAATGATCTACAACACAAAATGCCGTGCAAGGCAAAGATGGTTTCTTGGAAGTAGTAGCGGATACCAACATACGAAAACTTTTAAAGAAAAAGATAAGGAACACACAAGCATAAACCCATGCCATGGAAGCCATGGAAGACCCAAACGCAAAATAAGTATATGAAAATATTCTAACAAACAAGCTAACATTGGAAAAAGAACAGGAAGTCCAGGAGGAGCACCTATGGACCCTAT
This sequence comes from Agriotes lineatus, assembly GCA_940337035.1. Taxonomy (NCBI): domain Eukaryota; kingdom Metazoa; phylum Arthropoda; class Insecta; order Coleoptera; family Elateridae; genus Agriotes; species Agriotes lineatus. The sequence continues at coordinate 18,222,905 of OW679203.1, read as the reverse complement.
ATATACGATGGAATGTATTAAAAGACACTATCCTACAATCAGCATCAGAGGTGTGTGGCACCAAATTCATAAAGCAAAATCACATACAAAAGAGAATAAAATGGTGGAACGAGGCAGTAGTAAAGAAAATAAGAAAAGGAAATCAGCCTGACACACGTACACAAAAAATAAAACAGAAGAGACTGCAGAACATAACCAAATGAAGCTAAAGAAGCAGTGGAGACAGCTAAGAGAAATAGAAAGAATAGAAAGAAGGAAATAGAGGAAAATTATATTGAAAATCAAAATGAATTTGGAAATGTGGTTAAAAAAAACTGAACATCGAAAGTAAGAAGAAGAAACATCAGAAACCAAAGAGGGAAATTCCAAACACCAACAACAGGAAATCTAAAAACATGTAAGAACATTACCAACTAAAATTTGTAGAATAAATAAACCCTAGAGATTCTGCAGACCAGTATATCCAAGCAAATGGAAAGTTCTACATAATCAAGAAATACCGGAGGAAGAAATAAACGAGGCCATAAGGAAAACAAGAAATGGTAAATTGTCAGGCCATTTTATTTTTCTTTAATTCCTATAGCTACGTAACCATTTCGAACAGTTTTGGAACAGAGTTGGCGAGTCTCCCTGTATATAGGTTTCGTTTCAGCCATATTTCACCGCATAACATTTCCGCTATTTTGCATCTCAAATTCTAAAGTTGTCACGCACGCAACTTCGCTCCGCGCGGGGCTCTATGCCATCGTAGTCGCAGCTGGCTGTTGGAGTGGTTTTCTGAAGTAAATTTAAAACGAGACCCTGCGAGTGCGACAGAGAGGTATTCGTTCCATCACATTCTTTCGTGTTCAGACTGCGTCGCTCGCAGTTGTTATGCGAGGATACTGCGTTCTCATTGGCTGCATCTGGCACGCACGTCTTGCGCGAGACTCCGCTTGGGGTCTGTGTTGCATTCATTCAGTCTCGGCCCGCAAGAGAATACAATCAAATAGCGTGTTTTTGGTGGGCGCCTTCGCGCTTCGGCGTGAAGGCGTCCAAGGTTTCTTTTGTGCTGTTACAGCAAAGTTTTGGACATTGTTTATTGAGACGGTTCTCGGCAAGTTCTGGAAGTGACAATGTGTGCTCTGTGTTGATGTCCTAATCCGCCGATGCCGCTCGTTCAGTCTTTACGAAAGCTGGTTTAGCTGATATTTTCGCAATCTGGTACGGGATCTTTCTCTTGAGCAGGCTAATTAACGGCTCCTCAGGTTTGTGGTCGCCAAGAGGGCGTTACGCAACTATTCCCGAAGAAATTAAAGGGATTCTCTGGACGTCTTAGAGTTTCACCCACCCCAAGTCAAATGACAGTTGTAGGGAGAGTCGTCACCTGTTTGCCGCATTCAACATTCCCGCATCGAGGCTAAGCTGGTCAAAAACAAGGTATTTCGTGTTCAGTTTGTGTAACTAATTAGACCAGTTCGCTAATAAGTAATAACATTTAATCGAAGCACTCTGCGTTCATCTTCTCATTTCAGTTAGTGTAACTAATTACACAGGTTCGCTAATAACATTTAATCGAAGCACTGTGGGTTCATTCTTGCATTTCACTCTTGTATAACTAATTAAAGATATTTACTAATAACATTTAACCAAGGCACGGTGCGTTCATTGTTGCATTTCACTTTTGTGCAGTTAATTAAATATATTTGCTAACAGCATTTAACCAAAGCATTGGGCGCTCATTCCTGAATTTACCTGTACATATGTAAGTGCTGACGTTAGATAAAGCGTTCCCAGCTAAGCCTATATTTAATCTTTTTAGGGTAAGCCCTTTATACCACTGTGAGTGTATTATTGTGTGCGCCGACCATTTCGGCCCTATTGTAACTTTCGGCCATGGTTTTGGCCTAATAGATTTGTTTACTGCATTTGACTTATGATTATCCCTGGTATGTGCGCATGCTTATTTACAGGGTTATTCCGTCGCTGTCAAGATCGATGTAAGGTGAGGACTAGGGAGCGGTTCATGAGTGTTGCAGGTAGGTCAACGCGCTGTCGCTACACTGTTGTTTCCCAGAGTTAGTACTTAAGTATTTCCACCCCGTTTGGCTTTCAAGGTTAGGTTAAGCGTGGGTTATCCCCTATTGAATCTTGTGGCGCCCATTTATTTGTAACATCCTATACATACCGTCACGCTTGCACTGTGGTGTACCGTTTCTAGGACCACGCCCATCTTCCTGAGCAAATTCGAGCCGTGGCCTGTAGCCTGTTTTGTGCGATTTCCAGGATAAGTGTGGACGTTTCCCGGACATGTTTCAAGTATTTGGCACTCACTCACTCGTGAGTGTCCTTAAAACAGTTTGATACTGTAACAAAATCTGCTGGAATAGATAATATAGCTTCAGAGTTCATTAAAAAAGGTGGACCAATAATAAATGAGTGGCTAAAAGACATATTTCAACAGGCATGGACACATGAAGAAATTGAAATTTGAGGAATGAGATAGGAATATTATCATGCCAATATATAAAAAGGGAGACTTCGCTATATGCGAAAACTGCATTTCGTCCGGGAAGACAAACAGCACCATATTTTTACTATCAGAACGTAATAGAAAAAACACTAGCAAAGGGCAAAGACCTCTAACTGCCTTTGATCTAGTACTAAGAAACTACGTGTATGAAGCACTAGAAGATCTATAAGTAGCACCAAATTGGTATGAATAAAAAGTATCCACCAAAACATAAAAGGAAAGTAAGAATAAACGGCCAAGCTTCAGACGAATAATCAATGAATAAGAGGGGAAAATAAAAAGATAACCTGCGTCCTCTATTATTTATAATCTATATAGATTCCATTAACGCAAAATGCAAGGAGGAAACAAGCAGCTTAGGATATTACAATCTCAATCCAATGCTAAATAAAGATCTGTTATATGCAGACGATATATTATTAATAGCAAGAAACGCACAACTGCAAAGAAATACAGATATATGGAAAGCTAACGTAGAACAGAAGGGCAAGATAATAAACATGAAAAAAATAAAATAATGCATATAACAGAAACAAATATAAAGAAGTAACAATAATAAGATTAGAAGATAAAATCCTAGAAAAGTTTGACACATACAAATACTTTAGCATTCAGATCAGCAGAGATGAACGAATCGATAGCGAAATAAAAAATAGATTCAGTAATAGTCTGGAATAGAAGTATAAGAGGGGAATAACAATTCAGCCCTATACGTAGTAGATGACATCGGAAACGAAAAATACCCAAAGATTTATGGAATGATATGCGAAGGAAAAATAAGCCTTGTGTGTAATAGTGTAGCATAACAGGTTAAAAAACCCTTTTTTTAGTAGCTACTACACATTTTCAATCAGTATTTATCCATAATTTTTTTTGTATCTGTAAGGTGTATAGACGTACTCCAGTTTAGTTCTAATTTACATTAAATCTACTGTTTAAAGAGTTACTTGTTACATTGTAACGTTTCGCTCCCTCACTAAGAGCGTTATAAATTTATACCTCGGGTTAGCTCAATCAGAGGCAGGATTCGCTCAAACTGAAATATATAAGGCAAGAAAAACACAGTGTAATTACCATCAATATAATATTGTTAGCTAGATATTACAAATCAATCAGTAGGTTTAAATAAATTGAATTGTATATTAACAAAAGAATATGTTCTTTCTGGGGTCTTGTTGTTCTGGTTTTCTGGTAAACGGCAACCCCTTCAGCATGTGTGTACGGAAGTCGGTTAGTCGTCAGGTAAGCTCGTATGGACGTTGTAGCCGTCGTTGTGTCAAGTATAGGTTTTGGCCCTGTGGGACGGATGTCCCCAAAGCGGGACCTAGCCGTGCCGAGTTTTGTTTCCGTTCCGTGTTCTGTGAGCTGGTGCACGAAAAAACGAGATCGAGCAGATACCTGTGCCTCCTAGACTATGAGAGGGTCGATACAACTGGTTATCGTGCTTCTGGAAGACAATGCGCTGTTCCCGGAATGAATGCTCCGGGTAATTCTGCAGTGAAATGTGCTTGATTTTTCGCCGGCAGATTGGTTTGACAGTTCGGTCCTTACGGGTAGCTGGATCCCCCAAGTTAGAGTTCAGGTGGCTGGTTTTGCCTTTAGGGCTGCAGGACGGCGATGTAGGACGTATTTGGGTGTCTCATAAAATTTACGTAGGCGCTGTTAATATTGGAATGTTAATATTCTCGTGGATTATGGTCGTAGGGGCTTATAATGATCAGGAAATACGTTTAAGAGACAGAGAGAAGCTATAACAATTTAAACATAGTGGTTGGGGTTCTCGCGGATACGTTTAAGAGGCAGAAAGACGTTGCCACAATTTAAACGCCTAGCTCAGGTCACGTCAGATTCTGGAGAGGACGTTTAAGAGACAGAGGAACGCAGCCACAATTTATACGTTTGGACAGAATTTCGGATCAGAAAAGTCCAAAGACTCAAGTGGGGATAAACTCAAGTCTGGACTGGACAGGATAGATGATCTCAAGTCGAGACTGGGCAGGATAGGTAATCTCAAGTGTCGTTAACTGGTCGTGGAGCTTCTTATATAGGTACTATTCAGGCGTGTTATCAAAACCGCCGCTTCAGGCCTCGTTAGGTGGGAAGCGGCGCGGGAGTTGATTCTTCGTTGACTTTGCGCATAGCGGGTACGAGTTCGCTATCACTAGTTCAAGCGCTGGATAGATGCAACGCCTGATAACGTCTAAACGAGCGCGGCATACATTAAATATTGTTTAATGTTCATTTATAAATGTATGCAGATGCGGGCGTTACAATATAGGTATTATTATAAAAATGCAAGCTCACAACTGTAAAGACATGCAATATATAATAGTATGAAATACTTAAAACTGAAACAACAAGCATATAACACTGCCCATATTCATTTTTGGTGACAAAAATATCTCTAATGTACGCAAGTGCAAACTTGCAGTGTAGTTTAATTTTAAAAAGTTCTGTTGTCCAAATTTGAATGCACCTTTGGTAAATCACATGCACAATCATTTTCATGACGTCATTATGTCAACCCGTGAAGTATTTTCACAGAGATAGGCAGTCGAGTCTCTGTAATTTTTATTTTAGTCTCTAACAATGGGCCGCTTATACCCATTTCTTCTTCTTAATAGATCTTTAATCTGTTCTATTTCAGTTTTCAAACCTGTTAGTAAGATGTGGCCAGCTATCTTCTTCTTGGTCTTGTTCAGTTTGAGATTTGTTCAATTCATACTGTTCTCTGTTAGTGCGGCTGCCTACTGTTTCAGTTATTTTTTCCAGTTATATCTCTTAATATTTTCATTTCAGTTGTTTTCATAATTTGCTTCGGTTAATTGGCCTAATGCAGAACAAGTCCCTAACACATTCTCCAGCACTCTGTGAGCTCTGCTAAGTCGGTAATTGAAAATTCTCTCAGATGATCCTTTACAGTCAGTTCCTGAAAATTACTTCATCAAATTTGAACTCAAAGCAAATGCCGTGCCATCAAGCATCACGTAGGGTATTTTATTTTCTTGTCCAGATAAACTTGAGTCCTTGGGCATATGGCATATCTATATATTTAAAGCGTTTTTTTGGAGCTCACCGGGCCGATTTTGATAACTCTTTTTTTAAAGCTGCCACCATGTAGATTTGTAGCAAAGTCAATGAATAAATGTTAGAAAAAAACCAACATAATGCAACGACCAAGCGATTGTAGCAGACAATGCTATAGTAGTGGAAAAGTTGGCCTGCCGTGGTCTGCTGATTGTTGCAATGGATCACTATACCAGCGATGAACCCAAAGCAGTAAATGTGTATGTAGCATGTGCTATCAGTGGACCGGCTTCAACAGTTGTTTAGAATTTAAGTTAGTTTGTTGCCGTTGCAGTACATCCAATTAAAAAAAAAAGATTTGTAATTGTAATATTCGCTATCACTTTGTATTGGTGCTAGTAGCACAACATGCTTTAAATCCATGGCTTCGCAGCTATGTGGAAAATTTCATAATCCCTCTGAGAAACCACCAGCCACATTTTGTTGATGTGAAGAATTCTATTTTCACAGTACTAGTGACGGAAAGGAAGAACCAGGTGACAGTTTTGGGATGGCGGAGAAAAGTCACAAGGACGAGATTCCCGTTAATCCAGATCCAGAGACTCCAGGTCAACAGTTGGTTTCTCCAGTAACCTCAAAACCAAAAAAAAAAAAAGTTCAAAGAAGCCTACACTACACTCGAACAATCAATTGCATTTCCAACAGAATCTTCAGATTCCTGTTTTGTATATGGTACGCTAAATCACTGGGCCCGAGCAAAGATAACTGGCAACCCACCGAGTCTCTATTCAAATTAATACATAAAGACTGGAGTGCTCTAAAATTTGCTTACTATCATTTGTTAACAAAAATTAATTGAAATTTTCACAAATTTTTAATGCTCGTATTTTATAAACTTCATTTTTGCAAAAATTTGTCTCTACTTTAGATAAACCTCCTCGTCAAATATTTTCAGTGTGGATGAAACCACATTTATCTAAATGATGTAATTATCGAAGCGCCAAATATAAAATTTGAGCAAAATCGGTGCAGTCATCTAGACTGCAGCTCATGTGGTGCGTGTGACTGATTCATGCAGAGAATCCGCATACGTTCTCTATTGTTTACGATCGTCATTTTATTGACGACTAAATGTGTAGGAAGCGAGAATAATCCCATTTCAATTGCACTCCTGAATGTCAATAGGTAATAAAGCAGAGAACGGTAAGCATGTAATTAGTGTGCCAATAATGAGGTTTGCCTTTTGGCTTGATGCATTGCTTATATCTGTTGCATTTCTTTTACTTCAGGTACGTAGCTAGGGAAATTTTGATTTCTTTCTTTTGATTGTTCTCGCCTAGTAGATTACAGACCAATCAACTAATCGGTCTAAATATGAAGAAGACTTTAGTGATGATGAAGCCACAGAAACACGACAGAATGCGAGTTTTAGTGAGAAGATTGTTTTTCATTTGCCAAGGTTATTCTCAGTGTTTGCCAATAGTTTTGTTGGGTTCTCGATGACGCTGTTCTTGATGTTTAAGAAAATATTTGTGGAAAACGAGGTTGCTAGCTTGGAAAATGTATCGGTCCTGTCAGATATGTTTAATAGTGGTCATGAAATGCAGGAGAGCTTCCTGGAGATGCTGTATATTTTTATTGGAGAGCCTGAGGAAGATGTTGATAATTAAGTGCTGAATTGCTTTCCAAAAAATTTAAACGATTGTAAATACTTACGTTCGTATTTTTGTATTAAAAGTAACCGATTTAAAATGTCATGCTCGTAGTATTAATTCTTTTAATCTTTAAAATGAAACAAAGCAATCCATTGTAGTAATTTAATGTAAAAATCAATATAATACTTTTAAAAGCAATTCAGAGGAAACATTTACCAGCAAATGGTATCAAAATGCACCATAATTGGTTTCTGTAAATTGAAGCTGTTAATAAATTGAAATCTTAAAAATATTTGCATTTAATTTTAAATGGTACAGGTTGATTAAATTCTATAGAATCTTATTAATTTTCTATGCAAAAAGATTTACCAGAACTAATTTGAATTGCAGTTTGGACTCTTTCTTGCATCAAGTCTAAATTATTTTTAAAAGGTGCATTCCAGAAGCTTTGAATAAGAGAATCTGTTTTCTAAAGAGCTACAAATATTAAAACTTTAAAAGATTAAGGGTACCTACCCCTGACAACTTCACTACTGCGAACTGCAACCCTAGTAAACTGTTGCATTTCATTAACAGTAATTTTTGAATTTTCTTTTCAGATTATAGCCAAAAAGTGACTATCTCTCACCTTCTTCAAGTAGTAGCATCTAATTAACTAAGCGTTCATCCTACAATAATTTAAAAAATATTCTGGAAAAGCATACGGATTATATTGTGGGGCACGCTGTAGATTTTACTTATCCTGCAGATAATAGTAAGAATACAAAAGTCTAAATATTATATCCAGTAGTCTTATTTCTACTTATGCGATTACAGCCTGCATAAAAATAGTACATTATACACGATAAGGGAGAGAAAAGCATGATTTTTTGACGCCAACACTTCGTTAATTACAGATAACACTAGTATTTCATTGAACATGAATACTGCAGGACTGGAGAACCGTAACATCAGTTGCTAGTACGAGTATAAATAATAGTAATAACTACTGCTGATCTCTTGTGCTCTGTATTTGAATTAGTAAAAAAAATGTTTATTATTGACCTGGGTAGAGTCGCCAACATAGCGCCGATGCTGACCCCAAGAAAAATAATTTAGGGGGGAGTGGGACTAATAAAATGATCGAGATGAAGCAGTTTTTTTGACATATAAATGATTTTATACTTTTTAAATGGTATACCATAATTCTCGGTTATCGTAAATCATAGAATATAAAGAGCAAAACTTTCTTTGGAATTAATATTTAATATCCAGAGGCAGACTGGCTGTGGGGCAGGGGAGGCAGAGTCCCACCGGGATTCCATACCCCACGAATGAGGGCCTCAGAAGGCCCCCAGTTAAAAATCTCTGTACTTATTTAACATCTCAAATTAATAAAACAAACATTTGCATGATCTTGGTTATTATTACAAATGAATGTGTATAGATGGCAGATAGTGTTGCCTGGGCAACTAGGATTAGGATCATTAAGCGACTTCTTTCGACGAATCATAGGCAACTGGAGAATTGGTGAGATACAGTAGCTTAGGTTTCCAAGTAAAAATTAAAAAAAAAACTTGACGAAATTAACAAACACGGTGGCGAGCTGTAGTTTATATCCTGTTATATTGTTTTAATTAGAAATATAAAGAAAAAAAGACCCTCCCCCTACAGCAAAACAACTCTCAAAATTGCCACCTTGGAGTAAACATGTCCATCCTACGAAATGAATTATTGCAGTTTGGTAAATTGTTTCGGACAAACAATTTGACAGCAAGAAGTGATGCCTTTATACCTATGCCAGACACTGGTACAGCATCCTGAAAATAGGTTTGGGGGAAAACAGAAGTCCAGAACATAGAAGGAGCAGAAGAAATGTAATAATTGCCTGGATTGTTTCTACATTTTTGTACAATATGTAGTCTGCATTATTAACAAATTTATTTCTAACGTGCGATGCCTCAAAGTAAGTGTTCCAAAATTCATCAGTTGATGCACAGGTATAATGATGTAATACACAATTGACCTAGCATTAATTGGGATGCTATTTTTAACTTGGATATTAATCAGGATAATCATTTTTTTAAATATTTTAAACCAATTGATCGACGAATTTGCACCAAAGATTAAAATTAAAAATAATTCTTTTCCCGTTTGGTTTAACAGCGAGTTAAAAAGCAATATTTTCTTTAAAAAACGTGCTCATATGCAATTTAAGCAATCTCAAAAGCAAAAAGATTATAATAAATTCAATTATTTAAGAGTCTTGTGTAAAGATCAGGCTTACATAGGGTTTACGCCAATTACAATTATAAAATTGAGCAAGGCATTCAAAACGATCCAAACAGTTTATATTCACACTAACAGTAAAGATAATGGTCCTACATTTATGTTTCACGGTAACATTTCTACGTCAGATGGCGTTTCCATGGCCAATTTGTTTGCCAATTATTTTTCGAAGGTATATAATAGCAGCTTCTCTAATAGTACAAATGATTCGAGATCTGCTTATGAGGAATATTATACTAATGTTGGCACAACGACGCCTATAATTGGCCTAACGGCTGTTGGCTGAGTGCAAATCAAATAAATAAAATAAATAAATCAGTTCTCTTCATATTTGAATTACAGATGTGTTGAACAAATAATCCATGATTAATATAAAGAAGGGCCCTGGCCCTGATGGAATTCCCCCTCAATTTTTTAAAAACTGCGCATTTGCATTATCAAGGCCACACTGTGTTCAAACTTTGTTTAAACATGGGTTTAGCATTAAGAGTGTAAAACACATGCAAGCGAGTTTCAAAACTAGCAAAAGCGTGCCAATTCCGTGTTTACAAACAAACGCTGCAGTTTATCAACCATTGTAGGTCATATTACGAAGCACGCAGCGAGCGCCTTTTACAAGCGGTGCAGTTTGCACGGCTAGTGGGTCAAATGACAAACAAAGTGTTTACAATTACGCTATCTTAAACGCAGACTAATGTAATTTTACTAATAGGTCGTGAAAACACGACACACCTTACCTGTATATATAGTTCTGTATTGTGATTTTCAATTTAATATACCTTTAGCAATGATCGTATATTTATTGATGGTGGTTGACAAAGGCTACAATTTTCAGTAACGAGGTGGTTTGGCCTGACCCTCTCACACTATCTCTTATAACAACGAATTAAGCTTCAATTCCTGTCAAGGAAATAACCTGGTTCTACAAACTATAAAAAAGTGCTAAGTTCCAGAGTGGATTTGGCTACCTTTTTTACATTGGTCCTTCGAGCCGATCCAAATTTTGGGCTATTTGGGCAATTGGACCGGACTTTGAAGGAAAAGGAAAATTGGAGGATTTTTTACGCTCTGGTTAATATTTAATAAGTCCCTATCTTCTGGCACATTCCGCGCTGTATGGAAGTCCTCTTACTACTAAGCAGCATGGATTTACATAGGGGCGGTCCACAGTCACTAATTTGTTGCTGTTTCCGCATACTCTGTCGGGATCCTTAGAGAATGGTACGTCAGTGGATGTTATATACATGGATTTCTCCAACGCGTTCGATAGAGTTAATCACAAGCTTCTTATAAAAAAATTTGCTGGTTATGGCATTTCAGGACATGTTATTTCTTGGCTTCATTCGTACTTAATCAATCGTACTCAAATAATACAAATTAAAACCTATCGTCCAAACCCTATTTGTGTTACATTAGGGGTTCCTCAAGGAGGACACCTCTGGCTCCTTTACTTTTTAATATCTTCATTAATGACGTGATTAAGTACTTTCATTATAGCAACGTGCTACTGTACGCAGATGATTTAAAAATCATCGCGACTGATGATTCTAACTTGTTTCAAAAATTGCTTTGATCGAAAATTGACATTTGTGAAGTTACATCGACACACAATGTAATAAGGCCCTAAAAATGTTTGGATTTTTATTAAGAAGTAACAAAGACTCTGTAGTTAGATCTCACCTGGAATATGAATCATGTGTGTGGTCTCCCTATTATGTAGTTCACATGGAAAAGCTTGAAAGGGCGCAACGCGAAATTCTAAGATACATTGCATACAAGCTAGCCATACCACTTGAATCAATTGATTACAAAGTGCTATCCAATATACTTAACACGAAACCTTTGCATTAGAGACGAAAACATTTTGATATAACTGTCGTCTACAAATTGCTCAATAAGAAAATAAACCGTTCTGAGCTGCTACGTCTGATAAATATTCATTATCTAGTAGGCCCTTTAGACAATCGAATACCTTCGCTCTTGAACACCACCGGACTCTATATTGACAACACTCTGCCGTCAATAGAATGATGATATACATAAACACCAATGAAACAGGTGTTTTTACATGCTGAATGTCTAACCTGAAATCTATACATATATAAAAGAAAGTCATAACTCTGACTAATCAATGCAGAGCCGAAACCACTGGTACTAGAAACTTGAGATTTAGGTGCAAGATTCAATTTCTTACGTAAGGTAGTGCTAAGAAGGGATTTTTTGAAATTCGACCCCTAAGGGGAGTGAAAAGCGGTAAAATGTGTTTTCACGAATTCCTCAATATCTCTTACACCCGATAAGATATCGATTTGGTGTTTAGTTGCAAAGATTACCAATGCAAATACCTAGAAACGTATTTCAGGATTTTGCCTTAATCAACCCCTAAAGGTGCAAATCTGGATTGGGGGTGAATTAAAGAACCCTTCGTATCTCCTATGTTTATTGAGTTAGGACATTCATTTTGGCATATACGAATTTCTCAATATTTCATAAGGCCCTATAATGTAACAATTTGGTTTTACTTAGAAAGGTTACCTATACAAGTTCCTAAAAACGTAATTCAGGATTGTGCACAGATCAACTCCTAAAGGTGAGAATTTGGTTTTAGGGGTAAATTATAGAACCTTTCGTATTTCCTGATTATCATGGTTTTTGGGCATATGTGTTTAAATCTTTAAAAAGCGGTTTAAAGTTTTTATTCTAAATTCCTTTGTGAAAGGAGTAAAAATGGGGTAAAAGTAAAAAGAAGTAAAAAAAAAGGTTAAAGTTGTTGATTTTTTCCGTGTGTCCAGTTTAGAATAAAATAGAAGGATTTCCGAAATTCCACCTCTAAGTGGTGAATACAACATTTAATAAGTACATTTATTATTGTTATTCTCATTGTGTAAACCTATAGTTTTATCAATCTATATAAGAAGAACGACAATTACATACACATTTCCAGGAGATAGGTGAAGCATAAAAGGGTTATGGAGAACTTCTTTTGGAAGAATATTGTTTCTTTTTTACCTACAATATTATTTTGCAGCGTTTGTTAGTTTAGCGTATTTAGTGAGAGAGGAGGGGAGCATTCTAGAATTCGTTTAGGATTTAGAAGAAAAAACATTTGTAGTCCGTACGAAGAACGGGTATCTTGCTAGTACTACATATTATCTAATGCATACCTGTCAATGAAGTGTGTAATCATTATTTTTATTTCGTTAATCATTTGTATAGTATTGCTAATTATATGGAAATCTAAAAAAAAAAGCTAATTATACCAGGGATTAAATCAAGAAAATTGGTTTTGTAAAATTAAAATATCCATCCAACTAATGTTTATGATTATATAAGTACATCATCTGTACTGTGTATCAATAAATTTGATTTGAAAAATACAAAAATAATTACTTTCACTTCCTTACTTCAAAATATTGTTATGATACAAATAGGGTAGTTGTTAAATAATAATTAAAATATGATAAATTTGGAAGATTAATACAATCAAATTTTGAGGGGTTTTAAATAAGATTGGGTGTTAAATTTAAAATGAACGATGAATATTAAAATTGAGACAATTAGTAATGTAATTTGATAATTAAATACAAATTGAGTAGGCCTATTTAATTTTGATGGGTGAGTTCAACCATGATAAAAGTGTAAACCAAGGTAATATTTGACAAGTATGCTTGCTTTAATAATAAGGAATTGTAGCATGTAATTATTAGGACATTTTATATTTTTAAGAGGGCAGGAATAATTGTAACTACCAGAGATAAAAATTTGTTTAGACAGTCAGAATAACAAACTCATAAAAAATGTATACAGATTTTTGAAAAACTCATTTTGATAATAAAAAGTTTGAAATTATGCCTTATTTTGTATGATTGTTTGCTGAAATACAAATAATGAGGCTATTAACAAATCTACATGGTGAAAAAATATGAAAATGTAATATTGAATTAATAAAATCATACAATCGGTGAAGAGATTGTGCAATACAGTTAATTAGATACAAATAACAAGAAGACTACAATATTTGAATGGATTTGGATTTGTTGGTGCATGTGAGATATAATTGATATTCATTACTGAAGTTGGTGATTACATAGAAGACAAGTCAATCGTTTAGAAGGAAGTTGTTAGGAGTAGTTGCTTGATTTGGACAGTTTCTATGGGTGTTGCTGGATACAGAGTACTACCTGAGGAATAAAGAAGATTAGCTTGGGATCATCTATAATACTGAAACTTACCAGGAATCTATTGGCGTGACGGTGACATTGATGAAAGGAGCAGGAACGGATTCTACGAACAGTTGGGGTTTTTGACAGGTTGGATGTGGTTTGAAGGATAGCGGAATATCATAGCCTTAACTATTGGAGGTATAAGCTGTAAGCATTGCAGACTGTGAACATCAGGAGCTGTGGACATTGGGAGCTGTAGTATTTGGATACGTGCAGTGAAAGCTTGAGACGTGTTCAGGTTTGTATTTAATTAGTCATATAAATGCATTTTGAATAACAGACAATAAAAGAAAGAGGGAAATAAACATAATACAGTACTTACTTTAGTAAATTGGTTAATGGATATGTCATATTTGTCAATTCTTGGTTTAATCAATTTTAGAAGTCAAACTGGCAGTTAATGTCAGTCAGTAATCATAAAAGCACAATAAAATTTGAATTTCAATTAATAGATAACTAGATTGGCGAACCCCCCTGAGAGTCTCAATTGTAATATTTTATCAAAAAGTAAAATTGATTTGAAAAGAAATAATAGGGCTAATACTAAATAAAAATGCATCTCAAGCATTGAGTCATAGCAATATATTCACACAGCCCCACCTCAATTTTTTACTTTACAATAAAAGAAGTCTATTTGTGTGTGTGTGCGCGCGTGTGTGTGTGTGTGTGTGTGTGTGTGTGTGTGTGTGTGTGTGTGTGTGTGTGTGTGTGTGTGTCTGCCTGTGAACACAATATCTGAAAAACGAAAAGAGTTGAAACTTCATATAAGTTTTGTGTACTATCTAGATGCGACAGCAAGCTTTTGAAGAAAATTGTATAACCGAAAGTATGGTGATTACCATAGGTGTAACTAGCCAGGGGGTCCAGGTCCTCCCCAGAGTGCCATCTGGCCCACCAGAAAAATAGAAGTTAAATAAATTCAAAAATCTGCTTTTCTATTAACGGGGGTGCTTATTGACCCCTACATCTCTTACATTTTCTGGTTTTATTGCCATTTTTGGCTTAAAAACATAGTATAAATACCATGTTGAATGTATGGTTCTAATGTAGTTTAGTTTTGCTAATAATTACTTTGAAAATACTGTTTTGTCTGAATTATTTTTTTCAGTTAATTGTGCACTATTTCTGTTAATTTCTCTGTGCATAGAAAAAGACAATTGCAGTTATTTTAAATGTGGGTAAGTAAATGAGCTGAAAACTTGAGTGCATCGCTAACTACACCTACAGCTACCATTATAGGCTCATCCAGTTCAGACTTACGGTGACTTGGACTTGGACGTTTACCTTGCCTAAAGAATTCAGTTTATCGTTTTAAAGACTACAATCCAGAATATTATGTTTAATAGTGTTTTATGTAGCAAAGAGAATTTTGGGACGTGAAGAGCGTAAATGACCCTGACTGCTTGAATTTCCACAGTTGCCAGCCCAAGATATTAGAACAAAGAAAAATCACAATAACAATTAAAGGGATATTGATGTTTTCAAGAAAGTATTTGCTTCAACCTTGAGTTGCAAGAGGTAATCTATACATTTTTTATGGTGTTTATAAACAAGAAATAATTTATTTATATTTATTTATTTATATATTTATATATTTGACGAACAAAACAGGCGAAACGCCTAATTACATTGTTCGATAGTTATCGAAAAATAGCATGCCTAATACATGTCATATTATTTACATACAGATATTTAACTACAACCATTTATCAAATAAACAATTTTAAACAAAAATATGCAGTGAATGTGCCTACACGTCAACATACGCAACATGGTATTTATTGGTTCAATAATGTATTTATCTGTGATCTAAATTGTGCTAGAAATGATGAAAAAATGTCTATTTGAAAGTCTAGTGCGCTGTCTAAATAATTAAATAAAGAACATATCCGAGTAATGGGTGAGAATTTTTTTACAAGAGTTCGATAACGTCGAATATAGAAAAGATTTTTTTTTCGTGATCTATAAGCCGGGACATAGAACAATAAGAGCGCTAACAAAGGTGGGCAGTCTATAAGATGGTGTATAAGTTTAAACAAAAAAGTCATACTAAGTAAGTTGCGTCTTTGAGAAAGTTTTACAATTTTAAATTCTTGTCGTATTCCCTCATAGGATGCAAAGCCAGGATACCTGCGATATTTCTTATAGTATATGTATTTTAAGAATTTATTTTGCACTGTTTCCAATGCATGGGCGTGCATCGCCACTCCTGGATCCCACACTATAATCGCAAATTCTAGCTTCGATCGAATGAGGGTATTGAATAGTGTTTCGACAGCCAAAATGTTATTAAATTTTTGACAAGTTCGCGTTATGAATCCAAGAGTTCTCAGGCAACTATTTACTGTAGATGTAACGTGTTCATCAAAATTTAGAGTGTTTGTGAAGTGAATTCCCAAATCTCTTATTTTTCAACCCTTTGCAAGTTGGCACCGCTCATAGTATAATTCCAAATTTTCTTGTTCCTGTTGAGACTATACGTCATTATCCGACACTTGCCTGCATTAAAATATAGTTTATTTTTTCCGCTCCATTCAACAACAGAGTCTATATCTTGTTGTATTCGTATCGATTCTTCTAAGTTTCGCGAGTTTGAAAATAATTTCAGGTCATCAGCAAAAATCAAAAAATTACAGTGGTTAATTGATTTTGATATGTTATTAATAAATATCAGAAATAGAAGAGGGCCCAAATTGCATCCTTGAGGAACCCCCGACGGCATACCATATGCTTCTGACTTATGAGGACCTATTACAACATATTGTGATCTTCCTTGCAGATAAGATTGAAATAATTGTAATAAAGGAAAAGACAAATGTAGCCTCTCAAGTTTTTCAAGTAAAATATCGTGATCTACTCTATCGAATGCCTTTGAAAAATCGATATGCTACTTATGAGGGTAACAGCAAGGCGGTCTATATTGTTCCAGGCCATGACACTGGCTGTGTTGCCAGATTTTGTGCTAGGCCATTCCAAGACACACTAAGTTTTGTTTGTTTGAAATATATTTGACATTCAAAATTATTTTGACAAGACAGGTCATGTAAGTTCCAAAAATGCCTTTGAAGTTTTACGTACCAGGCTGCAAGTCAACTTACGCTTCATCAGTTACTCCATATGTTAGTGTGTTCAAGTTTCCATCTAATGAAACCGTGGCACAAAAATAGAAAGACATTTTGCATTTAGAGAACTAGCAGATTGGAAAGGCTAGTGTAGTGTGTGAAAAGCACTTTAAAAGAGCAGATATAAAAGGTAATAAGATGATGCGACTTGTTCCGACTGTAATATCACTAGCTTCCAGGCAAGTTAATTTGAAGAAATTACTGTTCTAGATGAAGTCAAAATTAGTAACGATTTACTTGCATTGGAGAATTAGGTAGCTACCCATTAGGAATGGTTTTTAAATCGAATATTACGGTGAAGTGACGCACTGTGATTTACATAGCAGTGATTTTATGGGTTTTTTTCAACTGGAATGCATCAGAATGACAGGAGTATTGCACTCACAGATTGTTCATTTAGTGACAAAAACTAGTAATTTTTTGTTAAAGGTTGGCAAAGACATGTTGCCAGATTGTGGTAGGCCATTCCAAAGGTCACTTTATAGGCCCAGTGTCATGGCCTGGAACAATATAGACCGCCTTGGTAACAGCCACAATTTCTGCAAACCAATACATCAAGTGCACCATGGAAATCAAACCTGCCATGAAACAAATGCTTGTTGTTTTCTAGTTTGGCAGTTCAAATTTAGTTTTGATAATTGCAACAGTTATTATATAGGTAAGTTAATTTTGAAGTACGTGCTGTGCAGCAAAATGAATTTAATGAGAGAACATTTTAGAGTTATGATTTAGATTCTCCGAAAGAAAGGTTTAGATGACTTCATGCTGTTTATTGCTGGTTTAATGAATTTATATATGAACGAGTTTTAGTCAGCGACGATTTTCACGAAGAAGGACCAATTTCAGCAGTTACCAAAACGAACATAGACGCAGTGACAATAATGATTCAGGAGGACAATCCAGTCACATATACGTAGAATTATTAAAAGCGCCTTGGGCATTGGCATGACTGCAATAAACAAGATTTTACATAATTATTTGGGTATAAAATTCCACTGTGGGTGGATACCACACAGTTTAACAGAATCAGGGAAAACTGCAGAATCTGGGGCCAATTCCCCTCCTATTGTTGATATTAATTATTATTAACCATGTTTCTCTAGTAACCCTAACTAAAATTATAAGGGAAGCAAATAAAAGGAGGGTAATTGGCCTCGGATTCTGCAGTTTAGCCCAGAATCAAAAACAGTGTGTGGAATGGTATAAAAAATATGATGAAGGTAGATCTAAAGCAGTTTGCATCATAAGTGGTGACGAAAGGTGGATGTATGCATCTTAACCCGAATCTAAGTGGCAGTCTGCACAATGGATGTTTCCAACAGATCCGAATTCAATTAAAGTGAAGCCATTTCGAAGTGTTGGTAAGAAAACTATTGCTTGCTTCTTTTCAAAATCAGGACCTATCACAGTTGTGGAGCTTGAAGATAAACGTACGGTTACCACAGAATGGTACACAACAGTATGCCTGCCAGACGTTATTCAAAAAGCTCGTTTACGGCGCCCAAGAAGTGAGATCGTTCTGCACCATGACAATACTTTAAGTCATACCGCACATCAAACAAAGAGACTGATTGGTTAAGATTGGTAGGTCGTCCCCCGTAGAGTCCCGATGTAGCACCTTCCGATTATTTTCTATTTCCTCCATTAAAGGATAAAATGTGATTTGAAACTCCCGAAAAGCCTTGAGATGGCCGCCGCTGAACTAAGTTGACGGATGAGCCCCCCCAAAAGAAAATGTTGGCTACGTCACTGCACTGAGAGCAGTATTTTTAGTGAAAATCAAAGTGACATGTGCTTAATCATGAAAAATTCAAAGTAGTTAATGTAAAAAAGGCTTAATTTTTTCTAATATCCGACTAAAATTGACAATAATGTTGACTGTAAAATTGTTACTATACATACTATGGAAGTTCCCCATCCTTGCATGACCTTCTGACTCATATACCAAATCTTTTTCAAGATCATCTAATCGCGTAGATACGCCAAATTACACCAAATTTGCTTTAGCTATATTATATTGATTAAATAAAATCCGTTTTTCTATTATATTTCTCAAGACTGTAGCCCTGCAGTTCCTTTGAAAAGCAATTTGTATATATTAATATGCAGCTGCACGCCGTTTTTTTTTAAAGTAAATTAAAAATAACCAAAAACAGATTAAGTGCGGCTTTTTTTCAAGACTTATTGAAAGAGAAGCCTTCATGATTATGAGCATTGAGAAAGATGTGAAGTATATCGATTTTTCGCCAATAATCTGTATTTTCTCATTAATACTAGGTAAGTGCACAGCTCTTTGCAAATGGGCACGGGCCTTATAGGGCTGAAGTTCCACCTGGTGTTTCCTTAATAATAAAAATAAAACGTTACAAATGTTCAGTATTTGTAAATGAATAAATAGCCTGTTAACAGAGAACTTTCTTTAAAAATTAGATACTAATTTTTAAAATTAAAAAATCTATCTTATTAGCAGTTAAGCAGACTAGCAAGAATCTAAATTTTTATAAAAAAATTCTGGTGTGATACATGCACACAACTTCCTTTTACAGTGATTTTATAATCAGACAAAAATCTTATTTTTAATTTTTAAGCATTAAAAAATTACAAATTCTACAGAAACCGTACAAAATAGAGTTAGTAGAAGTATTCAACTGGAAAATCACCTATCTCACATCAATACACATTAAAAATGTAATAAAAATGTAAAGTTTAAAAAAAATCGTTAGAGCCGTTTTTGAAAAAATCGAAAAAACTGAAAAATCGCAAGAGTAAACACCTACTTCCGGTTATGCGATTTTCTTCAAACGCTTGCTGTCTCATCTACATAGTACACAAAACTTATATATGAAGTTTCAACGCCATACCTCTTTTCGTTTTTGAGATATTCTGTTCACAGACAGACAGACAGACACACAGACCAATGAAAAAACTACGTTTTTTGGGATCAGGGGACTCTGAAACGTGAAGATCTGTTGAAAACTCAATTTCGAATTTTTTTGGGTGAATCCAATACTTCCTTTATTGTAAAAGGAAGTAAAAATGAATAAAATCTATCAAAGATTTTTCGACTTACTTAAAAAAAGTAAAAAGCAGTTTTTGGAAAAATAAAAAAACTGAAAAATCGCAAGAGTAAACACCATACTTCCGGTTACGCGATTTTCTTCAAAAGCTTGCTGTCACAACTAGATAGTGCACAAAACTTAGTATAAGTATACGAAGATTCAAAGCCATACCATTTCGTTTTTGAGATATTCTGTTCACACACAGACACACCGAAAAACAGACAGACTGACGGACAGACCAATAAACAAAAACATGTTTTTTTGGTTCAGGGATCTCCAAAACATGAATATCTGTTGAAAACACAATTTCGAATTTTTGGGGTGAATCCAATACTTCCTTTATTGTAAAAGGAAAGTAAAAAAGTAAAAAATATTTTCTAATTAAAAGCCTGTATGACACGACGCTAAATTTTATGCAAAATTTACTTGTAAATTTTCATAAAAATATTAAGCACCGTTGCATACAGAAAATTGGCTGCTAAATTTTGCGCTGAATTTTCATGTAAATTATTTAGAACTTGTTCTAAATTTCCTGGTAAATATGCGTGTAAAAATGCGCAAAAGTATTGTAATCAGACTAAACTGCAGCGCATGATGCGGAATGTAAACATAAACATAACCTGCATTTTATTAGCATTGTTTAACCACGTGTTTAATGTTGCCGCTTTTATCTAAGTTACATTTAAGGGTCTCTAAGATAAATGCCTTAACCAAACCTCAGAAAATAGCTAACAAACGACAAATAACATGAAAACAAACGCATACTTCAACCAATACCCTCTAGAGCAGCGGTTGGCAACCTTTTGGCAGGCAAGGGCCACATAGTGGCAAAATGAAGTGAAAGCGGGCCGCACTTATTCTTAATTTTGATAATAGGTATACTATGTATATCGGGGTGATATTAAAAGAAAATAATGAGAATAAGGATGGGCCTCATGAAAAATTTTGAGTTTGAGCATTTAACACTTGTCAAAATTAGACTGAATTTTTTTAATTACTACTTTTGTATCACATTTCAGTGGCTATTTGTTTCAATAATTTCAAGGAACTACTGATTTTGAGAAAATGGTCATTTTAATTTATTAACATTAAACTGCAGCAGGGTCGTTTCAGAATCCAAGCTTTTAAAAAATTCGCGCCTTTCTAGGTTATAATTAGAAGTAAAGCCAAACACCGTCTTCTGCTAAGTGGTCAAGAGGAAATGAAGCGGAAATAAAGCGAAAATAAATTCGCTCCAAAAAAATGGCGACTGCTGCCGAAGCGAAACCGAAGCGCTGTCGGTCAGCAAAGCGTTCAACGCAATCGCTACCTCAGCGCTATGCCGGCTGAACGCTTCCACTCTGTGTCTGTGATATTACATTCTTATTAAATGCACGCTCGCTTGAATTTTGCGCGCGAGTTAAGTTGCCAATCGTGGCCTTAACGAAAAAAACTTTATTTATTTTACTACACAAGTTTTTAATTCAATGTAGGAGTTACAAATTTGTACAGAGTAACGTTCTGTAAGAAGCACGTCTAAAACTAGCAACGTTCTGTAAGACACAAATCTATAAACTAGCAACGTTCTGTACTTCACAAATCTATGAACTAAACTAAGATTACACAAGTGCGGCTATTTATAGCCTCTGCCATCTTCGGGTGGGGCGACTGAGTGTCGTCACATAATTTCATAATATTGCACAACGTTCGGCAACGTTTTGCAATGCTACACTTCTTTGCTAGTTCAGCGAATTCTAAATATAGAATTCGTGGTAGCAAGCGACCTATATATTCTTAAGTGGTTGAGTAGTTTACATTACTTAATTGATAGTCAAGTGTTTATATTACTCCTCCCCTCTTAAGACAATTCAAAGCATTTTGAATTTCACGTTTTGATTTCTAAGAACTCAAAAGGTTTAGGAATATCGTCTTTAGAGACTTTTGATTTTATATATGCCATGAATTTATCTTGTAAGGCTTGGCGTTTACAATAGGTATATACTAACAAACTTACGATTATTATTACAATCATACTTAGTATTATAATCGTGGTTACAGAAATGTACTGCAAGTTCGTTACATTGGCAGGCTCAAGCGCCCTTTGTATTCCCCCAAGCTGTGACTGGTCTTTAATCAGCTCTTTAATGTTGATCGGTGTTAGATCCACACTTACGGTTTTAGTGTGTTTAGCACTATTTGCATCCAAGTCATCAATATTGGGTATTTGCAACTTTACAAGTTTTGAGGAAGAGGTTCTGATTTGGAACAACAAGGTGTCATGGTCAATGACTGCTGTGCAATCCGGTGTGAGATGAATTAGATTCGTTTTCGTTACTATCTTCCTTGAACTGGTGTCTAAGCATTTAATGTCAATAGTTACTTTTTGTGGAGTAGTAACCAACCAGGTGGAATCGTCAATCTGGGCTATTTTAACTTTTAGTAAGTTAAACAGGTAGGGTGAACAAGTTTTGTTGGAGGAAAAAGACAAAAGTTGGGTCTCACATAACTGGTTATTAACAACGGAAAAATGGTACTTCTCAGTGCAAAAATAGGAACCGGTGGTTACCAATTTACAGTGGTCTAGTTCGACGGGTATTGACGTTGCAAGTTTGAAGAGTATGGTTTTATAGGTAGGAATGATCATACGGTATAAATTGGAATCAATGTATACCGGGAACGGTATCAATTGCATGAGTTGGTAAATGGTGTCTTTGTGTACTAATGGTATTTCGAAGACGAAAGTTATTTTGTTATTAATTTGATAAGCTTGGATTAATACCGGACTAACATGCGACTCCATTCGCCCATTGTGAGAATGCTCATTCGAACTAATAGGTTCATTGCAGAGGCTGATGCTAATATATTTAATACATCTCAAATTAAATTTAAAACTGTTATTCTGAATTTCTACCGCGACCACTATTATGCATAATTACTGGTATATTTTATTAAATCCTAATGAAATAATGTGAACTTCCTGAAATTGGCTACCTTGCAAACGAATTATAATTATGTAATTTTAGGGTTAAGCTAAAATGTTTTTTTTTCTCTTTGTGTCTATTTTTAACTTGTTATTATTTTTTTTTTGTAAATATGGGAATGCTGGCAATATTATTGGGCGTTAGCCCGTTTTGTCAGTATATTAAATAAATAAATAAATAAATAAATATTATAGATTCGTAAAGATGAAGGGTTTTATGGTGTACAGGGTAAGGTAAAGAAAGCATGTTGTCTGAGTTTTCAGAAAGGTAGATAGAGATTTGATTGAGATTGGATAATAGTTCTGCATTATCAAGTAGGGACATATGCATTTGTTGGTTTTGTGCAAAGGTGAGAGATGTTTCTAATTCGAGCCAGGTGTTTACAAACATTTGTAACGAAAATATTGATTCTGATAGGACACTCTGAATAGAGAGTGAATTTATGTTGTTGTTTATAGCACGATTTTGTACAATCAATTTCTGTAAATTTATATTTAAAAGCTCCTGATTTTTGGTTAGGGTAAATATAGCGTTTATGGAGTCATTTATTAAATGTGTATGTTGACTTAGGATTTTATTGTGAATATCTCTTGTGGATTGAAGATCCGCAATGGCATTCTCGTATTTTTCTCCGTCTTCGGCGTCAAGATTGCCTGTCAAAAATTTAAATACAGTGCCGAGTCCATTTATTACTCCGCGTTTTGTTCTGATTGTATCTGAAGGAAATATTTGATCAATCATGTTGTCAATCCGTATGATATACTGTTGGATCAACAATAGCATGTCATTGTGGTTTAATTTTGTTTGTTCTTCATTTTTAACTGTGTAAAAATTACGATCTCTTAATTTAAGAATAGAGGTTAACAAGGAACGTCTAAGGATCGTATAGTTTGTTAACAAGGGTGTGTAATCAAATGTCTTTATAACGGTCCAGTCGCTCTCTTTAATCTGCGCCTTTCCTAGGTTTTGAGGGTATAGGCCAGGGTTGTCTGATAGGTCCTTAATTGTTACGTCTCCTGTAACTAAGAGGATACCGCAGCTGACGAGCCAGATGTAGTATCTGTAACAGGTGTTATTTCGTCAGTTTGGCGTATTTCGTTTGCGTGTCTTTTAAATGTTTTTCCGGTAGTCAAATCCTCAACGAGGTATGTGTCATTGTCTAGGATTTGTATAATTTTGAAGGGTCCTTTAAATTTCATACTCTTTTTATTACGTCTATCGTTTTTAAGAAAGATTTTTTGGTTAAGTTGTAATATTACAGGTTGTCGTTTATCATTAATTTTCTCGTTACGTCTTTGTTTTGTTTCTAGTTGCATAATTTTTAGGTTGTCATATAAGTGTGTCATTTTTTGTTTGTGGTCGTTTACATATACTTCGTAGAATCTGTCAGTGCAAAGTTCGTATGGATTTTGATTGTCGGTATGACCAAAGAGAATTTCAAAGGGTGTGAATTTAAGATTTGAATGTATTGTATTGTTATACGCGAGTATAGAATAGGTCATTCTGTCTTTTTCTGGAGTGGATTCTAATAATCTAAAATGTTCGATTAGAGTAGAATGTACTCGTTCAATTAATGAATTTGATTCGTGATGCAACGGGGTAGCTATGTGTAATTCTATTTTGTGTAACTTCATGAATTCTTTAATGATTATGTTATCGAATTCATTGTCTGCAATGATTTTCTTCGGAATAGCGTAGTTTGAAAAATATGTTAAGATGGCATTTAATATATCGACTTTATTATGTGAGGTCAAGGGGTATGCTTGAGTAAATTTGCTAAAATTATCAATTACGGTCAAATACCTGGTTCGATTAATTTGGAAAATATCTATACTGATGCAAGAAAACGGTTTATCGTATGTGGGTGTAAATTGAAAAGGTAATTTATTGGGGTTACGATTGTACTTTTCTCTTTTACATGTATCACAATTCGTGATAAATGTATTGATTTCCTTGGTCATTCCTCTCCAATAGTATAATCTTTGGAGGTGCTCTATTGTCTCGTTGATCCCTCTGTGATTGGTATCACCGAAATGGTAATCGGCGATATATTGTTTTCTATGATCTGGGTTTGTGACATAAGTAACTTGTTTAATACATTTATGAAATTTCGGAGAGTTAGCATTGAGGTTTTCTGAAATGAAATGTGAAAATTTCTCAAACGTTTCTTCGTTTTGGAATATGCAATAGTAGTGTAGTTTAGGTGAACAATGTTCGATAAGCAGTTGCATAAATTTTTCTATATAGTTTTGGTTGTTGATAAATACGGTTATATGGGAATATCCGTCAAAGTTATATATTTGCATGGGTTTAGGGATTACGGCGTTTATAAATTCGATTTGGTTTTTATACCTTTGTAAAGGTAATTCTGCGATGTCAATCACGGGTGTGGAAGATTGTTGTGAATGTATCGTATCCGGTACAGAATTGTTGTCATTGTCATTATTCACGGCACCAGGTGCAGGTGTTGGTTTTTCGTCTTTCTTTTTAGTAATTATTATGTCCGACAGAATTTTAATTTTTTGTTTCGTAGGTGGGTTGATTACTGGTATCGTAAAATCGGATAGGTCAGGTGGATCTGGTCGATTTGCTATGATACTAGCATTATCGTCAAAATCGGGTTCAGGTGTGTCTAATTGTTCAATTGATAGGGGATTTATATTAATTCGGCTTAAGGCATCAGCTACCTTATTGGTTTTTCCTGGTAGGTATTTAATGGTAAAATTATATTCTTCTAATTTTATACTCCAACGGGTTAATTTCGAATTTGGCTCTTTGATGTTGCGAAGCCATATTAAAGGTCTATGGTCTGTAAATATTGTAAAATGTACGCCATATAAATAGGGGCGGAAATGTTTGCAGGCCCAAACAATAGCTAATAATTCTCGTTCTATTGTCGGGTAGTTAATTTCGGCTTGGTTAAGGGTTCTTGATGCATAGCTAATAGGTCTGTTATTTTGTGATAATACTGCTCCAATAGCAAATTTGCTAGCGTCTGTAGTCAGTTCAAATGGTTTTGTAAAATCAGGATAAGCTAATATTGGATCATTAGTTAGCAAGATTTTTAGTTTCTCAAATTGTTCAATGAAATTTTGATCGTGTATAATTTTTGAATCTTTCTTTAAACATAAAGTCAGGAATTTTGTTATTTTAGCATAATCTTTTATAAATTTTCGATAATAACCTAAAAGTCCTAGAAACGATTTTATATCAGTTCTAGTTTTTGGTAAGGGAAATTTCATAATAGCACTGATTTTATCTGGGTTTGGTTTTACACCGTCTTTAGTAAGGATGTGTCCTAAATAGGCAATGGATTTTTTTAAGAATTCGGATTTGTCTAATTGTATTTTTAAGTTAGCAGTGCGACATTTTTCAAAAACATGTTGTAGTTTAATCATGTGTTCTTGTAGGGATACTGAATAAATAATTATGTCATCAAGGTAAACCATGCATTGTGTGGGTGTTAGACCAATCAATGCCTGATTTATAAGTCGTTGAAAGCTGCTGGGACTGTTTTTGAGCCCAAATGGCATTCGTTTAAACTCAAAATGGCCCTCTTCAGTAGAAAAGGCCGTCTTTTCTCTATCAGCTTTGTTTACTTTAATTTGATGAAACCCTGAGGCTAAATCAAGGGTAGTAAAATATTCGGATTTACCTAAATTGTCAAGTACTTGTTCTATGAGAGGTAATGGGTATTTGTCTTCTATGGTATTTTCGTTCAATTTCCTATAGTCAATGACTATTCTCCATTTTTGTTTGCCTGAACTATCTAATTTTTTTGGAACGATCCATATAGGTGCGTTATACGGTGACTCTGAATGTTCAATAATTCCGTCAGCAAGCATTTTGTTTATCTGGTTTTTTACTTCTTCGCGATGAACATGAGGGTAGCGATAATTTTTTGTAAAAATTGGAATGTCATTTTTTGTACGTATAAAATGTCTTGTCAAGTTTGTGTAAGTCAATGGTAGTTCTGGGTGATGAAAAATATCTTTGAATTCGTAACATAAAGTTTTTACTGCATGAGCTTCTTCAGCATTTAAATGTGTTGTATTGATGTTTTCTAAGTTTTCATTTTGAAGTTGATTTCGAGATTTTAAATTAAAATTTTGATTTTGAGTATTGATGTTATTTATTTCTATTAAATTTGAGTGTTTATAGTCATCTAATAACAGTGGGTTGTAAATATAAAATTCCTTTGTCTGATTAGATGTGTTAATTGCTGTTGTATAAAAATTATTATTATGGACTTTCACTATAGCTCTGGGTGTTCTACAATCTTTGTCAAATATTAGTTTGTCACATAAATATGTACCATTACTGTTTACAGTTGGTAAAATAATTTGTTTTTCTGATCTAGGGGGTAGATATATTCGTTTAAGAGGCTGCGAGTGTTGATTTATTTTAGAAAAATTACATTCGTTTCTTTTTTGAACTTCTTGTTTAAGTTTGGATTGGTTGTAGTGGAAGGGGATAATATTTTGCTCGGTTTGAATGTGCATCCATTTAAAATCAATGTTTGCATTTATATTGGCTAATAAATCAGATCCGATTAATCCGACATAATCAGGGCTAAAATCAAACATATAGCACACATGATTTCCGGGTTCTAAAAATAATGAGTTTATTGGAATATCGGCTACTTGATTGTGTGTGGTAGTACCATGGGGTGTGGTTATTTGAAAGTTATAATTGTGTATTAAATTTGGAAAATGTTTTTCTACAAATAAAGGTGATATTAGCGTTTTACTGCTGCCTGTATCAATTAATATTTTATCTTGTGTTCCTGGTATTAAAATATACGGTAAATTAGATTTAATTGTTGTTACAAGAAATGTTTCAATTTTATCCAAGGCTGTATTTAAAAATTTACAGAGTCTAGGTCAGTGTCATGTTCTGTTAAGTGCTCTGAATAAACATTCTGAGAATCGTTGTTTATGTTTGTTTCACCGGCTTCAAGAAGTGGGTCATTAAATTCGGCATAATTTGTGTCAATATCCTCGTGGAATTCTTCGGAATCGTAAGTGCTCGGCTGGGCCACTTGTAAATGATTAGCACGGAAGTTTGGTCTTTTGTTTGGATTTAAATTTTGAATGTTACTAGTTAGGGGTCGTTTTGGAATAACGGCGTGTTGAGTGGACGTTTCCATTTTTTCAACAGGATTATTAGGTACAAAATTTCGTTTCGGAGCGAAAACATTTCTTTCAAAAGGTTGTCGATACCAACCTGGGGTTTGAGAAAAATTACGTTGTAACGTGGGATTCTGTGGGCTTCGGAATGTATTAGGAAACTGTGGAATTGATTGTCGTTGAAAATTTTGATTAGGTCTAAAATTATTGTGTTTCATTTGTTCATTATATTTAATCCATGGGTTGTTTTGAAAATTCTGACGATTCATTACTGGTTTATTACTTTCAGTTTGTAAATAATTACGAGATGCGTTTTGAGAATAGCGTATATCTAGTTCATCTCTAACGATTGCGATAGCAGCTTCTAAGCTATTAGGATTTCTGGCTCGTAACAATGTGCCAAATGGTTCATTTAAACCGCTCAAAAAGGATCTAAGGGCTAGACTTTTTGACTGTAATAATTTATAATCTTTTATGGGTCTGGCTTCAGGTCCAAGGGAAATTTTTGAATTAAAAGTTGCTAGATGTGTTCTAACTCTGTTATAAAAGTCAATAGGGGACTCTTTCAGATTTTGCTTCATTTTTGCAATGTCTATGGTTAAATTTAATTCTGATCGTTGATCTCCAAAGTTATTAATTAGTGTTAATTTTAAGTCGTTCCAGTTGTTGAATTCATAGCCAGTAACGACTTCTAAAGCTTTGTCTTTTAATTTATTTCTAACGGATGAAAGTAAAAATTTATTAATATAGGCTTCTGGCTGAGCTGGATTTAAAAATTGAGATAAAATTAGCTCAACAGATCTAATAAATTCTGATAAAGTTAGTGGGTTACCGTCGTAACTTGGAATTTCAGAAACCATTCGTACAGAAAAACCTGGTGGGAATAAATCTGCCATGTTTCGATTTGCTTGTACTTGGTTGAAAATTAAACGTGGTGGTCTCAGCATAAAAGTTCACTATTATTTTTAGCGATTGATTTTTATGTTAGTAAACAGTTTATTCTAGGGAAAATGTAACACAAAGCAGTGCTTAATCTGTGCGATGATGGATCAAGGTTACTGCGTTCTGTTACGTACTTAAGTAGGCTAAATAAATATTTAGAACTATATTAGTGGGTTTATAATTGGTTTAAAAACAAACACACACACACTTTAAAACGTAAAAGGTTGCTTACTTCATATTTGTAGTTGGAACGTGTAGACTTCCTTTGGAGTGGTCTTACAGGTTATCCGTGGTTAATTAAAGGTGTAGACGTCCTTTGGATTGGTCGTACATGCGATCTCGATGATCAGAAGCTCCTCGATGGAGCAGGTGTCTGCGATAGACGATGTCTCTGATGTCTAGTAGTCAGCGGTGCTGCTCTTTGGCGATGTTTGTCCTCCAAGTTGCGTTGCTTCGTACCGGTGTTGGTTGATTTCGGATTACTTGGTTAAGTATTGAAATACACAAAAGAGCGAAAAATGAAAAAAATTTATTTTATTTTTTTCAAAATTTCACAGTGCCCTTTTGCCAAGTATCCTACCGACTGCGCCAGTTAAGTTGCCAATCGTGGCCTTAACGAAAAAAAACTTTATTTATTTTACTACACAAGTTTTTAATTCAATGTAGGAGTTACAAATTTGTACAGAGTAACGTTCTGTAAGAAGCACGTCTAAAACTAGCAACGTTCTGTAAGACACAAATCTATAAACTAGCAACGTTCTGTACTTCACAAATCTATGAACTAAACTAAGATTACACAAGTGCGGCTATTTATAGCCTCTGCCATCTTCGGGTGGGGCGACTGAGTGTCGTCACATAATTTCATAATATTGCACAACGTTCGGCAACGTTTTGCAATGCTACACTTCTTTGCTAGTTCAGCGAATTCTAAATATAGAATTCGTGGTAGCAAGCGACCTATATATTCTTAAGTGGTTGAGTAGTTTACATTACTTAATTGATAGTCAAGTGTTTATATTACTCGCGCATGACGCAATTATTTAAATTTTAGGTGGGTATATAAGACTTTCATTTACAAAACAGTCGCGGGCCGCAGGATGGAAAGCCGCGGGTTGCCGACCGCTGCTCTATAGTCTAGAGGGTACTGTTTCCAGTTCCAGTTCCACTTAAAATATTACTAAATCATAAAGGTACCGCCAACTGTACAAACATATATCTTTTGTCTCTTTTAATTTGGGGTTCCTGTCATTAGTGTCTCACTCTCGCTCTCACTTTCTTACAATGCTCTGTCCTTTTTAATTTGGGGGAACAAAATCTTG
The DNA here is from genome assembly GCA_940337035.1 of Agriotes lineatus. NCBI lineage: Eukaryota > Metazoa > Arthropoda > Insecta > Coleoptera > Elateridae > Agriotes > Agriotes lineatus. Next base: position 18,192,689 of record OW679203.1, on the reverse strand, counting down.
GAATGGAATGGCGGTACCTTTATGTATTTAGTGACCTTATTAAAATATTTGCTATAGTCAAATTTATACCCATTCGGAGTCACGTGATAATCTAGTAACTTTACGTATGTCGATTCTTAAAAATGCAATTTTAGGGTAATAAATGACATTCCGTTTTGTAGGTTATCATACCATCTGCCAATTTCTAAAACAAGGTTGCTACGGGGGTAATTCTCATATATGAAATCAAACTGACTTTACAGGTTCAAGAAAACATAACATGTCGTAAAATGTAAATATAATAAAGATATGTCAGCTGCTACATTAAAAACCTGCTGCGTATAGCAAATTTTAACTCAATTTCTGTACATGCATATTCTGTTATAGAACATTGCCATTTGAAGCCTATTTCCTTGCACAATCTATTTAGGGAAGAAACTGAATGTGAAAAATCTCCTCCAGATTCTTCAACCTAGCGTTTTTTTAGGTTTTCTATGGTTGCAAATTCTTTAGCTACATACATTTTATATATAGTGTCCCTGGTGGAGTTGTTGACTGCTTCGTTGACTTCCGTTTTTGTATTCTTCACTTTCTGGCTCATATTTTCGGTAAATTGTGGTCTCCGAGACATTTAACGCAAGAGAAGCACGGCGAACAGCGTTGGAGGGTGAAACTGTTGATTTACTATTATTAATATTGTACTCTTCATAAAAAACGCATAATATTCAAATTAATTGTTGTGACTGCTCGTTATACCGCATGTCCGATGGTTTCTTTTAATTTCTAGTTTTCCGCTCAACAATTTTTGGTTTTATTACCCTTATCTCAATAACTTACACGAAAAATATAATCTGACAGATTAGAAACGTCAAATTTTAAAATTAATGTTATGAATCGACATGCCTTTTTTTCGAATTTCTTCCATTTCATCTATTTTACTAAAGATGAACAGTGACAGACAAAAGTCACGTGACTCCGAATGGGTATAATTTTGACTATTCAATTCACCTGTCATCTGTCAAAAAGTGACCAATGAAAATCCAGAATTCTAACGTTTCTTGACCAATCAAAAAAATATCAGTGGATATATCTTCCTAGAAGGTATTCAAGTGACTATTTTTAACAAATGCGATTTTTATTAGAAAAAGTCAATATTAGTGTTCTGTTACTATAGAAATTGCGTAGTTTGTTGCTAGATTTACTGAAAACTAATTGGAAAAAGTAGTTTGGTTCATTAAATAGTCCCTCGAATACCATTCTTAGTCAAAGTTAAGTAGATTATTTTTGCGGTGGTATCACTACTCATGTCCATTGCGCTTGGGATTAGGACTCGTGCTAGCGCACTCGTCCTAATCGTACCAAAGCGCAATGGACATTCGTGACACCACCGCAAAAATAGTCGACATAACTTTGACTACTCATGGTATTATAAGTGACTATACTACGCATGTGCGCATGCCAAATTTAACATCAAATTTAGCACACGTTGCAAACAGAAAATTGTGTTTTTGAAAAAAAAATTATCAGTGAATTTATTTGAAAATTTACACGTAAATTTTGCACAAAATTTAGCGTCGTGTCATACAGGCTTAAAATTATATTTTTTGTCACTTTCTACCAATGACTGCTGCGTTGGAGTTTTTAAATAGGAGTAAAATTTTTCGTAATCCATCTATGTATGAACCCTTAGCCACAGCCTTAGTTAACCCGAAGAATTTTGTTAAAAACCTGAAGCCCAAAAAATAATTGCCAAACCCGAAGTCTTTGTCTCAAAATGACAGTGTTGGATCCATTAATGCCTTAGGACAAAAATAACTTCATTATCGACCTAGGACAATAATAACCCCATTGTGGACCTAAATCGATAATAATTTCATTATTGGCCAAGGTTAATAGAACTCGACTAGTGACCAAGACCAACATTAACACTGTTGAGCTAGGTCAGCAGTAACGCAATTCCTAACCTCTTTTAAGTACTAAGAAATGGTAAAAACAATTACATGATGTTAAAATAGGGCAATAATGGTATGTGTTTAAGCTAATAGTAAACAAAATAGGATTACCTGAGCCGAGTGATCCCTAGCTCCACAATCGTCACTTTTTGATCTGCAAAAGTCAGCTTCAGCGTGGACCACAAGAGCAATTTTTAAAACTATCCAGAAACATAGCTGGGACCTATAATCAACCTTATTCATTTGGAAGAATTTTTGAACACGAATAACATTAAATAACCACTAAGTCATTGTGTTGATTCAATATTTATGATTTGTAACCTCAATGTGACCTCTAGTAATTTCATATCAAAAATATGTTCTAACGATGCTTTATTATCTTAAGAGCCGTTAAGTTCATAGTAATAACAGATTGAAAATTTACCTAAAAACTGGAGGCGGTTTCCAAGATCCAAGACCGACCCCGGGGCACGGTATTAAAAACAGGCAACAAATTAAATGCACAGTATTCTATTAAAACATCGAGTACATTTGCTCAGTAGAAATAATAAGTGTCAAGTAAATCTAATATATGTTATGTAAGATAATAAATGTTCAGTAAAAATAATAAATGCACAGTAAAAATGTTAAACGTTCAGTAACAATTATAAATGTTTAGTAAAATAATAGATGTTTGGTAAAATAATAATCTTTTGGTAAAAATAGTAGACAATCAGTAAGAAGACAATAAGCGCCCAGTAAAATAATAAATCTTCAGTAAAAATTATAGATGTTCAGATGTTTAGTACAAATAATATGTTTCATTCAAAAAATCAAAGCGACAGTAAGAAGTTTAATTTTCAATAAAGCAAGGCAACAAATTAAATGCGCATTATTATATTAAAACCATAAGTAATTTTGTTCAGTAAAAAAACCGTATCTCTAGTAAATAAAAAAAGAGACCGCAATATAAAAAATGTTTAGTAAAATAAAATATATTCAGTAAAAATAATATACGATACATAAAATCTATGGCCAACAGAATAATACAGGGTCCGGCAATGAAACGAGAAGATTTCGTAAATAATTTTATTGTTGAAAAATTATTTTTTTTATAATTATTAATACATTAATGGGAAGTAAAAGAGTCGCCATTTGATTTACAATGTTAAAAAATATATTTTTTGAATACTACATCTGCCAAATGTCCTCCGTTGACATTAAATGTATGCATTCTTGGAGTCGAGCCTTAAAGTTTTGCATCACTCTTCGTAGCATATCAACAGGTATTGCTGCAATCTCGTCACGAATTCGTTGTTTGAGGGCCGGAATTGTCCTGGGTGGATCAGCTCCAAACACTTTTGTTCTTAGGTAACCCCACGAAGAGTGATGCAAAACTTTCAGGCTCGACTCCAAGAATGCATAAATGTCAACGGACAACGGAGGACATTTGGCAGATGTAGTATTCAAAAAATATATTTTTTTAACATTGTAAATCAAATGGCGACTCTTTTACTTCCCATTAATGTATTAATAATTATAAAAAAAATAATTTTTCAACAATAAAATTATTTACGAAATCTTCCCGTTTCATTGCCGGACCCTGTATTAAAATAAATTTTATTTATATATTATTACGTAGGTGTTTACCAAAACACTCGCCAGAATGTTACTGCAGATAACCTCGATTGCATAGAATATGTCTACTATCAGGCATAGCCAAATTAACAATGGAAAATTATTGGGCGATCAACGATTGCTTTGTAGCCATCGAGGTACGTGATTGGTAAAAAATTACAAACGTCAAATTAATTTCAAATTGTTTGCATTTCTGACCAATCGCGTACTCCAATGCGCACATAGGAATAATCGATCTTTTCACAATTTCTCAATGTTAATTGCCCTATGTCTGATACTCTGCGAGACACACTGTATATATACTTCCAATGAAGTCATTATAAAAAGAAAAAGAAACGACAAATATGATACAAACTTGTATATTTGAATAAAAAAAGTAACAAAAATAAATACTCTCTTAAATACAAGAATAAAAATTTAAATATTTTCCGCTAGTACGTAAATATATAACATATATTATTAGAGCAGCAAAGCTCTCTTGACTCTCGTTGGACGACCTCTGCGTCGTTTTTGCCCTATTGAGATGGTTTTTGCTTCTGGAGATGCGCTCACTATTTTCAGTGTTATTGCTAGTGCAACGATGTGTTTGCACATCATTTTTTTTAGGAATGCTGGACAGTCACAATGGCCATCAAGCGATTAATTTTTATCTTTGGCAAAACTGTTCTCCAAATTTTAAACATCACAGATTTAAATTCATCAAATGAAGAAAAATCTAGGCCATCCTCTTTTGTCGCATCAAATTCTTATACATAAGTTGCATTACCAGCAGAAATAATGTAGCTATTATTGTCATTATTTGTGCCGTCTGTCTCACTTTCCAGAATTATATTTTCTGCAGTTTAGCCCACTTAATAACACAAACCTGACCTCAAATATCCAGCCGATAAAGGAAGTCACTGTTACTGAACGTTTATTATTTTTACTGTGCAAATTCAAATAAATTACTGTGCATCTTCTATTTCTTTAATATGCGTTTTAAACTGTACAAAATATAATAAAATACCGTGCATATTTTACTGACCATTTTTAAATTTTTATTGTGCAATTTGCAATATTTTACAAACCATTCGGGTTTTTATACTTTGCAAAAATTAGTTGATTACTGAACATACATATTTGTTTACTGAATAAAACTGGATTAAATACTGAACGTTTTATTAGTACCCTTAAAAACAATGTTTGTGCTTACTGCTGCCATTAGTTATAGTTTTGTGCTGCTGCTTGTCATTGAATTATGCAGTGGTATCAATCGAAGATTATTGCAGAAAATAAGATATTGCTTCGTAGCAATATTTAGCATGAAACGTACACAGTGTGTTACAAATTGGATATGCTACTATTGTGATACAGAAATTCTAAAAGTTGTAGGTCGGTTAAATGGAACAAAAGTTGCCTGACTGAGAGAAATTTGATAATGCCTTTGATTAAAAAAATCATGGCACAATAAAAAAATGCAGAAATATAAAATTACACAAAATCTTCGCTCTATTTTCATTATTATTAAAGGTAGGTACACACAACAAGTGTAGAGGAAAAATTTGTAGTAATTTATGTGTGAAAAACTTTTACGATTTTAATAAAACCTACCTGAAATACAAATCATTTTGGATTTTTTCTAATACTAATAAAATATGGGCACAAAATTTTAAGGGGTTTCTGGAGGCAACCATGTTTAATACACCACTGGTTAATAAAACTTGTTTTCTGATAACTTGGATGGATCAGTATCTAGAGAATTATCGGAAAAGGTAGATAAAGGTGAAACTCGTACAACAAAGGATGTATACAGGGGTTTATTATATTCCATAGCCTTTTCTGTAAGTTCACATATAACAAATATAGCATCCATAGTGAATCTATTCTTTTGGAAACCTTGTTGTTCTCCACTTAAGTGTATTTAGTCGGAGATGAAGGAGCGGTATAGTACTTATAACAAATAAATACAATGCAAAAACTTCCCCAAGGTGGAAAAACTTAAAAAATGAAGTAACAAATGGAATTATTAACCATTTTATACAGAATAATAAAAGCCAATAAAAGCTCTATTAAGTAAAATTTTCCACTTTTTTACCATGAAGAAGTAGCCATTGCTATTTGACGTGTGTGAACATGTCAAATGACGTTTTAATTTTTGTAGAAAAACTTGATAAACGTAAATTAAATTGAATATACACTACACAAAGTTCCAAAATTTTTATCGAAATTAGGCTACACACTTTACTATTCAAAAGTAGACAGAGAAAGCTGATGCTCATAAACTAATCCTAAACTTGAGCTTGGGCTAGTTAATTACTGTGTTCAAGGTAACAGATCTTTACCTGGAAAGGTATATATTATATTTTTGCTTTCCTATAGCTCGTTTCACTCTAACTATGCGGTGTACAGGGATAGGGCTACAGTATTGCCATATTTCCCAGCAAGTCACTTAAAACTGAACACGAAGACGTCAATCATAATAAATCCGCCTTTTGTATTGCAATCGGCTTATTTGTTAATACCTTGTTGAAGTAAACCCTTTTTGTCGCTTCTGCGTCAATTTGAAAAGAGCAGCATATAATGCAAAATTGAGTATACCTGAGTGCGGTCTACAAGCGGCAACGCAGCAGGCGAAGTTTGCCTTTAAATAACATTGTCGTATGTTCTCTGTACTGCATAGTCAGAGTGAAACGAGCTATAGGTTCGTAATTTGTTTCAAGTAGCAGTTTTACATAGTTGTTGTGAATTCAACGAAGACAATTGTATCTATCTATCTTGGCTATCATAAATTAGCACATTACTAATCAGTCACATTTTTAAAAAGCGCAACTTTGGTTTTTGGAGATACACGCAAATTTCATTTAGTGTGTATTAATTATCATCTAATTAAAAAGTGCACTATTTCTACACTTACAGTCTGTAGTTTGTCATAAATATGAAGTAATGTAGCTATATTTTATAAGTGTCTTCTGATGTTGGTTTTATTCATTTTTATTCTCAAAAGAATTAAAAACCAGATAATAATACAATTAACGACCGCCTATAAATATAAAAAATAGTTATCAGTATTTATCCTTATTATGTTAAAATTATTGATAGATACACTTTAAATTAAATTATACTATTAAAACCCGTAGACACTGTTTGTACTGTATCCCTAATTGGCATATTTCTTTTTCTTCTGGAATCTACTAATTTCGGCAACATGTTAGTTTCCCAAAATTGTGTGTCCCATTGAATAATTTCAATCGAAATTCCCTGCTGTGACCAAACAGCAAAATAACACTTTTTTTACAGATGTTTAACTGCCATTGTATCTATATATATAAAAATTAATTGCCGTGCGTTAGTAACGCAAAAACTCGAGAACGACTTGACCAACTTGGATAATTTTTTTGTTTTGTTCGTCTTACTCCCGAGGTGGTTTAGCAAAAAAGAAAATTGAGAAAAATCCAAAAGGAAAACCGGAAAATTGGAAAATATGGAAAGTGTTTTTCTGTACACCGTACGACTTTCTATTTGCAGTCATACTTTTATGATTCTATGCTTAATGGTTTGAAGGGTTTTCCCCATCATGTCATAATCCAAAACAACGTTTGCCGGGTCAGCTTGTCTGATAATAATAGGAATGAAATCTTTTTAAGTATAATTGACCATCTAGTATTTCCGCGAATTTAATTTTCTTCCGCCGTACCGCATTGATTCAAGTGGTGTACATTCCTTAAGCTAGTATGACTGGATACTAATTTTTTGAAAAAAATTACGAATAAATTTTTCTTGAAACTTCATAACCTGAAAATAGTACGTATATGTAACGTATGTACGGTCTTGGGGTAGAAATTTGAAGGGGATGTTACACATAATGGTAGAAAGCCCATACGCTATTTTAGAATAAAAACTCAAGTTATAAGATTAACTTTTGTTCGGATATCGCTGTTTTACCTAAAGCAAATGCTGGAAGTTGAACTCGCTGCCTTATATACGTTGTCTATACTTATCCGTGTCAGTTAATAATGTCTGTAATTTTGACCTAATATATTAACATTATTGTGTTGTCATTTTCAACGTCAAAATGATGCATATATTTGCACTAATTGCAATATGAGATTTCATGTTGACACTACCGCTAATATGAAAATTTAGAACAACTTTGTAGATGTAAGTATATTTAATTACTATAAAAATTAATATGACTCAAAATTACAGAAAATCTTGTATGCAACACGTTGCAAAATTAGTGTATTTCGCACACGTGTTCTTCAACTTCACGCCTAGTGTGAAAAACGCTTTCATGTTGCAACTTGATACATAAATAGCTACTTTGATATGCCAATATGACAAACTACATTAAAGCCGCCTTACAAAAATCAAATTTCTAACAATTAATGCTACTTGATTAAACAACGTTGAACATTTCTTGTTCCCATCCTACATAACCTTTTATATTTTTTTCGATAATTTCATTATGAAAAACACAATCCATCTACTCCACACAATTATTGCTACTTCATTAAAAATGTTTTTCTCCCAACCGTAGTACACAACTTTCATTTATAACTTTTTTCGATAATTTCATTATTAAAAATACAATCCACCTACTTCACACTAGGTGGACAACTTGTAGTATTTATATAGAAAGATCTCGTGTTACTGCTGGGACACCCCGTATATAATTTGCTGATAATTAGTGCTATAGATAATGCTTTACAGCTCTTTTAATTGCCGTACTAACGTAAAAAATACAAATTATAATTTCTAAAGTTACCGTGCCGTTCTACTTCTTAGTGCAACCTGTGCAGCATGCAATGCCTTCATTTTTTGCTCCGTTTCTTCGAACAGACAAAAATTTTTTCGACTTTGGACCCATATTTTAGGACTCGCTTCACTTATTTTCACTAAGTAAAAATATAAGAAAAGCTCAGCGCGAATAATAACTGATATAACTCCGTCAACATTTTATAAACCACCAACATGCAGTCTATTAGTTATTGCAGAACGTCATTATAAAACAATTTAAATAGATCTTTGGAATTTTGGGCTTACCGATAAGCGCTCAACGAACCACCTATATCATAATCCTTTGGTTCCATTCATATTTTGTTTCCTCTACATAGTACCAATAACATAGCAAGGTTATGACGTGCAAACGAAATCATTTAAACATTATTTAGTATGGCGTGTTGTCTATCTTTAGACGGTTTTGAAAATTCTGGACCTGTTAAAAACGAAATCAGAAGTTACTAAACAGTCACCTTAATTGCCGTACTAATGTAAAATATACAAATTACAATCCCTAAATTTACCTTGCCGTTCTATTTCTAAATGCAACTCGTGCAGGATGCAATGCCTTTTTTGCACTTTTTCTTCAAACAGAAAGTTTTTTTCGACTTTTAACCCTTATACAGGACCCACACCCACCTATGGACACTTGCGTTATTAATGATCAGCATAGGATTATAGGATTTTGTGAATTTACACTTACCGTTTCACTTTAACAACTAAATAATCATTGCTTAAAATTAGAGCTCTCAATATTGCATTCAAATTTGCATAAAGCCAATCCCTAACGACATAAAAACAATCTCAAAGCCAATGAACCATATATTTTTGTAACAGACTTGTACAATGCTGGATAATACTTTAAAAAAAAAAAGGTTAAATAAAGCAAACACTTCGACATTTACAAATATTCTAATTTTAAAGACGAAAATATTTATTCAACTCAGTAATCTCTCCTATTATCTCTACGCTGCCGGCTCCAGTCCTGCACGTTGCCAGCGCGGTAATTTTGCCGATCGCCTCTGAAGGGGCCTCCCTGGTTGGCCGTTCGCATGAAGAAATTTCCTTGTTTGGTTTCTAAGATCCGCTCGTTGGAGTCCACAAAGTTGTTGATCTTATCTGCCAGTTGTAACGCCAAGGACTGTAAACGAGAGGGTTCGCTACGGTGCATCACTACCGTTTGAGACGGATCGTCAAGGGAGGCCTAAAGCATTAAAATATAAAAAACAACCCAAAACACATAACACACGCATACCATTAGCTCTTCGTTGATGATCATCTTGGAAATAATGGAATGAACCATCGGCTTGTCAAGTTGGAACGTTTCCGCCAAAGTCGCCATGGAAATCGAATCGTACACATGCGAGTAGGTGAACAGGTACGTCCGTAAGGTCTCCTCCTTGATTAGCCGCGTCAGCATAGCCCTAACAGCGTCGGCTTGGTAAAACAGATCCCAAACCTACAAATCACAATTAATTTCGGTTGCTTTAATATTATACAACTGACCTTGGTGTTCATCTTCTCATTAATGATGAAATTATTACAAGCGCCCCAGTGGCCATTGCGCATCGCCTTCGCAGCAGCGACCACGTGCTCCCTCATGCTCTCCGGGGGCCCCACGAGGCTCTGCCTCTCCGAGCTTCTGAGCTGCTGGTAGAAGGTTTTGGAGATCATGCGCCGACGGGCGTCGAATTCGTGAGCAGCCATGTAGGGGATCTCGATTAACATGGCGGAGACGAGATATACACACTCGAGCAGCTCCAAGTTGATGTGCATGTGGAAGGGCATCTGGCGCTGCTTTTCGATCTTCTCTTGCTCCTTGCTTCGCTCGTGCTGTCTCTGTTTGACAAAAGCGGAACAGTTAAAAGTTTCAGGAATAAACTTTCGAACTCACTTGGGGCAACAGACCCTGAGCTAACAATTCCTTGGGTTTGCCGGTCATCATTAAATCGACGAGGCAGTTGTGCGAGTCCTTAATGTTGGCGTGGCGGAAGGCGCACAGTCCCAAGTGCGCCATGGTTCTGTTGTACAGAATCTGAGTGCTGGGATCGGAATGTTGGATCGTTTCCTGCAGGTGAGACATTAGCACCAAATCGCGAGCCTGGAACCAGTTATCGTGTAGGGCGTGGTGGTAAATGTGCGAAAGAATGGCTCTGGTTCTCAACCGATCGGTTCCATCCTTGGCGTAGATGTACTTACAGAGCCGCTCCATTTCTTGCATGGAAGTAACCACGGTGGCTGGAATTTCACCCTTAAAAGTAATATGAGTAGTAAATCAAAAGTAGAATTCTCTTTGCATCAACATACCGATTTATGTTGAAGTACAGTTGGGTCGAATTTGTAATACAAGTGCTCGATTTTCCTTAGATATATGCGACACAGTTCCGACTGCGACCCGTGCGCTTCCAGATGCCTTTGGACTTTGTCAATTATGGCCGACACTTTGGCCTCGTCCTTCAAGCTGTACACAATTGAAATTAATACTTCTAATAGCGCCACAATGTAAAACGTACCGTTCCACATATTCATTACTGTGCGGATCACACTCCTTTAGAAGTTTAATAAATTCATCATCCAGGCGCTCTAACGAGGTCAAAACACAACCACGGATTCGATATGGAGCTTCATCAAACCTTTCAGTTTCGTCCGTTACGCTTTCGGAGATTAAAATGTCATCATGATTATGCAACATATCCAGCATTTCACTCATTCTCTCCAACAATCTATGGAAAAATTGTTATAAATAACTCTAAATAGCGATTAACACAAAAATGTCACCTCGTCCAATATTCCGGCTTCATAGCGTCCGACACTTTAGGATTGTAATCAAATATGGCCGAAATAATGGCAAATTTAATCTTAACCGCACAAGCAGCGCCCAACTGGTGCTGATCGGCAACGGCTTGCAACTCATGCAGCAGTTCTATCTGTTCACGCCTATCCGTGCGCTTTTTGCCACGTGCAGCCACGATTTCGTTCAGCTTTTTAATAACCAAATTCAAGTCAATTTCGGCATCTTTTGCAAACATCTTCGGCTTCTCCTGTAAACATTCATTAGTACCAAAACATACGACCGTTTTATACTGCTTACGCTAGGAATGGCCATCCCGCCCTTCACAGTTTCCCATTCCCCCTCCTCGTCCTCTTCGTCCTCCCGCCTCAATTTTCGCTTGTCTCGATCTTTTCTGTCCTTTCGGTCCTTCTTCTTCTCCTTCTCTTCGTCTTCTTCTTTCTCAGTGGTTCGCTTCAAGAACCGCTCCCTCATGCTTGTAAACTTCTCCTCATCTTCGGAACTCTCCGAGCTGGATTCCGAGTCTGAAGGCCAATCGTCGTCCGAGTCCGACGATTCCCCTTCCTCCCCAACTGGCGGTTTCGAAAGCTTAGCAGCAGCTTTCGTAGGAACTTCAGCATCGGAATCAACTTCAATCTCACCTGTTTTCATAAACATTTACAAACTGCAAAACAATTAAACAGTAACGTACGTTTATCCTCCTCTTCCTCGTCGTCGGGCATGTCGGGATTTTCACGGAACTTTGAAAGGTCCTCCTCGAACTCCTTTACATACTTCCTCAGTTTCTGACGCATGGAAGCCAGGGACTTGCTGTTGTTTTTACTTAAATTCTTGCGCCCCTCGCGGTCTTCCCACATTTCGTTGATGAAATCCTCCAGTTCCACCAGACAGCGGGTGTAAAAGCGGGGGGTTTGCCCACTTTCCTCCTTTTGTATGACTGGCAGGGCTTTGACGTAAGCTTTTTGCAAGTCCTCAAAACCTGAAGCAAATATTTTGTTAGGGTTGTTGTCTCAAAACGCGGCGTTGTGATTTACTTGATAGCATGCTGCTCATGTCCTTGATCTTCTTGAAGTTGCGAATTTGTTTGATTAAATTTGTGAGCTCTTCATAACGCTTCTCCTTTGTCGAACGCACAACGCGTTTGATTTCTTCTTCGTCATCGCTGAACTGTAAATAGGAGATTGCAATAGTAATTATCAAAGAGGGGGTTTGTTGCTTACCGTATATACTGGTGCAGCTTGGCGCTGAATTACTTCCTCCTCGGAGGAGCTATCAGAATCGGAGTCCGAGCCGGTGGCAAAGAAACGACTCATTTTGAATTAGAATCTGTACAAAAAGATAAAGACACTTAACCTCACTTTCTTGTCGACGTTAAATATGGGAATGCCGTAAGATACATTTGAATTATTGATATACTTACAGATTTTTAAGGCATAAACTGTAAACTACAACGTAATTGTAGTTACAAACACATATAAATATGATTAGAAGGCATAAACTGTAAACTACAACGTAATTGTAGTTACAAACACATATAAATATGATTAGAAGGGATTAACATGTGGCAGGACGACTTACCACTAACACATAACCAAACATATTTTACATGACATTTAGCGATATACTTTAAATATTAGTACAATTTAGGGGTCGTGAGGCAGGTAATAATATATACAATACATGCTGTTACTTACATGCTAGTACTTGTACAAATAATCACAAATTTCACAATATTTCAGCAATATTTCAACAATACACCAACCATCAACGGTGGTGCACGCACAAGGCTGGTTCACAATCACAATGACGGTTTAGGTTTTTCTGAATGATTAATAAAGGCTGATTCACAAATGCATAGCAATTCAATAAAAAATGTTTTCACTTGATCGTTTATTTACAGGTTTCATTAATGTAATAGAAAATTGGGAAAACTGCAGAATCCGGGGCACATTCCCTTGCTGTTGTTAATATTAATTACTATTAACCATGTTTCTCTAGTATCCATAACCAAATTTATAAGGCAAGCTAGTAAAAGGAGGGAAATTTGCCCCGGATTCTCTAGTTTAGCCGAAAATCGTCTATTAATGAAATGACGCTCATTAATGAATGATTTTTTATTAATGGACGATTTTGGTATAGGTAATCAAAGATACCATTAATGTCAAAACTTTAATTGTCAAATACTTTTCATAGAATAATAGTAGTTTGTATACCAAGGCACTGAAGTATAACTTTTTATCACGAATGTGGATTTAGTTGCCGAGGCCCGTAGGGCCAAGGCAAATAAACCACATGAGGGATAAAAAGGAACTTCAGTGCCGAGGTGTACACTATGTTTTATTTGAAATCGAGAAATCGTGAAATTACAACATTTTAACCAACTTTTATAGGTTATGTTCGGTCGATTGACGTTTATCTGTCGCCTCGCCACCTACAAAAAAGTCGTAAAACAATGGATTACTTCACTGCCGATTTCTCGTATTTTAATGACGATTTCGGCGTACTTCACTGCCGATTTCAAATAAAATTAGTTTTTCTTCAAATTAATAATATAGGATCAACGGAAAAATATTGTAACTAATTCATGTGTTAATCGACGATTAATAATCTCAACAATTAACATGTTCGCTAGCGCTCACACGTTAAAATGACTCGATTATTAATCGCTCTCACGCTTGTTAAATAACTATTATCCTGTATATGTTGGGTTGAAAATATGCCTATTTTCGTCAAGGGTAAAAGTCTTAACTATATGCAAAATTGGGATTGTCATATTCAATTTCCTTAAATTAATTATGTGTAAATAAAAATAATAGTTAATATAGTTACGAACATAAAAATACAACATGATGACTGTTATTATACATGTTTTTGAGTTCTCTGAAAGTCCACACCTTTCACAAGAATCTATATATATATATATAGCGAGTGTGTTACAGCCTGGGCCGTCTCTCGCATCCCAAACGCCATTGGTCTTTATTATTCCACATTCCTTCTTCTAGATTTCGTGTACGCATATCTTCTGTTATTTGTTTATTCCATGTGTGAGGGGGTCTGCCCCTTTTGTTTCTCCCTGGTGGGTTCCAATCTAAAATTCGCTTTGGCCATCTACCTTCGTTCATCCTTCGTACGTGCCCATACCATACAAGACGCCTTTTTTCAATTTCTTCAATAATTGTTTTTTCCTTCTTCATTTTAGTTCTTATTTCTGTGTTTCGAACATGATCTAATCTGGACACTCTGCACCCTCTTCGTATCACAAGAATCTCAGAAAGCTATAAGTGTATCATACATATAATATGGTATTTTTGTTTCATTTTTATAGACTAGTTTAGACCTAATAAAATTATAAAGAAAATAGTAAGAACATTCTGATATAATGAGTCTGCGCCATACAACCACTTTATTTTCCTTTATATTATCTGAAGAAGTCAGACAAGCAGTGTCAGAGAAAGTAAGAACGTATAAAAAATACAGAAATCTATAGTCTCAGGAAGCATATAACAATTTGTTAGGTCCGTTTGAAAATTCCTGCTGTCACTGCAGTTGACTGTTCGACAATAGGCATCGAGACATCTAGCAAAGAGGTTGCGCATGATGTGTTGTCTGTTCCGTGAATATAGCCGTTTGGAAAGCCTCTCATCATGTTAATATATTCAGCTTCTTCGGATCTGAAATTCGGAATTCATAGGAACCCTTATATCGTTCCGCTATCCACTGTTAGGCAACTATCCTCGCTTTATCGCTATTTATGACATTGGCCGGCGCCTAAGTATTTATGGCCGAGCTAGTACATCATGGTCGAACCCTCCAGGGTAAGATACATGAACTAGCAAAGCCATAAACCCGAACACTGGTCGTGTCGTATATATTTTTTTGTATACTGAACAAGTACAAGAACCATTTTGATTTTATTAAGGAATTATCTCAAACCATTTGCTTTAAAATGCTGTGATTCTTGTTGTACGGTTGACAGTACTGAACTGTATTGTTGGTGACGCTGTTTATGTCAAATTCGAGGTTAAGTTTTGCGTCAGACTGACGAAAAACCTAACCTGATAACCTCGAGTTTGACATCGGCTGACAGTGCCAGCAAAGAATAATACCCTAAATCAGAATGGCCTCTCTGTGTCGGCGCTTTTGATGTCAGCATACTCAATTTTTGTGACCTTGAAATTGTCTGCCATGATCCTAGTGGTGTGCAGAGGCGGTAAATTCAAAATTATGCTCCTAAATTTTAAACTGAACAGAAATAGTCCGTACGTTTAAAGTCCATGTAATTAATATGGAAATGCATAGTACCTCATGTGCCACCAAAATATCTTTTCTGTGCACTCATATTAAATTAATATTTTAAAACCACTTGCACAAGAAAAACATAACCTTCTTATAAGGGGTCAATATTGACAGCCACAAGTACACGTGTAAAATATGGAAAACAGCTGACTGCACACCACCAGAACTCGCGCATGCGCAAAGAAAAAACTAGCTGAATTTTAAGGCGACAGGCCATTCTGTATTATTCTGTTGTGCCAGCAACAATATTCGTCAGTACTGCCAAACGTATAACACAAATCACAGGCATTGCTAAGTGCTACCGGCTTAGGCCATAAAAACATATGTACGGCTATCGCCTTAAAAATCTTTTTAAGGTGATAGCCGTACTTACCGGACTTGTTGCTAAGATGGTAGATTTGCTACCAGACCAGTAAACAAAAAAAAATACTTATGATGTAAGTTGAGATTAACAAATTGATTTATCTAATTTAGTCATATTTTTTGCTGTACATATCTAGCTAAACTGTTAATTTGATGTCAAGGTTTCTCATTTTCTTTATAAACGTCTGAACATGAAATGCATGCTGCTGCTGTATGGTTATACAGTTAGTCACTATACTCACGGTGTACTGTTCCTAGTATTTTTAGTTAATTATATGTACAATATTTGTTTGATGATTTATGGTTTGTGCAACTGATTTTACATACTTACCTGTGCTGCTACATGCGTATCAAATATTTAGGGCTATTTGCCATGATTTTTACTTCCTTTTACAATAAAGGAAGTATTGGATTCACCCCAAAAATTCGAAATTGAGTTTTCAACAGATCTTCACGTTTTAGAGTCCCCTGAACCGAAAAACCATTTTTTTTCATTGGTCTGTCTGTCTGTCTCTCTGTGAACAGAATATCTCAAAAATGAAAAGAGGTATGGCATTGAAACTTCATATGTAAGTTTTGCGTACTATGTAGATGCAACAGCAAGCTTTTGAAGAAAATCGCATAACCGGAAGTAGATGTTTACTCTTGTGATTTTTCAGTTTTTTTCGATTTTTTCAAAAACGGCTCTAACGATTTTTTTCAAACTTCACGTTTTTATTACATTTTTAATGTGTATTGAAGTGAGATAGGTGATTTTCCAGTTCAATACTTCTAAAATGAGTTTCTTTTGTTTTTTTTCTATTTTTTTTATTAACTCCTATTTTAAACGGAACACCCGGTATATTATTACATTTTTGAATTCAGCTTAAAATTGTAGAGAAAATTTGCCTCTTCAGCTAACGCTCTATTTTGCACCGTTTTTGTAGAATTTCTAATTTTTGAAAATTTTTGACAAATGCTTAAAAATTAAAAATCAAATTTTTGACTAATTATAAGATCACTGTAAAAGGAAGTTGTGTGCGTCTATCACACCACATTTTTTTTGTACAATTCAACATTGTTGCAGTATTTTTTTTAACAAAATTTTGATTAATTGCAGTAGCTCGTGAATACGTAAATTAAATTCAATCTAAAAGGCCGTATTCACATCTGGAAATACGAATCTGTTTGTAACATAAAATATTTATCCATAAGACTAATCAGTGTTTCAACTAAACATTCTCAAAAATTCAAATATTAAAAACCCTTATTGCCTTCAAAACAGTGTAAATATTTGGAAGCCACACAATTATTATCAAGTCGCCATGAAACAACTGGGTTAGCATATTATTTTTCCAAAAGATGAACGCAAGTATACTAAAGCGTTTCGCATCATAAAAGCAATTTCGTAAAAAATTCTACTTACGAGGTACTGCATTTTCACCCCCATGTTGCACTGCTTTAAATAAAATGTTGGTTTACTTTTATAGTCACAAAAGGGGTAATACATTTTTGTGACAAAATTAGCTGAAGAAAAAACGAGGAAATAATTATAGTATGAATTAAGTACAAACCGATTTAAAAAAATTGGTACTTAATTTTTTGTGTGCTTTCAATGAATGGTCCTAACAGGCCTCACCTATGGGCTGGTGTGACTTTAAAACCACCTGTGGCATGGTAGGCTAACATAAATAGTAATTTTTTTATTTAACTCGATTTGACAGGCCAGATGTCACTCTGGGGAGGGCCTGGCCCCTCCTGCTAGTTACGCCTATGAAACACTAACTTTGTAAGATGATTGGAGGGTCACTGATAATAATTTGGGCAAAATTTTGTGCTGATGATTTGTTAGTTGTTGATAATGTTGATGATGATGAAATATAAAGTTACAATTAAGTCGGAATGGTTTTATTTTGCATGCGAACTAATATAATCTTACAGATATAACATAATGTAATATGTTTAGTCCAAAAATGCACTTCTAGCATTACCCCCTGGAATATTACATTGACAAAATCCAACGTAAGACAATTTCAAGCAAGAATTGCAGAAAGCTCAACTTTTCCGTTTCATCATTTCGGGAATCATATTTAATTACGTGTTTTTCCTATCAAAATTCTTCATGTTCTTGTTTCATTGTACCTATTTGCTTGTTCGTCATTGAAGTTGTGTTGTTTATTTCCTCTTTTCTCTTACTTTTTTTGTTTCAGAAATCTTCTTTTTCAGTTTCTTACTTCAGTATACATTTCATTTAGTTTATTTTTTTTACTTTATCTCCTTTCTCCTAATCCTGCAGTTCTCAGCGTCTTCCAAGTTCAATTTCTAATCATTCTGACTTTGTATGTTTTCTCTAAATTAATTTTCTTTAGATGTCATGTTTGCAGTGTATATTTCTGTTTATTCTCGATAATTCCTTATAGAATCTGTGTTTCAGATATATTTATTACAATTATTACTATTAATGCAAAATTATTGCATAGATTCAATACAATTGAAAATATAAACGAATTCTATATTAAATAACACCACAACATAAAATGTTCATAACTTAATCTTTACGTTTATTAATAATATTTTGTATTTTCTGCCATTCCGATCCAAGTGAGCTTTCTCATTCTTCTCTTTGTGCTTGCGTGACCGTCGTCCGTCAGTCATCTTAATGCCGTACTGGAAGGCAGCCTTCGGGAGTGCTTCCTTTTGGTTCATGTACTCTGAATACTCCTCTGCAGTGTCGAAGTCCCACCGGCCAATGGGGCCCTTCTTGTTTCCAAGATCCATCTTAGAATAATCAACTTCATCGTCGGAATCATCAATAGCATCGTTCATTTCCTCCAGGCCAGGATAACACTCGGCGTACCCCTCCGGCTCCTGCGCCAGCTTATTCAAAATCTGTGCAGATTTATTAATCTTGAGAGAGGGACCCATATCCTTCAAATCCTCCTCCCGTTTGTCGAAGTAGGGCTGCCGTTTGCGACCATCCTTGGATTCATGCGCTCGCCGGGCAGTCGGCACGTAATCGCCAATTTCTCCGTAAATCGAGTCATCATTGTTTGCACGCTTCTGACCCCTCCGGTCTTCGGGAGCTTCCGCACCATCATAGTCTTCCTTTCGGTCGAGCGCGGTGCGCTTGCTCTTTTTATTCTTACGGTTCCCTAAAAAAAAAATAGCTACTAAATTTTGTTTTAAATTTGTATAACATTTAATAGTAGCTTTGTGAACAGCTATAAAATTTACAGTACCTTGGCGTAAGTAACTAAGAATTTGTGTTAGTTTGTTGATGACAATATCATTTGTGGTTAAAGTAGTTGTGGATTCCAATGCTGGAACATCTGCCTTGGAGCGAATCAGAGTTGTAGGTATATCAGATTCCGATTCATCTTCTACAAACACATTTTAATAGTACCAAACGCAAAAATCTCACATGGAATACAAACCTAAATCAATAACATACGCCATTCGCCCATACGAAAACAATTCATTCCGCTCAATATGTCGTGATTTTAAAGTACAAATCGTCCTATGAATCGACCTCCCAATCTTGGTCTTGAACTGCATTTCCTCATCCTCCTTTTTCACAGGCTCTTCCTTTTTATCTGGCTCTTCCAGAGGCTTACTGGCAACCCTCTCCAATTCCGCCTCCAGCTCAGCCTCCCGCTGCTGAATCTCGGCGCGCACCTTCTGCAGCAGGGCATAATCCAGGCCCTTTACCAAGTGAGTGTGCTCCATGTCACCTCCGAGGTACTTCGACTCCTGAATCATCTGCTTCCTGCGTTCTGCTGCGTCAAAGCCCGACTTCAGATCGGGTGCCACGGCCCGATAGGCCTGCGCCGCGTTCATCGGGTCTACGTTTTGGTAGTCTGGATTGGCTCCGTTGCGCCTTTCACTGGCTCGGTCGCGGTACTTCTCTGCCAGCTCGGCCAGCTTGTTGTCCTCCTGCTTCTTCAGCTTTGCGTAGTAGCTTTTCTTCTTACGTCTGGCCTCGTTGGGGTCCTCCTTCGGCGGGGCCATGGACGTGGCGTTCGCCATAGCCTCTCGGATGGACCCTGCAGCTGGGGCACTCGATGGAGTTGCTCGAGGGGTCATGAGCAGCTTTCGGAAGTCATCGTTTGTCAGCCTCTGGGAGGCTGGAGTTTCGCTTGGGCCGGGCATTTTGAGGCTGTGTGTGATTTTTTAAATAAACCTAAGTATATAACAACTTATGTAGGTTGCACTTTAATGAAACTTGACAGCTTGACACAAACATCACATATTATGTGCGCTGGTGCCAGTTGTAATGCGCATGTGCCAATACTCGAAAATCCATTGCGTTTCACCAGTGGCGGATCGTCTTACAAAACTACTGAACTAAAAGTTCACTTTATATGAGCAGGTATTGTTTTTCTACTCATGACCAGAGCTGTTCAAGATCATTTAAAAAAAGATTTAAATCAAAGATCATAGATACTTTTCATTTTACAAATGATTTAAATCAAAGATCATAGATACTTTTCATTTTACAAATGATTTAAATCAAAGATCATAGATACTTTTTATTGTACAAATGATTTAAATCAAATATCATAGATACTTTTCATTTTGACAAATGATTTAAATCAAAGATCATAGATACTTTTCATTTTACAAATGATTTAAATCAAAGATCATAGATACTTTTCATTTTACAAATGATTTAAATCAAAGATCATAGATACTTTTTATTGTACAAATGATTTAAATCAAATATCATAGATACTTTTCATTTTGACAAATGATTTAAATCAAAGATCATAGATACTTTTCATTTTACAAATGATTTAAATCAAAGATCATAGATACTTTTTATTGTACAAATGATTTAAATCAAATATCATAGATACTTTTCATTTTGACAAATGATTTAAATCAATGATCATAGATACTTTTCATTTTACGGTATAATAAAAATATTTAAAAAAAAAACAAAAACTACCTAAAATCAACGTGTCAGTAAAATTCTACCGGTTTCAAAATAATGAAGTTGTGCTAGACTTAAAAAAGATCAAATTGCCGCTTACCTCTTAGTCCTCTGCCGTTAGTTCACTTTTTCAGAATCTCCAATTAAATTTTTACACAACTGTCCAACTCACAATTTAACACAAGCTTAAAACTATAAAATTTTACGCGCTTTTTACTACAACTAAAAAACTTCTTGATACTTGCTATGCGACGCGACGACAATGCGTTAAATACAAAGCAAATACAATGCACGGTTGCAGCATTTGCCGGTAAATTCACGAATCCATAGGAATAGACAGGCTCTGTAAAAAGATTTAAATTTTTTATATAGGTATTTAAATCATTTTAGAAAGATTTAAACCGTAATATGAATCGGTGAACAGATCAAATCAACAAAGGAAATCTGCATCGCCAACTAGACGACGATGGAACAAAAGAACAAAAACATCTGTTTACCGAAACGCCACATTCCTACACAAATTTCCAATAAAAACCTCTGAAGAAATAAAACAATAAATTACGGCATGCCAGTACAGCCAAGTACAGCAAATAACCCCCCAATAAAACTTAAGGGCAAAGGGACCGAAGCACAGAGCCCATCAGCGCGGCTCAAATTCGCCGCAATTGGAAATCTAATTTTAATTAACAACAGCACTCCTAATCAACAGGGCGCCCTATAGAAACCACACAGGCATAGGAAAAATTAGCCACTACCTAATCAAATTACCCTCAAGTCGCTAACAAGCATACAGGCCCATTAAAACGATTTTTTCCCTGAGCCGACTAAAACATCGCGGCGAGCGAAGTTCGCCCAGGAAGCGACAGAAATTCGAAACAAGCGGAGACCTAATAAAAACGCTTTCTCTAACGGCTAAATCGGGACAAAGGCCAAATACAGCAGGCGAATGTACAAATATTACAAATTAAATTTTAATTAGCGGTAGGAAGAATCAAATGCAGTATTTGGTATCAAAAACCAGATAAAATCAGCGCGCAAATCATAAAAACAAGGAGAACTTTTTAACACACTCAGTAACAATAACGCTTAAGTAATTTTATACGCAGAGCTCGAGGGAAACAAATCCTTATTTTAATTAAAGCCAAACGAAACATAGCAAGTGGGGTATCATTAGAATCGGCATTTCAACGGCCAGCCATTGCGACACTCATCAAGGCGCTAATATGTCGCCCCGCGAAAAAAACGCGGAATTATTAAATACGGGGAAAATAAGCAGTCATGCCTTCTCCTCGGACCAATGAGCGTCCAGGAAGCGCAAAACAAAGGACGGGGCTTCTTTAAATAGAGTTACCCAGGCCAGAAGAAATCGCTCAACCCAGGAGAGTCCACCCGGAACCATCCAGCCTTTCAGGACAACACTCAGCTCCCAGCTTTGAGTCCCATCCGCATCCAGCTCTCCAGCCTGAAGGAAGCCATCAAGGATCCAACACTCAACCCCGGAGAGTCCCAGCAGCATCCAGCCTTCCAACACTCAACCCCGGAGAGTCCCAGCAGCATCCAGCCTTCCAACACTCAACCCCGGAGAGTCCCAGCAGCATCCAGCCACTTCAGGACTTAGGACGAGAACCAGCCAGCGCTCTTCGGGACTTTGTCATCAGGGCCATCCAGCCCCTTCAGGACTTAGGACGAGTCCACAGCCACCTGCCCCGACAGTAGCCCACGTCGCGGCCCCCGCTGGCGACGGACTACCCGTCCCCGGACTCCCCTAGCGGAAGCCCGACCCTGTGCCCCAACAACGCCACGCTCCAGCGTCCCCGAGAGAGAGAACCTCACAGCCCCGCTCGACGCCCCACCCAGAGCGCCGCTAGTGCCCACAACTAGCCGTGCCCCGTCCCGCTCCCCGGGAGGATCGGGCTGCGTCCAGGCCGCGTTCCCCGCCTCCGCCAACCGGGAAAGGCCGCCCCATCACCTCCCGCTCCCCCGGTGACCGAGTCTATAATCCGTTCACGATCTTTTTGGGTCAGGTGAGGCTATGACCATCTAGTAATTTTGTTGGCAGTACCTCTGTGGCAACTAAACTCCCTAATGGAAATTGACACTTTTTGTGTTAGGTTAGGTTGTTTTCAGTTTAAGGTTATATTTTTTGAATAGGTACATTGTTGCCGAATCTCTGTTTAAATTAAGGATGAAAAATTGAAATGATTTGACAATTGACGACAGAAACGAAAATGAGAACGAATGCATAAGGAAAGCATTCAATATTAATGTTTATTTCAATTTGGATAAGAATTGTATACATACTATGAATATGCCACTTTATTTTACATGCTTGCTTGCTTGCTGGCGTGGAAGGTTAAAGACGCCACAAGTTGATGCCAAATAAATTTAATACAGCAATTGAGCAATATTGGTCTTATAAAAATTAACATGTGAAAATTGTAAATATCTTGTGAAATGGATGGCTTGCTGATTTTACTTCATGTTGATTTTCACATCTGCCACATAACATTTCAACACTAAAATAGTAGTAAGTAGGTAGGTAGTAAATTACACAGGTCTACAAAAAGATTTTTTTTTACTGGGGTTTGACCGAATTAACGTGGCTAAAAGAAGTTTGTTGTACTAATTTCAAAATGGAAAGCAGTTTTTCTCTATCACATCACATTTTCTTACAATCGTAAAAACAAATAATGACAATTATATGTTTTTCCAAACTTGCATTATGACACTACGACGTTATATTAAAAGATACAATAAAGAAAAGCAAATAGAAAAATCTTTAATTCTTTATGCTATTATAACAAATTTAATAGAATGGCGTTATTTTTCCTTTAAATGAACGCTTTGTTGCCTTTTTGTTTCGCTGAATATCAGGTCCACAGTCTCTTTTGAGTCACCAGCAATAATCCGCCATCATGCTTATATTCCACCGTCCCTGGTACCGTTTTTCCATGTCTTTTAGATCTTGATGGAACCTCTCCTCTTGCTCCTCGCTTTCGTCACCAATATTTTCTGAAAAATAGTCAAGGTGAGAGTGCAGGAAAAAAACTTTCAAACTCTAATTGCAACCTACAGCTTGAAACTTTTCCAGAATATTGTCAACAATTTCGACATAATTAGGGTCCTTATGATTCTCTAAAAAATGTGTAACACATTTCTTATACTATCTCTGTTGACCTTCTTTGAACCATGGATTTAACATTACGTTATTACAAGTATGTAAAAATAGTGCATCATTTTAACGTACAGCAAATATAGTCTCTAGTCTCGACGTCAACTCGTATTCTTTAAAATCTGGCCTGTACTTTTTGAATTGGAAATAGCATCGTTTAATCGACATTTTTTGTTGTAGCAAAATTATTTTCGCCATTTTGGCTTTTCCTTTGACGGAAATTAAAATAATTTTTATTTTATCCTATTATGTTATTATGGCAATAACTCCTTAGTAACAAGTTGCGTTAAGATGCATTTAACAGCACTAGTGTTGTTAAGAAAAATAACATAACGATATTTTATTAGCATCTAATCACATGTTGACGGCACTGAAATGTATTGTCGGTCTATGTCAAATTCGATGTTAGTAGGTTAGGTTTTGTTTGTTATTTGACACAAACTGTCGCAAAACTTAACCTGAAAATTTCAAATTTAACATAACCTGACAGTGCTACCAACAATACAGTATTGCGTTTTTATCTTACTAGTGATACCACCACTCGCTGTTGTAAGTGTCATTAATAACTATTTTTCCTATTTTTTTAAACAGATTAGTATTTTAGGATAAAATAAACCGTGTTACGATATACGTAACGTTATCTGCTTTCTACATTACTCGAGAATTTTAAAGAACTCGCTCCTAACGTCGCTCGTTCATTCAAACTATTCTCTCGTAATGTAAAAAGCTTGATAACGTTACTTGTATCGTAAATTACTATTACACACTTGATAAATCATTTATTTTCATATGAATATTAAAATAATAAATCTGGCAATGTGGTGGCAAGAAAATGTCGAACTGACACTGACAGAAAAGAAAAGTTGTATCCCCTACATCACCGAATCAGTTAGTCCAACATGAAAAGAAAAAATCATAGCCATCTCTGTCCCAAAAAGGTCGTGAACGGATTATAGACGACTGTTTTGTACATATTTCTTTTCTTGTTTTTTTCCCTCTTGTTTACAGGGTGTCCAAAAAAATGGCGGATTAACTCTACCGTGCGTTACTGAGGGATGCCTTATGAACCCTGGAAAAATATGAAAAAAAATCCCTGGGCCGTATTTTTCGAAATATTTCGAAATTAATAAAAATAAATCTGGCAACATTGATACTGCAACAATTTCTCAATCAAAAATGTATCCATAGTAAGTTGTTAATATGTTGGTGACACTGTAAGTCTATGTCAAATTCGAGGTTAGTAGGTTAGGTTTTGCGGCAGTTTGTGTCAAAACTGACGCAAAACCTAACCTGCTAACATCGAATTTGACATGAACTTACAGTGCCACCAACATATTATTCATACAACAAATATTTCAATGCCAAGCTTGATTTCGTATATTATTATTGTACAAAGCCTGTTTGCCATATTTAGTAATTGACAAACTCAACAGGAAATCAGTTTTTTTAAAATACTTAAATATTGAAAACAATTTAGTTAAATCCCAAGAATATTAAAAAAACAGATATTTTAATAAGTCCCAGATATATTTGACACTATAATTATACACTAGTCAGAAAATTCATTGGAGGTTGGTCGTTTTTTCTTCCAGTGAAAAAAAGATAAGTTCTTGTTAGTTTTAATTGTTATTCGTTGATAACGAGGGCAGATTGTCCCTCGAAACGTTCGTTGTTAATATTTTCGTTATTTAATATTTTAATTTGCAGAGTGGCGAAATACCCATATAAGAAATATGAATTATGAATTCACGCCACAAAGAAGTTTCAGAGATTATACTAGTTATTTAAATAAATGGCTTTCATTACCCACCTTTGACCAGAAATATTTCGAAAAATACGGCCCAGGGAATTTTTTTCATATTTTTCCATGGTTTATTAGGCATCCCCAAGTAACGCACTGTAGAGTTAATCTTCCATTTTTTGGACACCCTGTATATATAGTAGTAAGTTGATTTTTGTTTGTATGTTTCATCGGGGTCATTAGCAATAAACGTATTAAAAGTTTACACCAATTATTTAGCAGCATCAATAAGGGTAACGCCTACACCCCTCCTTCCGCTGACGCCATTGTAGAACCTACCGCTGAGCATAGACCGAGGCGTGTTAACCGTTTTAAAAAATATTTAAATATTTTTAGAGATTTAAATCATTTTGAAAAGATTTAAATCTTAATTTTTAAGTAAAAATCAAAGATACTTTTCAAAAAGGTTTAAATGATAAATCAAAAATCATTTTCTGAAAAAAGATTTAAAATCAAAGTATTTACTAAAAAAAAGTATTTAAATCAAAAAAAGATTTAAATCTCACTGATTTGTGACAGCTCTGCTCATGACTAAAATTCATATTTCCCGGTCATTCCCAATGCGCCGAAAGTTACATTTCCCGTACTGAGGTGCTTTTTACTTTTCAACAAAAACTAGGGCAATTGTGCGGCAAGCATAGATATAAAAAAAATCACTAATGGCGGTACCTTACACTTTAGTGTGTTGATCTACGACAAAAGTTAACATATGCGTAAGATATGTATAAAAGTTTAGCGATTTGTGCTGTCAGCTGTCAACTCAGTAAAGTAGTAAAACACTAAATAATATTTTTTTTTATTTTTTAGAATATTTTCAATTATTCGTTACAAAAAAACATTGTACCTAACTTTTTCGGGAAGAATTTTCCCGAATTCGCACTACATGCAGCACTCCCTTCGGTCGTGCTTCAAACAAAGTGCTCATTCGGGAAAATTACCTTCCCGAACTTGTTAGGTAAATAACTATTACGCAACCAGTCCGCAAAGAGTATTTTTACAGGACGCGTAGGCGTTATGAAACTTTCACATTCATTTTTAGCACTTGTTACACAATAGTAATTTGTACAACTAGTTTTGAAAGTCATATAGTTAAATAAATAGTTTAAAAAAGTGCACTTTTTTCACGATTTTTGCGTTAAAAAAAGTGGAACTTTCAATACGATTTTTCGTTAAAAAAAACGACTTTCACGATCACTATGCAAAAAATGGTTATTTTATACCGGGTGTCTATTCTCAAAGTCGAACATAGGCAATTAACATTAGTGCATTCACTCGTTCTTCATTGAAATAATTCATTTTTCTGTAGATAATTTTAACAGACGTTAACAGAAAATACCTATCTGATTTACGCCAACTAATTACCAATTTTTTGACAAATGCTATCAAACTTGAAAACCAAGGCATGGCATATTTAAAAATTTCCAAGTTTTAAATTAGTATTTTAAAATAAAAATCGCACCTTGAATATTATTATTGGTATCATATGATGCGTAATAATTTTATCTTTCCATTGATACCATTACCTTCCCTGTAAGTTGAATTGGCGAGCAGGAATCTGCAAAAACGTTCAATACAATGTTAATCGCCTATGTTCGACTTTGAGAACAGACACCCGGTATATTTTATAACTTTGGCTTTCTTTTATGCATTTCTTACGTCTTTCAATGTAAGCTCATGTACCGCATATCCTTCGTCTATACTATAATCTCTTCAGTAGTTACACTTGCAATGTTCTTTATTTTCTCGTAATAAGTTAGAGTTGATTAGATACAATGCACTTACATAACTGTGTTTTATATTAACATATTTCCTTGTGACAGTGTCTAGCAGATGTGCAGCGATTTGCAAACATTCTGTATAGGTTAAAATAAGCACATTTACAACGAAGTGCTGTGTATGTGGCAGAATTACCAATACCAACCTTGCGTAGCAAAATAATTTGTCCCAAGCGCCATCTAAACTTTTTCTATGGAAACTGGAAAAATGCGACGCCGTAATTTGATCTGTGATCGCGAGGTTCAGCTGATTTGTTTATATTTTAGTAATTCACATAAAAAACGAAGATTTTTGTGATCAACAGGATTGAATTCTACTAACCGTTGTGTTTAGACTTTCATATAGCTACATGGTGGAATGAAATAATGACCGGTAAAGGCAGGAGGGGCGGTACAGCCTCTGCTTTAGAGGATGACCCAGAATACACAGTGGAGAAGATTTTAGACAAGCAAATCAACCCCGCAACGGGCGCTGTCGAATACCTGCTGAAATGGAAGGGTTATGACGACAAAGACAACACGTGGGAGCCCGAAGCAAACCTGGATTGCCCGGGACTGATTGCAGAGTTCGAAGCCAACCGAGCCGGCACACAGGAACTGGAGAGTAGGAAGCGCAAGTTAGCTGGTTAGATTTTGCAGTAGGTAGTAAAACGAATACGCTATTGACTGATTTGCTCTTTAGCTGACGCTAAAATGAACAAGAAAAGACCGATCGGCTTTGCACGAGGTTTTCAACCCGAGAAGATTTTAGCAGCTACTAATAGTACAGGTAGGTATAGTATTTCAACCAGAAATTGGAAAGCTATTTAAAATCAGGCCAGCATTGAAAACAGTAAGTCACTTCGTAATTTAATTCATAAAATTACTGTTTGATTGTCATTCAGTGACACTTCGATAATAACCTTCAAATTTGACAGATGCATTGGAAGGTTTGGAAGATATATACGTTTTTCAAAATTTTCTATGCTACTATACGGTTTTAAAAACTCAACTAGTACCTACTTAAATCATGCACAATGTTACAATGCCTTAATATAACAGTTACATCAAAGAGCAATGCTCTTTGGTTACATGTACAATTTACAGATGAACTGTCATTACTTGAAAGCTGATTGACATTAGAATATTATTTACTGATTGTATGAAACCAACTTAGACATGACTTACACTTTTCATGGTGTACTGGATTTTAAATAACTTTCCAATTTTTGGTTGGAATACTATAATTATATAGCTATAATTAAGGAATCGTGTTCAAACTGAAATTTTAGGACGATTACTCTTCTTGATGAAATGGGCCAACACGCCGCAGGTGGATTTAGTTCCTGCCGAGGAGGCAAATATGAAGTGCCCTGAGGTGGTCATTGACTTTTATGAAAAGCACACTGTTATGTTGGAGTCGTCATCAGCCAGTTCTGAAGAAACTGAACCTAGCAATAGCGCATCAAGTGAGTTTAGAGAATGATAGATTCGTAACTATTTTATACAATGTTAGTGCAGCTGAAGATGAAGTCGTCGGTTTTGGCCGAGGTCTAACACCCGAGAAGATTATTCTTGGGATTCAAGGCTGCGCAGGTATTTGATGCACAAAAATTGCGATTGTTTTATATTCCATTGAAAACGTAGGGCAGTTAATGTTTCTAATGAAGTGGGTTGGTACGGATGAAGTGGACCTTGTTCCTGCCCAAGAGGCGAGGATTAAATGCTTCGACATTGTAACCAGCTTCTACACACAGCTGGTGGCTTGTCATATGTTACCTGGTGCAGCAGGTTAGAAATATTAGATTATTTTGTGTTTGACGACGAACTCATAAACACTGACGAGAGTGATATAATGAACACAACGGTGCAGCAATTAATCAGTGTTGATCGACTAGTTATATTGTATTTTTGTACCTTTAAATGTAATCAATAGTTTACTCTATGTGTATGCCAAGTATTTAATAAATTATTTCAGTATTTTAACTTCATTTTATAGGTTTTTTTTCGTATCTAACAATTGAATTATTTTTAAGAGAAAAAGTTGCCATTAAAATAAAGTACTACCTTAGTGTGACCGTCAATTTTTGAAAACGTCCCATGCGTAGGAATGTTTTAAAATGTGAAAGGTGTTAAATTTGAAAAAATGTACATTTCAAGTTTTAGTAGTATAACCCACATCAAAGTGGGCTTATCGATTCTACAGGATGGGCCCATTAACACTTAGAATTGCAACCCACCATACACATCATGTCTAGAAGACGTTGATCAGAGTATTTATACATTAAAGCAACTGATAGCTGTAAGTTAAAGACGACGTAAAGCATAAAATTTAAGTGCTTTTGACAAGCATGGAAAAAACTGCTGTAGAAATGTAGAGTGATCACCACACAAAGCTCCAACTGAAAACACGTTCAGTCAGCTTTATTAAATGAGTACAAAAGCATCGGTAACCACTCTGATCAATATGTCTTCTAGATAAATATTGAGAATCTGTATGGGTTGCAGTCTCGAGAAGTAAGGGGCTTTGAGTTTCGGGCCCACCTTGTATATACAAGGTGAGTCGGAAGGAAAGTACCAAATTCCAGGAGTGTTTAAGTCACGGCCTTCTGGATTAGCGTGCCTGCCGGCTCTCACCGGCAGGCACGCTAATCCAGAAGGCCGTGGTTTAAGTACTAAATATCAATTTATGTCATCCGGTTTTTTAAATTAAGTAAGTTTATTTTTTAATATTAATATTACATGTTTCTCTTACATACATTATAAATTAAAAAAAAATTATATATCAAGAAAAGTGTATAATATACGTATATATATATATATATAAAATTAAATTAATTTGGACACATAAGCACAAGCTCGTGTGTGTCCGGTCTGTATATGAAAAAAATATTACATAAGAGCTGACATAGAACTATTCCCAGTGCGCATGAATAACAGTTAAGTTAAGCTATCGTCGTACCAATGTTTGCAGTAATTTGAGTTTAATGAACAAGTAAGTTAATTGCTTTAATTAAGGATTTTTTAGAAAAAGTAATGGGTTTGCTTGAATAAATTTTGTGATTTTGCTAGCATAGTCTTATATTATTTATTGTATTAAAGGAAATTGGAAGTAAATTGTAAAACTTCGGTCCTACATAAGTGATGAATTTTTGGGTAAGTGTTAAGTTTGTTTTGGGGACAGATACATTAAATTTACTTTTTTGCCTAGTAAGGTGCTGGTGGGTAATTTGAGTTTTAATATAAGGATTACTGTATATGAACAATAAACAAGATTTGATGTACAACAGCTGAACCGAAACGACGTTTGCTTCACAGAAGTGATTGCTAGAGGGGTTTATTTAACATAGTTTTTAAAATCTTTTTTTGAGCAGTAAAAATAGGATGTAGCGTTGAAGTGAAGGTGCCACCCCAAATTATTATACCATATCTGAGGAGTGATTCGACAAATACATGATAAAGAGTTTTGAGACCGGCTATTGTAAGGGAGTAACGGAGTCTATAGAAAATGTATAAGCACTTTCGAATTTTTGGGGCAAGGTAAGCTATGTGTTCACGCCATCTCAAGTTTTCATCAAGGATTATACCTCGGATTATACCTAGATATTTAATTTGTTTAATATTATCAATGGTAGGACAGTTGCATGGTATTTTGTAACATTCCTTGTTGTGAATATGTAAAAGGTTTAAATTGGGGAGGGTAGATTTAGTTGCTGAAAAAGTAATGAATTTCGTTTTACTGTAGTTTAAAGTTAGTAAGTTCTTATCTAACCAATTTTTAAAGTTGCTTATACCCAGTTCAGCTTTATGTTGGGCTTCTTTCCAGGTGTCGCCTTCAAACAACAAGGCGGTGTCGTCGGCAAAGAGTATTATTTCGCCATTTAGTGTAGTAGTTACAATATCGTTCATGTAAATTAGAAATAGTATAGTATAGGGCCCAATCACCAAATTAAATGGTTCAAAACACGCTATAACCTGACAGTAATACCGGGTGACCGTAAATGGTTGTGATTTTTTTTCTTAAGTTTGCACTGTTTTTGTTTGTAGTACTGTAACTCTATGTCAAAGTCGAGGTTAGCAGGTTAGGTTTTGCGTTAGTTTGTGTCAAAACTGACGCAAAACCTCATATATGTATTACTTCAATATTTTAGCGCCTGTAAGTGGAGAGGTCACAGCGTAAGTGAGACAGACAACCAACTCTTCTACGTATACTTGGTGAGCTGTGCGTAAGCGTTGCATGTGCGCGCAAGCTTCTCCCGTGAACGAAGCTGTGCACGAGACGCGTAGTACTCAGAGTGAGACTATGTCGGCGCCGTAATGTTTTCGCCCGTTCCCAGACCCTACTAGCAATATAGCAGTAATACATGCAAAACCTAACCTGCTAATCTCGAATTTGACATAGACTTACAATACCGCCAACATAAATAGTGCCAACCTAAGAAAAAAACAACCATTTACGGTCACCCGGTAGTAGTTTATATACCAAGGCACTGAAGTTTAACTCGTAGGGCAAAGGCAAATAAACCACATGAGGG
This sequence comes from Agriotes lineatus, assembly GCA_940337035.1. Taxonomy (NCBI): domain Eukaryota; kingdom Metazoa; phylum Arthropoda; class Insecta; order Coleoptera; family Elateridae; genus Agriotes; species Agriotes lineatus. The sequence continues at coordinate 18,160,759 of OW679203.1, read as the reverse complement.
ATAAAAAGGAACTTCAGTGCCGAGGAGTACATTATGTTTTTTTAAAATCGTGAAATTACAACATTTTAACCAACTTTGGTAGGTTGTGTTGACATCGGTTGACGTTTATCTGTCGCCCCGCCACCTACAAAAAGTGTAAAACAATGAATCACTTTGTTACAGTATCAAACTGTTTTAACGACACTCACGAGTGAGTGAGTGCCAGATACTTAAACATGTCCGGGAAACGTCGACACTTACCCTGGATATCGCACAAAACAGGCTAAAGGCCACGGCTCGAATACACTCAGGTAGATGGGCATGGTCCTAGAAACGGTACGCCACAGGGCAAGCGTGACAGTATGTATAGGATGTTACAAAATAAATGGGCGCCACAAGGTCTAATAGGGAGACCCACGCTTAACCAAACCTTGAAAGCCAGACGGGGTATAATACTCAAGTACTAACTCTGGGAACAACAGTTTCGCGACAGCGCGTCGACCTACCTGCAACACTCACGAATCGCTACCAGACCTCACCTTACATCGATCTTGACATAGAGACGGAATCACCCTGTAAATAACCATGCACACATACCAGGGATAATTATAAGTCGAATGTAGTAAACAAATTTATTAGGCCAAAACCATGGCCGAAAGTTACAATAGGGCCGAAGTGGTCGGCGCACACAATAATACACTCACAGAGGTATAAAGGGCTTACCCTAAAAAGAATAAAATAAAAACCTAGCTGGGAACGCCTTATCCAACATTAGCACTTATATATGTACAAGTAACTTCAAGAATGAGCGCCCACTGCTTTGAGAAAATGCTACTAGCAAATATATTTAATTCGGTACACAAAAGTGAAATGCAGCAATGAACGCACAATGCTTTGGTTAAATGCTATTAGCAACCATGTCTAATTAGTTACACAAACTGAAAGGCAGCAATAAACGCACAGTGCTTCGATTAAATGTTATTAGCAAACAACCAAACATGTTTAATTGGTTAGACAAACTGGCCAACCTTGCGGCATCACATGGACAATTAGTGTGCAAATATAGAAACACAAAATACCTTGATTTTGACCGGTTCGGCCTCGAAGCGTAAACGTTGATTGCGACAGGCGGGCGGCGACTATCGCAGTGTTGAATTCAGACTGATTACTCCGAGGGGGAAAATTAAACGTCTGAGGGGTATTTTTACCTATTCTCGCACAAGCCACCCATCCTTTTATAGATAAAACAAAACACGAATATGAAGTGGTGATGTTTCCGGGGGGGATTTTTGTACTGCCCGATGGGGAATTTTCCCCTCGGTCGCCCCCCCCTTAATTCAACACTGGACTATCGCTACAGCTGTCATTTGACGTGGGGTGGGTGAAACTCGGCGACGTCCAAAGAATCCCTTGAATTACTCGGGTAAGTGTGTAATGCTCCCTTGGCGATTACAGAATTTAACAATGCGGTTGTGTGGCACACTCGGGAAAATTGATCCGACCCAAGGTCGGAGTGTAAAGCCCAACAGGCTTCTTGAACTTCTTAACGAGCGACCCACGTTATTGATACGGACCTCACCAATGAAAAACACAACACCCAGCCGCACAAAACACCTACTCGCCCAGCTCGCCAAGCAACGTCTCACAATTAACAAAGTCACAACTTGCGGTAACAACAGAGCAACATCGGACGCCTCCACGCCGAAGGCGCCCACAAATCACGCTAAATCGACTGTACTGTGTGGCGGGCCGAGACTCAATGCCCCAAAACAGACGCTAAACGGAGCTTCGCGCCCAAACGCGCAGTCACGCCAGCAGACGTAGCCAATCAGAACGCAGCTCGCAACAGCTTGACAACACGCTATATCGGTAGTTTGCGACAGAAGTTAAAATTATCCTGCTTGCTCTCACTGACTGTGTTTTTGAATTAGCTGAAAACAAGCGTTCTTATACGCGATGGGACAAACAGCGGCATAGAGATTAGCCGCGGTACGCTAAACCTTTAAATAAAACCAAAACCCACGTGCGTGTTTGAATTTGTTGTTCGATGCAAAAAGTTGAAGTGTTATATGATAAAATATGACTGAAACGGACCCGATATACAGGCAGACTCGCCAAATCTGTACCAAAACTGTTCGAAATGGTTACGTAGCTATAGGAATTAACGAAAAATAAAATGGCCTGACAACTTCTTCACTTATTATGCTTGACTGTAGACTGTTGAAAACTAACTTGATTTTAGTTTTGGTTGTGGCTAATAAAGCAAATTCTGTTTGAACCTAACTTCACCCTGTGAACGTCGTTGCCAACTTCCGCCCGTGACTAAGAGGCGCTTTAGTCACAGGTTATGAAGGCAGGATTACAAGGTCACTTAGCGACGTGTGTTAATATATTAAATGTCATTTTAGTTACAGGAGTAGAAAATAGCTATTTGTGCAACAAGTGCTAAAAGTGGATGTTTATGCACGAGTTTGCACACAATATGTAAACATCACATTCATATATGTACAGTTGACGTCCAACGTAACTACGATTTTACAGTTAGTCAGTGTTTTACACATCCCGGTGCGGTAAAATGACTAAAACATTTTTAACTTTCAGAGACTCTTCAAAAAGTTGCGTTGTAGTAAGTGAGTAGTGTACCTAGGGGTGTTCTGCCTCACTTCCGGTGGTTTGAAACTTGGCTAAGTGTCACGTGGCGGCCTCTGGTTTGAAACTTGGCTAAGTCTAGTCGAAGGTCACGGGCCTAGCCGAGGTCAAGGTCAGTGGGCGTGGCCTAGTCGGGATCATTGACCTCGATCACTTCCGGGAATTTTTTGGGTTAAAAGTGTAGTTTTTGAAATTTTCCCACGCTCGAGCATGTCTATTCATGCAGGATGTTATCAGTAGAACACTCAGGCTCGACCGGATGTGAGTCATCGTCTGAGTACGCAGTCTATTCTTGCAGGATGTTATCAGTAGAACAATGGCATCCATTGTTTTAAAATCAGCACGAAATTCGAGAACAATGAAGCTATTGTTGTCTGGAGATTAAAAAAAAAATGTGTTGATCTGCAAAAAATTCAAACAAAGAAACCCATTGTTTTAGAAAAATCAACACAGTTGGAAGTTTTTGCTAATACAGTTGATGAGTCTAGAGATTAAAATGTGCTGATCTGCAAAAATGATCTTGAAATAAATTTGTCAAGTACTGATGTCTGTTAGACAAACAAAAAAGAATTACCAGGTGTGGGGTTCGAACCCACGCTTCCCTTAGGGAACCAGAGCTTAAATCTGGCGCCTTAGACCACTCGGCCAACCTGGCATGTTCCTGTAATCGGGCACAATGGTGTAATAAAACAACAATGTAAATATATTTGTATTTATTTACCTAAAACATACATGTATAAAAATTATTATAAATACATATCAGCTAATTATTGTGCTACGGATGTCATCTCTGTCTGAACGATTTCCTCGAAGACAAGTTTCGTGCTGCTCCCACACTTGCCACCCGAGATGATATTGTAGCGACGTTTTCCTAATTGTTGCAAGTCAGCATCTGTTAGGCAATCGTAACGTGCTGGTAGAATGAATCTGAAGTTGTCCAATTCCACCGCCACTTTATTGCCGTATTTAGTCGGACATCGATACACATTTATTATTAGATATTTTTCGTCAATCTTCAAATCTCGTACATTTCCCCACTCTTTAACCTCATTTAAGTTGCAAAGTTTCTGGTTGAAATCTGCCATGTTTTTGGAAGGAACGTGTGCAGGAGAATGATAAAAATACTACAGCACATCAGGTTTATATAGCACCGATGAAAATTAAGTGATGAGTCATCACAACGTGGTAATTTAGACAATATTTTTAGCATCAATCCAGCTATTGTGCTGATTTGAAAATCCAAGCCATTTTACAAATACTTTGTTACGTTTTCGTTTTATTACACGTTCAACGAGATGTATGTCTGGATATTTAACTTTTTGAAGCTCAAGATCGTAGAAACATCCTTGAATAGACCGATGGGAAGCATCTTTTAGTAGATAGGTAATAGGATTAGTTAATTTAACTTGATCGATTGTGAATATTTCATTAGTCCAGTTGGGCGTATATCCTTTATCGAATATTGTTCGATATTTGCTAATTCGCACAGGATCGCCAACCTTAAATTTTACATTACTTAAATCGGTCATTTTTATATGATTATAGGCTTGATTGAGAATTTCCTTCTCATTACTCTTATTCACATCAACCGGTCTTTTACCAATTGTACTATGTTTTTTGTGATTGTAGGTGTGACTGACTTGAGATAATAGAGAAAGCCATTTGTATGAACCTTGCAAACTAAACATCTTCCACATAATAGATTTAAGTGTACGATTTACTCTTTCAACGACACACGCTTTTTTCGAGCTAAATGTTGAGAAATGGTTAATTTTATATTTATTCATTAGTGTTTGAAAATCTTTATTGAAAAACTCTTTACCCTGATCTGTCTGCAAGTTCTTCGGAATTCTACCGCTTTCAGATAGTATTTTTTCAGTTGCACTAGTAACTTCCTTAGAGGTTTTGGTTTTTATAGGCTCTAACCAAACATATTTTGAAAATACATCTATAATTACTAAAATATATCGATAACCTTTATTTACTTTAGAGTATGGTATCATTTCTACTAAATCAGCCTGATGAAGATCATCCAATCCTTTTACTATTACACGACGCCTTCGAAAATTTATTCGTGCAGGCTTATGCAACTCATCTACTATTTGAGCCTTAATCGAACTGTTTATTTTCTTCCGGGTCATTTTGAACCTCTCTAAATGAGACAGTTTCACTAACTGAAGGTTTAGGCGGAGGTTTAGTTAGTTTTAGAGAAAAGTAGAGTTGATCAATTTCAGCTTGAATATCTGCAATAATTTCATTTGCTATTTCTATATTTGTACTAGCAGAGTTTTCGTGTTTGGAAAGTCGATAAATAATCTTATTAAGTTCTTTGTTAAGGAGGGTTTTGTTGACAGAATCCTCTTCCAATAGAAGATTGGCTAATCGTTTATGTTGAAGATTAAAATATTCACAGTCATCGTAAAAGTATAGATTTCTGTGCTGAATGTGACGACCGAACTTATCTCTCGACATTGTCGAACTGACTTTATTCAATTATTCCCGCCTCTTTTAACTCTTCTATTATACTAACAATTTCATTTCTATGATTTGTGTGACCAGATGCTTGAGAGGCATACAGTAACTTTAATCGATCGACTAACTCATTCGGATCATCCCAGTAAACATAATCCATCGGTTTATTGCTAACTTGTTTATACATTTGCTGCATACCTTTACCAGAACGCTTTTTAGCTCTTAATGGCACTGATGAAGACGAGGGTGATGATGATAGGTTAGATTTTATAAATTTCTTGTATTTCGTTTGGTTGAAACCTACCTTCTGCACATTTTTATCAAAATTTCTATGCGCCGCACCTGTTCTGTTTATGATATCATTATAATTTGCTCTATCTGTCGACGTTGGAGTTATTTGAGGATCGTTTTTAAATAGTAATTCGTACAAACCAGGCGTACCTTCATAGCGAACATTTTTTACAATTATATCAGAACCCTTTATATCTAGCTCATCTCCACCAAAATAAAATTGGTTTTTGTCAAAATCATATCTAATTCCATACCTCCCTAGATTTGGTCTTTCTATAAGATAATTGCTTACATATTTCCTAGGAAGTTTATCATACTGTTCTAAGAAAGAACTTATAGCTTGCGGTTCTATGTTGGTAGACGGTTGAAATTTGTTTGCTATAGTCGTATTAGAATCATCTTCGGCGGTTTCGCACAATACTTCATCAACAGGTTTTGGTGTAAATAATTCTAGTTTTGAAGATGGGAGATTCTCTTTTTTATTTATCACTTTTGCAACACTTTGCATTTGTTCGGTAACAGGTTTAAAAAATTTACCGAGGAGCTGTTGTTCCACCAACTTACCCTCCTTAAGAGCTCGAACTTTCTGTCTTATAATATTTTTAGTTTTAATAAGTTCTGTCGCTACATTCGATTTCATTATCGGCGCAAGTATGTAAGCGGTAGACGGGTAGACAGCTAGACAGCTAGACAGCTAGACAGGTAGACAGCTAGACAGGTAGACAGATAGACAGGTAGACAGGTAGACAGCTAGACAGGTAGACAGGTAGACAGGTAGACAGGTAGACAGCTAGACAGGTAGACAGGTAGACAGGTAGACAGGTAGACAGCTAGACAGCTAGACAGGTAGACAGCTAGACAGGTAGACAGCTAGACAGGTAGACAGCTAGATAGGTAGACAGATAGACAGCTAGACAGGTAAACAGGTAGACAGTCAGCTAGACAGTTAGACAGACTGACAGATTCAAACTAGTTCACACGTCAACAGCTTTCTATCAAATAATAGACATCAGAATTGTTAAATGTATATATACGAATCAAATTCATAACGATAGCGCCCATTATTTAAATCACTATCTTTGTCTATTACCAAAAATCCGTGTTTATGACTATTCCAGCAATATGCGCACATTTCTTTAAATTGTTCGTAAGTCATGTCGGTATTAACATGATCTCGGTAGACCTTCTGTAAATTCATATCGTCCTGCTTAAACAGCACCAGCATGTTAGCATTATCGCGAATAAGATGTTTAGGAATGCATGCATATGTTTGACAAAGATAGAAACAGTCTATATTTTTATGTCGACCCATGCTAAAATATTCTCTCATAACGTCCTGTTTGTCGCAAGCAATGTCATCAAAAATAAAAATGCTGTTAGATTTAGCTTGGTCGGGTGGTACAATGTTCACACCATCGCTGTATGTATAGTAGCCAACCTCAGGAATTAATTGAAACAACATACTTAGATATTCAAACTTTGCTTGAAACAGCGATTTTGAATATATATAAATATTTTCAAATCGTACTCCATTAACATCTTTTATTAGCGATATAATGATGTTTGTTTTACCGCAATTCGATGGGCCTAGAATAAGACATCGTATCGTGGAAGGTAACAACGGTCCGTGTCTCCTGCTTAAAGATGCAGTATGATTATCATGATTTTTTATTGGCAAACTATTTTTTAGTTTAACTACCCTCATGACGTCTACTTGGAAACTCATACTAAAACTGCTACGCATATCTATATATATTAAGATCCTAATCGATCAGTTCTCAGTTCTATATAATGGTTCGAGGTCGAAACAACAAATCAGTCCATCGCCGACGAGGTGCTGGTGTACTCAATACGCTCATTAATAAATTGCCGTTCGAATTGCACATACCAGGATATCAATATTGCGGGCCTGGCACAAAACTTGAGAAAAGAATTGCGCGAGGAGATCCTGGAATTAACAAATTAGATCAAGCGTGTCGTGAGCACGATTTGGCTTATGCAAAACATTCTGATAATATGGAGGAACGACATAAAGCTGACAGAATTTTAGCTAAAAATGCTATTGAACGTATTAGAGCTTCAGACGCTAGCTTAGGTGAACGTGTCTCGGCTGCAGGAGTAGCTACAGCTATGACGGCAAAAGTAAAAATGGGGTTGGGAGCTAAAAATAAAACTGGTAAAAAGAGAAAGAGAACACCTGGAGATACGCTTACTTTCAATCAGGTAGTGAAAAAAGCACGAACTGAATTAGGAGGAGGACGACTGCTGCGAGACTTAAGCGATGCTACAAATATTGCTGTTAAGACAATTAATAAAATAAAGAGAAACAAGATTATTAAAACTCCTCGAGTAATACGTGTGCCAAAAACAGGTGGAATGTTACCCTTGATTCCAATCTTTGCAGTACTTAGCGCGTTAGGAGCCCTTAGCGGTGGAGCTGCAGGAATTGCAAAGGTGGTTAAAGATGCTCAGTCGGCAAAAAAACAATTAGCAGAGTCTGAAAGACATAATAAAACGATGGAGGCAATAGCTTTAGGTAAAGGCTTATATCTAAAACCTTATAAAAAAGGATACGGATTGTTCACTACAAAAAACTTGTAATGCAGCTGCCAAACCGGGCCTTGTCAAATATCGATTTACAATCATACGCTAAACGTTTAAAAATTCCTAACTTTCGCGGCATTTTTATGAGAGATGATTTACCAAAACAGGTTCGAAATATAGAATGCGGTATTGTAAATTTGGATGATAAAACCAATCTTGGTACACATTGGGTGGCTTACATAAAACGAGGGAAAGATGCAATTTACTTTGACAGTTTTGGAGACTTAAAACCTCCAATAGAAATTGTGAAATATTTGACAAGTGGCAAAAATGGCAGCTGTCATCCTATTAAATATAATCACCAGGCATTTCAAACTTATGATTCTGTAAATTGCGGGCATTTATGTTTACAATTTTTGCACGATGCCATGTGTTAGCTTCCTACCGGTTTACTGCGATAAAAACCTGTCCAGACCTGTCCAGACTTGTCAAGACTTGCAGATGTGGGGAGGATGACGTCATCATCTGAGGATGTACTTATAGTGTGGGAAGTCTGAATTGTACACATTGGCATTATGAAGCAGCAGCAACGATACTATAAATATCGAATGCAGTTCAACCGCTTTACTAAAAATCTGGAGAAATTGAACAGAGATATTGAAATATATTGTAAATTAAAAGATATTTCAAAGGAACTTTCTTGTTTGAAATTAAGCGAGCGGCAGCCAGACCTGAACTTGTTAATAACCCAGTTTAAACATGACTTGGTGTTGTACGACAAAGATCGCCAGAAGTAAAATCAACAAGCAGGTTCACTTTGACCCGATTGTTGAAATTTGGCAGAAAGAAGAAGAGGAGGACGATGAACTTCCATACAATTACTGGCAGTTGTGTGCACTCGACAGGATGAGGTTTAAGAATAGAATAGATAAAATGTCTCTATTGTTAGAACCTATCTTAAATAAACAATTGCAATGTATACTGAATAAGGATGTAAAAGGAAAAATAAAACCTATTGTTTAATAAAAGTTGTTTTATTTCCAGTAAGATTCTTAGAGAAGGAAGAGGAGGAGAATGTAATTAAAATTAAAGGTCTCTAGATGTTTTGTTTCAGTTCTAGTTAAACCGTCTACTATTAAACATGTCGTGGACGTTTACCTTGTCTGGAAATGAATCTGTTCTCACAGCTCAGTATCCATCCATACATCTGGATCCGGAATCTGAATACGTTATAGGATTAATCAGTTTTGAAGCTTATAATACTATACCTAATATTGATTCGAATAATAATAAATTTCATTATACTGATATTGATGGTAAACAAGCTGTAATTGAAATACCTCACGGTTCATATGAAGTTGCCGATATAAGTCAATATATTAGACATGAACTGGGTATAGGTGTAACAAAGTCACCCTCCCCTCAAGCAGGTAGTGCTAATGATATACTAGAAAAAAATATTGTGCAACACCAAGCAGAACCTGTGCTACATATTAAGCCTAATAATAACACACTCAGGAGTGAAATTAAATCGTCCTTAGCAATCGATTTTACTGCTAAAGATAGTATTGGACAGTTATTAGGGTTCAAACCTTGCAATATCGTAACTGGTACTTATCACAACAGCAATGCTGTACACAGAGTTCATCAATTTTTCCCTACAGATCCGCCAGGATTTAAGATTGTAGAAAATCCCTCTAACGTTATATATCTACCAATCAATACGAGAATTATTGATAACATTGTCATACAAATACTGGATCAAAACGGTAAATTGGTCAATTTCTGCGGAGAAGCCATCACGGTAAGGTTGCATCTCAAGAAACAAAATGGTGGTTAGATACAACTCTCAGCAGCAGCAGCAGCAGCAGCCGCAACAAACATATATTAGGGATGATCAGTTTGTTTCGAACATCAGTAGGCTGCCTGCAGTCGATAGATTAACATCTGCCAATAAACTGTTTCTAAAATCTTTAGGTTTGAAGCTAACTGCTACTAGAAGTGACGGCGAGGGGGAAATCAAAAAGAAAAAACATCTGGACTGTTATTAAATTAAATTTTACTGTTAATATTCGAAAAATTTTAATATTCTGTAATATTAAGAGCGCTTGTTTTACATCAAATAAAAATGACGACTTCTGAAATACTAAACGTTACTGAAACAGCTTTTCAAGATAAATCGATTGTCTATGCGGAGAAACATACACATCAGCCCTATTCTTCTACAACATTTAATAATAACGATGAAATACGAATACCTATTTTACATCAAGATGTGTACACTTTACCGTGCAAGAGTGTTATATGTTTCGAAGGTAAATTGTTAAAGGATGCAGATAGTAAAGCTACTGCAACGGGATCATTTACAAATTTAGGCATATCTCACCTACTAGATGAAATTAGATATGAACTTAATGGTGTAGTGGTTGATCGTGTAAGAAATGTCGGTATAACTGCAACTATGAAAGCCTACGTGTCATATAATTCGACTCAAAGTATTCGCTTGGAGAATGCAGGTTGGACACCTACCAAAACATCTATTGACGGATTGGTTGATTCAAAAGGTAATTTTCAGATATTTGTCCCCTGCGAAATGTTGATGGGAGTTTTTGAAGACTTTAGAAAAATTTTACTAAACGTTCGACAAGAATTAGTACTTATTAGAAGCAATCAAGATTTAAATGCTGTTATTAATACGGTCGATGAAAAACTTAAAGTAGAATTAACAAAAGTCTATTGGAGAGTACCGCACATTTCGGTAGCTGATGTAAATCGTTTAAAATTACTAAAATACATTGAACAAAGTAGTCAGTTGGAAATCAATTTTAGAAGTTGGGAATTGCACGAGTATCCTGCATTACAACAGACAAAACGACACACTTGGGCAATAAAAAATGTTAATCAAGTAGAAACTCCGCGTCACATTATCGTAGGTTTCCAAACAGACCGAAAAAATAAAACTGTTAAAAATATGGCCCAATTTGATTCTTGCGATTTAAGAAATATTACACTTTATCTCAATTCCGAAAGATATCCCTATGATAATTTAAATCTGGAATTTGCCAGCAATCGATATGCGCAACTATATGAAATGTTTGCAGGTTTTCAATCATCTTACTACGAGCATGACAATCAGCCTGTTCTTACGCCTGCACAATTCAAAAGTATAGCTCCGCTAGCCGTAATAGATTGTTCTAGACAAAATGAGTCATTAAAAGGTGGTGCTGTAGATATTCGACTGGAATTCGAAACCAATACTGATATACCGAAAAACACTTCAGCTTACGCATTGATTTTATTCGATCGAAAAGTGAAATATAATCCTTTTACCAGCGACATAAAAATAGTTAGCTAGATACTAGTTCAACTAGTTGCAGATTGATTGTTCTTTCGACAACATTAGCGATGAAATTTATAGATATTCAAGGCTTTCAGTATAAAAATAGCAACTTTATTTGCAAAGAAATAGCTGTATATGATAGTGATACAAATGTTACAATCCACCGGATAGTAGAACCACCGATACCGTACGAACACCTTTCAAATTCTCTAAAAGATCAAGTGATTTGGCTTACAACTAATTTGCACGGGTTAGAATGGAGCAATAATAATCAGCATGACACAATACCATACGAAAAATTGTCTCTGTACATAGGAGAGATCATACAAAGCGGTGATTCCATATTTCTCAAAGGGTTAGATAAAAGAAGATGGTTTAAAAAAATGTTGATCGAAGAACAAAGTGATAATGTAAAATTTGTCGATTTACCAGCTTGCCCAAATATAAAACAATTAAAGATCTTGTATAATTATAATAATTTTTGTTCTCATCATATTGGTACACGGGTTCAATGTGCCATACAAAATGTTCACATTTTGCACAAGTGGTATAATCAAAACCATTAATCGCAGTTATCGCTGTCTACTTGTTCAGACATGTTCAGACTTGTCCAGACATGTTCAGACTTGTCCAGACCTGTTATAGCTTACGCAAACACTTCCTGCAGCCGGTGTAAGGTAGGGGAAAATATTATATATATAAGAATACTAATCATAGAAATATTAGTTTTACGATAACAATGACCGAAGACTGCTTCTCAAATCATAGTTGGGGTTTTGACTCATGGGCTGACGAGTCGTGGAGCCAGGAAGAGGAGGAGGTTATACTCTGGAGTGAGACTGAAGAAAATACTCCTCCTCCACCTCCTCCAATGGGACAACCACACTCCTGGTCAAAGGTGGAGGGCTGCAGCTGTATAAATTGCGCCAACATTCAGGGGTGGGTAAGCCCAACACAAAATTTTGACGGGTGCGCACCACTACAGCAATCTGAACTGGAACAGGTGTCACCACCACCACCACCCTCGTCACCACCTCCTTCGTTTCAAGCAACATATAGTTTTACACTTCCTGAACCAACACTGCCTCTAGATTTAAATCCCATAAAGATAGAAATTAGGTTAGGTAATAAACTTATACATGTAATTATTAAAGATTAAAATAAAAGACATTTTATTTTTAATATGTGTTTTATTTCATTAATATATACACCGTATTTATCTCATATGCAAAGCAAAACTTGACAAGGAGAGGGAGAATAAATGTACACTTAAATATATGCTTTATTCAATTAATATACATATTATTTATACATAAGGGAAACAGAACTTAACAATGTGTAAGTATCGATATAATCTTGAGGTGTTGTTGAAGGCCAGGGACCGGAACATGGACCGCTTCTCCAACCAACAGCTTCACCATTTTCAGCTTTTCTGATATTTTCCTGAAGCCATTTAAAAATATCTGTGTGGTGACGTACAACGCTAGGCTGAAATATATAAGTTATATGGTTAGTATTTAAATATTCGAACACGTCTTCTATAAACTTGCTGTGGGCATAATAAGCAGCCTCAAAGACAGCATCATGAAGAAAATATGGATATTGCTGTTGCTCGTCAGTTGCAAATTCGATTCGAGAGCCAGATGATATTGTTTCAATAAGAAAATGCTGCTCGTAGGAAGTAATGCTCTGTAACGATAATTTTGAAAGGATTAAATTAAGATCTGTTTCAGTATTAATTTTCAACTCTCCTCTTCTTACTTCGTTAATAATTTCTCTAATAACATCAAAGGCAGCTAACATAGTTTTTAAAATTTCATTTACGATAGCGGTTTCAACACTTTTAAAGTGCGTAGCCCAAATAAGAGTTTTGCTCGGTATAGCAATACCAATTTTGTGTAATATAAACTTCAATGTTTGCAAGTCGTTACGTCCAATAGCATTACGTAAATGGAAATTATAGATTTCTTTATTTTTAACATACAAATCTTTGTTCAACCACAGTATATTTGAATTTGACGGTGACATTTTGCAGACTGAGATATCTTAGAAAGAGCTGGTGTTTATAATGTGGTTGGTGGACAGTAACCCCAAGGCAAAGTGTCAGTATACATACAGTTGACTATTCTTTTGTCATCATGTGGATCTAAAGCTTTTTTTCTTTGTTTTAAAGAAAATACGTTGTGGGTTTTTGATCTAATTGTTCTCTGATCGCAAAATACTGTTTCGTTATTAAACAGGCAGTCTTTGTAATCCTCAAATGTAATTCTATTCAAAGCAGCTCTGGTAATACCTTTAGCTTTCTTTGAAATTTTAAATTCTCCATTCTCAGCATCCTCTAATGTTTTGAAAGCATACAATTTTGCACGTAGACCAACAAATTCGGTAATTATTTTACCACTCATTTCGTCTTTCATTAGACCTATTACTTTTTTATTAACTTGTGGAAGGTTATATGGATTGTTCGAAGGATAATCGCTTGTATCAAATTTGTGAATATCTTCCCGTATAAAATCGTATATATTTGGAAGGGTAAAGTGATATATGAGACTATCAGTGTCTGTGTACAGCAGTTTTGCTTGATTACCCATCTTCTGTTTAATATAATTGTAATGAAAATCGTATATTAAAATTTTTGAAATATCTAGGATTGAAAATCCAACGAATATTGGCTTATTAAAAACGATTTCCAACTGATTTAATTCTATAAGTACCAAGTCTTTATCTAAAATAGTACAGCTGTGAAAATTTGGTTTTGATATGTATGCACTGGCTCCGTACCTACCTTCCCATTTAGAAATTAACTTTATTGTTTTGTATTTTCTAACATTTTCCATAGTTTTGCCAAATACAGCGTTATTCATAAGTTTATAAAAATCCTTTTCAAAATTATTTTTGGCGGCTTGTCTTAATTTTGTATTTAAATCTATGTATGGTTTAAGCCAAGCTGATTGCTTAAATTTTAATATTCTGTGAATTTTTACAATTTTTAGCCCTAAACTTACAGCTTGCTGCAGATTGCGGTAATGTATTACGTAGTTTTCTTTTTTAAATAAAGTGGTTGTCAATTTTGATTGCTTGGATGTTGGTGGTGTATAATGGTCAGGACATAGAGGCAAATCTTTGTGAAGTTCAAATAAATTTTGAGGATATTCTAAATCGACTTCATAAATATAGCCTGTTTCAGAATCTGCCGGAGTATTTAAATGATCAATTTTAGGAATATCTAAATCATTTACCCATTCAAACCCTCCATACGGTAGATATTCAGACATCCCGGCTCCGTACATGTTATTAATATCTAAATATAGGATATACGATTCAAGATCGGCTTCTACGAATTTTTCACCCATATATCGATTATTAGCTTTAGCGTATCGATTCGAACACTGTGCTAACCCTCCTCTAATACCCCTCTCTATGAACAACAGTTGATCTACATCTGTCAACAGCTCAAGTTTAACTTTAGTAGTTTTTAACATTGCCTGAAATGCCAATCCTGGTGCTGTGTAAAAATGTAGAGCATCTAATCCATACGTTTTCATACAATTCTCTCTAAAATTCTCAAACACATCAGCTAAAAGTAGAACATCAACTGTAAGGTACATATCAGCATACTGACCTAGAGTTTGCATATTAAATGTGTTCCAAACACGCAGTGCATGTTCATAATTTTCATCTGAAATAGCTGTTCCATGCAGCTGACTAAAAAATTGCGTTTTGTCAGGAAGACTTTTATCATTCAACTTTTCAAAATTGTCTAGGTAGTCATATGGAAAGATACCCTTACGTAGTAGTAATTCAAATTCTTCTTGGCTCTTGCAAAATTTACGTGTAATGATTTTTAAATTGTTCGGTAAATTTAATGACAATTGTTCTAAACTGCTAGCCATAAATCGAAATGAGTCTAAAAATCTGAAATCAATATTTGTACCATCCACATGTTTTGTAAATGATATAAATTTTTCCTTATTTATAGGCAACAATTTAATATCTCCCATAATCAGTTTTGCCAATGGTTTTATAATAAAATGAGCGTCATAACCGCTGAGATTATGAAAGAGAACGGGAATATAATGTGCATCTTTATAGTTAAGATTACAGTGTTGATGAGCACTACCTCTATACTCACCTGTCTGATGATTGTGATCACGTACACGCACGTCTTTATCGGTGAAAGGTTCTTTACAAATGTAACAGCATACCGATTTTTGAAATGAATCGTTTTCCTGCTGGCTAATATCCATAGGCTCTATAGTTGACAATATATTATTTACTTGATATGCTATAGATTGTAATTCTTTTACAAACCATTCCATACAGTCAGCACCACGATATATATTAAATCGAGATAAACTATCGTCATATGAACATTTTAAATAATATGCAACACTAAATGGAACATGTTTTTGATAAACCCCTGCAACGTTCTGTTCTTTTTCTAAAACACACTCCACGTCCGCGTATATTGAAAATGGTACTTTTTCCTGGTATTTATAGTCTTTAAATTCTATTTTTGTACCTTCTTCGGGCATTTTAATTTTGGTTTCATTTACACTATTACAATTTCTAATGTGATTTAAATATGATTCTTTAGTTACGAAATGATTTAAGCATGTATCGCATACTAAAGTTTGAGATTTTTTCTTATGCATTTGAGTTGTAACCAATCTAGATAAGTTTCTTATCCAACAGAAATGGAACTGCCCCTCATCGTTGGATATCATTAGTAAATGTATAGCATCTTTATTAATTTGAGTATTTTTACTAATATATATGGGCAATACTGAATTTTTACCAAATTTGTTTTTTCTTTCTAGCGTATATACATTTATACGTAAATCATTCATTGTCTCAAATTTTGATATATCTTTTAATTTCATTGGAAATTCTAGTCCCGAGTACTTTAAAACTTTACTGAAATGTGGATATGAAGATGTTCTAGAGGAATTTCCATTTGCAGAACGTAATGCTGACACTACCGACCACAAAAAACAATATTCATCATCATTTTTTACGTTAATGACGGCCTTTTTATTTTTAATATCTTTAGGTAACTCAATATATTTACCTACTGTTAACGGCGTGTAATGATTTAAATTTACTTTTAAATGTAATATCTCAAGCAAACTCCAACCTGAATCGCGTTCTTGAAAATCTTCTAATTTCGTCAACAACTTATTCTCAACATTAGTAGCATACCACTCTTTTAAATTGGTGCCAGAATCAATTTTTTCATTTTTAGTACCAAAAGTTTTTAAATCTATCTCGCCACTACTAGGTTTTATAAAATATGCACTAAATATTACGTTAGCTTTAAGCATTAACTTATCTTTTATAATTTGTTTCACTTTTATTGAGAAACTTCTGTATGCTTTTGCAAGAAATTCTTGTGGTTCCTTATAACCTAAATTTACAATCATACCTGTTCTTATTCTACTGTTAAAACAAGATTCTACATCTTCCCATACCAACTTGTTCTTTTGCTGCTGCTGCTGCTGACCACTCCCTACACCCGCTCCCTTCTTTGCTAATTTTGTTTTTAAATTTCGCAATAATTGTCGTTGCCCCTTTAACAAACTTAAATTTGCCTCTAGCCTGAATGGATTATCATTTTTAAAACTATGCTTACGTATAAATCTACTAACAATTAAAATGGTTTTATTTACATGTTTAATCAATGTCTCAGCTTCATCACTATATTTTACAATCGCTATCGCGTCTCTGATGGCTTTTATTGAGTTCGAACTTAATTCGGTAACGCTGTCTGTTGCAGACATGTTCGCGCGCGTGCAGTTGTAATACTAACTATTGCAGACAGCCGAGCCGCTCTATTTATTCACCGTCGCAGCTGATAATGGAGGCCTGCGTCAGCAAAAATTCAAACAAAGGCAGCATTCAATTTAGCTGTTGTGCAGATTTTCCTCAAACAATGGGTTCCTTTGTTCAATTTTTAACAGCTTTGCACATTTCTCAAACATGTCTGGACATGTCTGAAGCTTGTTTATCTGATAATGGTGGTTTGCAAAAATTCCTCCAGACAACAAAGACTTCATTGTTCAATTATCATGCAGATTTCTCAAACAATGGCTTTCATTGTTGAATTTTTACCAGCTTTGCACATTTTAATCTCCAGACAACAATGGCTTCATTGTCCAATGTCATGCAGATTTCTCAAACAATGGATGTCATTGTTCTATTTTTACCAGCTTTGCACATTTTAATCTCCAGACAACAATAGCTTCATTGTTCTCGAATTTCGTGCTGATTTTAAAACAAGGGATGCCATTGTTCAATAACATCCTGCAAGAATAGACGATGACTCACATCCGGTCGAGCCTGAGTGTTCTACTGATAACATCCTGCAAGAATGAACATGTCTGCATCCCAGATGCTCGAGCGTGGGAAAATTTCAAAAACTACACTTTTAACATAAAAAATTCCCGGAAGTGGCCGAGGTCAATGACCCCGACTAGGCCAATGACTCCGACCTTGACCTAGGCTAGATCCGTGACCTAGAAAAAAATCTCGGAAGTGGCCGAGGTCAATGACCCCGACTAGGCCACGCCCACTGACCTTGACCTCGGCTAGGCCCGTGACCTTGAAAAAAGTTCAAGGTCAAATGTGTCCCAGAACCCGCCTAGCTACACTACTTAAGTGCAAACAAAGTGCCACTTAATAAAAAAAAATGATATACTATCCATTTTTTTCATACTCCATGGATTTTTTTGAATACACTGATGTGAGAATATCATATTTCCCTTTATTCGTATCAAAGAAAAAAAAGTTAAACAATTTTTACACATCGTAGTGGCATCAAAGCACCTATGGACTGCAATCAAGTAGTTTGGGTACCTTGTGCCCTTCAACGAGTAGAACATTTTGGGATTTTAAATTTTTGAAGAAATTTATTTTTATTACTTTTCTCTATGTTAACTACCACCCCATGTACCTTTGTCTGAAGCTTTTCCGCCCTATGCGGCTACCACCACCGGACTCCCTCTCTCTCAAAGTGCAACACATGCTGCATTAGGAAGAAGGACCATAACCGTAGATTTCCTGGGAACGACACTGGTTGAAGTACATTTCATACAGACGACTTTCCATGAACATTTACAGAAGTGTTCTAAGAAGCTTTAGAACCATGGTACCAGACTTTGGATTCACTGCAATGCATCGTTGGGTGTGATGAGGTCCAAATACCCAAAAAATGTCGAAAAAACGATTAAAAAAATCCTAAAAAAATGGCTCTAATGATTTTTATCATCTTCACAGACGAAATTTCTCTCTTATTCACAAGTGACGCCCCATAGTCAGTATCTAAAATCAAAAATTCTAGGAAGAAGTTATCTGGGCATGCCACTGCTTCCTACATCTACAAGCCATGCTGTTGGAGATTTGGCAACGCTGCTGGTAGGCCAATTTTTGTACTGTTTACTTAAAAATGTCCGTTCAAATGCGGCGTGTGATTAAATATTAATATGTTGGGCTGCTCAAAGTTTGAAGAAATAAATTTATTTATACTATTGTACAGTTCATGAGAAGTGAATGTAAAATGTCTGCTAGCACTTATGGGTTTTTATTCAATATTTCACTGAAATACAACCGAGGTAACAATCTAACCTCATTTTTAGAGCATTTTTTGTAACTTTTAATTTTATATTTAGAATGCAACGAAGCCGCTGTGTACCAACTACGACAGTAGGTACTTTAAAAGAAAATTGTATGCAAACTATAACATTTTCTTTTCCAATAGACGAGATCCGAAAGAAAGCATGGCTTCGTGCAAATACCACGAAAACGTTGGACCCCAACAAAAACTGCTGTCGTGTGTGAAATACGTTTTAATGGAAAATACATTGGAAAGCGATAGAAATAAGGGTGGGGAACTGCAGAAGCTGATGTTGCATTTCCCTCAATTAGCTGACAATGCTGTATTTTCAAATTTACCAGCATATTTGTCATCAAAAGAGCCTCAAGAAAGAACAAATCTTGAATGTAGCCATGCACAAAAAGTGAAAGTGTTTTTAAACGAAGACATCCGCAGTTTTTCGAACTTTATGGAACAATTTACGTTACTTAAATTTAGATGTTACCGAGCAAATAAGTATATTATGTTTAAGCTAGATTATTTACAGTAGCACCACCACATTTTTTGCATATATGTTGTGTTCTCAATCAACTGCAGTGGTGTATAGAAAATTACAAACTTTAAAATAATTAGGTGTTACAGAAATGTTCTTTTATCAGTGCGTTACATAGGTTAAATTATTTTTATAAATATACTGTTACATGTTTATATTACTTGAGTATGTAAATAAATTTGTCACAATTACAGCCAGTCTTATAAAGTCCACAAATCTGACGTTAACTTTAATTCGCTGTTAAAATAAACAAAAGCGCATCAAAACGTTAGTGCTTATGACATTTTATTCATTAGTAAACAAATTTTGATGCGCTTTTGTTTCTTTTAACAGCGAATTAAAGTTAACGACAGATTAGTGGCCTTTATAAGACTGGCTGTTACAGAAGCTATATTTAGTTAATTACAGAGTAACATATGATAAAAAGTAAAACTGTGTTCTATTTAAAGAAAAATCTCAAATTGGAATACTGTAATTTAGGACCACCAACTACCAGGGATGCAATGTTGCCAAGTCTCACATCATGGCTTGTAAGTGTAGGAGGCAGTGGGGCATACAGACGTATTTCTAAATTTACGATGTTGCCAAACTTTGGTTTCGCTGTAACGCAGCATTCAGTGTGAAGAGCTCCAAATACACCAGAAAACGTCAATTTCTTTTTTACAAACAAATTTCCGTGAAAATTTACCGAGATGTTCTGTAAAGCTTTAACTGGGTGGTACCATACTTTGGTTTCAGTAGGATGCACCGTCCAGTGTGGCCAGGCCCAAATACCCCAACAACTAAACTAAGAACAAGTTTAAATTAAAGTAAAAATGGCTGCAGGTTGCAACCGTTCAGTAATGAAGTCTTGAGCACACTGCAGTGCTGCCAACCCTCTACCGTAACTTCACCCCAGACAGTAATAGAATTTCCCCCATTTTAATGGAAATTCCCCCAAAAAAGAAAACAACCTTTGTAGCATATAAAATCATAAACCAGTATTTAAACCAAACTTTTACATAGAAATAAACTAATATGAATATAAAAATATTCAAAAAATATTATTATGTACGTACATATTATACATTGGTATTAGATCTGAATTCGGATCAGAAACTTAACAACTACTAAACAACTTAAAAACTAATCAGAACAAAAAAAATCTTAAACATAATTGCTACATTCTATAATACGTACAGTCGAGTTCAAATAAACCAGGGACAATGTTTTTTTCATATGTAGGTTGAGTTAAGAATTGAAGAATATCTCCATGGATTTCCTGTTATCAGAAAGAGTTACAGATTTCATTAACCTGTCAAAGTCTAATGTAAATCCATGGAGATATTCTTCAATTCTTAATTCAACCTGTAAAATGAAAAATATATTGTCCCAGATTTATTTGAACACCACTGTACATAGGTATTAACACTTGAACTAATAATTACTTTAATCAAACGAGCTATGTTCTATAATGCATATAGACCCAAATTGAGATCTTAAAAAACTCTGGAGTTTTGGAGCAACACCCTCAATTCTGGCTTTGTTTTTCTTATTTGAATCTGTTGATATAAAGCAAATAAATATTTAAAGAAACATTACAAACCTTTCCCCATTGCTGATCAGATCCAATCCTGCTTCCTGTTCCTGTCTTTGTTTTAGTTTAATGTCAATTCTTTCAACTGTCAATCTGCTGTGAAAATCATTTTGAACTCAGCGTGTAAATAGTGCAGGCAGCCAACCAAAGTATTATGTAAATTACTAGTACACAAGTTTACTAGAGTTAGAGACAGTAGGAATGAGAAATCAATCATAGATTACGTCCTCATTGACAGAAAACATAAAAAGGAAATACAAGATGTTAGAGTGTACAGGGGCGCTGAGATAGAAAGTGATCACCATCTGCTTAAAGCGAAATTTGTATGCATACTGAAACAAGTAACAAAAAAGTAAAAGAAATAATATGTAAAAAATCTGGTGTGATACACTCACACAACTTCCTTTTACAGTGATCTTATAATTAGTCAAAAATTTCATTTTTAATTTTTAACCATTTGTTAAAAATTTTCAAAAATTACAAATTCTACAAAAAACGGTACAAAATCGAGTGTTAGTTGAAGAGACACATTTTCTCTAGAATTTTAAGGTGAATTCAAAAATGTAATAATATACCGGGTGTTTTATTTAAAATAGGAGTTAATAAAAAATAGAAAAAAAAACAAAAGAAACCCACTTTAGAAGTATTCAACTGGAAAATCACCTATCTCACATCAATACACATTAAAAATGTAAGAAAAATGTAAAGTTTAAAAAAAATCGTTAGAGTCGTTTTTGAAAAAATCGAAAAAAACTGAAAAATCACAAGAGTAAACACCTACTTCCGGTTATGCGATTTTCTTCAAAAGCTTGCTGTTTCATCTACATAGTACACAAAACTTATATATGAAGTTTCAACGCCATAACTCTTTTCGTTTTTGAGATATTCTGTTCACAGACAGACAGACACACACACAGACAGACAGACAGACAGACAGACAGACCAATGAAAAAAAATATGTTTTTTGGGACCAGGGGACTCTAAAACGTGAAGATCCGTTGAAAACTCAATTTAGAATTTTTGGGGTGAATCCAATACTTCCTTTATAGTAAAAGGAAGTAAAAAAGATAATATTTCACTGAAGACTTATAAACTGAGATATAATGAAATAGCTAAAAGATTTAGAGAAGACGTAGAAGCCAAAGTTAACGAGCTAGGAAATGATACGTACGAAAGGGATATAGAAGCATTATGGGAAGCATTTAAGGACATATTAATACGAACAACAGCTGAAACATGTAGAATGTATAAAAAAGTAAATAGTAAAAAACAAACAGCATGGTGGACGAATGATATAAAAGAAGAAGTTAAGATAAAGAAGAAATTGTGGAAAGAATATCTAAATAACAAGAAGGTAGAAAGCTACAACAAATACAAAGCGCAGAGATGCAAAGTGAAACTACTGGTGATAGAGGAAAAGAAAAAGACATGGGATCAGTTCGGTACAAAGCTGGAAGAAGATGCGAAATCCAATCAGAAATTATTCTATAAAACATTAAAAAACTTAAGAAAAGGAAAACAGGAAAAAATACATTTTGTAAAGGATAAAGACGGGAAACTTTTAAAAGAAGGAAATCAGATAATGCACAGATGGAGTGAATATTTTCAAGAACTGTTGAACTATGAAGAAACGGAAATGGAGGTGATAGAAGAATACCCAGATGGAAAAGACGACCACATACAAGAAGATAATATAAAAACTGAAGAAATCGAAGAGGCGATAAGAAAGCTAAAAAGTGGAAAATCGGCAGGCCATGATAAGATAACCGCTGAAATGTTGAAAAGTCTGGGGCCAAAAGCAACCAGGTTATTAGAAAGAATATTCCAGAAGGCGTGGCATGAGGGGAAAATTCCTAAGGATTGGGAAATAGGCATAATAATGCCAATACACAAAAAAGGTGATGCGATGAAGTGTGATAACTATAGAGGGATTACATTACTTAGTATTGTTGGAAAAGTGTATGAAAGAATACTAAATAATCGACTATTAACACATATAGAACCCCAATTAGAAGAGACCCAGTCAGGATTTAGGAAAGAAAGAAGTATCCAAGACAATGTA
The DNA here is from genome assembly GCA_940337035.1 of Agriotes lineatus. NCBI lineage: Eukaryota > Metazoa > Arthropoda > Insecta > Coleoptera > Elateridae > Agriotes > Agriotes lineatus. The sequence continues at coordinate 18,137,702 of OW679203.1, read as the reverse complement.
TTCACAGTAAAACAAATTGCAGAGAAATTACTAAGGCAAAGCAGACAAGGGTATATAGCATACGTCGACCTAGAAAAAGCCTTCGACAGAGCTCCGAGAAAATTAATATAGAACAGTTTGAAAAGAAGAGGAGTAAAACAAAGACTCAGGAAAGCAGTAGAAGGTATGTACAAACATAACATAAACTATGTAAGGACTGGAAACATGGAGACGCAGATATTTGAAATTAATGAAGGCCTACGTCAAGGAGGAGTATTGAGCCCTACGCTTTTTACAATACTTATGGATGACGCTACAAAAGAAGTAAAGAAGAAAGCAAAAGCCCTACATATTGGATTTCATAAAATGAAACAGACAGTACTTGGCGAATGTACTTTTGCAGACGATATAGTCGTTTTTGCCAATAACGAAAAAGAACTGCAGAACAACTTAAATGAGTGGAACAAGGTGCTTAAGAATATGAAAATGAAAATAAATAAAGACAAAACAAAAGTGATGACGTTAGGGAAGGAGCAAAAAACATTAAAATAGAGATCGAAGGGGTACAACTGGAACAAGTTAACACATATAAATATCTAGGAGTTCAAATGGACCCTCAGGGAAGCTGTGAAACAGAAGTGAAAGCAAGAATAGAATCAACAGCTAAACTATATCATTCGCTCAATAGAACTTTCTTGAATCAGAAAAATATAAGCAAGAAAACAAAAATGACTGTGTTTAGAACCATATTTAGACCAATATTGATTTATGGCTGTGAAAGTTGGGTATTGACTAATGCAATAAAAAGTAAATTACAAGCGATGGAAATGAGATATTTGAGGAAGGTGAAAGGAATAACCAGAAGAGATAGACTAAGGAATGACCAAGTAAGAGAGGAATTGGAAGTGCAATCCGTACTGGAAATTGTAGAACAGCATCAGCTAAGATGGTTTGGACATTTGATAAGAATGCAAGAGGACAGAATGGTAAAATGTATCTGGCAAGCCCGAACACAAACAAAAAGAGGAAGAGGTCGACCACCACTAACATGGGACAAGACTATCAGCACAATTCTAGCGAAGAAGGGAAAAACATGGGAGAATGCAAAGGCAATGGCAAGGAATAAGAAGCAGTGGGCAAAATTTGTGCATGAACAATAAACTGAACATAATACCCTTACACCTACGGGTAGAAAGGGATAGGATTATATATATATATATATATATATATATATATATATACTAGTACAATCTTTGAATTTGGAGCTCAAATGTTCATTTTTTTAGATAATTCCTAAAATTCTTGGTTGTTATGGCCTACACAAAAATCCACCAAGAAGCCTCTAAACGCCAGAAATTACCCATCAAGTAAATGTTCCCCAAAAAATCCTCTGGTGACAAAATAGTTATCCTTAATTTTGGGGGATTTTCTACTAAGTTGTCAGCACTGGCGCGCTGTCTCAGACAAGGGTGCATGCGGCCCAAGTTATCTTCTGTCAGCACCCACAAAAGTACAAAGGTTTGAACATTTACGTATTTTAAATGTGTTCCTATTATCTTTTCGTCTTTTTTTTATTGTATCGATTTGAAAATAACTACCCTAAGTTTATTTTTTTATAATTATATATTTTATGTTTGTAGCAATGTTTTTATTTTTCAAAAAAAAAGTAAATAATAAAAATTTTGCTTTTTTATTCCGTAAGACACAAAATTGTGTATTTGGGGCAGAAAAAAATGGTTCTACCTCTCTACTTCCCTTAATCCGGGTCTGCATTCATCTATATTTTACCTACCCCATTATTAAACTACGCCCCTGCTCGTCATCAGTTGCGACATGCGCAACTTGGAGGAATTTTAGGTCCCGCCAAATATCCCCACTTGCGACGCTCGATTGTTTTTTGTAAGCATCATCCGCCATCTCATCTGAAACAAACAACTTGGGTCGGCACAGGTTATTCGCCGTGAATTTACTTATCTTTTCCCAAAAAAGTACGTATTCTGTGTTTGTAGTGCACATCTAGTTGCAAATTGGGGCTGCACCGTGGCACAGGTTAATGTCTCGCAGCCAGCGCAATTGCATAAGGACATATGACGCCGGAACAGTGAATTAGCCTTTGTCCGTTGCTTGAAATCATTTTAGCGCCTTACAAAGCTTTCTGACGATTATAGCATGCTATCATCCTCAGCCTCCTTGTATCTCCCTCAGCAACTGCTTTTTAATTAACCCCGACCGTCGTGCATTTTGTAGGTTAAGACGCCTTAATTTCTATGGCGAGCCGAAGCAAAAAAGGCGGCGTGACCCCCACAGGCGAAGAGGACGGAGAGGAGTTTACCGTGGAAAAGATCCTGGACAAGCGCAAGAACCCTATCACGGGCGTCTCAGAATACTTTTTGAAGTGGAACGGTTACGATGACAAGGACAACACTTGGGAGCCCGAGGAAAACCTAGACTGCCCCGGTCTGATCGCTGAGTTCGAAGCGGCCCGGGCGCGGAAGGAGGAGGAATCTGAAAATAAGAAGCGTAAATCAACAAGTGCGTTGCTGCGATTAGTATTGGTGCTTAGCTAATTGTGTTGTTTGCTGCCTAGGTACTCCTACCCCCGTAGAAGCCAAAAAGAAGAAGGAGGAAAAGAAGATTCTGGGATTCGATCGAGGGTTGGAGCCGGAAAAAATCATTGGTGCAACTGACAGTTCAGGTAGGAATCGTTGTGTCGTGTGAGCTTCGACTGGCAGTGTAATTGTGTCGTTTCAGGACAATTGATGTTCTTAATGAAGTGGGCCGGCACGGACGAGGCAGACCTTGTGCCTGCCAAGCAGGCAAATGTTAAATGCCCCCAGATTGTAATAAAGTTCTACGAGGAGCGTCTCACTTGGCATTCGCCGACTAACGACGAGGATAAAAGTGAAAAGGCTTAAACGTTGCTCGATGTACACTCCACTAGGATAGGATAAGATTCAGTTATTTTTTTTATTCCTAGATGTAAGTCCGTGGCCACGTAATGTAAAAATTTTGTAGTATATAGTCTTTCCTGTTTTATTCGTAAGTTCTACGATTTTCTTCAGTTTACTGAATTTACATGAACTCGTGATGCCGAGTTTTAAGTTTTTACCAACTTCTAACATGAAATATCTTTTAAGTGTAAACAAAATAAAACCAGTAACTCCTGTTTAATGTTATTCATTTGTTTAATGCACCCCCAAAGAATTCTCAAAGGCAAAAACTAACTACAGTGTGATTCACTAGCCTCTACAAACTTTGGCAACGGAAAGTAGATTTAATTTCATGAAAAAAATTTAAACCTGCCAGTTTCTTTCATAGTTTGTAGCACTGTTGGTGGATATAAAATTGTTTTTTAATTTTGCTTATAACTCATGTAATTGGTAAAATATTAGGTCTGTAGTTTTCAAACGGCTAAAGTTATTGCTTTGAAAGTACACACATTGAAATAGCATCTTACACACAAATCGTCCAGTATCAAAACTGACAACTCCATTTGTCAGATACATTATTAAATATACCACTATGTTCCTAACGAAAACCTTGACCGTCTTACCTACTTTTCAAGCTTATGAGGTTTGAAGTCTTAACAAATCCAGTACAACGAATTGGTGTCTGTTAAAAGCGTTTGTGCTCCTCTATCCACTTTGTGCTTGTTACCAGCGTGATTAAATTTGTGTGATATCTTCACGAATAGTAACTTATTTTTAATGAAAAGAAAATAAACATAATACTGCTGCAAACAGCAGTAAGTGAGACAACTTCCCACTGTTTTGTTTGAATTGCACAGTTAGTTATGAGTAAAATAGGGTGGCAGAAAGCAGTAAGCGGACTTCGCTAGTGACAGACATGCAAACACGGGCAGCAACAAAGTAGTGAAATTGAAAGTGCATAATAGTGATGGGCAGAATTGAATAAATCGCGTTCGAATACTTTTGAAAAGCGATTGATCATTCGAATGCAAAATCACATTTCCGAATTCAGATTCGAGCTGTGCGCTCGCGCTCGTTCTGGGGGAGTGGTGAGACGGTTCAGCTTACCCTATTAATAACGGATATTTGTTTTTAAATACTTAAATTTATAGTACAGAAAATGAATATATGGAAGGGACTGTTTATAAAATAGTTTTTTTTATTGTTGTTACAGGTCTACGCCTATTTATTTTGTATATAGACCAGGGCTGTCCAACATGTGGCACGCGGGCGCCAAAGGCGTAGCCAGGATTACAGTTAGAGGGGGCATAAATTTAATTACCCAATCAAGTACTACTATTATTATAGTTTTATTTAATTTTTTACAAATTACAAAAATTATAAGTTGATACATCATCAGTTTCCGCAAATCTGCTGCAGATCGTAGCGTCTTTTTTTAAAATGTTGTAGAATGTGAATTGCAATAATGATTATAAATCAACTGCCTTTTGCTCTTTATAAATGTTTAGGGATGGGCCACTGCCCACCCCTGCCCCTTCCTGGCTACCCCATGCGCGGGCCGCATGCGGCCCGCCACGATATTTTTGCGGCCCGCGGATCGAATTCTCTCTTGAGTCCACCAGTCCTGATCCTATCCTCTCCTTTTTTACCTGGGCCCTCAGGTTTGACACGCTGAACTGTCTAACGGAGTAGGCCTCCAACCCTTACCAGACCAGGCTTCAAGAGAGATGACGTGTTGTACTGCTAACACGAGAAGTTCAAATTTTCCGCAAGAACAAGACCGCTAGAATTCGATCTTACCTTGATTGTTGAACTTTCTTGGGAAATCAAATACCTGAGGCTTTAACCCTGTCTTAATACGCTGTACTGTCTTGCAGGGCTAACTGTTTAAAAGCCATTCTCGACCGCTTAATTTTTAAAGGCAAATCCCAGTGCCCCGAGAGGTGAAATACTCCTCATAACCTCATTCTACTAATACTTAAACCTGTAACCTGCAGCAATCGCAGCCTCGACCCCGCTTGTGAGCGGCTAGAGTCCTGTAACCGCCCTTTATAAACTCACCTGCAGGGCTCCTTTTTGATCATTAAAAGGCGAATTCCTGGACTTCGACATTCGATTCCGCAGCCAGCAAATTCCCTACCGGGGAAATGTCAACATCATTTTCCGGTTCAAAGCGAAAAACTTCCATCTGCAGGATTTGACACCGCATTCGCTCCAAGAACGACGCCTAGCCGTCGTAAGGTACCAGCAACGTCTGCACCAGGATTTAGGCATTAACGCCCGCCCCAGGTAACCCTTAAAATCGCTAAATTCACCGGAAAATTACAGCTGAAAATCACTGCTGAGTGGAAGGTCAAGTTTGCAGGAACAAAAGACCTACTCAGTCCATATCCCGAAGAATCGGTGTGCGTCCCGGCGGACTACCGATAGGGAGCCGTAACACTCGCCGGTGCATTGGGTTGCAGCTCGACCAACGAAACAAATAATGTGCAACTCAGAGTTATTTTTAATTAATAATTGTAACCAGCTAGAAACATATTTGTTTTGCTAATTATCTGGTGTTTTACCTAATCGAATATATATTTGAGTGAACGTATTTCTCCTATTTGAGCTTAACCCGAGGGGTAAATCTTCCTTAGTAAGGGGGTGAAACGTCACATCTCTATACGTAAATTTACATTAATTTTTTTCTTTTGTCGGTATTTCAAGAACGCAAAAGAATTAACCTAAAGTGAATATGAATTTTTTGGTTTAGAATCACTTTTAGAACATATGATGTAAGTTTGTCGGTTACCTCAGGGAACACCCTGCATATCTCTTTTATGTTTCAATGCTCTTGGTAATCTAACCTAAGCTTCTTGAATAAATAAAAATTAGTATTGAAATATACACGTTTTATATTTATTATAAATCACTCACAACGTAGCATACGACACATTTTATGATGCGGCCCTTACAACCTTCAAATTTGTTACAGTGGCCCTTGGGCCCCTTGAAGTTGGACAGCTTTGTTTTATAGACTGTGGATGTGCTTAGCTAAAACTGAGACTATTTGAGTGTGAATTGTGTACCAAACGCCGACGCATTCGGATCGGTATCGAGATCACGCCCGTCAAGATTTACAAACACTGATACGAATCATTCGAATACACTCAAAGAATCGAATACATTCTAGATCTTGCAAGAATCGAATACTGTAGTAATTTGCATTCGAATAGTCCTATCACTAATGCATAAAAGTGAATCAGTAGATGCGAAAGCCACACAACGAAGAAATGAACGATAGTACAAAAAAGTGACTAAAGTAAGACGAAGATAAAAGGGTAATAAAACAAGGGCTGCGTGCTAGAAATTATCGGTATGCAAGGAAAACTGCAAAAAGTAGTGCTGTGGTGCGCGATAGTGGTATTCGCGGATAAGGAAAGGTCAATAGCTTTAGAGTGATATAAATATTCCAACAAAACGCGGTTTTTATATTATTACAAGCGAAAATCCAACAAAATAAAAACAACCAATGGCCGCCACGAGAAAATGGGCAAGCAGCATTGGGAAACTTAAGAGTTTGTAAAATGAAAAAGACAAACGATCAACAACGCAGTAGTCACAAACTCAGAAGAACAGGCTGCGGTATTTCAGAGAAGCAAAATAATAAGATCGCTACATTGGAAATTAGAAAACAAGGATGTAAGGAAGAATAAAACCAGAAGGAGAAGCAAAAAACAGAAAAGGAAGAAAACCTGGAAGAATTAAAACAGCTATTAATAAACATGAACGCTGACCTGAAAAGAGAGATTAGCATGAACAATCAAGAACTGAGAAACACATTGGAGAAATGGGGAAGAAATAAGAAGATTGAACGAAGAAATAATACACAAAGAAACAAATTGACAAAGAGAAAGGAATCAAAAGAATAGACGCACTAGGAGAAAAAACTGAAAAAAAGCAAAGAAACGAAATATCATCATAAAAGGAATACAACGAAGATACGGAGAAAGGAGAATTGCTCGGATTAATATCAGAGATTAAAGCAGCGTAAAACATTGGAAGATCAGAGGGACAGCCAACAATATTAGTGAATGAAAGTAGAAAAAGGCTATAATGGAAAACAAAAACAGGCTGAAAGGAAAAAGGATTTACATAGAGAGCGACATGACATTAATGGAGTGATAAATATAGAAGACAATAGAAGAAAAAGAAAAAGGTCCCTGCGCAACATAGGGTGTTAAAAACTGGAAGTTGGAGAAAAAATGTACGTGTGGGACCACACAAGCAAACAATCAAAGCCAAAAAACTGATAAAAAGGATTAATGACTGCACAAGCAACGAAAAGGATAACGAGTATTATTAATATAAATAATAAACACAAAGAAAATCCCAGTAAAAGTAAGAAAAAGAAAAGGAAAGTGGAACTTAAGGTCCATGCTATCACAAGGAAAAATGATCGAGATAGCAAGCGAATTATCATAAAAGGAATACAAGGGGCAAGGGGAAATAAGACAGGGAAACTTTATTATGCTATATAATGGAGACGATAAACAAGGAAAAAAGGTACAGGACAACTAGCGTCACAAAACCAGTGGAGAATGGCGTACCTCAGGGATCTGTCCTGGAACCACTTTTTTACTTTCCCATACCCATAGGTATAGGGAAGTCTTGGAATCGTGAAAATTTTGGAAATCGAGATTTTCACAGAAATATCCGTTTTGGGCCCCTAGGAACCCAAAAAAGTGGTTTTTAAAAAATATCTGTCTGTGTGTGGGTGTGTGGGTGGGTGACGCTCCTACAGCCCAAAGTATTGCTCCGATTTTGATGCGCTTTGGAATGCGGGGGTGTATCGAAAATTCATCGACAAAATAAGCTTTTCAAAAAAATCCGAAACCGGAAGCGGAAGTTACGCATGTTTTTTTGGTACGACTGTTTTCGTGATTAAAATTTTAAAATTTTTATCGTAGATAACGATAGAGGGTCATAAGACAAATCTGTTAGTTTTTTGCCGAACTCGCTATGTTTAAAATGAAGGGCGCTATGATTTTTTGAAAATTTTGAGTTTAACGCCCTATTACTCAAAAACGGATGAATCGATTCAATTGATTTTTGTTTTCTGAATAGTATATGAAGGCTAACATGAGGTGATGAAAAAAGTGTTTTGAAAAATATTAAGGGGCCTAAATTACAAATTTTCAAAATTTTGGAAATTTTCTATAAATCATTTCTCAAAAACTGCCCACAGGAATTTGTTTAAACTTCATACACTGATAGACCCCGAAAAGGGCTATCGATCTGTGTTTTAAAGAATCTCATGAATTATCTGTGGCGCCCTCTACGAAGCTTTGAAGTTTGAAAATTTAAACCCCTTTAATTAATAAACAAAACAAGATAGGTAGCTGGGGTTTTCACTGATTTGCTCAGTGCATAATGGAGCATATGAATATGCAAAAAAATATTACACTCGTAGATATATGTAAGCGCACCGGCCCCCTCCCCCCTCTATTTTTGAAAAATAATTTTTTTATTCTAACGGTTGTTATATTTTTGCGTCAAAGAATCTTTTTCCGCGAAAATAAAAAAATCGATTTTATATGCCCTAGAAAATATAATTTCCAGGTACTTGGCAAAAAAGGAGAGAATGATTTGATATGGTAGGTGAAGAACTAATCTATATATATAAAAATGAATCCCTATTTCCCTTGGTCACGCCATAACTTGAGAACGACTTTACCGATTTCATTCATCTTTTTTTTAAGTTTTCTAATACTTTTTAGAAGATTCTTACGGAAAGAAAAATTAAGAAAATCCAAAGGGAAAGCCGGAAAATTGGAAAATATCGAAAGTGTGTTGTTTCTATTTACAGTCACACCTGTGCTTAATGGTTTGAAGGGTTTTTCCCATAATGTTATAATCCGCATCAGGTAACCGAAGGCGGAAGAGATAAGACACTAATAGCAATTTATGTAATTCCAAATGCTTTACATAAGTCGTCGCAGCCAGTCAGTCAGACATTCAAATTTGGTTAGTGCACAAGTGATTGTGAAAACAATTCCGTGTCGTTTTATAGTGTCGTCGAAGACAGTCAGCTGCGCGGATATCTACTTTATGTGCTAACCGCAATGATGACCAGCGCGCTACGGATAATGAATATAATCGTATTAGATGGTTTTTAAAATGAAAGAAATCGAAAATTCGAATATCGGAAAAACGTTTGTTGAACCCGCTAATAGCAGGCAAATCAATGTTCGGGCAGGACAACGTCTGTCGGGTTCGCTACCCCTTAGGGGTGAAATGGGATAAATAAGCCTAAAAATTGATATGGGTGTCGTTATTGAGGTTTTTTGGGACGTTGATTGCGAAAACGGCATTTATTTTTAAGTCCAAGACGATGGACATGACATAAAATTAAAACTTTATAGTGGTTAAACGATCAAGAACAAGTCATTAATGAAACAATAGTAGAAGCATATGAAGATGGGGAAGAAATACAAAAACCAATAATTTAAAAAATAAAAAACTGAAAATCACCGAGAAGAGATGACATAATAGGACAAGTATTCAAACACTGCATCTTTTGTATACTAATACTGCTCTCTTTCTAGCTTATTTGTTTGTACAGGCTATTAGAGCGACTGTGTGGGCGCTTATCTTTGTTCAGCCGGTTTGTTTTACCTGACTGTGGACTTTGTACTCCCAGAATAAGATCGAATCTGAGTTTATAAGGTGACGTGTAGAAATTGTAGACTTCTTTCCATCAGCATGTTGAATACAGGCATATTCAGGGTTAACTTGCTAGTGTTGCCTTCTCTACTCTGGGCTCGCATTTTGATTGTCTATTAAATCTTTACATTAAAATTGAAGCAGCCGACAGTAACCAACTTGGTAGATTCTCCATTAACTTATCATCTGGGATACTCAGATAATATTTCATAAGGCGTAAAATTTGTTGCTGTACGTAGCCCATCCTGTAAGAGTAATTCCCATTGCGTTATATTTAATTTTTATAACGAGCTCTGTAGTCTTCCGTATTATACTATTATAACGCTCTGCTTGTCCATTACCACGAGGATTGCTACATTAGGTTCAGTTAAGAAATTTTTCAATTCACGTGACATAAATGATAGTTTGGAAGTTCAAATATTGCAAAAATTGTTCTAAATTTAAAATTACAGCTGAAGAAGTCGTCAGGGTAAGCAAAAATAAAAGAAAATCGAGAATACTTAGCAACAATAATCAGTAAATAATCATTTCTAATGTTAAGAGGAGAATGATCCTTTTAGAATCTACATTTAAATGTTCAAATGGATAAGTTCTTATTTCTTGCCTAGTGATACATCCTCGTCACACCAGTATGACATGTTTTGCATCAGTAAAACAAGCTCTGGATAAAGTATCAGCAGTAGCATTTTCTCTTCCAGATCGATAAAAAATATCGTAGCTGTAGATGACAGGTCTACACCGCATAATATTTTAATTTTTCAGGCAATTTTGTATCAAACATGAATGAGATGGATCCTTGATTTGTGATAAGACGAAAATGTTTCCACTTTCGAATTGCTTCTATTATGGCTTGAGTTTCCTTTTCCATAGATGAATGCTTTTGGTCAGAATTTAAAAGTGTCACAGAAAAGAATTTTTTTGGTGTACCACAAGTTTATGAGTAGTGTAAATGCTTTAACAGGTACCCTTTATATCTCAGAATTGATTTTGATACCTGCCTTAAGCATGAATAAATGATTTATTATTGACACACACATCAAAGCTTTCATAAGCAAGCACCTTATGAGACTCTCGTTTTACGCATAAGCAACTCAGGATTAAAGAACTACACTTACATTTTATAAACAAAAGCCTGTTGCAATTTGAAAAAGATGCATCAATTAATTACATAAAATCCTTAAATCTAAATTTAAGTGTTATCTTCAAAGGGGTAATTTTTACACAGAATTCTTTACCATCAAATGTGCTACTGCGTAATGCATTCTTCGCCCAATTAAGGACACACAACCTGCTCCTTGGCTGTTTGCATCGACTTCCACACATTGTTGTCGACGATCTCGGCCCAGCGTACCTCAGACCAGCTCTGATTTCAGCCTACAGCGAGCAGTAATGGCCCCATCTGTCTTCCAATGCTCGTGAGTGTATCCTTTTTGGTGTGGTGACTCGGTTTCATGCACTTTTTGAACCGTAATTATACCGTATGTTAAGTTTTTTATAAGACACTTTAACACGCATTGAGTCGCACACTGAATCGCCCAAAACTTTGTCCAAATGTGTCATTCTGTTCTCTCTAGAACTAACATCTGGCCCTATTTGTTTTGCTGGTTCTTTGTGTGGCAAAAATTGGGATTTTCAAGTGTAGTATAGCTTGGCATTGTCAAATTTTTGCTGGAACCATGAAAATGCCTTTGAAACCCAATTGATGTTATGTTGATGTGATGCCACTTTTAGTTACTTTTGGGTACTTGTAACTATTCGTTACTTTTCGTTGTAGCATTCGTTATCAAGTACTTGCTTACTGTATGCGTGTTACGCAAACATCTACAGCCAGTTTAGGTAGAGCATCTGAAAGTTTAGTTGTTTGCTAGAGTATCCGTTTGTATTACATCGAGTGGCCAGTAATCTCCGCATTCACGGAGATATGATAGCTGACGTAAACAAATAAAACTGAGTGCCTACTTCTTTCTTTCTCAGAAAACAATCGACAAGAAGTATTACTGCCAGGTTTTGCGACGTTTGAGAAACGCAGTTCGTGGTAAAAGACCGGCATTACATGAGAATGGTGAATGGCAACTGCATCATGATAATGCTTTTCAACAGTTTCTTGCTAACCACTGCATTTCACAGGTCCGCCAACCACCCTATTCGCCAGATCTCGCTCCTATTTTCTTATATTCTCCAAAATTAAATTCCATTTAAAAGGAAAACATTTCAAGACAGCGAAGATACGAACACGACAAAGCTGCTGCTCGCTGTTTGAGTTATCTGATTACTTTAAACAATGTTTGTTAGTGTAGTTAGTAGTAGTGTAGTTAGTGCAGTAGTGGCAGCATTGCTGAATTAAGAGTGTGAATTTGGAAAAAGATTACTTTGAAAGTGATTAAATGTTAACTTCATAAGTCCTGTATTTTGTTTAAAAGATAAGGCCATTCTGGATAGTTATTGATCACATCTCGTACAGTTACACCATATAAGTAGGAATGCGTCTTAGATCTTCAGCAGCAATAATTTCATCAATTGTGATACCCTTAAACGAAAGGTGACCACCGTCCTGGCTAGCTCATACCCTTGGCAGTGAATGTTGTGGATAAGGACAAGGCGGCGGCTCTTGATGTAAAAAAAATGTATATAAACATTTGGAAACACAAACGGGCGACAGTTGTTCACCACGACAAAAAACAGATGTAGCTAACAGTCAAAAACGAATTTACCTTTTGTGGCTTCCCGCTTAACAATTCTAAACTAAAAAACCGAATAGGTATCGTTGGGGTGAATAAAGCATAATATACCAGTAGTAGAGACAAAAACGCTTTAATTATCGTTAAATATTAAAACAATTCAAAATTGAGAAGCCATGTTAATTTTACAGTTTAGTTGGTGTCGACAAAAAAATTAATTAAACCGGGCGTAAAAAATTACTTTGGATGCTAAGTTAAATGTGGAAAAACAAATGGTAATTAAAACTGACTGAAGTTGACATTCCATCCCTATTTGAAGGAAACGCATCATTGTTACAAGTTTTGCCACACGCGATAACCAAATATTACCAAAATTGTTCGACAGGCAGCTATGGCCTGCGCAAAAAACTTATCTGAAAAGATACCAGCGCGCTTGTAGCGAAAGCCTTCAATGTCATGTTACGCAAATCTCAGGCTAATGCGTCTAATTCCACAAATTATGAATTTCTCTGACATGAGTAGAAAAAACAAGCATGTGTCAGTACTTACATTATTACATGGCATTAAAAAGCTTTTAACTTCAACACAGCGTCAGCTTAAATCGGGGCGCTTGGGGGAGCCGTCGTATCTGAACACCAAAAGTTTCTGCACCAAACTGGAATGTACTTGGCCAAACGGAAAGGGACCTCGTCGCAGAGGTGAACAAAGCCAGACAACTTTAAGCCGGTGACGTGTAACCACGTCGAGGGCAGTTTCACGGGTCCACGGTGCTTACTCGTGTTTGAACGCCCAAAGCGTATCAGAGCGTGCGCGGGCCTAGGCTGGACAGTGTTCCAGGATTAGCATGCCTCTAAAGAGCATTTAAATTGAGCAGGCTGAATTAATAGGTATAGAAAAAATCGCCATGCTCTTCCACGCCTGGTAGGAATTTGGGGTTAGAATGAGTCTTAAATCATCAGAAAGGCCCAGCAATAGAACTTACCGCTTGTTCGCCGAAGGCGAGACGATAAAGAGCGTGATTTTCAATTTGATTACGCGTCACGTAAAACTCGGCGTGAAGTTAGCTCTACTCCCACCAAAATTTCATAAAACTAATAAAATTAATCTGAGAAAAAGAGCAGGCTTATTTGCCTCAAAATGAGAAATTATGTTTCTAAAGTCGACATTAAAGAGCCGTTACATAGTAACTCCTTGAAAAACAGCTAAGCAATTAGCAACTCCAAACGGTATCCTCTTGAACTCTGCAAATTTATGTTTTTTATTGCAAATGCACTTTCTGTTCCTGCTGTTATTCTTGCACTGATTACTTCGCTGCTTCCAGGTTGTCTCATCACCGTTGTTCCCGAATATGTAAACCTTTCCACTTCTAAAAAAATACATTTTCAACCCCTTCATTTTTTAAATACCTATGTATTATTGTCACATAGTTCATTCAGGTCATGAACTTTGCTTTACTTTGGTTTAATTTTAGCCCCACATCTTGTTCAGCTGTAAGAAACCCCTTTGTAGTACCTATTGTTAAATAGTTGTATTATACCGGGTGTCTTAAAATGAATTATATCTAGTATGTTTTGAATTTCCCATAATGCAATCTAAAATTTTACTTGAAATTTGCAAGACTGTCAATTTGACATAGACTTACAGTCTTGCCAATTTTAAGTAAAGTTTTGTATTGCATTATAGGAAATTCAAAGCATACTAGATGTAATTCTTGTTAAGACACCCGGTATTATGTACAGATTGCGGCAAGCTACTAGGACCATTGCAAAAGCAAGGAGAATATGCATGTGGCCGTCGTGGTGTTCAACAAACGAACAATCAATGTAGGATCGCGGTAGATCGTTAGGATCATTATAAATACAAGGTACCGTAATATGGGGTGACTTGAAAACATATGGGCGACTTGAAAAATGTTGCCGCTTCATTTTAAAAAATTCGGTGTCATCTAGTGGTCAACAGTGGAACCACCAAATTTCTGCGACAAGCTTTATAGGTATGTTTCATCGATATAATGCAAGTTTTACCGCAAAAGTGTTGTTAGGTTCGTTGGGAAAAATTACAGTGCCTTTAAAGGCACCGTAGGAAAAATAATTTAAAAAAGGTAAGAAAATAGCAATTTTTTGAATGTTGATTACTTTGTACTGTGCAGATTATACTATGAGAATGAAAATGATATTATATATATTTTTTAAATAACTAATTGTTTAACAACAATATCCCAACCTCAAATTATTTTTTCCGATTTTATTGTACCAGTGGCGCACCATTTTATTTTTGCGTGTCGTTTCAGGGGCTACTTGAAAAATGGTTCGGAATTACAAACGAACGCCAGGAACCCGAAAATATAAGGACTATGACGCAGAAACGTTAACTAGGGCAGTGGAAAAATATAAAAGAGGGGAAGGGACCATCACTTATAATAATGCAGAAGACTAAAAGCCGTGTTTACACAACTAAAAGTACTATGGTTCCGTTCCACCATTTCTATTTTTGGGTTTTTGTAAACAAACTTCCCTTAACTTTTAATAGCGATATTATCACAGAAAACAATTATTTATTATGGCTATTTTTTGTGTTTTTTAAAACTATGCAGGCAGCTTCAAACGGATGTCAAATTTCTTTAATAGCCATATCTCGTCATTGAATGCTGCCAAACACTCAAACAAAGAGCCTTGCGTTTTAACATAGTGTAAAAGCAACTCCAATGCTTACGCTACATAACCTAACCTTCGGTGCAATTGTGAGCTAAGTGTTGTTTTATTATAATTAATAGAAAAGATGATGTGCTTCGCCACCGATTGCAAACATTATAATGAAAAACATACGTGCAAGTTTTTTACGTTCCCAAAAGAACCTAATCAGCGGCGACGGTGGATATGCGGTGGATAAAATGAATTAGGTAAGAATAAGGTTATGTTATGGTTTTTGTTTAGTAAGGGCGTTTTAAGAAAACTAATACCTATTTTATATTTTTAGGAGACCAAATGAATTTGCTGCAGATGATGTGATGGAAATTAATCCATTAGTGCAATTAATGCCGTTGTTAGAAAATAACGGAAACTTATTGCAGTTGATTGATTTGGATGCAGAAAAGAATGATGAGGCTGTTCATAATGTCAACTACTTTGAGGAAGTGGTACCACGTTATTCACCGCAGGAGTTTTGTGAACATTTTAGAATGTCCAGAAATGTTATGGAGGTATCTATCTAGCAATATTAGTACAATTTTGCTTACTTAAAAAATACAGTGCAACTGTATTAATTTGTATATATGAAATGCATGTAATTAGGTATTTATAAACATTTTACAATTATTTGTTTATTTCAGATGCTTGTGGTGGACATAGGCAATAGAGTAGACATCGAAGGCAGAATCGATCTTGGAAAAAAGACTCTGTTTACCATATGGATGTTGGCTAAACCGGAATCGTATTTGGCATGCTGCGATCGGTTTGGAATGTCGAAAGGCACCGGTCATCTAATTTTTTATCAAATTTGCAATATTTTGTTGCAAATGACGCCACAAGAAATACGATGGCCTACTAACGAGCAGGCGATTATGACAGCCAACACATTTCATGCACGAACAGGCTTCCCTGGAATTGTGGGGGCTATAGACGGTTGCCACATCCCTATAAAAGCCCCAGCTCATAACGCCGTTGATTCCTTGGTGATAGTGCATATCCATTAATGAAAAATGTAATGGTGCCATTTAGGGATACAGGCCATTTGACACCGATGCAAAATAATTTTAATACGAGATTAAGTACAGCTCGAAGCAAAATAGAGCAAGCGTTTGGACGGCTAAAAGGAAAATTCCGAAGGCTGAAATACCTCGATATGAATATTGAAAATGTTACACCAGTCTTCACCGCAGCTTGTGTTCTACACAACTATATAATAAGTAGGGAAGGACTGCAAAATGTTGATTTTTAAACATTGAAGAAAATAATGCCAATGAGGATGGGGGTCCAAAAACGAAACAAAATAATGCAGCAAATTTTCTAAAAGTGGCAAATATTTAAATGTACGATAAATTGTAAATATGTATATATACAGTATGTCCCCGGATTGAGTTTACAATAGGTATGATTGACCAAAAATTTTCGAATTGGAATTTCATATTTTGGGATTCCGCCCTGCTTGGAGTGAAACGAATTTTAAGAATATTTTCAGTTTTTGAAAAACAAGTAGGCCTTGACAAGGAAGCGAAAAATATTTTATTTTCAGGTAAACTACCCTTTTTGTTCATGATACGGAAAAATTGTATTAAGAAAAGTTGTTTATAATCATAAATTATGGCCCTATAACAAATTTCAGAAAGCTCTGTCGAATTAGATTAAACCGTCATTTTTAATAAATGCAATTTGTTTAATCTAAAAAATAACGGTTTAATCTAAGTCGCAAGAGCTTTCTGAAATTTTGTATAGGATCATAATTTCTCATTGTAAACAACTTTTCTTAATACAATTTTGCCGTATCATGAACAAAAAGGGTAGTTTACCTGACAATAAAATACAATTTTCTAAAAACTAACAGTTTTTTATAAGTCGACAAATCGTTCTGAAATTTGGTATAGGGTCATAATTTATCATTATCAACAACTTTTCTTGATTAAATTTTGCCGTATCATGAACAAAAAGGGTAGTTTACCTGAAAATAAAATATTTTTCGCTTCCTTGTCAAGGCCTACTTGTTTTTCAAAAACTGAAAATATTCTTAAAATTCGTTTCACACCAAGCAGGGCGGAATCCCAAAATATGAAATTCCAATTCGAAAATTTTTGGTCAATCATACCTATTGTAAACTCAATCCGGGGACATACTGTATACAGGCTGATTTTTTTATCATGTAACAACTTATAAGCAACCCATTATGCAGAAGCATACATAATGCATGCTTCTGCATAATGGGTTGCCTACAAGTTGTTACACGATAAAAAAATCAGCCTGTATATATATATGTAGTTGATATTTTGTAAATATATTTTATAAAATTAGCATGTTTTTGTTGTGTAAGTGTAAACATAGTCAAAGGGTCATTCATGCAGCAGCAGAATTACAAAACAATTAGGCATCCTTTTTAGAGATCTTCTCTCGGCATTTTAATTAACAACTTTGAAAAGGGTTACATACAGGGTCCGGCAAACGGCAAGATTTCGTAAATACTTTTATTGTTGAAAAATTATTTTTTTTATAATTATTAATACATTAATGGGAAATAAAAGAGTAGCCATTTGATTTACAATGTTAAAAAAAAATTTTTTGAATACTACATCTGCCAAATGTCCTCCGTTGACATTAAATTTATGCATTCTTGGAGTCGAGCCTGAAAGCTTTGCATCACTCTTCGCAGCATATCAACAGGTATTGCTGCAATCTCGTCACAAATTCGTTGTTTGAGGGCCGGGATTGTCCTGGGTGGATCAGTTGCAAACACTTTTGTTTTTAGGTAACCCCACGAAGAGTGATGCAAAACTTTCAGGCTCGACTCTCAAGAATGCATAAATGTCAACGGACATTTGGCAGATGTAGTATACAAAAAATTTTTTTTTTTAACATTGTAAATCAAATGGCTACTCTTTTATTTCCCATTAATGTATTCATAATTATAAAAAAAATTATTTTGCAACAATAAAATTATTTACGAAATCTTCCCGTTTCATTGCCGGACCCTGTACAATGCAATAAATGCTAAAACACCAGATCAAAAACCATCAAAATACTACGGTGAATATTGTTACGCCATGCCATGTGTAAATGCGTTTATTTTAAAATGCAATATATGAACCGTAATTTTATTGAAAAAGAAGCATGAGAAAGAACAGGGCATGTAATAACCCACATACTTGCTGTAAACTGAAGTCTTTCTACTATTTGATCAACATAATTCCTTCCCCCGTTCAATATATTATGTTTTTACATACTCAGTAACGTTTCCATATTGCATTTTAAAATAAACGCATTTACACATATTGCGCGATATAATAAACTCCCTGTCTAATAAAAAATCAGACTATACACCGATGTCAAAATATATTTATTACAAAACTTCTTACTCATTACAATATTAAGTGAATCAAATAAAAAAATATATACATTTAAATATAATTATACATAAAATAATGATACAATTTTAAAACTAATTATTTTTATTATTTGTATTTTTAACTAACTCTAACAGTTGTCGCAAAATATCATTTCGCTCCTTTTGCGTTTGGAGTTGCTGCTTGTACACATTTTTAATTTCTTGCAGCTCTCTAATTTTCTGCTCTTCGGAGAGCAGCATTTGCTTTCGAAATTCTTCTAACTCTCTATTTTTACGTTTGGTACCTCGAGTATCACTGGCAGCAGTATTCAAACTGGGAATTCTAGACGGTGTGGATGACAGGCTTAATAACGATTCCACGGGTGGAGTTGGTGATGAAGAATTCGATGTTGAAGAGGCAAGGGATGATGAATTTGAAGGTATTGGGGGTGGCAAAGCTGACGAAGAGGGTGCAGGTATATATGCTGGGATTAAGGACGACTGAGTAGATGTAGAGGGCTGGTTTAGCACAGATAAGGGAAGCTTAGGTTGTGGAATGGACGATATTAAGTGTGGAGGATTAATGGTGGCATCAGTATGAAGCAGGTCATCCATCATGTCGAAATATTCCCAAGTTTGTCCACCTCTGCCAGTTTTTCTTTTGGTATCTTTTATTCCTTTATAAGTGCTCTTCAAATTTCTAAATTTTCTGTCACACATGTACGGTGTCACATGGTAACAATTTTTTTTCATATTTTCGGCAATTCTCCCCCACAACAGACTATTTTTCATTTTGGGGTTTCTGAAGTTGCAGAATTCTGAGCGGTAGTGCTCAATCAACAACATGGTCGATTTCTGTGACCAAACAAACCGCTCGGCAGCTGAATCGTCTGCAGGCTCATCTGTTCTTTCCGGTACCATGCGTTGCTGCGTAATTTGATTTATAACATCATTCTTGATCGTCTCGTCGATAAGAAAAATAAAATCTTAGACTTAATTTAATCAACAGTAGGTAGTTTCAAAAGATTCAATGGAAATGTAACTTAGTTCGAACGAAATTATAGTAATATTAAGAAGCAATACACACCATCAAAAATAGCTTGTACCATATGTGATGGGACTTCCGCCGCTACAGTTTCTCCGTTAACATTAAACTGCAGCAGGGTCGTTTCAGAAACCATGATTTTCGCGCCTTTCTAGGTTATATTTACAAATTAGCCCAAACACCGTGTTCTGCTGAGTGGTCAAGCGGAAATGAAGCGACAATGGAGCGAAAATAAATTTGCTCCCAAAAATGGCAACTGCTGCAGAAGCGAAACCGAAGCGCTGTCGGTCAGCGAAGCGTTCAACGCAGTCGCTACCTCAGCGCTATGCCGGCTGAACGCACCCAATGACACAAGCAGCAGTGTCTTAACCGAAGCTGAAAACATGCTATTGAAGCAGCCGTTTGGACATTGCTACAAAGAAATTAGAGAAGCTGGAAATGTCTTTCAGCTTTACGCATACCAGATAACTAGATAGCATTTCTTTTTATGTACTAACAAGTGCAATGCACCCTGTATTTGGTGAAAATATTCATGGTTTTCATTTACCCCAAACTGTTGCAGTACCTTATCGTAAGAACAAATATAGCCTTTATCATGTGATTCCATCAAGTTGGAATTGCGATATTTAAATGGACATTTAACTTCCACAAGCTCTTCCTACAAGGCCATCTGGGATGGCCCCAAGGTATCCAAACTGATGGAGCCATAGTCCAGCAGATGTCACAGAAAGTCCAGTTGCTGCCCCAAATGTTTCAATTGCATTATTTTCATGTTCTCGCCCCTCACCGAATGGCCTTTACTCCATCTAAGTTATATGTTCCTGCATAATAACAGAACTTTATGAAAAATGTGAAAAATATTTTGCAAAGCAAACCTGTTAGTTTTTTGAAAAGCGATGCAGGGTAACGATTTCTTTTGCAAGCTGCTAGCACCGTACCGAACAAACTGGCTGTTAAACGAAACCTGCGAATAATTAATCACAAGGGATTTTTTTACTGCCCTATGGTTTTCTCAAATATAGTTATTACTTGGTCTTGAGAAACATTCACTTTTTGTTCAAAATAACTAATTTTTTCAGATATATTTTGATATTCTGCGAAGAAAATTATATAACTAATCTGCGGAACAATAATATCTTCCTGTGCAGTAAGTTTAGGTGCTAGAAGCCAACTGAATCCTACCAGCCCTCCAAACGAAGCCAATTTTTCTCTAAGCGTTTCGATCATTTTCTTGGTAACACTTCTCTTTGAAGCTCGATATTCCTTAGACGGCAAAAACAATTCATCGATTGTTTTCAAGTTTTCATCAAGTGCTTTAGATTGTTTACGCACTGACCAGCTACATGACTGGTCCGTAACTGATATATTATAATGGGCAAATGGTGCCAGTGCAGCAACATGGTGACATGAAACTTGTCCACGAGGACATGTGCAAGAAGTTGAGGTTATGTTTTTGTCTTCATCGAGGAAGATCTACAAAGTAAAAATATATACTTAGTATTCGTTACTGCTTAGAATCCATCTGAAGCAGCAATCAGTATTTTAAATAATTATACTTTTTAAGCTAAAATGTATCTTACCTCAACATATGCTCTTTGGTATCGCTTATCTTTCATGCTTGCGTGTACTGTACCATTTACCATTTAATACTGAACAGAAAAAGAAGACACTATTCAATTCAGCAGTATTGGCCGTATCCAATATGAAAGAAAGTTGCCCGGAGGCTATCCAAGAATGTCCATAAAACGCTCTCCAGAGGCGAGCGTTCCCTTTCTAGGAACTTTACATTTGAAAATATATTTTTTTGGAAATTTTCCTTATTGCCATTCTCTAGCGTGGTTTTAAAACTTTCTTTAGTGCAACAAAAGTTATTAAATTCGTCCTAGATTTTAAATGCGGCATTTGCCGCGGGTTTCAGCTAGTACAAGATATTTCAGAAGAATATGGCATACCGTATATTAGGTACTATTTATAGGAAAGTAAAAAAGAAGCATATGAAGAAGCCAGGTGGACAACAAATTTTATCAAATGCTGATGAAAATGCTATAGTAAACGGTATTCTTTGCGCCGCAGATTGGGGATTCCCCTTTGAAAGAGATGATGTAAGGGAATTAGTTAGAAATTATTTGAACCGAAAAGATATACACATATCTGTCTTTAAAGACAACAAACCTGGCTTGGACTGGTATTTTTCATTTCTCAAAAGACATAATAATAAGTTATCACAGCGAACATCACAGTCAATAAAGGAAAGTAGAGCTAAGATCAATTATAGCGTGATAAATAAATATTTCGATAATTTAGCTGTAGCTTTAGAAAATGCCTCACCAGCAGCCATTGTGAATTACGATGAAACCAACATCTGTTATGTTTTCATGTGCAGCTTCTGGCGCAATGCTGCCCCCCTACATTGTCTATAAGTCGGAAAACCTTTGGAAAACTTGGACCGAAAACGGGCCAGAAAAAGCGAGATACAATCGAAGTGCATCGGGTTGGTTCGACACAAACCTTTTTGAGGAATGGTTCAATAGTATTGCATTACCATATTTTAAAGCACTGCCCGCTGGACCAAAAGTTCTGCTCGGTGACAATTTGGCCAGCCATATTTCGGTCAATGTCATATACACGTGCCAAGAAAATAACATAAGATTTGTCCTGCTACCACCAAACAGCACTCATCTAACCCAGCCGTTGGATGTAAGCTGTTTTAGACCAATTAAGAATGCTTGGCGAAAGATTCTGCGAACTTGGAAAAAAAACAATAAGGGTGTAATTCGAAAAGATATATTTCCCTCTTTATTAAAAAAAGCCCTAAAAGAAATAGAGGCACATAGTATGGCCAATATTAAAGCAGGGTTTGAGGCTACTGGGTTAGTACCTTTAAATAGACAGAAGGTCCTCGACAAATTACCTAAAGAAAAGGACGAAGATGTAGAAGACAACGTCTCCAAATGTATCAAAGATATGTTTCAGGAAGCCAGGTATGGCAAAGCAGGAACTTCATCAAGGGGAAAACGAAAAAAAGTAAATGTTGAACCTGGTAAAAGTATTTCCTGTGACGATCTTTTAAACTCATCCGAAGTGCTAGAAACCAAATCTAAAACCAAAGAAAAACAAAAATCAAAAACGAGCAAAAAAAATAAGATCGTAATTGATACTGACTCCGAAGATGATTTCTATGAAGAACAGAGCCAAACAAACAATTCTCTCATCCTAGATAGTGACTTAGAAGGCAACAAAGAAATTTCTGAACCAGATAGTGAAATAGAAAGAGAGCTGGAGAATACAACTATAAGCAACAAAAATTATGTAGACGTTACTAGAGCAGCGAAATTAAACAAAAATGATTTCGTAACAGTAGAGCTGAAAACTGTAGAAGGATCAATAAAAAAATACGTGGCTAAAATATTATCTTCTCATCTGGAAAATTCGTATTTTTGTTCATTTTTGAGGCCAAGTGCCAAAATGACTGATGTCTTTGTATTCCTTGCAGTAGAAGATACAGGAATTGTAAAAAAAGATGAAATAAAAAAACACTTGAGAAATCCAGAAATTTTAAGAAGAGGGGGAATTCGATTCAGGAGTTTGAAGCTATGAAATTTATAGGCAGCTGCGAAAGAATTTGTTTTTTTTTAATATAGCGATCTCGCGAAGATCAGTTTAAGTTGGAGTACCTATAATACAATTATTTTTTATTTTCAGAATTTATGTTTTTTGTTCAAATGGAATTCTATTTATATTGTTTATGTATACTTTTATAAAATAAAGGCTGTTTTATCACTGTTGGCTTCATTTTTTCTGTTTTTTTTCGGTGCAAATTACAAATGCATGATACAAAAAAATTTTAAAAAGTATATGTCTTTTTCAAGACGCCCCACGAATGTTCAGATTTGAAAAAATCGACGAATTTACCTTGTTTTTCAAGTCGCCCCGATGCGGGGCTACTTGAAAAATCGCATTTGAAATTTTTTTATGAGAAAACTAAAATACCTACAAAAAAAAATAAATCCTGGAAATGCATCCTTAGGGTCCAAAGTTAAGTTGGCAATTTTTTATTTTTTTGCAAAAAATTTTGTTTAGCTCAGGGACCAGCGGATATCTCAAAATACTGATCAAGTCACCCCATTTTACGGTATACAGGGTGTCCCCGAAAGGTCTGTACAAAATAATAACATATTCCTGAGGGCAAAATAGGACGATTAAACCCAACTTACCTCTATTCAAAGTTCCTTCGTTTAGCTGCTAGAGTGCTTTAAAAATGATTAACTTTTTAAATTTTTGAACCCCCTGTATAATCATTGCCAATTTTTTTTCTGAATAGTTACTTTAATTTAGAAGCTATTTCCTCTCTTACAAAATTTTATTTGGGTGAACGGTTTAGCCACAAAAAATATTTTCTAAATCCCTACAAGCCTAGTGTTAAAATTACTGATTCAGGCTTGTAGAAATTTAGAAAATATTTTTTGTGCCTAAACCGTTAACCCAACTAAAATTTTGTAAGAGAGGAAATAGATTCTAAATTAAAGTAGGTATCCACAAAAAACATTGGTAGTGTTATACAGGGGGTTAAAAAAATATGAATGGATAATTTGTTGTGGTTTATTCTACAAAAAGCTGTAGTTTACTGGTACAAAAGCATGGCCAAAAAATGAATAAAATCTATCAAAGATTTTTCTACTTACTTAAAAAAAAGTAAAAAGCTAATCATTTTTGAAGACCTCTAGCGGCTAAACGAAACAACTTTGAATAGAAGTAAGTTGGGTTAAATCGTTCTATTTTGGCCTCAGGAATATGTGTTATTATTTTGTACAGACCTTTCGGGGACACTCTGTATATTCGACTTTTTAATTTTTTAAATACGGCCATATGTAAAGTCTCCTTGCTTTTGCTGTGGTCCTAGTAGCCTGCTGCAATCTATATAAGAACTATAACATTCCTTGGAGATTAATAGTTTTGTTTGTGCGAATTGTAGAAGTTTTGCTAATATATAAAGCAACTTTGGCACATTGGTGGTGACCCCTATGTTATTCATTCACAATATTTCATCCTCGGAGCAGATATTTTTGAAATAATTAGCTGCGGCAAAATTGGGTTATGTTGTTTTCAATTTGTGGTTATGATTTTTGAAGGTTGCACTGCTGCCAGTTAAATTTTTGTTTTATTCCGTAAAGTTTTCGGCAATTTGACATTAAAATTGCATCAATGTCAATAAAGCAGTTATGAATAAATTGATATTTTTTTCATGTCATAGTTTGCCTTCTATCACAATTCATGTGTGCGTCTTAATAAAAATATATAATGACTACTGGGAGGAGGAAACATTGCGAATGGATTATAATAGTAGTAATTGGTCAGGTAAGGTAAAAGGTTCAGGGTTATTTCAATTCCCCCAACTGGGGCGAGCTGCTACAGTGACCTTGCGTCCCACTTCAGCCAAGAACGGGAATTAGAGGATGTGTTCGAGAAAGGAGTGGTGGAGAATGGAAGAGAGCCAGGAAAGGTGGAGAAGTACTTCCTCGGCATTCGCCTCAGAGCAGGTACTCTGTTGACGCAGGAAAACCACCTAACAAGCTGAATCATAGCAGACGGCCAGGGGAATCGAACCCGCGACCTCCCGGATGCTAAGCATATGTGCTAACCACTACTCTACAGAGCTCGGTATTGGTCAGAATTGAGATGGCAATATTTATCAAAGTGATGTGGGCCTGTGGTTTTAATGCGATGAATAACTAAATGCGTTATTGAAGTTAAAATCATTTAGTAAAGATGAATATTTCATTAACAAAGCGCGATAAACAGTTGGGATGCTGTCTGGAATGACAGGAGGGGGCTGTAAGCTATCAGTAATATCTAAAGGTTGCATGTTCAGATCACGTCAGGGTTACTAGTACCGTTACCTATGTAGTTGTATTATTAAGTACTAGCTGAAACCCGCGGCATATGCCGCATTTAAAATGTAGGACGAATTTAATAACTTTTGTTGCACTAAAGAAAGTTTTAAAAGCACGCTAGAGATTGGCAGTAAGGAAAGTTCCAAAAAATAAATTTTCAAATGGAAAGTCTCTGGAAAGGAAACGCTCGCCTATGGAAGGCGTCCTAATTACTACGACGTTGTTGACACGCAGTAAAAAAAATCCGGAAAGAATTAATGCTCTTATGAGATTATATGTGAGAATTATTTACGCCACTGAAATAATTTTCAGCTGCCTGCAATCTGTGTTTCTTTTCAGGTTTAAGCTGTTAAGGCGTTGAGCGTCATAAAAATATAAATGTGGTAAATAACTCGATTAATTATTATTTCTTTGTCATTTTAAACTGGCATTATTATTATTATCTCTATAATAGCAACCATAAGTAACTGTTTATAATGTTTATATGCTAGCGAGTTAATTTTCTTCTTAAATCGCTAGTGAACTAATAGTAGATTGTTCTACAAGTTAAGAAAAGTGAGAGTTTTTCAGCGAATATAAAAGTTTTACGTGAGCATGGAAGAATCACTTTTCCAATGTGTTGAACATGCAATTTTTCCGTGTAGTTGACAAAAATATCTTTTTAAATCATTTTGGTCAAAGTATGGAAGCGCAATGTTTTTGTATCCATTATACATTTTCTGAATAAATTTACTAAATGTGTTTGAATTTAAATTGTTTTTAAATAAATTTTGACCATAAGATGTTATTTCATGTTATTAAATCTATTTTTTATCAATAGTTAAGTCATATTTATTTGCCATGTCAGTGAATTTAATTACTGTAGATTGTTTTGATGGATGAAGGAAGGCAGCATTATGACATGACATACGATAGTCGGAATGCATAATTTGATCGTTTAAAAATAGACCTGCGCTTTTCACATATCGCAGCGGTCGTGCTTTTAAAAACATGATGTTTGTATTTATTTATTTTACAGTACTGCAATTAAAGTGATAAATAAATCGATTAAAACATTTATTTACTTTTATTTTATATTCCTATACCAATACGGGGTGTTCCAAAAATACCGCACCATATATTCAAGAGGAGCTAGAGCGTGTCTAAATAAGCTAATATATTTAACTGCAAATGTAATATAATGGCCCGTTTAAAAGTTATAAGCAGTTAAAGTTTGAAAAAAAATGGCAACACTGTTAGAGGTTAAACTAAAACAAAAGGAATTAAAGTATTTTAATCTTTTTTGAAACTATGGAAACAATACAAAATTCAAGAAAGCAACAATTACAACTAAACGCATAAAAAAACATTAATTATTATAGCAAATGTTTAAAATTTTCTTATTTGCAGCTACGCAAGCATGCGCTCTTCTTCTAATATTGCTATGTACCCGGTTCAACATCTCTAGTGTTACTGTAGCAGCAGCCGCAGTTATTCTATTGCGTAGCTCTTGTTTATTTGCTGGTGCTGTGGGTGATTGGGTAAAAAGAATGGTCCAATGATGTAGGTACCTAATATGCCTGCCCAAATATTTAGCGCAAACAGTTGCTGGAAACCTCTTATGTGAAATACATTGGGGTTTTCAACTGCCCAGTAATGATTGTTGTGCTTGTTAAATACCCCTCGAGTAAAAGTTGCTTCCTCCGTCCATAATAATTTTTTTGTAAAGTCATCATCTGCTTCAATTTGCTGTAGCAACCACTGCCTAAAATTCGTTCTTTGCAGAAAGTGGTTTTCTTGTAGAGCATCAACTTTTGAATAATGAAAAGTGTGATAATTGTCCCCTTTTAAAATTCTATGCACTAAACTGCAATTTATACCAAGCTCTTGGGCGATTCCATGTTTGCTCATACCTGGTTGATTTTCCACGACTGCAACAACTTGATCTTCTAATTGAGCAGTCCTGGTTGTTCGTGGTCGCCCATGGTGGTTGTAATTTAATTCAACACGACCAGTTTCCCGCATACGTTGCTCAAGCCGCTGAAAAACATTTTTATCGGGATGACGACGATTGGGATAACGCAACGAATATTCTAGAGCAGCATTTCTTAAGTTTCCATTGCATTCACCAAGAATGAGGTACATGTCACAATATTCGTTATTACTAAACATTACAAATGATCTTTAAATTTTGACATTACAGTGACATTAAATCATTGGCACAAAACACATTTGGTCAATATTTTTTGCAAATTATCAATCTGATATGTTGCCAGCTTCATTTTATTTCA
This sequence comes from Agriotes lineatus, assembly GCA_940337035.1. Lineage (NCBI taxonomy): Eukaryota > Metazoa > Arthropoda > Insecta > Coleoptera > Elateridae > Agriotes > Agriotes lineatus. The sequence goes on along the minus strand of OW679203.1, from coordinate 18,110,174 downwards.
TATTTTAATAATTGTTGAAACATTTAAAACATTGTATTTAAAAACTCTAGCAACTTTTGGTAAAATAAATTTATTTTTACAAGATTATACTGGGTTTGCAATATTTTGAATATAGAAATTTATAAAATATAGTTCAGATTGTCATTTTCAATCTGCCCACTTTGGACCCCCATATCTTATCAACGGGGTTCCTGAGATATTTCTTGTATTTAACGTACGAATATAAGCAGGTACCTTAATAGCAAATCTAAAACTTAAAATTGTTCTTTGTACAGGATTTCGTATGGAACTTGATGGAAAGCACTCGTGAAAGGTATCGGTAGTTCAACAGCTGTATCCACATGATTTTGGACAACGGATTCAATATTGTCAATGGTTTATGGTAATTACCTGTTAGACTGCACATTTATGTTGAAACCAGCTTGCACCCGCTCAAAGTTGGAGTATGGGCAGCTATGTCACAAAGGCGAATTATTGGCCCAATTTTTTTCCACGATACAATAAATGCAAAAAGATGCAATAATATTTGACAACTATTTACAAAGTATTCAAACACATTTCTTAATTGGAAGTATTTACTTTGGTTCTTAATATTAAAAATAATATGTTTTATTAACTATCATTATTTTAAATAAATTGAGCAATTTAATTAATTCTCAATTTTATTGCAATTTGTCATCTCAATCTTATCTCCTGTAGAGAACTATCATTCAACAGCAAACCGGGATCGCCTAACTGACACATTATTGATGCAATGAAACCAGAATTTGTTGAATTACTTAACCTTCCAGTAGTTGCCATTTCAGAATATATTATACAGTGTGTCCCCGGATTGAGTTCACTATAGGTATAATCGACAAAAAATTTTACAATTTTATTTTAATGTTTTGGGATCCCGCCCTGCTTGGTCTGAAAACAATTTTAAGCAGAGTTTTAATTTTTAGAAGTTAAGTCGGCCATGAAAAATGTGAAAAAACTATTTTCTATTTAGGTAAACTACCCTTTTTGTTCATGATACGGCAAAATTTTATTAAGAAAAGTTGTTTAGAATGATAAATTACTGCCCTATACAAAATTTCAGAAAGATCTGTTGACTTAGAAAACACCGTTATTTTTTAGATAATTGTATTTTATTTTCAGGTAAACCACTTTTTTTGTTTATGATACGGAAAAATTGTATTAAAAAAAGTTGTTCAGAATGAAAAATTATGGCCCTGTACCAAATTTCAAAAAGATCTGTCGACTTAAATTAAACCGTTATTTTTTAGATTAAACAAATTGCATTTATTAAAAATGACGGTTTCATCTAAGTCGACAGATCTTTTTGAAATTTTGTATAGGGCCACAGCTTCTCATTTTGAACAACTTTTCTTAATACAATTTTTCAGTATCATGAACAAAAAAGTAGTTTACCTGAAAATAAAATACAATTATCTAAAAAATAACGGTGTTTTCTAAGTCAACCGATCTTTTTAAAATTTTGCATAGGGCCGTAATTTATCATTCTAAACAACTTTTCTTAATAAAATTTTGCCATATCATGAACAAAAAGGGTAGTTTACCTGAAAATGAAATAGTTTTCGCTTCCCTGCCAAGGCCTACTTGTGTTTCAAAAACTGTAAATATTCTTAAAATTCTCTTCAGACCAAGCAGGGCGGAATCCCAAAACATTAAAATAAAATTGTAAATTTTTTTGTCAATTATACCTATAGTGAACTCAATCCGGGGACACACTGTATATACAGAGTGTCTCGCGAAGTTACCCCTGCACCTAAGGAGCATGTTCTTGAGATCATTTCAAGCAAAAAAGTTCATATGAACATGTGTCCTATTCTCAGTAACTACTCATTCTGCCATCATAAGCAAGAAGGCGGTATCTACAAAAAAAGCGTTTCGTGATAAATGGCGAAACGTAACTTATTGATATTTCAACACCATGCGGTACATAATCGTGGATTTTTTGTATTATAAGTATGAATTTAGTTGTGTTTTATATAAAAAGAAACAATATTCACCATTTATATCGAAAAAAAAGAAATTGTAGCGAAAAAATGTAGATACCGCCTTTTGACTTTAAATTGCAACAATCGAGCAAACACTAAATACAGATTGAAAAAGCGGCATCTACTTGACAATGTTGTATAATGGAAGACTTGATACTATTAATTTAATGAAACGGCAGTTGGCCATATCTGAACATTTGCGACCACGAAAACAGACAATAAAGGCGGTATCTAACAAAACAAAAAAAGAAGAAGGCTTCTACAAGCAGATACTGCTTTTCACTTTTGCATTTTGCATATGACGCCTTCTTGCGCTTTATAAGTAACAAAATTTCTGTAGATACCACCTTTTTTCATCTGAAAATCATAGTTATAATAATAATAATAATAATAATAAGCAGCTTTATTTCCCATATAATTAAAAATTACAACAACAAAAAATAAACGTAATTTCAATTAATTTATAGGGAAACCCCAAGGGCCAGGTTCAATTGCAGCGATATGCCGCTCTTGATCTACCACCCAAACCTTGCATATTAAAGATTTTTTCTTAAGTTTATATAATTCTTAAAACCAAAGAGCATCATTATACGCTCTTTGTTAAAACTATACACTAAAAACTAATACAATTCGACGACAGTTGGTCGTGGCTATGAAGAAATAATAACAAAGTAGCATGTAACACATCGTATCACAGTTGTAAAAGTAACATAAATATAAATGTATAAATAAATTATTGTTGGCGTAGCAACTCGATCGTAAGTTTTCTTTTAAAGGCATTTACAGACAGACCCTTCAAGAATATAGGAAGATTATTATATACCTTTGCTATTTGGTACGTAAAGGAGCGTTCATATAGTGCAGTTTTATGAACTGGTGGTGTTATGGTTCCTTTATACCTGATGTTTATGTTGTGAATATCTGTGCGGTAAGTAATTTTATTATAGAGGTACGCTGGTCTCTTATGCAGAACAATTCTGTGGTATAACGTGGCCGCAAGCAGTTTTAGTCTATTTGCCATATTTAACCAGCCTGCATCTTGCAATTTATGAGAAATATGATCATATTTTCTGATGCCATATGCCAGTCGGAGACACGAATTTTGCACTCTCTGAATTTGATTTATATTATCTTTAGTTAAGCATGAACCGTAAACTTCGGCGCAAAAGGTAAAATTAGACAAAACTGAATTTTAATTTCTTTTGAAAAATAAGTTCTATGAGGGTAAATAAGTTTAAGGTTCATATGAGCTTTCTTAATATTATACATAATTTGGGTTTTGTATCTAAACGTGTTATCTACCATCAGTCCAAGGTTCCGTGCCTGTTCCATAACCGGTATAGTAACTCCATCTATCTGTAAGTTAACAACTTCCTTTAATTCTTGGCAATGTTTAGCATTACCGAATAAGAGGACAATAGATTTTGCAGGATTAATTAAAAGTGAATGATTTTTAGATAATATTAGCAATTTCTTGAAGATCTGAGTTATTGTTTAAAAATGCATGCTGATAGTCAGATATAGTAAATGAATGGCAAAGCTATGTATCATCAGCGTACATATGAAATTTACACGTTTTTATGTGTTTGTGAAATAAAGATGTATACACTAAAAAAAGTAACGGACCAAGCACAGATCCCTGCGGCACTCCACCTGGTACAAGTCTCGGATTTGATGTACCACAAGGCAGCAGAACATCGATTTTCAAGATAACTTTTAAAAAAGTCTATTACGCCATATGAGAAACCAACATAGTGCAAAATAGACAAAAGAATTGAATGATTCACAGTATCAAATGCCTTGCTGAAATCTAACAATATCAACACTGATACTTTGCCTTGGTCCGCAGCTTCGAGCAAATCATCGGTTACATTTAATAAAGCTGTTGCACAGCTATGTCCCGCCCGAAATCCAGACTGGTTAGTAGGAATTAGGGATGTCGTACCCGGTCTAAAATCAAACCCGGGTACCCGAAAACAGTACCCGGGTACCCGAGGGTACCCGAAGATTTTACATTTTGCCTTATTATTTTCTGGCGAATGAACATATTTCCATACAGGCGATTTTTTATGGCTTTTTAATGACATTGTTTTGTTATTTGTTTGTACATACTTTTGTAGTTTCATGCAATGTTCAAGCTCTATGCTCTACGCATTTTAACGCCGCTAGTTTTAAACTGAACTAATTTGAAATGGTACCTACTCGTCAATTCAAACTGCAAGTCGTCTGTCGTCATAAATATTTTCACAAATTCACTAAGTGCTATTAAATTCAAGTATGTGACTTTTTATCCGAAATTGGTTTTTTATCATCTTCTCCGAAAAAGGTTGACTTTCTGGACATTATATAATTTAGTAGTCGGGTACCCGGGTCCTGAAAATATACCCGGGTTGACTATTACCCGGGTCGGCCCGGGTACCCGGGTACCCGCCGACATCCCTAGTAGGAATGATGTTGTTTTGAGTTAAATGCTCCTTTAACTGAAGTGAAACTATCTTTTCTAGGATCTTCGATGGTGTAGGTAGAATCATCATTCATTATCGTATGGTTCACAGGACGTAACACATATCAAACACAGAGTGTGCAGGCAACATGTCAAACTTAAAGCCATACACAGATACCAAACAACTTTATTCTTTTATGTTTGGTATCTGTAGGTAGAATACTAATAGGTCTCAAGTGTTTGTATTCAGTAGGATCTTTTATTTTTGGTATAGGTGTTACTAATGCAAGTTTCCACTGAGATGGAAAGATATTTTCATATAAGCAAGTGTTAATGATGTGAGTTATATATGGAACTAAATGTGGACAACAAAATTTTATCATTTGTATAGTTAACTCGCCAGAACCCTTAGCATTGCTTTTTATTTTAATTAGTATATAAGTTATAATGTCACAATCTACAAGAGTAAATTCCATTGGTACGATAGTATCTGAAAAGGTATTATTTCTATAATAATTTAAGGTATTATCATTATTGTTATGAATTCCTGTTATACTATCTAGAAAATAGTTATTAATTTCCTTTGGTTTACTTAGGTGGGTAGGTAGTTCGTTTTTCTTATTTGCTGATATATTTAATGACTTTAGTTCATTCCACATAGCCTTAGAATCCGAATTTGAAAATTTAAATTTAAAATAAGCTTTTTTCTCACTTTTTATAGCCCGCGTAGTTAGATTCCTTAAGGACTTGTAATACTCCCACTTGCCATTTGTCTTGTTCTTTAAATATTGAGCTTTAGCTTTATCCCTAAGTTTCATCATTAATCTTACGTTATCAGTAATCCAAGGTGCTTTCTTTTTTGTAATTTTCATTGTTTTGACAGAAGCATGCTTATGAAAAAGGCAAAGTAATTGTTCATTTAGAAATGCAACCTTCTTATTAACATCATTTATTTGCATGAAATAATGCAATGGCAATTGTAACACCCGTATTCATAGTCGTTCGCCAGCGACTCGCTGGCGACTCGCCGGAGTTCCGCTGATAGTAAAAATATTTGCAAATTTAAAAGTCACAACTGATAAGTAAGGTAAATATTTATAACTACGTATAAAAATAACGACCAAACGTTTAAAATAAAATGTCAATATTAGAATAGCAATATAATAAAATGAAAATAAATTTATGAATCATTCCCCAAATCAGCATTCATAGGTATACGTGTAATTGTATTATTCACTTTAGCGAATATATTGCCACCATATGTCCACACACACCTTACACCATATTTCTTACCAGCCTGTTTAAGCAGCTGGAGCCTTTTTTTAGTTAGGTCCTCTCTGATAACTATACTCGAATTTTTCAATTTCCTTTTATTATTGTAAACAGTGTTTTTTGTATTATGACTTACGAATTTTACTATAATAGGACGATTTTCGCCTATTTTACCAAAACGATGACTGCAGTCAATGTGTGCGGCCGTAATCTCTACTCCCAGTATATCGATTTGTTACTTATCTAAAATTATTGGAATTTTGTACCAATTCCAACGATACCAATAACTCAATTTCGATTTTTCTGTAGATACCGCCTTCTTGCTAATGACTGCAGTAAATGTCGCTATAATAAAGGAAACAAATTGTTATTTTTCCTGTAATTCATCTTTGATCGGCATACCTGAAAATCAGCACGTATGCAGGTTTATTACTGACATCGGGGTACAACGCCAACCCTTTTTACTGCAACGTTTCATGCTCTCAAAGAAAGTAGATGTCTTCCAAGCGTTAGCATTCAGGATGTTGCTGAGCAGCAGTTGTTGAATTATAGCTCATGGTTTTCGGTATTTCTTAGGTAATCTTCAATATGTCGCTATAATAAAGGAAACAAATGGTTTTTCCTCGTAAATTCTTTGTTGATCGGCATACCTGAAAATCAGCCCGTATGCAGGGTACAACGCCAAATCTGTGGTATATTTGCAGCGCAGTCAAAGCGATTAACAACAATTTGATAAAGTTTCGTAGTCAAAATAATTTTTAGGTTATGTGTAAACATCAAAGTCAGAGACACATTTAATATGCTTAAAACTGCTTCGGCCGTTGGTTGCATTCAGTAACTCTCTTTATTATTAATCAAAATTCACTTGCCTTTGAAGCTGTGTCAACAGTTTTAAAAAACACAAAAAATATGCATAATAAATAATTGTTTTCTGTGATAATATCGCTATTAAAAGTTAAGGGAAGTTTGTTTACAAAAACCCGAAAATAGAAATGGTGGAATGCAACTATGGTACTTTTAGTTGTGTAAACACGGCTTTTAGTCTTCTGCATTATTATAAGTGATAATGACAGCTATAACATTCTTAGTTCAATAAGTGGATCAATAAAAACGCGTATGGTTTGTACGAAATTCAAAATTGAACTCTTTATTTAGATATCTTGTTTTAGTAACCAGGTTACCAGGTAGTCTTGGTTACTTATACAGGGTGTTTGTTACAGCCATAAACGATTCTCTAGCAACAAAAACAATTCACCACGTTGGGCTGCCAGCTTATTACAGCCACAACGTGGTTCTACATAAATCTACACGACAAAAACAACAATTGATGCCAACGTAAATACTCTTAACGACACAATTGGTAAATATAACCAAATTCGCAGCAATAATCCTCGTTACGATGGGCTGTTTCACAAGGGTTAGGCTTTAGAGGTGCTCAGCGAGAAGGGGCGGGTTCTTTAGTACGTTAGGATGAGAGCGGCTCTCCGGTAAACGAGCTAAACGATGTTAAGTCATCGAGACGCCACCACTTTCGGACTAAATCGGGAAAATCAGCAACAGGTAGGCCCACTTAAAAATGGAAGGAAGTGGGCCCAGCTATCTACTTCTAGCTTGGCACAGCTTGAGACTCCGACTGCAACAGCTGAATTGAACCTACCTTTCGTTACACTTGCTTACAATCACCTGAATTCCTGTACAAAACACAAATATGCATGCAGAAACCAATGAAAAACGTAAGTAATTAACAATGAACTCTATTGAAATAATAAATATGTAAGTGACAATGAACAAGAAAATGTTTACTCGTTACAGTTAAAAATATATGCGAAATGGGTTAATCATGTTAAATGGCGACGTTTACACTAAACACAGCGGTAAAATGACAATCAAACGGCATGGTTACATTCCAAACAGTAATGACTTTAAATTCTACACAAAGGAACTACGTTACATGATCAAAATGATCAACAATCACTCAAATAGTGACACAACATCAATGTTTACTTGAATTTACAATGCAAAACAACATATAGGCGTTAAAACTTGACGGTATTGTTCAACATCTCACTATTTAAATAAATAATTAATGGCCCGACGGTCAAGACAACAATTTTAAAGCTATGGACTAACAAATACCTTGAGTTGGAGGAATCCAGACGTTACGTATTGATGTCCAATTCCAGCAGCGGGTCGCACCTCAACTATGCCTCAAAAAGAACGACGGGAAAATACTGGAAACCACATGGAAGGGGCGGTATTCGAGCGAATGTGAGCGGCATTACATCCCCAAGATGAGGGTTAACTTGAACGAACGCCGGGCAAACAATCAGATGGTGGTACGGTATCGGGTATTCGTTACACTGGCAGGTTTAGCACACAGTTGAGAATTCCAAATAAAATCCACTATAACAGTGTTAACGGAGATGCTTCGCTTCCAACGGTACGGAAAACTCGGCTAAACGTCCACCACATGACCACTACTACGCACTGGCTCGACGATAGCAACAACGTAGTTTTACAACTTACAATTTCGACATTTACTTTACAAGCTGATGAAATCCTGACGAAGCAAATGCCTCTGCCCTCGAGGGAAGTTTTGGCCTATCTGAACGACAAAATTGTAAGAATGCGCAATGCATCGCTTTACATGCGAGAACAGATTGCGTCACCCAGGCCGAAACAAAGCTCATTAGCCTTTTCCAATTACGTCACAGTGACGTCATAGCTCTGCCCGGCAACAGCTGATCAAGGACAACCTTTGTATGGTTTGTTATGGGGCTTGTGGTGATTTTTCGATTTTTAAGCAAAAATAGATAATTTTTTAGACGATATAGGTAGGAATCAGACTGTACGACCCGAGCGATTGTCCAAGACCGACCAAAATTTCAAACACATGTACTTATATGACTAAGCACACACTGCTGCGTTAGCGAACAACTACGTAGGCCGGCATCGACCGTCCAAGTTTGAATTTCAAACTTGTTTGAAATTTGATCGCTCTTGACCTACGAACGCATCGTTTTACATTCCCTACTAACAAACGTAAACAAACACACCTAACTTGAAATAATTTTGCGAATACAATAGTTCACGTTACATTAAATAAAACTTTATAATAATAGAAATGCATTGCCTGTCAAAAAGTGGTCTGAACAAACTGAAGCAAATCTAATCTTTTGTGGTGCCAAATCTAATCTTCGGAGAGCCTTCACCCACAATTCTCTTCTTTTTATGCGCTCAGGAATATCTCGACCTCTTCTATCTCGCACTCCAGGAAATCCGAAATATTTCTTTTCCGTCTCTTGGTTACTTCTAAAGGGTGTTTCAAAAGGACGCCATTTTTAATTGAATTTTAAAGTAGACATGTTCCGATTAATTATGGAATAAAATATCCTTCAAATGGCCCTCGCGACTCTGGACGCAGACCCTTGCTCTTTTGATGAAATAATATATGAAGTTTGTTAGAGTTGCAACTCTACCTCATTAATTATACGTTGGATATCGGCATTGAGCTCAGGAATTGTTCGAGGGTTATTCGCATAGACTTGAGATTTCAAAAAAACCTAAAGAAAGACGTCGTCGCACGGCGTCAAATCACACGATCTCGGTGGCCAACTCCACTTGGAGTTTCAGAAGACAATGCGGTCCAAAAGACGTTTTCTCAATCAATTAATTTTTTCACGCGCAGTGTGGCAGGTTGCGCCGTCATGCTGAAACCACATGTCTTCCAGGTCCATACCTTTCACCTGAGCCCAGGAGAACTGTTATCACGTGTAGTGACGTTCTGAGATTTTCAGTAACACTCACATTCACAGATGCAATGTTTTCTAGAGACCGACCGGAACGACAATGTAACTTACTGTCCATAAGTGATCCAATTTTCACCAATTTTTGAAAAAATCGAAAAAACCCGAAAAATCACAAGAGTAAACACCTACTTCCGGTTATGCGATTTTCTTCAAAAGCTTGCTGTCGCATCTACATAGTACACAAAACTTATATATAAAGTGTCAACGCCATACTGCTTTTCGTTTTTGAGATATTCTGTTCACAGGCAGACAGACAATGAACAAAAACATGTTTTTTGGGTTCAGGGTCCTAAAACGTGAAGATCTGTTGAAAACTCAATTTCGAATTTTTGGGGTAAATCCAATACTTCCCCAACGCAGCTACCTGTTTTAAAATTTGAGCTACGCTATTTTAAGCAACATGGGTGTTAGTGTTTTAAGAAAAATAAAACTATTTAAAATAATTTTAAAACTTGTATTTATTGTATAATTCTTATTTTATGTGCCAGAGGGCAGTCGTCAAAGTTGTTACGCCGTTTGCAGAAGTTTATTACAAACGGCGTAACGTCATGTTGAGGAGGGTATGATTGGCTTATAATGTTTAGAGCATCCTCGCTAGGGGTGAACTCCCAGTCGTTTGTGTTTAAAAATGCTCTTATAAAAGCTTTTATATTATAAATGCCGTAGCTGTAAAAACCGTAAACTCTGCCATCGTCTCTCTGGGCGTAGATCTTTTGTGACGATCTTGGCCATTATTGTCTGCAGATATTGGACCTCGCCTTGCAATGCTTCATTTATGGGCCTGCAGCAAAAGTAAAAAAAGACATACATAAATAGAAGTGGCTTTCCCCTAGGGATTTCGCGATTTAAAATAATTATTCACATGTGGTTAATTATCATATGTGTAAAATCAAATTTCTGTAATTAAAAGTAGCTAATTGTTACAGACCAAATTTTAAAATCGCGGTCCGTCAAATTTTTAATAGAATAAAAGCTATCTGAACAAATTTATTTCAGGAATACATTAAACTCAAATTTGTAACTCGTTTTATATTTACGATCTGAATTTGCCTCTTGTCGCCGACAAGCCACGACCTGTTGGGCCGAATAATAAAATAATTAATTCCATCAAAACCACTTACGAAACCAGTTTTTCTAAATTATTATCAAACTTTTAAAACTATAGACTATGCAATTCCGCTCTTATAAATTATAATTAAAAAGAAATATTTAGTTTAAAATATGGAAGCGTGACGACACAAGAGTGAAGTGGTTTTCCCGGAGACACCTTAAAATCCGTAGCGCTCTGTGGTCTAGGAGCATAGATCGATGCAGCCCAAATGTGGATACGAACGTCGCGGGTTCAAATCCGAGTCGGCCAGAGATTTTTTAAATTAAACATCCATTCTGTGAATGCAAGAGAGACAACCAACACCGTATGAGTACAAGAGAGAGACAGATTTACCATTTGAAATTAAAAAATTTGCGAAAATTGAAATTAAAACTGGCAGCCGACAGAAGTGCGCGCGCAGAAAACCAAGATGGCCGACCCCCGGGAAGTTTAAATTCAAAAAATTTAACTTAGAAAAAAATCTGAAAAATTTCAAATTCAAATATTCCCGCGAAAATTGAAATTAAAATGGCCGCCGCGTAATTCCGGAAACAAATTAAAAATGGCCGCCGCGTAATTTAATCAGTAGCTAATGCGTAATTTAATCAGTAGCACATATCAAAATTAATTAGAGCAATCCGCGAAATTAATTAGGTCAAACCGCGGATTTAATTAGGTCAATTAATTTAATCGTTGGATTGACAGGTTTCTCTAATTATGGTGTCCGATTATTACTCTCGCCCGCTGATCAAATGTAGCGTCAAGTACGCAATTAAAGGTTATAGTAATTACGGGCGTCTGCCCTCAATCTGCAGTAGCGATGAATCGCCCGCTGATCGAAAGTAGCGACAACCACGTAATTAGGGATAAGGAAAACTACGGTCGTGCGCCCTCAATCTGCTGTAGCGATAAATCGCCCGCTGATCGAAATTAGAGACAAACACGTAATTAGGGATCAAGTAGGGTGCCCAAACTGTTGTCCTGACTCTGTCGAGTTTCCCTTTAAATAGCAGCCCGTAGTGAAAAAATCTGGTGTGATACACTCACACAACTTCCTTTTACAGTGTTCTTATAATTGGTCAAAAATTTCATTTTTAATTTTTTGCCATTTGTCAAAAATTTTCAAAAATTACAAATACTACAAAAACGGTACAAAATAGAGAGTTAGTTGAAGAGACAAATTCTCTCTAGAATTTTAAGGTGAATTCAAAAATGTAATAATATACCGGGTGTTTTATTTAAAATAGGAGTTAATAAAAAAAATAGAAAAAAAACAAAAGAAACCCAATTTAGAAGTATTCAACTGGAAAATCACCTATTTTACATCAATACACATTAAAAATGTAGTAAAAATGTAAAGTTTAAAAAAAATCGTTAGAGCCGTTTTTGAAAAAATCGAAAAAAATTGAAAAATCTCAAGAGTAAACACCTACTTCCGGTTATGCGATTTTCTTTAAAAGCTTGCTGTCTCATCTACATAGTACACAAAACTTATATATGAAGTTTCAACGCCATACCTCTTTTCGTTTTTGAGATATTCTGTTCACAGACAGACACACACACACACAGACAGACAGACAGACAGACAGACAGACAGACCAATGAAAAAAAATATGTTTTTTGGGATCAGGGGACTCTAAAACGTGAAGATCTGTTGAAAACTCAATTTCGAATTTTTGGGGTGAATCCAATACTTCCTTTATAGTAAAAGGAAGTAAAAACTATATGGTCCAGGGCCCTGTGTGTGTAACTTAATACGCCCGCAGTCGCAGCTGTGGGTCGAACCTTAATCTATACATTAATATGCCTGTACGTGCTACAATTTCTTACATTGGGAAAACACATTCTGCATATTGTAATTACCAAATTCAAACGAAAAACTTAAGCACCTAATATTAATTGTTCATGTTTGTGTCCATTACCATAACCTATAAGTTGCGTCCTCTCACAATACATATATGGAAATACTCACTTATAATACCATGAGTAGTCAAAATTATGTCGAATATTTTTACTGTGGTATCACGAATGGCTATTGCGCTTAGGTTCGAAGCCCAATGGACATGAGTAGTGATGCCACTGCAAAAATATTCTACTTAGCTTTGACTAAGAGTGGTATTCGAGAGACTATTTAATGAACCAAACTACTTTTTCAAATTAGTTTTTAGTAAATCTAGCAACAAACTACGCAATTTCTATAGTAAAAGAACACAATCTATTTACTTTTTCTAATAAAAGTCAGATTTGTTTAAAATAGTCAAGGGTAATACCACAAAAAGTGAACATTTTTTGAGATTTTTTTTCGTTCACATGCAAATTATTGCGTTTAAATTTCTCAAAACCAAAATTGCGTTAAAAATTTGAGCAGTTTTTGTTGAGAGAAATTTGCAATAATTTGCACGTTGACGAAAAAAATTCTCACATATAATCTCATAAGAGCATTAATCCTTTCCGAACATTTTTTTGAGTGTGTTCCAACAACGTCGTATTAATTTGCCCGAGCGGGACGCGAGGACAAATTAGGACGTTGTTGGAATGCACGAAAAATAATTTTAGGATACGAATTAATGCTCGAATGCAGATTCGGTAAGACAATCGTAACGACACAAACGCTAAAAAGAAGTAATGTCTACCTACAAAAAATTTCTAAGAAATTTTGTTGTCTTGGTTACGGCTCTTGAACTAATTTTTCTATTGGTCATTAATGAGTGTCGTATGATTTCCTTAAAATTTTTTGCCTTGAATGGTATTTGGAAGGATTATTCAACAATACGGGTAGATGACTTTTACCGTGTTCGACAGCACACATTTTTAAGGTTTTCCACTATTAATTCAATAGTGAGGCTTCCAACACGATTATGAGTTTTTAGAACGATACTGATTTGTAAACCTTGACTTTGACGTTTTGGTGAAATGTCAGCCAAAGGCTACTTACTAAATTGAAATTATTGAAACCACGTGCAATGTTGCCAACCCTACCGATATTTCGGTAGATCTACCGATTTTATCTAAAATCTACCGATCTATCGAAACGACTCATACGTAACATTTTTCTTGGGTATTATTTAAACCAAAAAAAAAACATCAGCAACCCTTTATTTGTACAGAGTATTCAGAACAATTTATATTTTAGGAGTGTTTACAAAGAGATTCATAAATTAATCTATAATGACCAGTACGTGCCGCCAGAGTAAATTCGATTAATCACATCTTAAATTTACGAGAGTTATTATTTTACATTCACGTGCTTGGATTATAGATATCAGTACTAAACGCTCACATTCTAGTTTATATTCGTAAATTTGTAAGCTTCAGTTCACGAGAAAATAGTACATAAACACATTAAGTTAATTAGTAATCATCTTGTTGTTAGTCGGCATCGCTTTTTAAAAGATCCATAATTGTTTATATTAAAATTCTTAACAGCGCAGTTTAAAATCTCTGTTACAGCATTTGCAGAGCGAATATTTTGGCCCTTTTTTGATAGCAAAAAGCCAACCTTTAAATTCGGGTAACTCTTCCCAAGATTTGCTATGGGCATGCGAATACTTCAATTTCTTTTTTCGTATTCCACTACCTGTCCCTTCTTCGCCGGTGTCGTAATCATCAGATGCAGATATATCACTCATTTTAAATCATTTCGGCTCATTCTTTAAACTTTCTTAAGGCTGCAAAAAGTGTTACTTTAACTGCTTGTTGTATAATTAACTATTTTATAGTCATATTTTATACGTAAACATTTAAAGTATGTTTCATGTATTATTTATAATTGTACTTGCATATATGAATTAGTAGTTTATAGTGTTTTAAGTAAATTGGTATAGTTTTTCCACAGTTCTGAATAAAATAATTGGGTTTTCGTCTTAATTTTATTTATTTAACTAGAAAGTGAAATATAAATTTTTAAATGCCGGTTTACTGAAACTTGGCAATTGCAAAAATGTAAGTAGGTACAACAAAACACATGTTATGTCTACCGAAAATTTTTGGGATCTACCGAAAATTAGCGCAAAAAGCTACCGATCGCCTAAAAAAATAGATGGCAACACTGCTCGCGTCAAAACACTGTGGCATTAGGTGTTTTCAATGACAGTCAATTTTGATTGGCCGTTTCTGACAAATTGAACAATTTTCATTTGTTCGCTCAGTATAGTGTTGAATAATCACTTGAATACCTTCTAGAAAGATAAAGGGTGTTCATTAGAATTTGTAGTCTAGTCGGCTTTGGAACTGATGAAGTCATGTCGTGCATTAAATCATATGGCTGATAACTGACACTGGTGGTACTGTCAGTCTATGTCAAATTCGAGGTTAGCAGGTTAGGTTTTGCGTCAGCTTGTGTTAAAACTGACACAAAACCTAACCTGCTAACCTCGAATTTGACATAGACTGACAGTGTCACCAGTGTCAGTTATCAGCCAAATGATTTAATGCACGACTTGACTTCATCAGTTCCAAAGCCGACTAGACCACAAATTCTAATGAACACCCGTTATATCCGCTGATATTTTCTTGATTGGCCAAGAAACGTCAAATTCTGGATTTTCATTGGTCACTTTTTGACAGCTGACAGGTGAATTGAATAGTCAATAGAATAATGCCTGTCTTTAAGTAAAAATATGGGTTTGGGCTATTTCACGATAAATAATTGCTTGGAAGCTTAAACACAATACCTACCATTGCACGATCGTATCTTTACAGTGAGGCAACAGTAAAGAGCTCTTAATCACATGGTCTTACTTTGTATTAGCAGCGTACATACATCAAACAAGTAGAGACACTCATGCCAAACGTTGAAACCTGTCTAGAGTGCCTGGGACAGTGACTGGGGGGGGGGGGGTATTTCTAAGCTTGACTATCAGATGGCAGCACAAAGTTCTACCAATCATAGATAAAATAATACAGTATAGAACGCAAACTCGATATAAAAAAAAGTTAAGACGCCATCTGTTGGCTTGTGGACGGTGCGATTTCATAGCCTACTGATTGGTAGGTACCATTTATTTTTAATTTAAATTTAAAATTCTAATAATTCACAAATTAAAACTTCGACTTTACTTTCGATTTTTATTTTTCAACTTTTTCGTGTACATTGCAAATGCATTTGCATACATTTTATTTTTAAAGCACATACTACGTGTATCTTTGCCACTTAAAATTAAATTCAATCCTTTAACAAAATTAAATATTGTTAAATATATTATTTTATCACGAATTTCATTTTCAAGGTGGTTTTTATGTGCGCATGTAAAAGCGAATTGTGCATGATACGGCAACAAAACACACATTTTATTTTTAACATTCTCAACAGACGTGAGGTTACTTAAAACAATTTTAGAAATATTATAAATTTTGTTGATTCTTTTGATAAAATCTAATTTACAATAGGTACACCAATTTTTAATTTTTTGAATTATATTCTTTTTCATTGATTAACATATGAAACTGCTCGTTAGTGGATTGTGTACTAATAATTTTAGTTTTGCAATCTTCACGAGTTAAATTTTTTAATGCGCGTGATCCAACCAGATATTTATCCGATAATGTTTTGATGTAAGTCTTTTTCTAATTCAAATTCTGGTAGATTAGAAATATACTTGTTAACATTAAAAATTTCAACTGATGGTTCCGCAGTTTTACGTGTGTAGGTACTATTTTTTTCAATTAAATTCCTAATATTAAATAAATCCGGCATGTTCGTATTTTCGCAGTTTGCTCCAATTGATTGGAACTACAGAAATCCCTAATTAACAATGACTTCAAACTATCGCGAAATTGAATCGTTGTTGGATTTATTGCTCGGCTTCACTGATTTTTAATTTTGCCGAAATAATTTTCAATTACATCCTGATTGAATGCGCGAGGCAAAAAAAAATACATTTTTCACCTTCTATCAAAATCTGATATAGCTCTAAAAAGCCTTCTAACGTTTTTATTAAATTTTTCAAGGTTGGAGGAATTGTTTTTTTCTCAGATTTGTCAGTGAAGTACATACTTTCCAAAACTTGAATAGCTTCTTTCCAAAATGTCGTTATGTCCTGAATTTTTGAATACTCCACCGGAAATAGGTTTGCCACAACGTAAACGTAATGTTTCCCCATTAACACTGTCGAATAATTTATCAAAGAAGTGAATTATTTTTGCAGTTCCTAATGCTCCTTCAGTTAACTTGTTGTGACTATGACCTCTTAACACATAGCGGCAAGTTCCTTCTAAATAAAAAAAACTAGATATTATTAATTACCGCATTTAGCTATTAAGGCCATAGTTGAAGCCATTGAATGGCTTAACACTTGAGTTGCATAACTAACTTTCATTTTTTGAATCTTTTCTGGAATAACATGTAAATCTGTAATTTTGTGGAGGGCTCTTAGTTTACCACTAGCTTGATCACTAAAATATATTTCCATAATGTGTTTCCATTTTGTTACGATAATTTCTTCTGTTGTTTCCCATACTAATTTTTTTGTGAGCAAATTATTTCGTATTCCTGTCATCATATGTGGTATATCGAATAGAGGTATAATTTCTTCGTTTGATATTATAATTTTTCTTTGATTTTTTTTACCTTTTTGTAAATATATTTTCTTAGATTCATTTAATACACTCTTTATAGCTGCTTGGTTAGGTTGTCCCTGATCGCAAATTGTAACCAAAATTTTTAGAAGATGAAGAAAAACCAAAATAAATTGGTTGCTGCCACTTTTTAAAAAGTCGACGAAGGTAAAACACGAGAACGTGGTCTGCAATTTCAAAACTGTGTTCACATCCGATATCTTGAAAGCCATAAAATTTATCATTATTTTTGTCGTACCTAATCTATGTGTGGCATTATCGACATCTCATCAAAAATACGAGCACACATTTTGTGTCTATCAGCTAATTTTGAAGCAGCCTTTTTCAAGTTATCAAATATTACTTTATTAGTTCCAGCATCTATGGGATGTGGATGGATTATTGAAATTTGAGAATCGAAATTACAATTTACAACGTAGGTAGACGGTGAATTTTCGCTGTTTAAGTGTGCCATATTCGTTAATTCGTTTTCTGAAAATTTTTAGGCTATTATTTAAGTACATTTAAACTAGTTTCATGATAACACTTACCATCGGAAATTTGTAGGGCAGGTACAGCCATGTTTTGAAGTTTCCTATTGGAATCAAAATCTCTCTCCGTAAAGTGTAAGCCGTAAGCAGTATACCCATTGTATACTTTCATTGGATCTATTTCTATTAGGGATAAATTACCAATTCGTTTTAACCATTCCTTAAAACGCGCGGAATACTTTATAGGGTTCGAATACTGTTTTTCATATATACAGTGTAACATTTATGTACACAACAAAGTTTCATTTCAAATGTGAAAAATTAAGCAAATATCTGTGTGACAATATTTCTCGCGAAAAGTCAAATTCAACTTTTATATTTTATTTTAAAATGTACATTCTCGATTTATCTCAAAAAAGGCGCCCTCTATCGGCCTGTGGACGGTGCGATAACTAAGCAACGCCTATTCTAGGCTGACTTTGCATTCTATAATATTTTATTTTATCTATGCTACCAATCATGATGTGATCAAGTAGTGGCGCCATCTGTTAGTCCTATCGGAAAGTACCTCCCAGGAGCCGTTCAAGATCATCCAAATCGGAAATTTAACATCAAAGGAACTGACGCTGGTATTAGAACTAGGATGATAGTATCTGTAATCTGGTGTTATTTTGCGTTGAAATTTACTACAATTTCTATGGACGTTTTACTTAGCATTCGCCGATCAATGACGAACAGAAAAATGACTACAAATCGATTACACCTAATTTTTGGATGTGTAAACTTGTATTTATAGTTACCTCGTTGCTGGAAGTGGCAACTAATAGTAGCTAGATATATTAAGTAAAGCCTTACCTATGATAGAAAAAAAGTTAAAATTTTAGGTGTAGACGATTTCAATGAAACTAAGTGTACACTTGAGTAGATAGTAGGGATGTCTGCGGGTACCCGGGTACCTGAGCCGACCCGGGTAATAGTCAACTGGGGTATATTTTCAGGACTAGAAAATTTTGTAATATCCAGAAAGTCAGCCTTTTTCGGAGAAGATGATAAAAACTTTAAAACAATAGGAATAAGCTATAGAAAAGCACAACAATGCAGTAATAACAAGAATCAACCCATCCCATACCACATAATGTTGATTCTTGTTTTATATAAGGCAATAAATCCGCTTCACGGAACTATTCAACCCGTCCATAGTACCATTAAATCGCGTCAGTATGGGTTGAATTAACATCATCCTCTGTGTGATGTTGATACTGCTACCAATTTCGGATAAAAAGTCACGTACTTGAATTTGATAGCACTTGGAAGTGTGAAAATACTTACAAGGACAGACAACTTGCAGTTTGAATTGGTGAGTAGGTACTATTTCAAATTAGTTCAGTTTAAAACTCGCGGCGTTAAAATGTGTAGAGCATAGAACGTTCTATGAAACTACAAAACAACAAATAAATAAGAAAACCAGTCACTCTTGTAAATTAAGCGTTATTAATGTATTTAGTACTTCACAAGCAATTTTTAAAGCACAAGCCATATAAGCACTAATTAGGTATCAATGACTTAAAAATATATATTTCGAATTGGAAGCTGATTCATTATAATGTACAATAATAGCTGTTTAAGTAACAAGGAATGTAAGGACCTATTAACATTTGAGGTAGGCAAGTACAAGCCAAGGCGCAGCCACGGCTTGTTGTCGGCCAAAAATGTTAATTGGCGATACATTCCGAGTTATCTTATTATATTTTTCCCGCTGCTTATCGAAATTTTCCTAGATTTTTGAAAAAATCGTTTAGTTTGTCACCCGTCACCAGGATTAATTTTCGTGAGTCGTGTTACCTTTGAATGTCACACGTCACGTAAACACTTGCAATTATAAACTAAACGTTAAATCTGCATCTTGCGTTGCTAATTTTATTATCTTAGGGACTTAATAATAATATAAAGTTCCGTTGTCAAGGGAAAGCGACTTACATGATCAGCAGCGGGAAAAATATAATAAAATCAGGTAGCACCGTAATATTCCCAGGGACACTAAAAATACTATACAATGGCCATTTATCTTAAAATATTCAACAATCGGCACATATTCAATTTATTTCCCGAAAATGTCGTGGAAAGTAGTTCCATTGTAGCCAACATCACTACTAGCAGCATTGATAAACGAAATGTACATTCTGGAAAGCAACAAAGTGTATTTCCGTAAGAAGAACAATTTGAACCCTCACCTGTCTGGAGGAATGTTGAGTTCCTTGCTAATTATATCGTACAGAGCCTTGGAGTGCTTTTTATTTTCCTCGACGCCCAGGGCACCAATGCTCATCAGAGTGGCTTGTGCTGCAGGCTCGGTCGAGCCACCCCATGACATGTTGACTCCTCCAATTACAGTTGCAACACAGTACTGCTCAGATTTGTATGCAATTAAGTTATAACCTCACTTATTCTACTTACATTTATAGGCTTCCCAAGAGATTTGGAAACGACACTGCACAACTTCTGGGGCAGGTCAGAAGGAATTTTATTCTGTGGCACATTTGTTTCCACTCGGAAGTGTGGCATTGTACCTATCAGTGTATTTGGACAAATTGCCAAAGTGATTTCAAGGGTATTACAAAAACTGCTACAAACTAGTGCTCTGTTGTAGTTTATAAACTGACCTTGATTAGAATGAGTAGTTAAAGTATCTAATTTAGTAATTATAAATCAATTCATTACATCATAATATTACCAGCAGCAGTACTTAAATGTAAATAATAATTTTGTATTTTTTATATAGCAGAAAAAATATGTTTGGTAAGCAGACGTTACTGTTGAGTGTATTACTGTTATAATATATAATGAACAACACAAATTTTTGGTGAAAAGCTTCAATTATCAAATGATGTGAAGAATAAAATTAAATGTTTAAAAACAGAACTACTCCAAGTCCGACCATCAGGAATTTGCATCGACAACAACGTTGATGCCCATTGCTGCTCCCCATTTAGTCGTACTACCCGTATTACACATAAGACCACTAAAATTATCGTATTTTAATAACTTGAAGTGTGAAATACGTAATTATTTATAAAAATAATATTGAATAATATGAACCGCTGTGTAGGGTTCCCAACATTGGGTCGATGCTGACCCAAAGAAATAAAATAATTAAAAATGTCAAGGTGAATTTGCTTTTTACATTATATAGATGTAATTCCTAGCATATGAAATGCGGCATTTCTTTACCCCTCCGTGGATACCTACATTCAATTTGACAAGAGGTTTCGTACACCTTAATATTTAAATAATTATTTGCCCTTTTTATCCCTTAGCTAGCTCAGTGAACATGAAACTCTCTAAATATCTCAGTTAGTCGCTTATGCAAGATAACTATCAATCAAAGCAGAAATCTGATTCCACCTTATAGTGTTGGTCGAACTAAAACTTAACTTTAAATAATACACCAAAAAGCCGTATTCTTTACATCATCTATTGACTCCAAAACACGTATAAAAACACAAAAAACAAAAAACACGCATAAAAATACAAAAGAAATAAAAGAAAATATAATTAGGTTCTCAAACAACCTACGTGCGGTATGGATTGGGGCTACTTGCAAGCGTGTTGCAAATATATATAAAAAACGTAAAATATTACCAAAAATAGCGATGAAATAATTATCTTTTAAAAGAACGCAAATGTCAAAACGTCTAACTAAACTGGAATGTCAAAATTGCTTGAAGCCGGTACTTATTTGAGTTGCTGAAAACACATTCCTGTGCGTTTGCAAAAGCTTGCAGTTAAACGCAACCTTATCACGCTTCCATGCTGGGAACCACCGATCGCGTGCAGGCCTCGTAAGGACAGTTGAATTTGCGCCTCTCAAAATTGACGCTTTAATACGCCTTTAAATATAGCACAATGAGTGTACTTACATGTACACTCAGAAAATGGGTTTGCGGAATTTGCAAACGCTGGCGCCCTGCACTTTGACACTGTTTTGCAGCAAATGTTGACTAACTTTTGAACGTTGCCATTACCACGTTTCGGCGATCGGCTCAAGCGTTACTTGGTAGCTAAGCAGAATTCTTAGATTACAGTCAATCATTTCCGTTATATTATACACTGCGTTTGTCAGTCACATTTTCAGTTTCAGTTTGGGTGCGGCGGTTCAGTCTCGTCTATGTTTATTTGTTATTACTTGCATTGATATTTTGTTTTTAAAATGCCAATTTTTTCGAATTGGGTTAAGTGGAAGAGCAGTTCACAGTAATTCTACTGTGAACTGAACTTCGCCCAAAATATTGTACATATATTTTGATTTTTTCATGTACATATATTAATAAAGGCATTTATTATTATTATTATTATTATTATTACTTATATATCCCTGGGCGAATTCGTGTACTATATTTTTTTCTTAGAAGAGGCTGCGTGTGACTGCTGCCTTTTTTGTTGAATTTACATGAGTTGAAAATCTTAGCATCCCACGTACAGCATGTATGTTTCTTGCTGCACCCACGAAAACCAAAATTCACAATTCACGTCCAACGCAGGACCGACTTTGTGAGCATTTGCTTGCATAAAATACAATATTAAATCTAATAATAGAACATAGAGAATACACTTAGCTTCTACATTTAAGCATGGAAATAAACATTATCGGTAAGGGGTCCAGCTGGCTCGTTACACACAAAATAATTCTTTGTAGATTATAAAAATTAAAGAATAAAACCATTTTCTACATTCCATAAAAGATATGTTCAAAAATTCATCTTAGAAATTAAGTAGACTACTAAGAAATTACATTTTTCTGAACAACATTTAAGATACTTTCTAAAATTATATTTTTTGTCCACTTTCTTACCAATGACTTCTGCTCTGGAGCTATTAAACAGGAGTAAAATTTGTCGCAATCCATGTATAAATGAACCTTTACTTAACCCGAAGAATTTTATTGAAAACCCGAGCCCGAAGAATGATTACCAAACCCGAAGTCTTCGGGTCAAAATGACAGTGTTGGCGACCCTACCGCTGTGACTTGTCACACTGACAATCCCTCAACCACCTATCAACAGTTTCAATACTCTATTGTTTGTTAGTCCATGGCAATCCATATTTTAAATAATATTTAAATATCGTAATATCCTATGATCTGTATTTTAGGTTTCGTATTTCTGGACTGATTACGCTTGTATCATTACGATCATCCAAGGGTGCACGCATTTTTTTGTAACTTTGCCTTTTAATCTTAGGCGTTCCAAACTTTTTGAAACTCACTTTATTTTGAAATGATTTGAAAAAAAGGAACGCCACTGATAATAGCCAGTTACAATGAATGGAAAAAATTAAGAAATTGCCATAGTAACGAAAAACCTTGCACCTTTGGATGATCGCAATTGTACTTTGCCGTGAATCACTTGGTAGACATTTCTTGTAAAAACCATAGTATGATCAAGAATGCCGAGCTTTGTAGCTCATTGGTTAAACATTCTGGCTACTGATCTAAGGGCAGAGAGTTCGATCCCCGATCCCGGTGAGGTTTTTAAAAATAAAAAAATGCGGATGAAATGCCATCATTCGGAAGTGATGTAAAGCTGCGGGTCCCATGTTACTACGATATGTAGCATGTAAAAGATTCCTTGCTAGGGTTGGAACTCCTTAGTTTCGGAAACATTCTAAGTAAGACTAAGGTACCTGGTACTCTGCATGTCTAGACCTTGTTCACGGGGTTGGCAAAAAAGGCCTATGAAGGCATAGTTGCTTGACATCGGTCTCTTCACAACAAATACTAACACTACTAATAATCAAAAAATATTTTCATCTTTAATGGCTATGGAATAGTTCCTAATTTATGAATGCACAAGGGAAAGGAAAGAGTTTGCGCAAGCACTAAGTTAATTTGTGCAAACTTCTATTGCATACCGATCGCAGTACCGTACTCATGCCGTTTTATAGTGACTTGTGTGCTTCGCTTAGGACAAAACAGACATAAACTTCGAGAGTGCTCCGAGTCGTCGAGATAGTCAGTGTCGGATGCTTTTGTGCAAGTGAAATCTTTGTTATATTGGCCGATTGCCATTCCTTCAGATCGTAGTCCGGATGTAAAATGCGCCTCGTTTCAGCTTCCTTTAATTATAGCGTTTTTCTTCGCTTCAGTGGATTTAAATGGATTTTAAGTTTGCATAAGTCTGGAAGCTTGGCACCGCTCTGTTTCGTGTTTTGCTTGAGGAGAGGAGCTTCAGCGCTTCCGATTACATCTGCTAAGCTCGACACCACCCACACAGCTATAATTTGAGTTAGCTACGTCAGTCAAGGCTGATTGGGAAACTTCAAACCCCCTGTTGCAACTCCTTTGTGATCCAATTTTTCGGCTTAAGGTACCTGTACTATATTTTGGGGTGATACACCGAGTTGTGAGTTGTCCCCAGTGACTCGTTTGAACAGTACTAGATTTGAATTAAAGCCAGTCTGTTGTTTTGAATTTTGTGTCGCTTTTAGAGCTGTCATATGAGTCAGTTTGAATTCGCAATATCAGTATAATGTTGCAGGAGTGATATTGGTTTATAGAGAACTTTATTGTATCTGCGGAGGTAGCTTGAATTCTGTGCAGCCGAGGCTAGCTGTATTGATGTCAAGCTCTTTCTATTGACGGGAATTCCTTTTATATTATATTATATTTTAACTGTTTTGTTATCCTATTTAAGTGTTTGGACTCTGTTCACTATAAACTAATGAAGCTTCAATTTTATAAATTTGTTTGTGTCGCTTGTTGTGACCATTTGAGTTTATACAGTCCCAGTCTTTTAAAAGTGTAATAAATTTAATTTGCTAAAAAATTATCAGGAATTAGGTATGAACTTATTTATAAAATCGGCTTCTTTTCAATGCAATGTCTACAATCGTAAATTTTGTCCATCTGGCTTCTAAACTACATACTCTTTGGTGCAGCTTATGGAGGGGCAACATCAATATGCAAAATGTATGCAAGCCATAATTCACAATTGTATGCTCATTTACTGTCAGGAATAACTTTCTCTTACACTCAACGTAGGTGCTGTTGATGTTCTGTTATTATACTGTAGTGCAATAAAAAACCAACGATATGCAACAAGATTAAATTTTTTTATTGAATTTATGCAAGGATAAAAATATAACATGCAGATTTAATAGCATTCTACACCTTTACAAGACTGTAATTTATTTAAAGTTTTTATGTAGCTCATAACATCATGATAGTCCATATTGTAGTAAATGTTGTGCAATTCGTATGGGTCGTTTTGCAAGTCATATGCTTCAATGAAGTTCTAATAAAATAATAAATGAGGCAAGTATACATACAAGTGTATTTTTCAGTCTTACCTCTTCGCTAAACCAACAAAACTTAAAGTTGGTATCGACAGAAAATCTTCGAACGCAAGCATAAGTGTTATTTCTAGAATCCTGGCACTTGCACCAACTGGCAACCTCACAGTACTAAAAATCCTTCGTTAAAAAGCATATAGAACATATATGAAACTGCAACTTACTGTAACATCATTATCATAAACCCATGGGCAGTTCTGGTCGATTGTATTTGCATCTCCCTCCCCAAAATATTCAATCAATAAATCTTTCTCTACGAGATCAGTGCTATTCGTATCTGTCAAAATGTATTGTAAAAATGACTGCCCATCCATATCGCTTGGAACTTCTACGCCAGCCATATTTAAGATTGTTGGTGCAAGGTCTACAGATGATACAGGTACTTCTGAAATATGCCCATTTTTTATATTTGGACCTCGGATTAAAAGCGGAACCTTAATATCTGTTTCGTATGGCTGCCTTTTATCCCAGGGCAACGCAAATTGGCCTACAACAAAATGAATGCTTTATTTGCTCTAGCAGTGCCACGTACCGAGTGACCATATACGGTTGTGCTTTTTTTCTCTTAGGTTGGCACTGTTTATGTTGGTGGCACTGTAAGTCAATGTCAAATTCGAGGTTAGCAGGTTAGGTTTTGCGTCAGTTTGTGTGAAAACCAAAGAAAAAAATCACAACCATTTATGTTCACCCGTTACTTAGAGTCCCTGTACATAATCAACTATATACATCGACTCTACAGGTACTTAGAGCCAGTGTATATACAATGGCTCTGCACGTACTTAAGGTCACTAAATCACGTTAGCTACGCTAACATAAGGTAAGAAAATTCGGTGCTATTTATGTCAAACCAAACTCGGTTTTTTAGTGGCGTATACAGTCAGTTTATAGGTTATAATAGAAATAAATTTAAATTTTTATGACGTGTAGGAAATACATAGATTATTATGTACTAATTAATTAAGTTAGCATGCACTATAAGGGTATATCGAGTGCGGCAGTGATTTGTGCGTGAGTGGAATTTGTGAATATCCAAGACAGCCAATTCAGGACGCGGAGTTGTAAATAGCACGAAGCGGGCGAATTGCTACGTTGCATTAATGAATAACTGGAACGATGTGGCGAGGACTGCGGGGATTTAGTCGCAAGCAAACAGGCGACTCGTGCATGTGAGTGCCCATTAACCAATGTACGAAGCGTGCTATTAACGGCAACAGAAGTGCCCAGAATTGTGAAGTATTAACCTGCATTTATCGCCCCGGCACAAAGAGTTTGCTAAGTGGGAACACCGACTACGAAGGCACAAAATACTTGGGCCGCACCACCAAAGGTTGATATCGGTGCCAGAAAGAAGCCGTTGTGTCAACGCCGCAGATGCGTCATCTTTTGGGGCAACCGAATGCAAGGTTAGTTCCTAGTTAAAATAGCGATACGATTTAAGAAGCGATTGCAACATCTTTGGTAATTGCTTCAATGAATGATTGCGTATCGAAGGTAACGGGGGTTTACCTGCAAGCCGGTACGAAGTTATTTCGTCATTCGGTGAGGCAGCGCGTTTGCTTGCGTTGAACCCGCCGTTTGGCGCCCCCCTGAGACGCATTCTTTGCACGCGTACAAATTATGCGTCAGCCGAATTCCAGATTAACAACACACGCATTTCAAGAATAGACAACTTCGCCCAGTTTATTTGTGCTTGGATTTTAAATACATTTTGTACTATCGGTGTTTGACTTTGCTTATACAGTTGAACATTGGCGCACTATTTAAGGTGTTTTCATGCATTTAGCATACATCCTTTTTATTGTGCATTTTCCATGTATTTTTATATAATAATGCGAGTAGAAGCAGCTGTCGTTCGTAGATAATTAAAGTATTATTAACAGCTTCACTGTATGATTGGACGTCGTTCATTCTTGCTGTTTTATGTACATGTATTTTCTTATATTGGTTTTTATTACAGATTATATATCTTTTTTTGTAAACTGTTGGGTTTTTATTGCTGGAAGTGTTTGCATTAATCATTTCAGCATTCCAGGTGACAACAAGCAACTCCAAAACAATATTAGCTTTGCCTTAACCGCACTGACGATGTTAATAGAGTCTCATACCTCTCCGACTGATTAAGCTAGCAAACCCAGGCCAATATAGTTTAATAGTGCAGTAGAGTATAGGGCTAAGTAAAAAAGCCGAATTTAAGTTATGGTGTCCACCGTAAGGGCTGTTTAAAGGTACCATTACAGCTTGTTTTTGGATCTTCGCCAAGTTTCTATTAAATTCTTTTGCCAAAATGTTTAGTGTAACAACGTCCATTTGTGAGGAAAGTTCTGAGTAAAGCCCTTTACAGATTTTTATATGCACACGTTCACTTTATATGTCTAAGTATTACTAGACATTTTAAGTTACGGCTAAAATAATCATCTGCCTAAATTACAACTTAAAGAAAGGATCGTGGGATCGCATTCGAAGAATAAATTATAAATAAGAACCTTAATTTTTGCAGTTCTTAGTAGCGGCTATGGTATTTTTGACATTGACAAACTCGTTTTTAGAACCTGTCAAATGGTGTTTTCCTACCTATGTTAGTGTAGCTAACGTGTTTTACGCAAGTTTACAAATTAAATTCACAGACATATTCTACTTTACCAATATGGAAACCATTATCCGATGTGTATATAACATACGTGTCGTCCAATACATTAATTTCATTTAGTTTAAAAAAAATTTGTTCAACCATTTCATCAACTGCTAGGAGAGTCTGGAGACGTTGCCTGTGGATATTATCCAAACTGGTTACATCCGTTGGAAGGCTGGTTGGTGGCGTTGTCAGCAACCAGTGTCTCTAAAACATTTATGTAAATTTTCATAAAACATTTGTTTTCCTGTCCTTACATCATTGCTCGAGTAATTAAACGAGGGGGTACGCACTGCTTCTACACCGGGGAATGCACTTTCATGGCGTGGTGCTGGCGTAAATGGTCCATGTGGAGCAGGTGTCGCTAGCATCATGAAAAATGGTGAATCTTCCATGTGCTTTTGATTTAAAAAACTTAAGGAGTATGTTGTCTAGAAGTATATAGTAATTACTAGGTTAAATCAGGGATATTTATCAAATACTACCATAACATCTGTTAAATATTCATCTGAAAAGTCTCGCGCTGTCCCATTAACAGATAGTGTGTAATTATAATACCTCGAATTGCTCTTTAATCCAAACCACCAGTCGTAACCTGGTGGTACGTGCTCTGTGCCTCCACTTTCCTCGAATCCATACTGTAAGAAGTCATTTATAAAACCTATTGTTTGTAACAAAAAATTGAAATGTTTTCACATTTTGAGTATTTGTTGATTAGATCTTAAAAAAATGATCTCCCAGATGCCAGGCAAGTCAATTGAAAAAAGAAGCTAAAATATAATTCAATATGTGCAAATTCGAGCAAATAATTTGAGATAATTTCCAAATATGGCGGCTGCTTTGATAGTTGATTACTTCAAAATAATGGTAGGTATTATGTTATTAGGGGTAAAAGTGATACTTTATGTGGCGTGGATGAACGGTTTATCTGCCAAGCTTTCGATAAAGATATTTCTGCTCCGAATAACATTCAGTATTTTTTCTTCAAACGTTGATAATAAATTAAGTAAAAAACGACCTCCGGGATTGGACCGTGTCCATATTGACGTCGTAGAACTAAACGTTTCGCACACATTCGTAAGGGGCTTCATCATGAGGAAAAAGAAAAAGAGCATGGTAACTCAACGTTTAAACCACGCCAGAGGCGAAACTCGATTAACGATTGGAAGGAGAAAGGCGAGAATTTATAGGCAAGCGCCATCGCGGTTCAGCAAATGCCGTCGAGGTTCAGTGGTGGTGGGCGGGGCTTAGGAATTAGCACTTTCCATATAGAAGGAAGGAAAAAGCCTTCGTCCCGATTGAGATTGTTAGGGTGTTTGTAAATCTCAATAGCTTCGCGAATCTTTCTGCTAAAGAAGAATGGGAATCAAAAAGGATCTTATGACCAGTATCACGCTGGTGTTCGGCGATGGCTAGTGACGAAACGAGCTGTCTCAAGTCGGGTCTCGTGTCTAGGCATAAAAGTGGTTACTTTTACACCGGCAGAGTAAAAGTAATTCAAAACTTGATTAGATTTCGAAAAATTTTCACATTTGCCTTCTTGATAGAGATGGCGCGCGAGTGAGTATTTCCTCAGGTCACGCACGTTTCACGCTTGCTTTAAACACTCACGTTTACTCACTCTCACGTTCACTGCGCACCTTCGACTCACGACGCGACCAGCAGCCTTTATTTGAAAATTCAAATTCAGATAGAACAGAATGTTTAAATTTACAACCAACAAAGGACCCGCAACAGAACTAAAAACTCTAAAATAAAATATGTTTTGCACGTGAAATAATTTACGTGATATGTTGCAATCAGAATAGTAGACACAAAAAGAAATAATTAAAAATTTACTACAATAACTTCCAACAACGGATAAATACTGATTTCTCGCACAAATATGTGTTGCAACAATCTTCAAAGACATTACATTTAATACCAAAAGCTGTAATTGGAATTGATTGATACGAGTACAAGAAGGTATATGTTGCTAAGCAATACTTTTAATTACTAGGTTTAAAAGTACTTTTACGTCCGAGGAACTAAAAGTAAGTACTACTTGGTCGCCTATAGATGCAGACACGTAGACTGTAGACACAACATTCACAACACAACACAGGTGCGAAGCTTCGTAGCTGTATGCTGCCACACAGAAGTACAATAACCTCCAGCTACAGCTCTATATCTTCCACATGGGTGGGGAGCGGGGCACCCTGCAGTCTTTTATTCGTTATTAAATATTTAACGTGAAATTAACGTGAAACGTGAATCACGCCATGGAAATTTTCACTCACGTTCACGGCCCCATTTTCAAATATTATTCACGTTCACTACGGTACCCGCCGTGACCCGATTGTTTTCTCGTCACGCGCCCATCTCTACTTCTTGATTATAAGGAACTTACGTAGACGTCCATTTTCGATAATGGTAATTTTTTAAATATATTTATTTATATTAGTTTGGGCGTTTGAAAATAAAATAGCATATGCTATTCGGAATAAAAGTGACTCACCCGGAATTGTCCGACTCGCTTACGCTCGTCAGTCACACGCGTCCAGTCTCGCCACACAAAGTATCACTTTTACTCCTAATAACATAGAGATAGGTAATAACTTTATCTGCCACTGACGCAGATGTTTCGATTCCATGGCAATGAAGTAACACTTGAGCATTATCAATCCAGCAGGATAATATCACATTTTACTGAGGCTTGAAAAAAACACCTATAATGGATTAACTCAATTCTGTGTTGACACAAATTCTGCATTTTTGATACCATTACAAAAGCACATTACAACGCATACATTCAAAAGCATGCAGATTGACTAAAAACGATTTTTTTAAAGAAACATTTAGACTATACCCGATTCAGATATTTTCCAGCGTAAAATGTGGAATAACCATTATTTTTCAAAGTGGAAGCAAACGTAAAAGGCTCATGATGCATCTGCCATTCCGGACTAGAACAGTTCCCCGAAAGCGAATTATTGCGAACACCTGTGTTATGGATATGCTTTCCAGTTAATAGTGTGCTTCGACTGGGACAGCATACTGGATTATTTACATACTGCAACTTGCATATTAAAATTTGAAAGTACATTAGCTTCGTTACTTACTGCATTTTGAAATGTAACGCCAGATTTTCCAAGTAAATTCTCAACGTTAGTCATTGGAAGCTACAATAATTACAGGTATTATTAAATGAATAATTTGTTATTGTATAACTTACCATGCCATTAAGAAGTATGTCTTGATCATCAGTTAAAATTAAAATAATGTTTGGCTTTCTCGCAAGCAGTGCTAGAGTAGAATTAACGACCAATAATAATATAATTATTGGAATTTCCATCTTTTTTTCTCCCATGAACTACTTACAATCTGTCTGTGCTCTGTGGACAATAAGCAAATATTTAAATACCTATCTATACAAAAATAATCATTGGGTTAGTAGTGACTTACAAGGACCCACACTAATGTATAACATAGCGCTAGTAGTAGAGACATAGGATTGACTTAATCTTGAACTTGTTATCTGCTTCGTACGTCAAGTGGAACATATCATTTCAATCGATAAGTGGTGTTGCTATTGTGGAGAAGATTAACGGCTAACTGGTTCGCATGAAGTTTAATCCGTTCTTAAAGTTGTTGACTGAAACCTTTATAGAATTTCAATGTTTGAGTGGGTAGCGGTTTCCCACAGCTCTACTCCGTACGTTCATACCGCTTTTAACATCACCTTGTACACTATAAGTTTATTGTTTAACGAGAGTTTTGACCTTCTTACAATTAGCCAGTAGAGCTTTGAGAGTTTTAGTCCTAGTTGTCTTTTTTTCGTAAAGATTTCTTCCAGTTTAGACGTCGGTCTTGGTGCATGCTAAGATACTTTGCACTATTGGATTGTGGAATCTACTGTTCATTTAGGGTTACTGTAGAGCGTGTTTTTTTACGCAAAGTAAAGGCTGTAATGTAGCTGGCTTGTATCGGAATTCTAATTTTAATTTTTAAGTGCTTATTTTAAACCAAAATTTGCTACATTTAGTTTCAAACTGGTTGCCTCGGGGAAAGCTCAAATACCCATGGGTTTGTTATACTCAAATGTATAATTACAAGGATAACACAATGTAAAAAAAGTAACTCGTATAATGCGTTTAGATATATACAAAATAATTCGTAATTACGAAAATGTTATGTACATACATAAATATCAAATAAAATTCCTTCTGGTCTTGTGTGTTCTGTGTCCCTGACGGACCGCAACCCAAGTAGCACCTTAGTTAGGCCCGATTGCTGCGCCTCGACTCTTCAAGGAAGCTCGAATGATGTAGAACAGAGTGCACATCGTTTAGAATGAGATAACTCCGCCGGACTTGAAGCAGATCTGAAACAGGCTATATTGATGTCATCAATAAGATGGCGTTGAGTTGTTACGATTTTGGGGGCGGACAAATTCAATTGAATAAAGTGTTTTACGGTGTCGGTGATGTTTATTGGGAGTGCATAAAACCTGGCTGGACGTGGTACGTCCTTTGCGAATAAATTTGGACCACTAGAAATAATATAAACTGGACTTTTCACCTTTTACAAAGTCCGGCTCTTCGCCACTATATTGGCCGGTGAGTGCCGGAGGTTTTCGGTCGGTTCGGACTCATGGCAGGCGGACCAATTTACCTACGTCTAGGCACCTGGATTATGCCGACCTGGAGATCTCTGCTAGTACGTAGGTAAATCGGGTTTAAGGTTACATTTATGAAAAGGTTATAATAATTGTGGTCTGGGTAAATCGGTTGTTGCCGATATGTAAACGGAGTTTGTAGTAAAATCGAAGCCGACCGGTGCTAGCGAGTCAGGACGGAAATCAACGGGTGCTGGAATCGGAGCCGACCGGTGCTAGCGTGGTCAGGAGAGATCGGGATGGGGTTCAGGTCTCAAGACTCAAGTGTTTTTAAATGACTGCAGAGTCTCCTTTTACACTCTTTGAGCACTCGTTATCGGCACATTTCTAGAGGGGGTTGGAGACGGAACAGCGTGGAATACCGGTATACACTAGCGGCTTATCCGAACACTGTGGAGATGCAGCCAAAGATTGTAACGGGAATTAGATCTATTTACATTTTAGCGCTTAAATTTGACGCGGGAGCTAATGTTACAAGGTAACATATGTAGACTTGGTCTCGTTTGGTTTAATTCTTCCGGTTTTAAGCTTTGCCTTACATGTTGTTCAGAGCAATTCGTAATTTTTCCGATGCATATGCCGGTACTTCGCTAATTGCCATGATGGCGTATCATCGGCAAAGGAGGCAGTGATAGTTTTAGGTGTTTTGGGAATATCTGCTGTATACAACAGATACAGCATGGGACCAAGGACACTTCTGGTGCTTGACTTGTAAGTATCTTTCAGATACATAGAACTTCAAAACACCTTATCGAAAGCGTGACTGATGTCTAAGAAGACAGCTGAGCAGTATTTCTTGCATTAGAATGTTTTGTTTAGAATGTCCACAACACGATGTACCTGTTTGATAGTGGCTTGCTGCTCCCTGTAGCCGAATTGGTGCTCTGTGATGATATTAAGGTTATCCAGTAGTGATTTAAGTGAGAAATACCTTCTCGAACAGTTTAGAGAAGATAGGTAGAAGGCTAATAGAGCGGTAAGATATGACTTCTCCGTTGGTTTTCAGAGCCTTGGTATTAATATTATTTGCCCCACTTTCCACTGGACGGAAAATGGCCGAGTCTTAGTACTGCATTAAAGATATGCATTAGTGTGATAAGAGCTTGTCCAAGCAGTTGTTTTATAATTGCTCCAGTAATCAGGTCATAGCCTGGTGCTTTCTGTGGATTTAGGTTTGTATTGATCACCGCTTTTACATCATGCAACTTTATTGCGATTGTAACGCCCCGTTTCAATAGCTCGTTCTAGCAATTCACATCTTCTTTTGGACCACCTTATATTTAAATAATGTATCAAAGGAATTTAGGTTTATCGCATAAAGTGCCTGACATTAAAGATAAGGCATCTGCAAGGCTTTTCTGGTCGAAGCAAGTTAGCTTGGCTTTTCCTAAGTAGGCTCGCTAGCAAACAGTCAAGTTTCTCGATTATTGACTTTTCACGAAACGCCTTTGCGGAACCTGAAATTTAAGGACCGGGCCAAGACCGCTCTTGTTTAAATAAACGAAAACCGCTAGCTGCGTTATATTTGTCACAAACGGCCGTAAACAGCTTTGGCCGGTTCCCATGCGGCTTTTTAAGATTTTACAGTTACTCAAAGAATAACTGGGCCTCACATTTTTTGCTTCCACTTGCAAGCTGGCTGGAAATTCCGGTTTGCGGAAAGTTCGTTCCCCACATTTCGTTCCCCACATTTCGTACCCCACATTTCGTTCCCGGGAAATTTCGTCTCCCCACATGTCGTACCCGGAAAGTTCGTTCCCGAGCGAGCTCAATTTGTCTCCTAGATTACCGGGTGTTGAAAAACGAGTGCAGCGATCAGAATGCAGTTAGAAAAATGAAAGATATTTTAATTAATTTATTTATTATAATAAACTTATAAGAACAGTATGTCCCCGGATTGAGTTTACAAGAGGGAATTAAATTTTATTTTTATTTTTACATAAAAATGTTATAGGAATTAAAATCCCTGCTTGGTTTGTAAAAAATTTTAAGAAAATGTTCAGTTTAACAAAAACAAGTCGGCTTTGACAGTTAAGCAAAAACAATTTTCTTTTCAGGTAAACTACCCTTATTGTTCATGATATGGCAAAATATTACTAAGAAAAATTGTTCAGAATGAGAAATTATGGCCGTATACAAAATATAAGGAAGATACTTAGTTTAAACCGTCATTTTTAATAAATAAAATTTATTTTGTTTTTATAAGTTTATTATAATAAATAAATTAATTAAAACATATTTCGTTATCTAACTGTATTCCGATCGCTGCACTCGTTTTTTAACACCCTCTAATCTAGGAGACAAATTGAGCTCGCTCGGGAACGAAGTTTCCGGGTACGAGATGTGGAGTGACGAAATTTCCCGGGAACGAAATGTGGGGTACGAAATGTGGGGAACGAAATGTGGAGAACGAACTTTCCGTATACCGGAAATTCCAGAATGCCCTAGGTCGTTTTTGCCGCAGTTAGCTGCTTTCTTTGTTCGTGGCGTCCTGGGATTCTACGAAATAATGCAGCCAAATTCTGCTTAGAAGATGCAACTTACCAGGATCCTCTCCCTCACGTTCGCTGGACATAATAACGAATCAAAATGTAGGTACATGCATTTCTCAGCGTTCAAGAGTGCATGAGCTAGCCCAGGCAGTGTCCACCCTTCGTCTAAGGAAGCGGTACACGATTATCGGTAGTGCCATTCTGGTGTGGTGCTTCTAGTAGTGCGGATATTTCGTTCTCTTCTTCCTGGGGAATTTCGAAGGGGAAGGGTTGGAACACGTTTGCAAGGTGCTCGGTCTTTTTTTTCTCTTTCCTAGCTCATGATCTGTCATTGGTTCTGATAGGCGGGTTGTTCACCTGCGTCGTCTTGATTTTCGCTGTTACTTTCCACAACGAATACACAGTTGTGTATTTCCTGTTTTTTTTTCTTTGAGAATTAGTTCCTTACGATCTCTAATGGGTTTATTAAATTTCTGTTTATCTTGGGGAGCTCTGGCATTTATCCACACCTTCCTCGTTTCACAGGTTTCGAGAATAGCTTCCTTTACTGTTGTGGAACACTTCTTTAATTACCGCTTTCAATTCTGGTGTTGCATCCCAGGCTGCCAGCTGTATTATCTTTAATGCGCTCTCTACAGCTTCATCTATCTCTACTGCCGTTTTTAACTAGTTGTTAGTTTTGATTCTTTTTTGGATCAGCTCTTTGAACAGGCCCCAATCCGTTCTTTTATTGACAAGGGATACTGCGTTTTTTTTTGCGTATTGCTTATTGCACATATGGTTATTATTATGGGTGAATGGTTGGAGAAACTGTCGAGATTTTGTGTCCGTTGCTTGGCCAGTAGGTTGGTTTGTCGTTAGATAAGTGTTCCAAATTGTTTTTCTCTATACTTTTCGGTACTTCATGACCTTTAGGTGTTATTAGGTAGGTGTTATTAGTCGGGAACCCCATTTAGAGCTACAATCGCCTCCAGCTAGAAATCTGTTACCCAAGGTTGCGAAAAACTCAGTAAACGTATCCCCTTTAATTATATATCTTGGGGGGCAATAAATAGCAGTGATAGTTATGGGCCCATGTAGTAGATCTTCGATTAAAATGCTATTAGCCTGAATGTACTCGGTTGAAATTTGTCGAGTGCTTGGGGTAGTTCTTGATAATGATAGCGGTGCTACCATGTGCAGTATCGTCAGAGTGTTTGGTGTCGTATATTGTCTAATTTTGAATTCGTAGATAGCTACGATTGGTGTAATGAGTTTCTGATATCAACATGATGTCGACATCGTGCTCTTTGAAGAATACTGATACTTTCAGACTATGTTGGGTTAGTCCATTACCGTGTGGTCCATTATGCAATTTTGGGCAATAATCTTGAGATTATGTTCATCATCATGTCTATCCTTGCGGCCTGTTTATCCATTCTTTAGAATATTTGTTCCACCACTCTTTCCAGCCTGTCGATTCTATCTACAGTCTGTTCAGATTTCTTCTGTTTCTGTCTTCTTGCTTGCTCTGCCTTTAATTACTGTGGTAAACAACGTTTCTTCAGTGACCATGGCGGAGTCAGATTTTTTTATTTTGCGGTTGCTCAAGTTGTTGCTTGGGTCGTAAGGTGGCGAAATTCCTCTGCTGTAGATATTTTTATACTTTGTAGCCCTTGTAGCTGGCCGGGCGATTCTCCTCAAATAAAGTCCATTTTAAGTCCTTTTTAGCTGATTTTTACATATCTTGTTATTATAAAGCTCTCCACACTTTACACGCCTTTCTTGACGTACTTCTTCGTGTGCCCTAGGCGTAAACACCTTGAACATTGTGGCATCTGTCTGTTCTGGTGAGAAGGCTCGATTATAATTTTGCAACATTGGAGGTATTGTGTATTGTAGATGGCTTTATTGTTTTCCTTGGGTTCAAGATCCGGGAAAAACATGGAGAGGGGTACCTTGTTTTTTTTCTACTTTTGGCGTTGTGTATATTTCTTACTACGTGCCCTTTGCTGGTAATTTCTTTTTTTACCTTTTCGATATTGGTTGAGCAGTGAAGATTTTTGATTACGACACGAAAAATTTGGTCTTTCTTCATTAATTTTACATCATTTTAATTTAATTTATTTACTGCTCCTCAGTAGGCGCCTTCGTCAGCAAGGTTAAATTTTGATATCATTTTGGTTGACTACCTTAAGTGTTGATTTTCATCTTTGATTGAGTTGTCTAGCTTTCCTCGACGGCATTGAGAAGATTGAAACCATTAACACATATATAAAACCTTCTTCCACTATTACGATCGCAATTGAAATGAGAAAATATCAATCCGACAGTGAACTAAAAGGAAACATGTTTACAAATAAATTAATTTTCTACGGGTGGATAAACAATAACGCTTAAATTCCAGAAAACGTTGTGGGGAAAACACATTTTTATAATATTTTTAGACTTCATATTTTATTGCTCTTGGTCTTGATAGCTTTCCGTTAAACATACTAAGCTGTACAGTGGACTTTTGAATAATTGAGTATTTAAAATCTTACTAAATAATTACAACTTTAGTTTATCTAAATGTCATGCTAACCGTACATGGTGTTCTAGGAACACTATGACCTATATATCGATTGGATTGTAACCAGTAATTACAACATAAATGCGATCACAAATCAAGTAGTAGGTTGTAACGCTCCGTTTCAATCTGATTTCAAAAGCGCGTTAATGCATTTAACACCGATTTTCAGACCACTTTGTAGCTATATTTTGTAGCAAGCGAATTCAAGCTAATAGCAGCAAGCGTGTGTTCGGAGCGATAAACACCTGCACATTTTCTCGTCTGAACTTGTCGATTTTCGATCCGCGTTGGCTGTGAAAACAGTGCAATAGCTGGTATAGTATTAATTTTTCGAGAAAAGTTGTTGTTTTGCAAGCAAGCAAAGCTGCATGTAGCATTGTTCGCGGGCGTGCTTCCAGCGTTGGTAATAGCGTTTCTTTTAATTTTATTCTTTGAGTATAATTTTTGTTTTTTATGTTTTATTGCTCTGCGCTTCCGCTCATCGAAATCGCTGCGTTGCGTCTGCTAAATTAGGCCGTGAACGTCATCGGTAAGAATGCTTTTGCTTGCATAATTTTGTTTTCTAATTTTCTAATACTTAGGCCGCTTAGACCGCTAGTATTGGCTCACAAATTAAGCAGCTATTTGGGCTCTCACAAAGTTAAGCCTTCGGCATTTCGGGGCTAATGTTTTGGCTCTTTCTTGAGCTAACGAGTTTCCCGAATTCGCGCTTGTACGTGGCCAGGAATTTCCTTCCTTTTGATGCTAGTTCTTTTTTCGAGCGTCGACCTTGGGACTCTGAGAATTATGCAGTTAGTTGGATTTGAGTCTTTATAGAAAAATACAACGAACAATACTTCCCTGCCGATCGCTGAACTTCATCATTAATTAAACTGTAAGTACATGCCATTATCAACTGTTTTTTTATAGACAAAGGCATGATGCCGCAAACTTATGTCAGTTCTTACTAAGATCTTAGAAACTTTAGCTGAGCATGTCAAATCAATCTTTGGCTCAATTGGTATTACCGCAAAAGTGTGAGTATTTAAATAATTCGAAATTGCTGAAATAGCGTGTATACTGTATCTCAGATAGCGCCCTTGCAATTTAAGCTATAGCTAGCGAATTTTGAAATACTGCTTCGATTTGAAGTTTTTTAAATGTTGTTTTGTCTGTTTTGTCCCGATATACAATTACCTATGTGTGTAAGTTGGGCGACGCCAACGTTGATTTGCTTGTGCTGGATATTAAATATTCTTTTGACTGTTACTGTTTGTATTTGTTGTTGCTAGCATTACTACATTTAGATTGAGGTATGCAGCAAAGTTTACAAGGTAGGTGTTGATTTATTTTGCTAGTTAGGTTTGTTTATTTTTTGTAAATACCGACGTGGAGCCCAATTCTTTTATTAATCTACTGTTCAATAGTAAAAGCAGGAAGCATTTCTTAGCCTGATCCTACACCACGCTATTCCTGCCGAGAGTTAAAAAAGCTAGCCGATGCCTTGTCAACCCCTTCGTGTAGGGCGGTACAAGGTACAAAGACAGTAGTAGAAAAAAATTAAACATATAGAAAGAAAAATGGTCTGAAGCTGCGTTATTTTTCTCTCATTTTTCTATCTTTTCAGATTTCTTTTTCTGACACAATTCGCAATCACATTGTAATGTGTCAATTTTATGACATGTCAACAGCTGGGAACTAGATGATTACTGAAACTAGCCGGGAAATTACGTCTCCGGCAAATTCCTCGAATGCATTGCTCGAAATCAATTGCTCGAAAATCAAATTGCTCGAATGTAACTTTTCTTGAAATACAAGTTCCTCGAACCGCAATTTCTCGAAAATATTTTGCTCAAATTTATGTGGTCTTAAATAATGCGTCAATACTAAAATCTTCAAAATCTTTTGTAGTAAGTGTTTAAAGACAGTATTATGTTTTTGTAACAGGAAAGTGATTATCATTGGAATGCAATTACGGGTATTCATAATCAGGATAATGGGTTTCTTGTTATTACAAATAATGTTAAATAGGTTTTTCTTGGGACACGAAATAAATTATCATCGGAATGTAATACATACCTATACCTATTTTTTATTAATAAAGGTTATAATTTGTAATTTGTGTTTTTTTATAACCGATTCGAGTTATGGCTATTTCACAACTTTATTTTTTTCGAGCAACAGATAATCTAGAAATTGCTGTTCGAAAAACTTGCAATTCGAGCAAAGTCACATTCGAGCAATTGACTTTCGAGCAATTGCATTCGAGCAATTTACCTAGAACTGGGAAATTAATACATACCCCAAAAAATATTACATACCTGAAGACTGGGTTGTTTTCATGGTAACAAAAATATTGAGTGGGTTGTTTTTATGGCAACAATAATATTTGCTACATCAAGATATCTATTATTCAGAATTCAATTGTAGTTATCTTTAAAATTAGATGATTGGGAATAAAATAGTATACATACCACGGTGAAAAGTTTCATTCCTGTCTCGAGATAAAGTTAACCTCGACGCTGCGCGTCTCGGTTAACTACTTAATCTCTCGAACAGGAATGAAACACTTCCCAGCTCGGTATGTAATATATAAATATACTATTACATAAAAGAATGAATGCGTCTCGCAAAGCAATGATGTAGTAACTCATCCAAACAAATCAATGTTTTTTTATGACTTGCTACGCTGAGGAATAAGTTCGCCTCTTTTTTCTCTCTTTCACTTTCATTAATTCCTCATGTACGCCAAATAATGATTCTCTTCAGAGCGTTGGTGGTCTATGTGCGTAGCTGCTGGTTTCCTGTCTCTTGCTATCATTTACCACTCCACGAGTTTATTTCACTCTCTCCGTATCTATTTCCTAATCGAAATGAAAATGTAGTGTTTTTTATCTGTGTTTTTTGTTAAACTTTAAATTAGCACATAAAATTTTTAAAAAGGACATCTAACACAACGAACACGATTACAGTTTCGTTGTCTAAAGTACTAGCCCATAAGTTTTTTTTAATGACTGGAAAATGAAACTATACTCATGCATAGAGCAAAAGAAGCATCGCTTTTGTGAACAGGATAATTCGTGATAAAACAGGAGTTTTTAAACAGCTTTAGCAATAACGAATTACAAAAAGTAGTCAAAAAACTAACTTAGAAATTAATATACCGGTTCATTTTATTTGGCCAATATGATCTAAATATAATTTCCTTCCCTGTAACATGTTTTGGTTGAACTGAAACGATGCTGTTTATTGTTTAATAACATATTGACAGTCTGGTGTTGTATTCTTTTTGCAAAAAAGGTACGTGGTAAAGCTATTGTCAATTTGTTTAATTTCGGTAATTTATGTAGCAAAATTTTCAATTAGTTGCAATTATCTGGTTATAGTATACGAAATATTGTGAAAGTATAAAATAACAGGATCAAGAGCAGAAAAGCCAAACTTGGGACGAACTTCAAATATTACATCAGCAAAATTAAAAGCTATACTTATCTGGGCCAAATGATATGATTCTGAGCTCGAATTAAGAGTATGCGTACTTCAAAGATAATAGCAGAGTTATTAGAATATAATAGAATACAAGGTCACCTAGTGGAGATATTGATGCATTTTTAAGAGTTCTGGAAATTATTTTGGATATCTATTGCCAAAATAAGTAGGTACTTGTTGGTGGGCGGTGACTTTAATATAACCTTTGCTAATCAAAATCCCTCAGCAAATTCAGTTTGGCAGTTCTTGGCTAGTTATGGTCTTGAGCAACATGAGGCAGGGGCGACAAGGGTCAGTTCAAGTAGAGTTTCAAATTGATAAAATGTTTAGTAATATTCCTCCTAGCAATGTCATTTTTAAGAATCATATAACTGACATATCAGACCACTAAGGTCAAAGTCTTGATATTATTTTAAGTAAGCTAAATGGGAGTACAACATTTTATTAATGTAATAAACCTTGATTAAACTGACATCGGTATTAACATTGCAAGATGCTGTACACATGTGAAACCTTTGACAACAAGCTCATTTCTCTACTACCACAAATAACTAAACTTGTATAGATGTTTTCGCTAAATGGACGGGCTTGGTTGTTGTTTATGTCTATGCTGTAGATTCGTTTCCAATCCACAGATGTCAGCAGCAGCGCTTTTTTCGTATAGATTTAGTTGGCCTTGCTTTTTGTTAGAGATCTATATTTTTTTATTCAATTTTGACAGTTTAAAGTGAGATTATTAACTCCATAACAACCTTCATCTCTTGTCAATTGGCTCTTACAAGTGCTGTTGGGTTTTTGGTTTTGGTTTTGTAGATCTAAATTCGTATAATATAATATATTTATCTTAATTGTTATACATATATATGTACACACTTTCTCTATACTCATAAACAGTCTATGATTCACAAGTGAAATAATAGTATATTATTATACGAGCATATAATGGATGCAATTATTATAAGAGGATGGCGTTTAAATAACGAGCGAGCGAAGCGAGCGAGTTTTTTAAGCCATCTGAGTGTAATAATAGTTATTATATGCGAGTGAAATACGCTATTTTATTTACAACTACTTTATTTAACTTCCATTCCATAAAATTTTTGTATGCCATATAAGTTTTCTTCGACTTTTCTGGGAGTAAATTTTGTGTAGCTTGTTTGACGGCTTCGCGTACTTACGGGGGAATACAGCACAGTTCATCACTATTGTCGGTATCGTTTTCCATTTTAGGGTTTAGACGAAAGAAGTGACATTTATTATTTTCAAACTAACAGACTGATAACTGTCAACTCAAAAAAGCAGTTTATGGCTTGTTTGAATATATGCACATAAATCCGTATTAGCGATGTAATGATGGTGGTATCGATGCATTTATGGCGGTATCGATGTAATTATGAGATATAAACAAAAGGCATTGTAATTTTAGTTATAGTTATTAATGATACGAGTGCGAAAATACAAGCTTAAAGTTCGAGGGGGTTGTTATGCAACGAGATACTTTAAGCGTTTTCACAAGAATGTCATTCAAATTTTTGTCTGTTGATAAACCACGTAGGTCACGAGTCGCTATGAATATGTTGTTTATTTTATAAACAAAAACGTCAAAGTCAAATTAAAATTCCTGAAAATATTTTAAAGAAAGGGAATCTATTGCGAGAAAATTTGTTGCCCGTGAAGTCTAAAGCTGCTTACGAGAAGGTTTATTAAAATTTCTGCCATTGGTAAGAAAATAACAACGTCTTCTCGGTAACAGAAGAGATAATTCTTGCCTATTGTTACGTTTTTACGTTTCGGGCTATCAAAAATTATACGACGTTTCTTGAACATAGCATTTATTTACAACGATTTATTTTAACTATTTACAAAGCAACTATTAAGGCGGAACACGAATTATTTATAAATACAGGAACTATTTCTAACAGATATACTTTATTTATTTATTTACGACTTAACATTAATGATTTATATGGTAGCGTGGCTCAGTCGCTAAACTCGTTGAGATACTGATCCACGTTCCTCTAGGTGGCCAGGTTCGAATCTCGCTGGGGCTGCGTACTTTAGCGTTTTTCGTGCCTGAAAATAGTCGTGGAAGGCAACGGGATACCACCACGATGCCACCGAATCTATCCTCAAGCTGTTTCCACCCCATTCAAGGTTTTAAATCGCCAACGTGCTGGCAATATTTACATTTCTATCAGCTCCGCCTTTCATGAAGTAGCAGTACGAACACGAACCAATAGAGGTTTAAGACTCTACTGGCGCTATATGATATACAACAACTTAGTGATAAGTATTATTCTAAATTGTAATGATGATGTAAAAATGTAAATAAAAATCATAAGGCACTTTAAAAAAAATATTTATTTGTAATTTACGCGTTATTTATTTTACTAGAGTTATGTACACACGGGTTTATTTATATTGCAGTTTACGCGCTTCGAGGTTGGATGAGAACTGTCGATTTTTCCCACTGCACCGGTTTATATACACGCCGGGTGAGTCATCCTAAAAACGTCCAGACCTTGCTCAATTAATCCAGCGACGCTGACGTGTTCGCGCGCAAGGTTGTTCTGGAATGTTCTGGAATGTTCTGGAAGGCTGACTCACGCGTCGCACCTGGCTTCAAGGTCGTTTCTCAAATATTCGGGCCACTGACTCACGCGTCTGCAACGGCCTGATCCCAAGGTCGTTACATTATTTAGACGAGAAGGTAAGTCTGCGATTATTTTAATTTCCATTTATATTTAATTCATTTGATTTGCAGCAAGAAACGTCACATGCTTCACTTTGGGAGCATTATTCGATGCTGAAGTCATCCTTAAAAGTAAAAGAAAATCTGCACATTGACCAGTTTGGGAATGTAATTGCTTACCTTAAACAAATAAATGTAACACTTCAAGATACATAAACGCATTTAATAAACCCTTATTGTTGCTATATTTGTTTCGTGTTTTAAAATGTTTAAAACATGTTCCGGGAAACGTGTTTTAAGCTGCTGTTTTTATTCTAGGATTTAGATATTAAAAAGATGACTTAAAATATGACCAACAGAAATAGTATATTAAAGTATGAGTGGATAATAAGGTCTTTAAAACACGCGCGAGTTTTCGAGCACGACGGCGTAACCGGAGTGCTCGAAATAGAGCAAGTGTTTTAAAGACCAGTTATCCACTAATACGTTACGCTATTTT
Organism: Agriotes lineatus; assembly: GCA_940337035.1. Classification (NCBI taxonomy): domain Eukaryota; kingdom Metazoa; phylum Arthropoda; class Insecta; order Coleoptera; family Elateridae; genus Agriotes; species Agriotes lineatus. The sequence continues at coordinate 18,066,176 of OW679203.1, read as the reverse complement.
TTATTATACCTGCAATACTGGAAATAAATTACGCACTAAAAACTTAGAAATAATTTTTGTCGTGATAAATCGAGAGGGCATAATAATATTGCTACTATAGTTACGAGAATTGTTTACGTTTTTGTCGCGTCCACGTCCGTTGTTGCGTTCAGTCTTGTCAGCAAAATAAAGATAGCGATGAAGTTATAATGTTACCTATATAGCTTGTTTCCTTGACAACCTTTAAAGCTCGGCGTGCTTTAAACGGCGATTCTGATGCAGGTATAATAAAAAATAATATATATCATAATTGACAAATAATCATATAATAACAACGGTATTGCTTAATAGTTGTAAATAAAAGTGTTTTAACTCACTAGAGAATTAAAAAAGTTTAATTCACAAGAGAATTAAAAAAGTTTCAATGAAGAACAAGATATTTTTATTATTTCTACAAATATTTACATTCAATTGTTCTTTATCTTTGTAGTGTGTAATATATAATTATTAAAATTTAGATCAAATCGACAATAAATGGGCAAATTTATATCTTAATTTGAAATTTAAAAAAAAATTTTTATTCAATATTTCGTCAAAATTGGATAGAAACATACATACGCCACGTGAATTAAACATTTATTAACTCAAAAATATGATCTCACTCTCACTACATGCTCGTGAGCTCAACATCCTTTTGTGAATATACAGTGTGTCCAAGATAAGGAGGGCCAGTATGGGGATCTCGGTAATGGTAAGAGATACAAATTTGGTTAAATGGGAAGAAAGTTGCGCAATTAAAGGACTAAAAAAATGACGTCTAGAAATCCTTGATATGATTTTTCGTTTTTGAGATATCTCAAAAAAACGGAATTTTTGAATTTTCTTTTTTATTTTTTTCTGGCGTTAATATTAAAGTTAGAGCGAAACTGATTAAACTTCTTTATAGCAACTTTTAGTGGACTTAATTATTACGTTATCAATTTTTTTTATCCGACGTTTCGTCTTCGGGAAACCATCATCAACTTCATTTTTTTAAATACGGTCCTGCTTTTTTGATGTCAAATTTGCAAATCCCTTGTTACTCTAAATTCAACAATGTACCACATATTATGGTTTAATTACGTTTCGAGCTTTTTTCTGATCATCATCAGAAAATTTTTTAGATACGGACCTGCATTTCTCATAATTTTGTAAAAATAAGTTCATACAGTAAGTTAGGCCTTTTTACATGCCGTTAAAATATTAAAATGCACATCATAATGTCATAATTCTGATACATTAATTTAATAAGCAACCAATAACTATTAACAATAAACAAAAAAGAAATGAACAAAAGATAGACAGAAAGAATAACAAAACGAACATTGAAACCATTTAATAGGTATTAAATTTACAGAAGGTATTCAAAAAGGTTGCCATCATTCTCTATGCATAAATAACATCTAACTGTAGAATCTAAAACATTATTCAGCAATACTGGCATTATACTTTGAAAGGCTTCAAGAACCAATCTTCTAAGTTCTTCTTCTATTTCAAAACGTTAAATACCTATTACATTGTTTCAAGGCTCGTTTTCTCATTCTTTCTGCCTATCTTTTGTTCACTTATTTGTTGTTTATTGTTAATAGTTCTTGGTTGCTTATTAAATTAATGTATCAGAATTATGACATTATGATGTGCATTTTAATATTTTAACGGCATGTAAAAAGGCCTAACTTACTGTATGAACTTATTTTTACAAAATTATGAGAAATGCAGGTCCGTATCTAAAAAATTTTCTGATGATGATCAGAAAAAAGCTCGAAACGTAATTAAACCATAATATGTGGTACATTGTTGAATTTAGAGTAACAAGGGATTTGCAAATTTGACATCAAAAAACCAGGACCGTATTTAAAAAAATGAAGTTGATGACGTCGGATAAAAAAAATTGATAACGTAATAATTAAGTCCACTAAAAGTTGCTATAAAAAAGTTTAATCAGTTTCGCTCTAACTTTAATATTAACGCCAGAAAAAAATAAAAAATAAAATCCAAAAATTCCGTTTTTTTGAGATATCTCAAAAACGAAAAATCATATCAAGGATTTCTAGACGTCATTTTTTTAGTCCTTTAATTGCGCAACTTTCTTCCCATTTAACCAAATTTGTATCTCTTACCATTACTGAGATCCCCATACTGGCCCTCCTTATCTTGGACACACTGTATATATGTTTAATTTACTTGGTGTATAATATCTATTATCGCGTGTACCTGCGCGATTTAAATGCTACTACTTTTGACCAGATTTCTGCTGAAGTCTGCTAAACGTCATCACTAGTTTGAAACGTTATTTACATTTTGGCTGTAACTTTGTTTGGGTTTAAGAGTTCTTCCTGACTTCTTTTTGATTGTGTACTTAGGACCGTATGTAAGAGGCGTTGAATTTGAAGAAAAGCTTGTATTGTGGAATACTTATATTTGCATAATGTAAGTTGCTTTATATTTGTACCTACTCGTTTTTAATTGTGTCTGGATTTATTGCCTCAAGACAAAGCTTCGTTGTTACAAGGTATTTATGGAGAATCGAAATCACCTAATCGGCAGCGTAAACCTGCCAATCATATGCAGACTCCACGGCGTATTCATGAAGCAGTTTCTTTACCCTTTTACTATATTCATCAGCCCCAGATATGGAACGCAAGACGACTATTACCTGATAACATTATTTAACTTGTAACATTTAACTTTTAACCTGTGACTATACGAATATACATGTAACCTATATGCATACATTAACAAACTTGTCGATATTCATGTGTTTTCTGTTATTTATAATGTATGTATGTTTTAATAATTATTTAGGGATTATTTCGTATCACGAACAAATCCAAACATTTGTATATTCATCGGGTACCGATTTTTAGTTTGATCACAGCATTAACAATTGTGTGCATTTTGTTCTTTATAAATTTCAAAATTGCCGCTCAATGGTTTAATTGCGCTTCCAAACACCAGAGGCGTTGTAAACGTTGACAAAAGCTAACATGTGCATAAGGTTGTAACGCTAGCTCCTATTTAAAAGTTTAATTATACATAAAATATATTAAATTTGATACATCGCCTTATCGAGCGTTATATCTATCCAGCGCTTGGTTTTCCGATAACGCGAAGGCTTCGGCTATGCCCAAAGTTGCACTGAATGACCTACCGCGTCGCCTCCCACTCAACGATACCTGAAGTGGTTGTTCTGATAGCCCGGTCCGAGAAGTATATAAGAAGACTCCGAAACCGTTTCAACTTTCTTGAGTCTACCGATCCCGACCTGCAAATGCTCTAACCTGAAAGAGTTTTCCTCTCTATACCCTCTTGGGCTTTAAATCTGAACCTGTCGGTAAAATTTGAGATTTATTATTCTGAACTATCCTCCGACTGGCAGCTAAACTGTCTAACCGAGTAGACCTTCAACCATTACTAGTCCAGGCTTCATGTTCTGTGGCAGCTGAACTGTCAGCCCTAAGGCTAAAATTCTTCGTACCTAACCTGTAAAGCGAAGCCGCTATAATTCGATTTTGCCTTGGTAGCTGAACTGTCTTGGAAAATAGAATCATTTAAGCTTAAAACCTAGCTTCGCAGATGAACTGTCTTGCAGGGTTAACCGCTTAAAGCGATTCCCTACCGCTTAATTCCTAAGTGCATAAACGCAAATACCGGCGCCCCGAGCCACTTCACCGAAATGAATAATATTACCCGTACCGCATGGAGGCGGCTCGAGTTCTATAGCCGCTAGTATTAAACTTACCTGGAGGGCCCGTTTTGGACGTTTAAAGTCGGCTTTCTAGTGTCCGAAGACCGAGCCCGCCTTCCACGACTTCACCGCAGGCGAAGTGCCAAAACCATTTTCCCGGCTAAAAACGAACGAATTCTACCTGGAGGATTTCGCAGCGTCGTTGTTCCAGGATCAACGACTGACCACTGTAAGGCACCAGCACCCTCCGCACTAGTATCTACGCGACACCACCATCCCTAGGTAACCCTTAAATTTTCTAAATTCAACGCCTAATTGTAGAACAATAAACTGTAAACAAATGACTAAACTAGAAGGTCAAGCTCTGGGTACATCCGACTTACAGGCAAAAATCTATATTTGGCACATCACCCGATGCATCCGCGTTCCGTAATTACTTGCTGAATAATACCTCCCGTGTTCAGGTGAGAAACATAGTTCCAGAAGAATATGTTAATTTTAATAATGTACAATTCAAGTTTTACTTTTAGTACAGTAAAATTGTCGTTTTACCTTAAAAAAATTGGCCGTGGCTATTCCTCTTGCCTAGTGGTTTAGGGTCATTAGACAAGTGTAAAACCAAAAAAGTGTTACCCCCCTTTCCCCTGCCAAACAGCTGCCATCTTGAAAATAATAAAATTTGTTTTTTCTCGCGTTTTATTGGTCGCACAGAAAAAGTTATTGAACAAAAAATGTTGGAAATAAAATTCTACACATGTTTGATCCCTGTCGCGATACCGAGAAGTTGGTATTTCAAATGGTAGAGAGCGACAAAGTTACCAAAAATCGGTTTCCGCCATTCTAGCTCTGTGGGGGTGGTTTTTTCAGAAAATTGCGAATGTCAAAGTTGTAGTGCTTGAAAAAATGCATTAGCCGGGCCGATTTCTTTGAATCAAATCCTGCTATGTGGTACTTTGCCTGTCGACAGCCCCTGCACCCGTTTCACTTTTCCTCGCTGGTCTTGTAGGCCCACTCGGTTAGGGCCGCTGAGACCTCTGCCTTGTTATACTCAGAAGGGGTTCCGGTCCAAAACAAGTGTCCTCGGCTCCGAGTTTGGCTAGTTTTTCTGCCCTCTCGTTGTCTTGGATCCCTGTATGTCCCGGGACCCAGACGCGCTCGTCGTCCTTTTTTCTTGCCAATCCAGCTAGAGCGTCTCCACATTCCTGGAAAGAGCTGATCTTCTCTTGGCCAAGAAGATTGCTTTTAGTGTGGCTTGGCTATCAGAGCAAATATCATTTTTTTTTGCTCTGGCGATGTCCTGACCTCGTTTCTTGTTGTCGCCGATAATAATAATAATAAATGTCTTTACTTTCAAATTATCAAATTAACATACTATTACACAAGAACTTAAATTTAATTAATTTGAAAACCAGAAGGCGAGATTCAGATGAGCAATTTATATGCTCTCTGCTCTACCACCTAAACCTTCAAGGATAGGATGGCATAAACTTCTGCTTAGAATACCGTGGTGAATATTCTTAAAGCATAGCTTTCTTGTACTCCTCGACTTCCATATAAATTCCTGCTCCAGAGAATTGCCTTTCCGCCATTCGAGAACCATCCGTGTAGCATATCAAGGCATTCGACTGGCGCTTAACCCTTTTTTGCTCCCATTGAGAGTATTTTTTTCTAACGTTGTCCAGTCCTCCGCTTCGGTTACCCTGTAGGCTTATAGAGGTATTCCTCTAGTGCGAACTCCCTCATCATTCCAAAGCCCCAGCATTCTGAGGTGGGTAGCCATGGCCTCTCTCTTTATGCAAGTGTCAAGGTCCGAGAGTCCCAATATTACCTCAAGTGCGGCCGTTGGGTTGTCCTCATTGCATTCGCTTTATATACACTAATGTCTGTAGTTCTCATTACTCCTGTAATTCCGAGACAAGCTAGTCGTTGGACCGTTGTCAATCTTACAGAAATGCTGAGGCGCTCTACACTATGCCACCAGACCACTAAGCCATACTGAACTCTTGGCCTTACTACCAATGTGTGGAGCCAGTGCAGAATCTTGAGGTTTATCCCCTAGTTTCTGCCTATCGCTCTGCGCAATTGTTCACAGTCCTGTCGACATGCGACCTCCAACTTAGTTTGCTGTCGAGGATTACCCCCATGTACTTGACCCCTTGCACTAATGCACGTGGTCTCATGTACATTATGGGTATCCTATGGGTATCCTCAGACCCTTCTTTTTGTGAAGAGAATGATATGAGTCTTTACCGGGTTTATCGACAGACCTTTCTTTTCACACCATCTCTCTATAATCCTGCAGGCTACCTGCATTCTATCGCAGACGACGTTTAGGGACCTGTCAGTTACAAGTACCAGTCCATCATCTGCGTATGCTTGCGCATAGAAGGCTTCTGCTGTTAGGTATCCCAGTAGACCGTCCATTATAAGGCACCATGAGTGAGGTGAGAGGCAGCTGCCTTGCGGGAAACCTCCCGTCATCCCGGCCCGAACTGAACAGTCCCCTAGGTTCGCCGTCACTGTTATTTGCTCCAGCGCTGATCTCATCCAACTGACCAAAACGGGAGAGGTTTTTCTTCCTTATAGTTTAGTGCCCTTCCAACCTGTGCACGACAGCATGGAGTGCAGTTTTAGTGGATCTTTCACGTCTGTATGCGTGCTGATTTCTGTGAAATGGGTGTGTTGTTATTACTTTTTTCATTAGATGCATATCAATGATCCTTTCCAAGGTCTTTAAAAGAAAGGATGTAAGACTAATGGGCCTAAATGGTTTGGCAGTCGTGTAGTCCGCTCTTCGTCTTGGGGTTAAAAAACACTGTGGCCGCCTTTCATTGTTCTGGGACCCATCCCATTGGTACGCTGGCCCTGTATACCCGTACGACACTTGAAAAAAAGATATCTATATCCTTCTTCCATGTGGCCTTTCTGAAGCAATGCTGGGAAGATTCCATCTGGCTCTGGTGACTTAAAGGGTTCGAACTCATGTACTGGCCATGTGACTTCATTTTCCGTTGTAACCCCCTCAGTGAACTGCCAGATCTCTTTGGGAACTTGTTCCTGTTCTGCTATGGGTGCTAATTAGATGGCGCGTCTCCTGGAAGGTGGACTTCCAAAAGGTGACTCCTCTCTGGATATGGTCCACGTCTCGTCGGCCTTTTTAACGGTGCTACCGCTTGACTAGTTTCGCGGCTTAAGGTTTTCATCAGTCTGGCAGAGTCTGATACTGAGCTTAACTCCGCACAATATTTCTGCTAGTTGGATCTTTTGCTCCGCCTTAACTAATTTTGAAACCTACAGTTTTGAAAGTGTGCCAGGAAGCATGGGGTCTCTCTCTCTCGCCTGGGTTCCTTGCGCAGATCGGCTAAAGTTCCGTTCCACCATTATACCATACAAACTCAAGCCTCCCTGAGACGGCAAGCCTCCTCATAAGCTGAGGCAATTGTACTTGTCAGTTGCTCTATATCTTTGCTTAATTGTTCCTTTGTGTATATGCCACCCTCTGGTTGCCCTCCTTGGCGAACGAGTCTGGAACGATAACTTTCCCAGTCTGTTGCCCTGGGGTTCCGGCAAAGAATTTCCAGAGGCTTGTCAGAATTTACTTCCATTCTGAGCAAACGATGATCAGATGTCACAATATCCGACGTCACTTTCCAGTTTTGGATATTGTTTGAGAAACACCTAGAGACCTATTGATAAAAGTGGGATCCATACGTTTGTTCATTATCTCAAGATCCGAGACGCCAAATATTCTAGTAGGGTTTCGCCCCGAGGATTTATATCTGAGCTCTCCCACCCCGAATGATGTGCATTGGCGTCCCATCCGATTATTACCAGAAGACTTTTATCTGTTGCAAACGATATTAAGCGTTCGAATTTCTCGGTAGATATACGCGCGTTATCAGAGGGAAAGTACGCGCTTCCTACTACCACCTTATGGTTACTATCGCCTATGTGATGCTTCAGGAGCACTGCAATGATGCCCTTGGTTTCCAGCTGTGGTAGTGGTACCATGCCGAGATCCCTGGACACCATGATACAGGTCCTGGGTCTACCCTACATCGCAGTTGGCCATCCTCAGTCTCCTGACCTTATTCCTGTAAATGTACGGTTCTTGAATTATGACTATTTTCATCCTGCCAGTTAGGGCTCTCATCAGCTCTGCTGTAGCGCCCCTACTGTGTTGGAGATTGATCTGACTTATACGCAATAAATCCAATATGGGGAGTTAACGGTGCGGGATCAGTTGTCTTTTCAGTCGTTCTTCTTGGTCTGCTTTGACACGCCGGTCTCGCCTAGCAGACTATTTCGCCCCATGTCGGCACCCTTCGCACTGCGAGAGTTACCAACTGGTAGTAGAGCTGCCAGTCAGACTCCTCCAAATTTCGGATGGTATCTCCGCTGACCATGAAGATCAAGAATCACTCTCCTGGTCATCCTGTCGTCTGGACATGCCTCCATTCCTCCACCCTTAGCGAGAGGCTCTGCATCGAAAGCACCTGCCTTAGTTTTTCCAGGTTAACCTCTTCTTGGCTTCTGAGCCAGAAACCCACCTTCTCTATCCATGGTGTCTCCTATGCCCCTGTTGGGGCAAAGATGGCTCCCTCGGCACTGAGAGGTGTCCAGCTCTTCTAAAACTATCTTCCTGAGCCAGCCTGGTTCCACTAGTCCTAAATTTCTGAACCGGAATTCTGGCCCCTGGGAACCCCCTTCAGGGCCCGCCATTGTACTGAACATCTCGGCAACTGTGTTAGCTCTAATCGCCTCAGCTTCCTTTGGCAGAACCTGGCCATCTGGTCGGTTAGACCTGATTACAACCTGGTTCTCCCTATTAAGTGGCTTCGGCTTCGTTTCTCGCTGGGACTTAGCTGTTGTTTTTCTTAATGGGTGAGAAACCTTGACACTCCCTGCTTGCTTAGGTAATCTTCTTGGCCTACTGTTATCACTCGTAGGTCTCTTGCTGGTTGGTCGGGTACCTGAAGGACCTGGTTAGCCTTCAGTTACTTTGACTCGTAAAATGAAAAGCCTGAGGAGTTCTATGGGTTTGCGTGTAGCAGTCCTTTTTACTCGCCTCGCCTCCGGACTCCTTGTTTTACCTATAGGCTGTCTCGGCAGCTTACGAGGGTCACTAAGTTGCTAGCCCTGGCAACTTTTTGGAGAGTCACCTGGACTTGCTTCTCTAGGACCCTTGTTAGCCTTTTCCTGGGAGCACTGTTCTGCCTGGCTTGCCTGGGCTAATGGACCCTGGCCATCCCGCAGATCCCTCCTTTTTGCCCTCTCTTCTCGCCTCTTAAGCGTTCTGGCCTTTCTCTTGCTTTCTTTTCGCTTTTGTTTGCGGCGGGCCTCCCTAGCAGCTTTATCCATGGAGGAAACGTCAGTCTCTCCTTCAGGTTCGCTGCTTGATGACCCGAGAAGCAGCTCCTTTTTTCAGAATTTACTTCGGAGCTGTTCTCTATTATTGTTTTGGAGCTAGGGTGCTCAGAGTTTTTTGGCACGTTTTGGTCTTGGTCTATTTTTTTCTTTCATTTCCATTAAGTTGGGAGGATGATGTGTATTTTGTTTCTGTTTGTGCTTGTTCTGTATCAGTGTGCCTGAAGTGGTGTGAATGACTGCTTTGGAGTTGGAGTCCTTCGTCTACCAGTTTCACCGACTAGGAGGTCTGGGCCGCCGTTGATAAAGCCCCCCGAGATATGCAGCAGGGTCCTATTCCAGGCACCACCTAGCATTACTACATACCCCGAGATTTTTCGACGGTTGAAAAAGCAGCCCCATACGCTGGTTAGACAAGGGTAGGCCGCTATACTATCCGTCGGCCCAGGTGTGCCGTACCTAGTTTCTAAGCCAGTTACCACTGCCAGATCAACCTAACTAGCCCCCCTCCCCCGATACTTCTTGAAAAACAGAGATACTGGTTTTCCCCGCCCCTGTGTACATGTTATGTAGGTGTGTTTATTGGGTGTATGTGTAAATGTGTGTGCTGCCCTTTTAGGCCGTCTCTTATGCCAGGCAGGACATACCTTGGGACTATTCTACTGGTCCTGGCCCGGCGCCGAACTCCACACGCCTTACTGTAACTCGAACTCCGCAACGAAATAAAATGGGATGCATGACATAAGTAATTATTTTGCTAATTTTGAGCCACTTAATCTGCCCTTAAAATTCCTTAACAACTAGTCACAGTTATAAATATTTAGAAGTAGTTTATTAGGTGCGATTAAATTTTTTTATGATTGAAACGGCTAAGGTAATCTTTTAGAGCTATTTATAATTAGCTAGTTTTCGGAAACACTTGCGTCATAAGTGGATCTGGATATGCATGTTCGATCGGGGTCGCTCTTGAAACAACTCTGGCCGGTCGGAACTCTATGCATGAATGCTAAATATGGGGACTTCGTTCTAGATTCCAGAATATTGTTTTCTAACGGAAGGACATCCGTATTGGATGCTCAAAAATTGCGCCATAGGCCGGATTTGAAATATTTTCCTTAAACAATACGTTCAGTTCGACGCACTTGTGCCTACTTCGTTGTTACTTTTTGCAGCGGCTGCATTTGGGGATGCCGTGTGCATATTTTATACATGTATGTATGTATGTATTTGCGGATTTTTTACATCTTTAATGACGTTTTCCGCATCTCAATCTTTACGCTTTCTTATCTTCCCAGTCATTTTTTTGAAGATTCCTTTTCTGCATTGCTGATTTAACTACACTTTTCCACGTTTGATTGGTCGGCCACGTTTTCTTCTTTGAGGAGGAGTCTATTTCCATAGTTTCTTGGGACATCTTTCACGTGTCCATACCACATGAGCCTTTTTGCTTCTATAGTGATAATGATGTCTATGTCCACTTCTGCTCGCTTTATTATTTCCTCGTTGCTAATTCTGTCTAGTCTTGTTAGCTCATAGCTTCGTCGCCAAAATTCCATTTCCATTCCCCTCAATTTCTGTTCTTGTCTTTTTGTGATGGATTATGCCTCTGCCCCGTATGTGCTGACACTTTTTACAATGGCTTTATAAATCATTCTTTTAGTGCTTTTGCTTAACTTGTTGTTTCATATTACAGGATGAAGCTGCCGTATGGCTGGTTTTCCTTGTGCTATTCTATTTTTTATTTCCCGTTCGCTATCCTCTTTCTCGCTTATAAATGTGCCTAAATATTTACAGCTTTTTCTATTTTTTACCACACCACCATCAATTTCTGTATCTTCTCCTTTACATCCTATAGTCATGTACTCCGTTTTTTTCATGTTAATTTGTAATCCCCACCTTTGGTATTCTTCTTTCAATTTTCTCAACATATACTGAGCACCTAGCTCATCTTGTGCACATAAAATCTGATAGTCAGCGAAATGTAGTGTATACAGGCATGCATCCACAACAGGAATTCCTACGTTTTGACATTTGGCTCTCCAGGTCTTTAGGGCTTCATTTAAATAAATTTTAAATAGGGTGGGTGCTATACAGCGAAGTCCTTTTGATACGTTAAATTTTTGAGAGAGCTCTGATCCGATCTTAACTTGTGCTGTTGTGCCCGTGTAAAGGGTCTGAATTGCCTTTATATAATTCGCATTTATGCCATTTTCAGTCATGGCTGTCCACAATTTCGTCAAGGGTACGCTGTCATATGCTTTCTGTATATCGATATATATTATGTGTGTGTTGAGGTTTCGTGCTAGCCGTTTTTCTAGGAGCTGTTGAAGACAAAATATACTATCAATGCAAGATCGGCCTGTTCTAAAGCCGTTCTGCTCTTCTATTTCTGTTATCTCTGCTTCTATAGCCGCTTTGATAATTTTCCCGTATAACCTCCCAATCGCACTTAATACGGAGATGTCTCTGTAATTGGAGCAATCTCTTTTATCCCCTTTTTTATGTATAGCCGTAATAAATCCGTTTATCCATTCTTCTGGTACTTGGTCTCCGTTTAATTAGGTGTTAAAAAGTTGTGCTAGTTTTTCATACAACACGTTTGGGCCACTTTTTATAAGTTCCATAGGTATCCCTCCAGGCCCTGAAGCTTTTCCATTTTTAAAGGTTTTTGCAGTTTTCTTTACTTCCTCGGTTGTAATCTCTTATACTGTTGTTTCTGCCTGTTCTTCGTTAACATTTACGTCTGTTCTTGTGTTAAATTCTCTTCTGTTTTCCGTTAATAGTGTCTGACAGTAATTTTTCCACTCTTCTAAACTTATCAACTGTATATTACTATTATTTCTCTCATTTGTTCTAAGGCTTCTAATTACTTTCCATGCTTTGCTTGAAGGGGTACCACCTAGGTGCGAAGAAACTTCTCTCGCTTTTTTATTACAGCTTTCTTTACTTCTTTCCTTGCTCTTACATACTCCTTTCTAGAGTCTTCGTTTCTCGTTGTAAGCCAGTTTTCGTAGGTCTTCTTTTTTTCCTGTATTAGCATTTCGACATCCTTATTCTACCACATATGGTTTATTTTTTTCTTTCTGTTTTCTTTTCTCCTAAACTTTCCTTTGTAGCTTCATGTATAGCTTTCGCAATATTTTTGTACATTTCGTCGGGGCAGAAATTGTCAGGATTTTGTAATTTTGTACTTAATCTTAATTTGTACAGAAATGCTATGAGTCGTCTTGTAATCCTTCTAATTTATAGGTGGGATACGTATTTTTATGGAGTTTGGGTTTGTTTATTTCCTGTTTCGATGGGGGTCTATATAGGAATCTTGCTTTAGCTCGGACCAGGAAGTGGCCTGAATCGCATTCTGTGCCTCGCCGAACTCTTACGTCTTCAAAGATTATCTGACTATTCTGTTTAGTAATTGTAATTACATAATCTATTATCGATCTTAAATTTCGTCTACTTTGTGTCCAGGAAAACCTGTGTATTAGTTTATGTTCATAGAAACCGTTTAGAATTTTTAGATGATACTGGTGTCACATCGCAATCAATCTCTCTCCACTGTCGTTAACGGTTTCTTCTCCATATTGATCTACTATATTGCTGTCTTATTTACTGCCGACTCTTCCAGTTGGATCCCCCAGGAGTATACATTCTGTTCGTCTATTACCATTCTCTAATAAATTTGTCAGTTTAGCGTAAAACCTTGTCTTTTCTTCATCACTTTCATTGTCCGTTGGTGCGCATACTTCAATAATTGTAGTTTCATATCCTTTTATCTCCATTTTTACCTGTATAATGCGTTCATTTACTTGATCCCAGCTCTTTATGCATCTCTTTAGTCTTTTATTTATATCTACTGATATTCCGCATTTTGCTCTTATGCTTTTATCAAAGCCGCTGAAGATGTGGATATATTCCGCTACCTCTTCAGTTTCCGTTCCTTTTTTCTTCGTTTCGCTAAGAGCAGCGATTTCTATTTTAGGCTTTTTTAATTCTTGGAAGACTTCTGTTTGTTTTGTTTTAAGGCCCTGTACATTCCAATTTCCAAAATTCATACTCCTTTTTCGATTGCGTGGTCGTTTTCCAGTTTTTCCGCCCGATACCCGAGGCTTAAGATTGGAATTTTTAGTACTTTTAAAGGTTTTACTAGTCTTGAGTCGCTGGCCCATTGCCTCAACCCCCAACCTGGAGGACCGGGTAATTTAATATCAGGGTTTTCTTCCCTTAGACCAATTGTTTTGCAGACTGTAGAGGTTTTGTCTCCCCTTTTGGCCATCCTCTCATGGAGGACCAGCGCTGTTTGCAGCCGTCCACTCTGGATCAAACGCTGCTGCAAGTTTTGGTTCGCCCCGGGTATTTTATTTCCCCGATAGGAGACTAGCAACTCCACACCGGTATTTTTTATTTTATACATGCCTTTCTTTATGTATGAGAGAACTTTTGATTATACAGTGTGTTTCACTTTACATGGAAGCACCCCTGTATTTTCTTTGTTTTTGTATGAATCGATTTGAATTTTTTACCAGTTGTACAACTCACCAAGAGGCATCTATTCATGTCCTTGAACGCTAATGACGTTATTAGCCTGGCCTACTACGATGAAGAACGTGGGTCGTATTGTCAATATTTTGCGTCGCGTTAGAGTTACAGCAAAAAGTTATTAAAAAAAGTTGTTTAGAATCACAAGAGTACCCCAGATACCGATTTTTGTTTAATAATTCGAATTTTTAATTTTTATCCATAAATTTGTCAGTCCCAAATTTCAACTTTGAATTTGGTATCAAATAGTGCCATGGAGAAACAGCATTTTTATTATTGTTGCAAACGTCATTAGCCATTAATAATGGCTGAATTACGTTTAACTGTAGCTGAGAAAGTAGAAATAATTAGAATTACTGATGAAAATGCAAGATCCAACAGAGAAGTAGCTAGAATATTTAATGGAAGGCATCCAGGGCGTGTACCTATTTATCCTGACACAAATTAAAAAGTTGATTAATTTTTTTAACAGTTCCAGGTTAAATAGGCGCCCTGGATGCCTTCCATTAAATATTCTAGCTACTTCTCTGTTGGATCTTGCATTTTCATCAGTAATTCTAATTATTTCTACTTTCTCAGCTACAGTTAAACGTAATTCAGCCATTATTAATGGCTAATGACGTTTGCAACAATAATAAAAATGCTGTTTCTCCATGGCACTATTTGATACCAAATTCAAAGTTGAAATTTGGGACTGACAAATTTATGGATAAAAATTAAAAATTCGAATTATTAAACAAAAATCGGTATTTGGGGTATTCTTTTGATTCTAAACAACTTTTCTTAATAACTTTTTGCTGTAACTCTAACGCGATGCAAAATATTGACAATACGACCCATGTTCTTCATCGTAGTAGGCCAGGCTAATAACGTCATTTGCGCTCAAGGACATGAATAGATGCCTCTTGGTGAGTTCTACAACTGATAAAAAATTCAAAAAGATTCATACAAAAACAAATAAAATACAGGGGTGCTTCCATGAAAAGTGAAACACACTGTATATAGCCGAGGTTAGTTTTAGCAATCGAACCCGCTATGAAATTTCAGCAACCCCAACTGTTATTTTGTTTATGTCAATAGAGTAAATAAACTGTGTGCGGTTAAATAGCTGATTATTGTTCTTATTTAATAATTTACTTGCATTTGTTTTTTTATATACATATTGCCATTTCTTCAGTTTCGAAATAAATTTAATATTGATAATTTCTACTTTTAAGTTTAATTAATCGAAGTTTGACTTTATCTAAAAATAATTTGGGTATCTAAACAAAAGAAAAGTTTGCTCCTCAAGCAGAGTGAATTACAGAATTGTAAATTTTGTAAAGGAAGCTGACTTTAAAGAGTTTCTCTTTGCCGAAAGTGTATAATGAGAAACTCAAGTAAGTATTTTCTTACCGGGAGCCTTCTATGCATCTTGGTTGCTTGTCTGCAGTGGCGCCCAAATTACAGGTAAAGTAACAAATTTAGTCAGGCTTTCATTAAAACCGTACTGCCGTGATCAGTCGAACCCAACCTTAACGCTGAGCTAGTGGTGTGCCAACTGGAGGCTTTTTATTGCTTCGTCTGTTGTAAACGCCGTTTTGTACCGTGAGAGGTTTTCCGACGCACTTTGATTTTGACTAGTTTTAACAAACAAGTACACACATTCACTGACTGAAATGGACTATGCTCGACAGGGACTTAGCCAAAAATTACTCTGACTAGACACACTTTTATATAAGTTAATACAGCTTTATGTTAATCATTTCTGGCTGGCTGAACAGATGAAATAATTACTTTGATAGAATTTATTGGGTTGCACTAGTTTCGAATTAGTGATCGGTTTTTCTAACTTCCGTTTCTCCCACTTTTTTCTTTGCACATTCAATCTTTTGCATCTTATTCATCTTCATCATGATTAACTGATCCCGTATCAGGCTTGCGTCTGTTGCGGCTTTTTCAATGAGTATCTTCTTGGTCTGGCTATCTTTTCTCTTAACATCAGCGTGTTCTTAAGTCTCTTGGGCTGTAGAATGTAATAATTTGAGATTTTTTCTTCTGGAGTTTTTTTCAGGTTTTTATTGTGTGCGAAATTTTTGGATTTTGTTGTTTACGTTATATATCATCACGGTATTTTGGATTTCGTCATTGTTCTGTTTGAGTTCTTGTATAGCCTGCTACGTTTCCCAGAAATTTAATTTCTCTAATACTAATACCAATTAATGAAACATTACATCAAAAATTAGCTGCTGATTTAGAAGAAAGTCGGAAAACGGTAGAAGAAAGCAAGGGCCTGATTGAGGAAATGAGAACTGAACTAATGACAAAACAAAAAGAATGGGAAGAGGAAAGAAGTGAGCTGAAAAGCAAAATAATGGAGTTAGAAGGAAAAATAGAAAATCAAGATAGAAGAGGTAGAAAACTAAACGTGGTTATAAAAGGGAAAGCTTTTGAGAATATAAATAAGGAACAAGAAGTTCAACAATTTTTAAAGGAAACAATAAACGTCGAAGCGCAAATAAAAGAAGTGCGATCGTTTTTAAACAAAAAAAGAATACCGATTAACATTGTGGAGATGGGAAACTGGAGTAGCAAGCAAAAGATTATGGAAAACAAGAATAAACTGAAAGGCTCGCAGATTTACATAGAAAATGACTTGACAATAAAGGAAATGGGAATCCAAGCTGAACTTTGGAGAATAGCGCAAGAAAAAAAGAAAGAAGGTCTAAAGGCAAGAATTGGCTATAAAAAAAATAGAGATTGAAGGAGAAACATATACCTGGGACGAAAGCCGCAGTGAAATAACAAAAAACTGATGCAACTGGCAACCACATCCTACGAGACGACAAAAATGGCAAAGAAAACGGATGAAGACATAGGTAAACGAAAAACATATAAGGAAAGGCAAAAATTAATTAAGGACAAAAACAAAGTAGAAGATATAATTATAATGGCAACATGGAATGTAAGGGGTACGTACGTAGAAGGAGCATTTAAAAACTTAATAGAAGAAGCAAAAAAATACAGATTAGATATAATAGCACTTCAGGAAACGAAACAAAGAGGAATCATAATTACAGACTTGGAGCAATACGTGTTCTTTAATAGCGGCAGTGAAAATAGGAGATTTGGTACGGGATTCCTAATAAGTAATAAGTGGAAACACGCAATAGTAAAATTTGAACCAATAACGGACAGAATGTGCACACTACGAATCAAAGGAAAGTTCAGAAAAATAACCATAGTTAATATACATGCACCAACGGAAGAAAAGGACATAGAAGAAAAAAACGAGTATTATGAAAAACTAGAAGAAGTGTACAGGAAAATCCCAAAATACGACATAAAAATTGTGGCAGAAGATTTTAAAGCAAAAAATTGGAAGAGAAGAAATATACAAACCAGTAATAGGGAATTTTAGTAAACATCTAGAGAGCAACCAGAATGGAGAAAAGGTGATCGAGTTTGCAACAGAATATAACATGAGAGTCAAAAGTACCTACCACCAGCATAAAGAAATACATAAAGGGACGTGGACAACACCAGATGGAAACACGACAAATCAAATCGACCATGTTTTGATCGAAGCAAAACATGCAGAGGGTATAATTGATGTGAGAAGCTGCAGAGGGGCGAATGCAGATACAGATCATATGCTTGTAAGAATAAAAATCAAACAAAAAATGCCAGAAACAAGAGAGAGGAAGAAACAGATTCAAAGAATGGGTGCGTACAAGATAGAAAAACTACAGAATCAGGAAACTCTACGAAGGTATAACGAAGAAATAGAAAAAAGGGTTAGAATGCTGAAGGAAGGAAACAATATTGAAGAAAATTGGAAAGAAATAGAAGTGATGCACGAGGCAGCGAAAGTACTGGAAATAACAAATACAACAGGCCGGAAAAAACAATGGTTCGACGACGAATGGAGGCAGTGAAAGAGCGGAACAAATCAAGAATAGAGATGTTTAAAAACCCAACAGAAGTAAACAAACAAAAATATAAAGAACAAAGGAGAAGTACCAAAGAAATGTGTAGACGTAAAAAGAGAAGATATAATGAAATCAGGATAGAGAAACTGGAAGAAAACTTTAATGACCGAGAAATAAGAAACTTTTACCAAGATATAAAAAAGGAAAAAAAAGGATATCAAAATAAGACAACATTATGTGAAGACAAACAAGGAAACTTAATAGGAGGACACAAGGAAATAATGGAAAGATGGGCTCAACACTTTCATGAGATCCTAAATGGAAATGAAGAACAAGGCAGGCAAACAGTAGTATCAGCTGCAGAGAATCAGCAAGTGGTAGGATCATACAAACCAAACACCGAAGAAAAGGTAGAAACGCCGCGAAATGAAGAAATCGAAAACATAATTTCTAGACTGAAGAATAATAAAAGCCCTGGAAGAAATAGAATAAACGCAGAGCTGATAAGATATGGAGGCGAGGAGTTACAAGAAAAAATATGCAAACTAGTACAGCAAGTATGGGAAAACGAAGAGATGCCAAAGAAATGGGCGGTGGCAATAATATGCCCCATCCACAAAAAAGGACCGAAAACGCAATGTCAAAACTACAGAGGTATCGCCCTGCTAGACGTGGTATACAAAATAACAGCAAGCTGCATAAAAGGAAGATTAAACTCATATATGGAAAATGTGATTGGGGAGTACCAAGAAGGGTTCCGGAATAATAGATCGGTTGTTGATCAGGTACACACACTTAGACATATTCAAGCGAAATCTTATGAATATGAAATAGAAATGCATGTACTGTACATAGATTTCAAACAGGCATACGATTCTGTAAATAGAGCTCAACTATACAATGCAATGCAAGAACTCGGATTTCCGACAAAGTTAACAAACCTGGTAAAGATGACACTCAGCACAACTGAAAGTATAGTGAGAATACATGGCGAAGAAACAGATGCGTTTCCAGTAAACAAAGAACTAAGACAAGGCGACCCACTGTCAGCATTATTGTTTAACGTAATACTGGAGAAAGTCTTAAGGGAAAGTGATATCAATAGGAATAGTACAATATTTTATAAAGAACATCAATGTTTAGCATACGCCGATGACGTAACACTCATAGCTAGAACAAAGAACGAGCTGATAAAAATTACAAAAAACCTGATCAAAACTGCGAAACGTGTAGGACTCGAGATCAATGAGGGCAAAACCAAATACATGAAGTGGGGGAGTAAGAGACAGACACAACCAACCCAGGATTTAACAATAGGAATAGAACAAGACAGGAGATACACATTTGAACACGTGAAGAATTTTACATACTTAGGCACACTTATAAATGAGCACGGCAGCGGTAGTGAGGAGGTTCGAGCAAGGATAAATAAAGGAAATAAAAGTGCGGGAAGTTTAATACCAGTGTTGAAATCCAAGACAGTGTCGCGAAAATTGAAAATACGCGTGTACCAAACAGTAATAAGACCAACAGTGCTATACGCGTGTGAAACGTGGATAATAAACAAACAAGAACAGAAAAATTTAGAAATTTGGGAAAGGAAAATGCTACGGAGAATATATGGAGGAAAGAAGATAAATGGGGAATGGAAAAGAAGAACCAATGAGGAAATATACAATCTATATGGAGAACCAAGTATAGTGAATGTAATTAAAGCACAAAGAATAATGTGGATAGGGCATATAGAAAGACTGTCAGAGGAAAGAATAACAAAGAGAATAGTGGGAGGAGATACGGAGGGTAACAGGAGAAGAGGGAGGCCAAGAAACAAATGGCGAAATCAAGTGACGAAGGACCTGGAAAAACTTGGTGTGGAGAGATGGACGGAAAAGGCAAAGGATAGAAAACAGTGGAAACAGATAGTGAAACAAGCCTTAGGCCTTCACGGCCTGTAGTGCTACAATATATATATAATACCAATTAAAGTGCTTTCTCGTTGCTATCTCCACCTTAACGAAGACATGTTATGCCGGGTGAGGAAGCTTGCGTGCCTCAAAGAAACAGAACTATGCCAGCATAAACTTAAGCTCCTTGTAGGGTCACCCTTGCTGGTCAGATCTAAGCGGAGGGACCAGATGAAAAACGATACCCAGGTCCTTCAGGCTGGGGTTTAAGGCATCGGGATAGCTACCCTTTACTTGTGAAATCAAACAAAAGCTGAAATGTTGACTCGAAAATTCGAACCGATCGAAACGGGAACGACAACGCAAAGAATTGAAAGGAAACAAAGTGCACATGAAGAAACGGGAAGATACTCGCACTTCTACAGTGGGGTCAGCAAAGAAGAAAACGCAAAAGCAGGCGTATCAATTGTTATAAATAAAAGAACAACCAGCCCAACTCACGTCAGCGGGCGCATAAACGACCGCTTTAAAAGCAGCCGCCATGCTTGGGGTCGAGTACAGGACTTTAGAGCTGCAGCCACCGGTCACCTGCTTTGCGTTCTGCGCAAAATCATCCCTTCGAACGATTCAAGTGCAGCGGTGTGCGCTTGAAATTATAGGCACTTCTACAGTGGGGTCAGCACAGAAGAAAACGCAAACGCAGGCGTATCAATTGTTATAAATAAAAGAACAACCAGCCCAACTCACGTCAGCGGGCGCATAAACGACTGCTTTAAAAGCAGCCGCCATGCTTGGGGTCGAGTACAAGACTTTAGAGCTGCAGCCACCGGTCACCTGCTTTGCGTTCTGCGCAAAATCATCCCTTCGAACGATTCAAGTGCAGCGGTGTGCGCTTGAAATTATAGACACTTCTACAGTGGGGTCAGCACAGAAGAAAACGCAAACGCAGGCGTATCAATTGTTATAAATAAAAGAACAACCAGCCCAACTCACGTCAGCGGGCGTATAAACAACCGCTTTAAAAGCAGCCGCCATGCTTGGGGTCGAGTACAGGACTTTAGAGCTGTAGCCAACGGTCACCTGCTTTGCGTTCTGCGCAAAATCATCCCTTCCAACGATTCAAGAGCAGCGGTGTGCGCTTGAAATTATAGGCACTTCTACAGTAGGGTCAGCAAAGAAGAAAACGCAAAAGCAGGCGTATCAATTGTTATAAATAAAAGAACAACCAGCCCAACTCACGTCAGCGGGCACATAAACAACCGCTTTAAAAGCAGCCGCCATGCTTGGGGTCGAGTACAGGACTTTAGAGCTGCAGCCACCGGTCACCTGCTTTGCGTTCTGCGCAAAATCATCCCTTCGAACGATTCAAGTGCAGCGGTGTGCGCTTGAAATTATAGGCACTTCTACAGTGGGGTCAGCACAGAAGAAAACGCAAACGCAGGCGTATCAATTGTTATAAATAAAAGAACAACCAGCCCAACTCACGTCAGCGGGCGCATAAACGACCGCTCTAAAAGCAGCCGCCATGCTTGGGGTCGAGTACAGGACTTTAGAGCTGCAG
Organism: Agriotes lineatus; assembly: GCA_940337035.1. NCBI lineage: Eukaryota > Metazoa > Arthropoda > Insecta > Coleoptera > Elateridae > Agriotes > Agriotes lineatus. The sequence goes on along the minus strand of OW679203.1, from coordinate 18,045,191 downwards.
CCACCGGTCACCTGCTTTGCGTTCTGCGCAAAATCATCCCTTCGAACGATTCAAGTGCACCGGTGTGCGCTTGAAATTATAGACACTTCTACAGTGGGGTCAGCACAGAAGAAAACGCAAACACAGGCGTATCAATTGTTATAAAGAAAAGAACAACCAGCCCAACTCACGTCAGCGGGCGTATAAACAACCGCTTTAAAAGCAGCCGCCATGCTTGGGGTCGAGTACAGGACTTTAGAGCTGTAGCCAACGGTCACCTGCTTTGCGTTCTGCGCAAAATCATCCCTTCCAACGATTCAAGAGCAGCGGCGTGCGCTTGAAATTATAGACAGGAGAAAATTAATATAGTGCCGTAGGTCCACCACCTTATGACCCAGAAGAAAAAATTGTGAACACTTTTGTGTTTACCCCAAAAACTTGTTTTATGTAGGATTTCATTGATAAATTCTTTAACTACTAAGCGATTATCAATAAAACATCTACTTCGAGTTCCACTCATTAACATTTCACAAATGTTTTTGTAATGATTACTTAGTACCAGGTACATGCAACCTATGGAGGGGAATCACCAATATACAAAATGAATGCAAACAATGATTTAAAATTGTATGTTTTTTTCACTTTCTCTATCGCTCAACATAAGGGCCATTAACGGTCCATTATTTTTCTGTAGTGCAATGAAAACCAACGATATGCAACAAGATTAAATTTTTTATTAGACACATGCAAGGATAAAAATATAACATTCACATTTAATAACATTCTACACCTTTACACGATTGCAATTTATTTAAAGTTTTTAGGTAGCCCATGACATCATAAGGGTCCATATTGCAGTAAATGTTGTGCAATTCGTATGGGTCGTTTTGTAAGTCATATGCTTCAATGAAGTTCTAATAAAATAATAAATAAGGCAAGTATACATACAAGTGTATTTTACAGTCTTACCTCTTCGCTAAACCAACAAAACTTAAAGTTGGTATCAACAGAAAATCTTCGAACACAAGCGTAAGTGTTATTTCTAGAATCCTGGCACTTGCACCAGCTGGCAATAGTACATTGCTAAAACTCTTTCGTTAAAAAGCATCTAGAGCATATAAAACCACAGCTTACTGTAATATTCTTATCATAAATCCATGGACAGTCCTTGTCGATTGTATTTTCATCTCCCTCCCCAAAATATTCAATCAATAAATCTTTCTCTGTGAGATCAGTACTATTTGTATCTGTCAAGATGTATTGTAAAAGTGACTGCCCGTCCATATCACTTGGAACTTCTACGCCAGCCATATTTAAGATTGTTGGTGCAAGGTCTACAGACGATACAGGTACTTTTGAAACATATCCATTCTTAATATTTGGGCCGCGGATTAAAAGTGGAACCCTGATATCTGTCTCGTACGGCTGCCTTTTATCCCAGGGCAACACAAATTGGCCTAGAACAAAATGCTCGTTTTATTTGCTGCAACAGTGGCCACAAGATCGGAAAATTTAATTTGTGCACTCGTCATTGCATGCTGTCTATGGCAAATTAAATCGCATTCTTTTTACCAATATGGAAACCATTATCCGATGTGAATATCACATACGTGTGATCCAATACATTAATTTCATTTAGTTTTAAAAACATTTGTTGAACCATTTCATCAACTGCTAGAAGAGTTTGAAGGCGGTGCCTGTGGATATTATCCAAACTGGTTACATCCGTTGGAAGGCTTGTTGGTGGCATTGTCAGCAACCAGTGTCTCTAAAACATTCATGTAAATTTTCATAAAACATGTGTTTTCCTGTTCTTACATCATTGCTGGAGTAATTAAAGGAGGGGGTGCGCACTGCTTTTACGCCTGGGAATGTACTTTCATGGCGGGGTGCTGGCATAAATGGTGAATGTGCAGCAGGTGTTGCTAGCATCATGAAAAATGGTGAATCTTCTATGTGCTTTTGATTTAAAAAACTTAAGGAGTATGTTTTCTAGAAGTATATAGTAATTACTAGGTAAAATCAGGGATATTTATCAAACACTACCATAACATCTGTTAAATATTCATCTGAAAAGTGTCGCGCTGTCCCATTGACGGATAGCGTGTAATTATAATACTTCGAATTGCCCTTTAATCCCAACCACCAGTCGTAACCTGGTGGTACGTGCTCTGTGCCTCCACTTTCCTCGGATCCATACTGTAAAAAGTTGTTTATAAAACTTCGAAAAATTGAAAAGCTTTTGTGTATTTATCGACCAGAATTTTAAAAATGTTGGTTCTTCAGACGCCAGACATGTCAATTAAACAATTTAAAGAAGCTAAGAGATAATTCAATATGTTCAAATTCAAGCAATAATGAGAGATAATTTCCAAATACAGCGGCGATTACATTAGCCGAATTGAAAGTTGATATTTCAAAATAAAAATGGGTTAACTCAGTTCTGTGTTGACACAAATTCTGTATTTTTGATACCATTACAAAAGCACATTACAACGTATACACTCAAAAGCATGCAGATTGACTAAAAACAATTTTTTTAAATGGATATGTTCCTTTTAATGTGTTGCTACTCCGATTCAGACTATACCTGATTCAGATATTTTCCAGCGTAAAAAGTAGAATAACCATTATTTTTCAAAGTGGAAGCAAACGTAAAAGGCTCATGATGCTGCTGCCATTCCGGACTAGAACAGTTCCCTGAAAGCGAATTGTTACGAACACCTGTATTATGGATATGCTTTCCAGTTAATATTGTGCTTCGACTGGGGCAGCATATTGGATTATTTACATACTGCAATTTCCATATTAAACTTTGAAAGTACATTAGCTCCGTTACTTACTGCATTTTGAAATGTAACGCCAGATTTTGCAAGTAAATTCTCAACGTTAGTCATTGGAATCTACAATACAGGCATTATTAAACTATTTGTTTTTAATTGTATAATTTACCATGCCATTAAGAAGTATGTCTTGATCATCAGTTAAAATTAAAATAATGTTCGGCTTTCTCGCATGCAATGCTGTAGTAGAATGAACGACCAATAATAGTATAATTATTGGAATTTCCATCTTGTCGAAGAAATGAAAAACTAGATATATATATACATAAACAGTCAACCTTATAATTTATTTATCGCAATGCGTAAAACATAACAATAAAAAAACAATACGTAAATAAGCTGCTACATTCCTTAATTTATTGTCCAGGCAGAAGTTCCATGCCCACGCATTCTTGAGCGATTCTTATACCTAGGGCGAACATTCCAATACTTTTCACGAGAGACCTAAAATCAGGCATTTGTCAAGTCCAGAATGCTGGTCCTGGACATAACCTAAGAATTCCACGTACCATTTGAATTCATCATAATAGACTCCTCTTATGAAAGTTACAACAGAATTTGTTTTGGCCATATCTCCTCCGACTTTAAAATTTTAATTGCGTGCTATAAACGTTGCTTTGTCAAAAATTAATTCTTTCAAGAACACCCACGCGGCTGACAGCCATAAACCATAGATCAATCACAAAACAGTAACTAATAGATCAATGACAAGTAGAGATCAACAAATAGCCAAGAAAAACAGCGTTGCCAACAGAAATACTTGCAATGTCCCAACTGAACTGTATATCAAAGAAAGTCACAACTCTGACGAATCAACCCAGAGCCGTAACCACTGGTACTAAGAACTTAAAATTTGGGTGGAAGATTCAATTTGTTACGTACGGTAGTGCTCAGAATTTTTAAAATTCGTTCCCTAAGGGGGTGAAAAGGGATAAAATGTGCTTTCACGAATTCATCAATATCTCTTAGGCCCGATAAGATATTGCTTTTGTGTTTACTTGCAAATAGTCTGAGAGCTGGTGACATTTTTTGGTGATCATTTAGTTAAGACCTATTTTTTCAGAAAATGTTGCTGGAGGCATGTATAAGTGTCATCTGTAAGGATTCTCCTAGATAGCGGTATTGGAGGGAGGCAGAACACCCCCAATTTGCACTGTCAGTATATGTCAAATTCGAGGTGAGCCGGTTAGGTTTTGTGTCACTTTGTGTCAAAACTGACGGAAAACCTAACCTGCTAAACTCGAATTTGACATAGACTTACAATGCCACCAACCTATTATTCATACATTTTAATTTCCACAGCCGCCCCTTATGGACTTTTTTAGTATAAGTTATGTCAAATTCGAGCTTAGCAGGTTAGGTTTTCCGTCAGTTTTGACACAAACTGACACAAAACCTAACCGGCTCACCTCGAATTTGACATATACTGACAGTGCAAATTGGGGGTGTTCTGCCTCCCTCCGATACCGTTATCAAGGAGAATCCTTACAGATGACACTTATACATGCCTCCAGCAACATTCTCTCAAAAAACAGGCCTTAACTAAATGATCACCAAAAAATGTCACCAGCTCTCCTACTAAAAGACTGTCAATGCAAATACCTAGAAACATATTTCAGGATTTTGCTCTAATCTACCCTTAAAGGTGCAAATCTGGATTCGGGGTAAATTATTAAACCCTTCATATCTTCTGTGTTTGTTGAGTTAGAACATTCTTTGTTAGCATATAGATGCCTTTTTAAAATATTTAGAAATGTGATTAAGGGATTTTGAAATAATTACCCCTAAGGGGGTGAAAAAGGGTAAACTGTGTTTTCACGAATTCCACAATATCTCTTAGACCCGGTAAGATATCGACTTGGTGTTTGCTTGCATAGATATCTAATGCAATGTTTAAAACACATTTCAGGGTTTTGTTCTAATCAACCCTTAAAAGTACGAATTTGCATTCGAGGTGAATTATAGAACCCCTTGTATCGCCTGTGTTTATAGAGTTAGAGCATTATTTTTTGATGTATAAATTGTTTTCAAATCTTTAGTAAGGCGTTTTAAAGATTTTTATAAGTTCCACCCCTAAAGCAGTAAAAAAGAAAAATTGAAAAAAGGTAGGGGTTTAACATTATTATTTTTTTCCGCCGTGGGTTTATTTCAGGATAACATGCCCTGGAAGAATTTTTCGAAATTCCACCCATAAGGGGTGAAAATGGGTAAACTGTGTTTTCACGAATTTTTCAAGATCTCTTAGAATAAATAGGAGGATTTCTAAAATTCCACCTCAAGTGGTGGAAACGGGTATTCTGTTATAATTTATGAATACAAGATTAATTTAATAAGTGCATACATACATATATTTTTGATTTTATCTCATTGTTATACTAAAACTATAGTTTTATCAATCTATACAAGGGGAACGACAATTATATATACATTTCCAGTGGGTACGTGAAGCATAAAAGAGTTCAGGAGAACTTTTTTCGGAAGAATATTGTATCCTTTTTACCTACAATATTGTTTTGCAGTCTCTTGTCAGTTTAGCGTATTGAGTGAGGGGGGGGGGAGGGGACATTTAAGATTTAGAAGAAAAAAGAAAAAACAAACATGTGCAGCCCGTTCGAAGAACGGGCAACTTGCTAGTATTATATTATATAGTTCAGCGAATTTCCCACGTTAAGGTTACTAGATTAATACACTAAGTGTAAGCTACCGCCATTCCATTACTCGAGTGAGAATGTGAGAAAATTGTGAGATAAAGATAACAAATACAAATTTCTCAAGTGCAATAGGGAAGACACTAGTTTTTGGGGATTATCTTTTTAGTGTAGTGGCGCTCCTGTAAATTCAAATTATTGTTAAATTTTGTTTTTATCCCCAGTTGGAGAAAATTGTACGACAAAAATAAATATTAAAAAATCACTAATGGCGATACCTTCTACTTTAGTGTGTTAATCTAGTGACCTTATCCCACGTTACCAGAAAATGCCCTTTTTTGCCCGCTGTCGGTGCTCACTAAATAATGGCGCCAAATTAAAATATATATATATATATATTCACCATTTTTTTGTTTAAAGAAATGCAATCTTTATGACACTGCACAGAACACAAAAATGTATTATAAAATAAAAAATAAATGATTGGCTATACCGACTTTATAAAAAACACAAAAAATAAATGCGTGCTCGGGAATCCTGTATACCCAATTAATATCTATTGTTTTCTCCAAGTTTGAACATTCAGCATCTGCATCTCTTTATCGGGATTAAATTTAATACAGCCACCTTTATCTTTAATTCTTTGTTTTGTAGTAATAATACCTATCACAGTGTCAGTGTTTAACACATTTTTGTGTTCGGTTTCTATATTTTTTTAACTCGCTGAATATTATTTCAATAGATGCATTTGAAAATGGAAGAATCAAGAGTAAAGGTATTTTTAACATTTTCAAATAAGGGTAGCTATACCTGCTGCCTTTTTTAAGCCGAAAACTTTTTCCCAATATTTTTCTGTGCTTCATTCGCTGTTTAATCCTTAAACATCATGATCTAAAAGAGCATGCTCTTTCCACGCATTATCTAAATCTTGAATATTAACATTGCCTTTCAATATTGGAAATCTTCCAACTACTTTTTGTAGTGCCTTTATTTGAAATAATTGAGCTACCTTCGGATCAACAAAAGTTATAACATTAAAAATGGTATTTGTTTATACATAAGGTAAGAGTAAATATACATTGTTCAAGTGATCTAACCTTAATCTCATTTTCCTTTTAGTCTATTGTATTCAACTTAATGTGTATTTTCTGAGAAAGTCAGCTGAGCTGACGAAACGTCAAATATATTATTATAAGAAGATAATTAGCTGACTAATTTTCCTAAAAAATATATTGAATATAATTAAAAATGGTATCAGAAAAGTCAAACCGTTTTTAATATCTGTAATTAATTAGATATAAAAATTAAAAATAACTTTGATAACATTGATGTATGTCAGTTTTTGATATATTCTGATCTTTTTTATCAATTCCAAACCTTCTGTAGCTTGAATAGCTACATAAACTTTCTCTCATTGAACAAAATCAATAGGATTTGTATGGTGAACTGCAAATTTGTCTTAAATGACGATACTTCTAAAAAATTGCTGTACTAATTTATGAAGTAAAGTTGTTTCTCCTTGGAAAATTAATATGAATTCTGTCAAGAGACCTAACGTATAAGTCATGGATTCCAAATATTTTTCTTAATATTTGTTGTACATGGTATACCTACAACGTTTCGTCGGTAGTTTTTGATGGATCTTCAAAGACTAATTCCCGTACATATGCATGTAAAGGATCATATTGCTTCAATATCCTATCCATACAAGCTTTTAAAGATAACCATCGGGCAATTGAGGGACTTAAAATCTTGTGTATTTCAGTTTAAAAAACTGGCATTCTTTACATTTTTCTTGTCTAAAAAACCTGTTAAAATGCGACCCTTAATTTCGTAACTACTATATAAGCTTCTTCAGACTAATTTGATTTTTAAGTACAAAATCAATAGTTTTTATAATCATTAAAATTAGTCATAAGATTTACAAAACAAAATCATATGGGTCTGTTCAGAAAAATTAGATTCTTAAGTACAAAATCAATATATTTTAAAATTATTAAAATGAGTCATATTTAAATGAATTCTTCCCAAAAAATTGTTATAATAAAAATGATTTGACACATTTAAGTTTTCAGGACGTGGCATTCACAAAGATTTAAATTTTTAGAATATAAAAACCAAAAGACACAAAATGATTTTCAGGTCTAAAATGTATCGACTCCATAGTTATTAAAATTTCAAAGGTTCTGTCTCGTTTTTAAGGTAGGTATATTAAAAAAAGTTAAAATTCGCCTTCGGCTCATGAAGCTGTGCAGAATTACAAGGTTTTTTGGTCTGTTTGTATAAAAAAATAACTAACTAAATGGAGAACACAAAGTTCACTAAAATGTCCCAGAAAAGAGCTAGTGATCTGCATACCAAAGTTATTTCATTACCTGCCAATAAATTAGTTCATTTCTTCTTTTCTGTTTAGAGTTTAGAAGAGAATTATTTGATAATGCAACCATCACAGATAGAAGCTGCTTAATTTTTTAATTAATTTTAGAGCATACAGATGTAAAAATAGAATTGTTTATTATATAAAATAAAAACAAAAAATAACAAGGGTAATATAGGCAACCAGCAATTAAAATTGAAATGAATTATCTACGAAAAATTGCTCGCGTATCGCGGCTTTAAAGAATAACAAACGAAGAAATTAGAAACCGCATGGCAGCAAAGGAATCCACTTTGGATAGGATAGAGAAACGAGCCTTAATATGGTTTGGTCATCTATTAACGATGCAAGAAAATAGGTGGCCCAAGAAGATCTTTGGTTGGTCGCCGCCAGGAAAGAAGAAAAGAGGAAGACCAAGGAAATCATGGAGCGAAGACATAAGAAGAACAATGAGAGAAAGGTATTTAGAAGAAGATCAAGCATGGAATCGAGAGGCATGGAGAAAGGCAGCGGGGATGCAGCGACTGGCTGTTTAATAATATACCGGGTGGCTAGAAAAAAAAACGAATCCTGTTTAAGTCCTCACATCTCCGGAACGCTTTAACATAGCGATTTCAGTTTTTGCTTTTCAAGAGAAATGGATTGAAAATTATTCCTGCCAAATTACAAACAATTATTTTAAAAAATAAAGGAGTGGCGAATTTTTTAATATCAACTAGAAAAAATCAATTACACGTTGATAATTTAATAAGCAACTTAAATCGAAGCAACCTTTTGTTAAAACAAATGAAGGTGTGAGTGACATTTGCAGTTAGTTGTTACTTCGCAATTAGTTTAGCGGCATTTCGTGCTAATTAACTTACTTTCTCTTTTAATAATGGCACCTTATTTAACGAAGTCTGACTTAGAGGTAATTGCAATGTGTTATCGAGAAAAACATTGGCGTGGAAAAAGAATTGCGAGAGAGTTTCCAGGGAAGAAATGGCAACCTTCTAGCATAAGTCGTGCTATTGGACGGCTTGTAGAAACCGGATCTGTTTGCAGAAAACCCGGAAGCGGAAGACCTGTAACTGCTACAAATCATGTTAATTCACAAATCGTAGGCGAATTGTCGTTGTCACAGGAAAATCAACCGGGGACTCATTTATCTCAGCGTAAAATAGTAGCAAGGACTAGAATCAGTCGCAGGTCTGTCCAAGTTATTCAAAACGTGTTTATAAGTAGAATACACCATACAAGATGTTTATTGGTGAAATTTTTAAGACTATTCAACACTATAACATATAAGCCAATCACATTGCAGACATTTGATTTTTTCAACCAATGACAGCAGTATATCACTGAATATTGGGCACCATGCAAAATATTCACAAAACAATGTACGTACTCAAAAAATAAATAGCCTTGTTGCGAAGTATCGCTTAGCAACGATGTTCTGTCCTTAGTGATATCGCTAGGTTACGTAACACTAAACCCCCCAACAAACTGTGTGGCTTGTTTTAAAAATTTTAAAATGCTGTGTTTTGGAAGTATTCCGCCTTTGGCTCGTGACATTTTTGATGTGATTTTGTATCGTGAAATTTAAACGCAATAATTTACATGGAAACGACAAAATATTTGTCAAAAATATATCCACTGCTTGTGGTATTACCCTTGAACATTGTCAACGTTTAATTGATCTTTTCTAGTTGATATTAAAAAATTCGCCATTTTTGTGTTTTTTAAAATAATTGTTTGAAATTTGGCAGCAATAATTTTCAATCCATTGTTTCTTAGAAACCAAAAACTGAACTCGCTACCTCAAAGCGTTCCGGAGATGAGAGGACTTAAACAGGATTCGTTTTTTTCTAGCCACCCGGTATATAAACGTGTATATTATGTATAACCCGAAAATATATATTATACAATTAAAATCGAGTTTCGCTCACTATTCGATTGTCGCTAGAGGGCTCCGTTTAGGAACGACTCCTAAGGTCACTAGATTAATACACTAAGTGTGAGGTACCGCCATCCCAGTTCTCGTGCGAGACGATTGTGAGATAAAAATAATAAATACAAATTTCCCAAGTGCAATAGAAAAGATACGTATTAGTTTTTGGGGATTTTCTTTTTGGTGTAATGGCACTGCTGTTGTTTCCGCGGCGCTGGTTGAATTTGTGCAAGCCTTCGAATTACGTAGTTCCGGAATTATTCTTGCACTCGTCCAATTCGCACCTTAGAACATAAATTTTATAATATTGTAGAACCAGGTTGTTTTTTGATAGGAGATGAAGCTTCTTGGTTGCAATAAGATGTAACGGGGGATGTTTAGGCCTTACCACCCCTTACAAGACAATCTTGGCCTACGTCTCGTTACAAATAAACATACTTCAGTAGTTAAAAGTATATTGAGTTAAATAACAAATACAGAACCTTCTATATGATTGAATGTGTGTCATGTTTTTTCAACCTTCTATTAACATAGACAAAAACACGACAGTTTGCAATTAATGTAGCGTAAGTAGGTATACAAAGTGGTTGTAATATGACCCAGTGCAGGTCTCATAACGCAAAGGTAGGCGAAATGCTTCCTATAGTAATTGCAACTTGACGTAATGTGCCGAGTTTTGTTCACAAAATAACTTATCTAGCACACGTTGAACTAGTTTTATATCCTAATTACACGCACTTTTGTGTCTACATGATTTCACTTAATTTTTACACCTCTTTTATTAAGCTGTCTGGCCCATGATCAAACATAAGTTTGAACAGCTGTAAAGTCAAATTATTGTTAGATTGTGTTTCTATTCCCAGTTAGAGAAAATTGTGCGACAAGGATAGATATAAAAAAAATCACTAATATCGGTACCTTACACTTTAGTGTGTTGATCTAGTGACCTTAACGACTACATTGAACTGTATTATTAAATTTTAATAATACAGTTCAGTGAACGACTCTTAAATGAAACTCGAAATGGAATTGTTAAAGAAGGATTACGTAAATTAATGTGGTTTTGATTGTTGTGGATTAATTGAATTAATATCGAGAGATCCAAAAAAAAACTGTTCCTCAGCGGGCTGTGGAAATTCAACGTATGAATAATATGTTGGTGACACTGTACGTCAATGTCAAATTCGAGGTTAGCAGGTTAGGATTTGCGTCATTTTGTGTCAAAACTGACGGAAAACCTAACCTGATAACCTCGAATTTGACATTGACGTACAGTGACACCAACATATTATTCATACGTTGAATTTCCACAGCCCGCTGAGGAACAGTTTTTTTTTTATCTCTCGATATAAACTGCCATTGTTATGTTTTAGAGTATGGCCAATTAGGAAACTATTAAAAGTTTAGAATGTATAAGTATACGACGCAAGAAGCTGCGTGGCGCAGATGGATAAGCGCCAGGCTTGCATTAAGCAAGTCGTCGGTTCGAATCCCGCTGGGGTCGGAATTTTTCCGTATCCTTGGCGATTAGAATCGGGCTCAGCGAGTCCATTCACAGTTGGGCATCAAATTAACTATGCTCTATTCAGAACCACAGACCTAAGAGATAGAGTAACAATGTCAACACATCACCAACACACACAACTCACACAATGGTTGCTGCGCAAGCACCAAAGGCGAGCTCCAACTCTGTATCCCGAATCCGGGGAAAGTTGAGCATTGTACCTCCAGATGCCAGCGCATAAAGCACCAGCCTCTACACCGCAAGATAAATGAGGTTACAGATTATACATACATACATACAAGTATACGACGCTTCATATACATGTTTGATAATAAGTGCCTGGATAACCAGAAATTCCAGAAAGATAAGTGGGCCCGATTCAATACATTTGCACAAAACAATTCTTCTCTACTTACACCATGGAGGTTCACACAAACATCATTTACTGACAGTATAATGAAATTTTATGCTAGGATGTGTTAACCGGCACATCCTGAGTTTGATGTTGGAGCCACTTTCACGATCCCTGAACAATTTCTACATCAACAAGAATGGAGGGCCCTTGGAATTATGTGGGAGCACTATCCTTTACCTTTGGTGCAGTTAAAAATATGGATGTCAGAAAAATTTGTAGTGTAAGTGAATTAAAAACTATATAATCCATTGTATACTTTTTGGAATAAATTTTTTCGGAATAAAATTTTCTTAAAAAGCATTTTATTTCTGTTATATTATTTTTATAGTGTGCTGTTCAAACAAGTGTATTTTTTAATTAATTTCAAAAACGATTTTAAGCCTGATGAAGTCAGTCCAGAGACGAAGCCGAAGCCAGTTTGTGTAACAAAGATTTTAGTTGCCCTGAGGGCCCGCGCTGCTCTGTTGAAAGTGCCTTCGTATTAAACATTATGTGTGCTTTCGTCAATTTGTGAGTGCTCTTCGAAGAAGATATACTCCCGCTCCCGCTCTAAGTATTTAACGGTGTGCTTTTTGTCCGCTTCTGTGCCTATGGAACTGGTTGGTGTCCATTACCGTGGGGTTGGGAGACCCCGGACTCTTAAAGGAACCAACTTTATCTTGCCAAGGCGTCTTGTCGCATCTCGTATCGTTTCGTTATTCCTTACTGGAAGTGTCGTTACGACATCTTTTCACCCGTTGAGGGGATTATCGTCCTGCCAACCGCTGGCTGTGGTAAACATAATCGCAACCCTGTTTCCGCATCCCGCAAATACCCTGTGGTTTCCTGCCGATTATATCTGTGGCATTAATTGAGGTGCGACCTGCGGCTGGAATTGGACACCAATACGTAACGTCTGGATTCCTGCAATTCAAGGTACAGTGAAATCTCTCATAAGCGGACACCGTGGTGCCACGATTTTTGTCCGCTTAATGGAGGTATCCTCTTAATAAAAATGCTTTAATTTTCAATTTTGTTTGTTTAATCTTTATTTGAATATAGAAAGACAAAGAATACATACATTTTTAAATACAGTTCTAAGGTTGCTTTTCATCATGACACTACTGTAAAAAAGTAGCTTTAGTACATACATATCAACTGCAGCATGTAATGAAGAAAACCTACCTGCTTTAAGTCAAATGCAGCTATAAACAAAGAGCACTTTGCTATAAATAAATAAAATCATTTTCGCAGAACACTTCTTTCACTTCTGAAATTCAGATACATAGCTGAGGATTAAGGTTGTAAAACATAGGGTGCATATGAAAAGAGGTAATTCCCCTAGTTTCTTAGCTAGCATCTGAACACGCAATTTATAACGCGCCCCATGCCAGACTACACATATGAAAACATGTAATTCCCTTAATTCCCTAGCATTTAAGCAGATAATAATTAGTAACATGTCCGCTTAAGAGAGAAATATTTAAAAATTTCCAGAATTTTGTTGTCCGCGTCCTGTTAACAGAGTCCGCGTAATGGAGATGTCCTTGCATTTAAACTACATTGATTCCCGACGGTGTCAAGAAAAATGCCCGCTTAATGGAGTGTCTGTTATGAGAGATTTCACTGTATTTGTTAGCTGTTAACCATTATACCGCCATACATTTACAATGAAGTGATTTTTAAAAGTGTTGTCTTGGCCATCGGGCCATTATTTATTTAAATCGTGAGATGTTGAACAATACCATCAACTTTCAACGCTTGTATGTTGTTTTGCATTGTAAGTTCAAGTAAATATTGTCGTTGAGTCACTATTTGAGTGATTGTTGAAAATTTTGTTCATGTAACGTAGTTCCTTTGCTTAGAATTTAAAGTCATTACTGTTTGGAATGTAGCCATGTCGTTTGATTGTCATTTTACCGCTGCGTTTAGTTTAAACGTCGCCATTTAACATGACTAACCCCTTTCGCATATATTTTTAACAGTAACCAGTAAATATTTTTATGTTCATTGTACTTAACATATTTATTATTTCAATAGTTTATTGTTAGTTACTTATGTGTTTCACTGGTGTTTGCATGTTTGTGTTTTGTTTCGATTACAGGAGTCCAGACGATTGTAAGTTAATATCACGAATGGTAGGTTCGATTCAGATGTTGCAGTTGCTGCCTCAAGCTATGTCAAACCAGAAGTAGAAACGTGGAGCATTTACTTCCACGTTCACCTGTGTTGCTGATGTGGCGCATCAACATTTTAACATCTTTTACCTCGCTTACCGGAGTGCTGCCCTAATTCTTAGTTAGTAAAGAACCTGCCCCTTCTCGCTGAGCATCCCTAAAGCCAGACCCTTGTGTTACAGCCCATTGTAACGGAGATTGGGACTGCAATTTTGGTTAAATTTACTGATTGTGTCGTTAAGAGTGTTTATGTTGGAACTAATTCTTGTTTTTGTCGTTTAGAACCATGTTGTGGCTGTAACAAGCTGGCAGCCCAACGTGGTGCACTGTTTGTGTCGTTAATAACGTTTTTGGCTTTAACAATTTTTTCATTTATAACATAGGGATTATAGATAATATATTAAATTTTTAATAAAAATATTAATCAGTTTCAAATATTGAAATAACACATGTTGTGGACTTGTCTCCATCTGATCTAAAACAAACAAGCATTTCGTTTAATTTTTAAATGTTTATAAGTATGAAATAGCATCAAACAAATCTAAAAAGTATAATTGGTTCAAGTTTAAATCGTGCCCTGTTAAGTGCAATTCACGTTCTTCAGTTAGGGTTAATTTTATAACATTTCTTGGTCAATAGTTTCTCCTTTCACAATAGTAATATCATATTTTTTATTATTATTTAATCCAATAATTCCATTATTTATAGAGCAAATATTCTTTTCGCATTTGATTTGCATGCTAGCTGTTTAAAAGAATATAATAGATACTTACATCATAAAAATCCTTACACTTGTATACATTGATGATTACATAAAGTACATTTTTTTTCTATAATTTTCAAGGTAAACTTTCTATAGGCCATTCAGTAAACACAAAAACATTTAAACTTTTTTGAAGTTGGCATTTACGTAAAATTTTTGTGCTAGGGGTTCTGTATTTTGTTTTGCAAAGGTTTCCACACCTGTATAAAGGCGACTTTGAATTTAAAAATGACAATCAATAAATCTCATTATTTCAGTGTCAAAGTACATACTATTCTGGAAATTCTTGTCTGAACTTTTATAAAATGTAGTAACAATACCTATTAATATGCTACATCAATAGTATCCAACACAGTATTTGTTTAACATCCTTAAAAGTAGTTATGACAGATACTAATTAAATGTCACACTCCTAACCTAATTGTTTTAGTAACTTTTTGTAATTACATTCTTAGACAAAAGATGCATTTTGGGAGTACACTCATGAAATTTTAGAAATCAAAGGCCACTTTGTGTTTTTATGTTTAGTGAACAGACTATAGGGGATAAGTTGCATTCCTGCAGGGTCCCTAGTTTTAATAATGTTGGTACATAGATTTTTAGTTCTTTTTATCCACTAAAAAAATGATTGTCATTTTGACAGATGTCATAATTTAATATCGCTTGCTTCATTTTTACATTTAAAATATTTCCTGGTTTTCTTTTTTTATCCGATTTTATTGATGATGATGATGATTCCATGTTAAAAAAGAAATTTGTCAAGAGTTCAAATTAAGAAACTTTTGACATTCAAAATTGACACAACCATAATTTTGAAAAAGTTCTACCAACACGAGGTACAAAAATTTCCTAGCGTTTTAGTCATATATCTACCAACATTGTAACACTTTGACAATTATAGAAAAAAAACGTACTTTATATACAGTAATACCACATAAAACAGAAGAATTCATTTGTACTTGTTTGCTATTCCTCGCCATATTTTTTCCACTACTTATAAGTTTTATAGTCGCGTTGCGACAAAAATTGTAAATTTGTAACAATGAATGGAGTCGAAAACAATAAAAAATAAAATAAAAGATACATTCTTGTATATAAATAATGAATGAAGTGGACGTTTGAATTTAGGAATCCCCTAAACAAACAAAAACTTCGAAATACTGAAAAAAATCACTTGTCGATACTGATTTTTAAAAAATTTCTAAAAAGCACTTCTACACTCTGTTTGAACCATGGATTTATCTTCCCAATTTTGTAATAAAACACCTAACTCTGTTCAATATATTTCATAACAAAAATAAACAAAATATTATACATTAATCAACAATGCCCCGTTCACGCAGCAAACCATTAATATGTAAATTGACGCTGTTGTAATATTTCATTTTTATAATACAATCTTTCGCCTTTTCTACATGATTTTCTCTAAAATAGTTGGATATTTCCTTTCCAATCTCCCCTAAAACAAGTTTATTTCGCTCATTTAACTTCCTAAGTTGGTCTGGGCTGCTCGCATCTTCAACCTGCAACATTATTAGTTAATAAAAGTAACACCCATCGCATCACCAAAACCTCTTCGTTCAGTTCCATTATAGTCATTAAGAAAGCAGGGTCCGTTACTTTTTGATCTTCCTCTATATTCTCTCCTCGCAAGTGCAACATATGTAGAGCTCGACTCAAGGGGGCTTGCAACGTGTTGTACGCCTTGTTCACAAGTGCAGAGTAGTCGGCCGAAATGGTTTTCTCCGCGTCGCTTCTAGAAAAGCACATGCTTTAAACTCCTGCAGGTTGCTGGCAAAAGTACCTACTTATTTCCGAATTTATCTGGATGCAGAATCGTCTGTAGCTTGCGATACTTGCTTGTCAATAGTTTTTGGTCCATGTCGAAATCTTCATTTACATCGAGTACTTTGAAATAGTTTTCACTGTTATGTGGCTTTTGCACAACACTGCACTTGTCGCATATTAAGTGTGTCGCTAATTGTCTATCTGCACCGCAATTCCAACATTTTGCACTAGTCGAATGTGCACTGCGCCCGAAATGAAAATGGGGGCATATCCGCTGCTCTGTAAGTTTAGGGAATTGGGTGAAATTTTGCACTAGAGCGTAACTTCTGCACCGTTTTGGGATGCCTTTTCTGTAGTTTAAAATTCTGCAAACGTTTCGTAAGAGGTTAGATTGTTGCATTGTTGAGACTAAAAGGTTAAAAGGTATATAAATTTGAGGTTATGTTTTCATGTGTGTAATCTTGAATTAAGTTTTCTGCACACAAACTGTAATAATAAAACATATCGTATTATTATTATTATTATTGCGGAATAAGATTTAAAAATAATAACAGGTGGCAATTTTAGTTAACATTGTATAAGAGTGCAAGTTGTATTAAATAAAATCTTGTGTAGAGATAGAGCATATCCATTGATCTTTACTTTGCAGTTTGGCAAGAACTAGAACCCAGAACCAGGGGCGTCTTAAGCGAGGGTGCACGGCCTAGAGGACCGTAGTAGATCTTTGTTACATACCTAACTGATATTTTCAAATTCGAAATTTAGTTTCCCTTTAACAACATTTTAGGGTTGCCAACACTGTCATTTTGACCCGAAGACTTTGGGTTTGGCAATCATCCTTCGGGCTTCGGGTTTTCAATAAAATTCTTCGGGTTAACTAAAGGTTCATACATACATGGATTGCAAAAATGTTTACTACTATTGAAAATTTACAGAGCAGAAGTCATTGGCAGAAAGTGGCCAAAGGGACAAAAAAAAATACAATTTTAGAAAATATTTTCAATTTTTCAGAAAGATGTAGTTTCGAAATAGTTTACTTAACTTCTAAAATAGATTCTTAAAATGGTATTTAACGGAATATAAAGAATAATTTTGTTCTTTATTCCTATGATTTACAAAGGCCTAAAATTATGCTATGTGTAACAGGCCAGCTGCATCCCTCACCGATGTTTATTTTCATGCTTGAATGTAGAAGTCAAGTTGTATTTCCTATGTTCGATCATTAAATCTAATATTGTATTTTATGT
Source organism: Agriotes lineatus (assembly GCA_940337035.1). Taxonomy (NCBI): domain Eukaryota; kingdom Metazoa; phylum Arthropoda; class Insecta; order Coleoptera; family Elateridae; genus Agriotes; species Agriotes lineatus. The sequence goes on along the minus strand of OW679203.1, from coordinate 18,027,541 downwards.
AAGCAAATGTTGGATATAAACTGTGAATTTTAGTTTTCGCGAGGGCAGCAAGAAACATTCTGTACGCGGGACGTGGGAATTTTCAACTCATGCAAATTTAACAAAGAAGACGGCATTCGCACGCAGCCTCTTCTAAGAGCTGCATGGGTTTGTTCGATTCGAAAGAATAGTACGTTAATTCGCTTAAGGCGATATAAGTTAATTTTAAGCTGCCTGAAAGAGCCCGGCAGCCAGTGTTTATTGCAAACAGGGTTAAACTGAACGAACCAACGTTTATAAATTTCGAAAACGCATTTTTCGAGTGTACTTGTAATCACACCCATTGTGCTATATTTCTAAGCTCATTTGAAGCGTCAATTTTGAGAGGCGCCAATTCAACTGCCCTTTAAAGGCCTGTACGCAATCCGGGGGTTCCCAGCATCATGTCCGCCAGGAGCGCGTGATGCAATCGAACCGTGCTGTTCACAAGGGTACGCAGCAGCCAGTTCCAGATAAAATGTTTTAGGTCGGCGTGATAAGGTTGCGTTTAACTGCAAGCTTTTGCAAAGGCTAAGGAATGCATTTTATTAGCGAATAATATGTATGTGACTTGCATTTCAATTTAAAACGGGCCGGACTTCAGGCTATTTTAACACTGTATTTTTGATAAACATTCTGACATTTGCGTTCTTTTAAACATAATTATTTCAACGTTATTTTTGATGATGTGTTACGTAGTTCAAGTTTGCAACATGCCTGCGAGTAGCCTCAAGCTACATCGCACGTAGGTTTTTTTTTAGAATTTAATTCTATTTTCTTTTATTTCTTTTGTGGTTCTGTGCGTTTTCTTTGTGTTTTTGTTTTTATTGGTTTTCGGCTTCAATAAATGATATAAACAAATCGGCTTTTCTTATCCATTGTTTAAATTTAAGTTTCAGTCCGACCAGCACTACCAGGGGAACCAGACTCCTGTTTTGGCAGATAGTGGTAGTTCATAAGTCACTAATTGACATATTAAGAGAATTTAAAGTTCACTGAGCTAACTAAGGGATAAAAAGAGGAAATAATTATTTAAATATTAAGGAATACGAGGTCTTGTTCAAATATAATGTATCGACGGAGGGGCAAAAAAATCCGTATTTCATATGCTACTTAAAAAATATAAAATAATTTTTGGAATATACAGTGTCCGCCAAAAAGTCGGCGAATATAGGAAACTTTTTTATTTTTGATTTTTCACAAAAACTTTTTACGTCAATAATTGATGCTTGCCTAAAAACCTATTTAACCCCTATCATATATACCGAGTGATTTTTACTTATTTAGAAAATGGAGTTTTTCGAAATTGTCAAAATCTAAAAAGTGCTATTTTTCGGAAATTAAGCAATATTTCAATGAGATCTTTTTAGAGTGTGTTATTTTTAGCTAACTAAATAATCTCAAGGCCAGAAAACCCCTAATTATTTTTAACTTTAGCTAAAAATTAATTTTTCAATTTTTTAAATGTTTTTCAAAATTTCACATACAAAGACTTAAAGTTCAATTTTTTTTTATGTGAACGCTTTAAATAATTATAATTGGTGAATATAATATAAAATGTTAATTACTTCTTTAGATTTTTTATTATTTACCGAAAGTAGTATGTTTGCATAATTTTTACGTTTTTTATGCAAGGCGCTTTTTAAAAGAAAGATTTTTCAATTCTAATTAATATCGATTTAACTGGCTTCAAGAAACTCTAATCTAGCCCTGTTAATGAATTACTGTTACAAAAATCCTGTAAATGTTCTTACATGTAATTGGATAAAAAAACTGTAAAGAACATTTATAGGATTTTTGTAACAGTAATTCATTAACAAGGTTGTATTAGAGTTTCTTGAAGCCATTTAAATAGATATTAGTTAGAATTGAAAAATATTTCTCCTAAAAAGCGCCTTGCATAGAAAACCTAAAAATTATGCAAACATACTACATTTCGGTAAATAATAAAAAAATGTAAATAAGTAATTAACATTTAATATTATATTCACCAATTATAATTTTTTAAAGTGTTCACATAAAAAAATTGAACTTTAATATTGGGTCTTTGTATGTGAAATTTTGAAAAATATTAAAAAAATTGAAAAATTAATTTTTAGCTAAAGTAAAAAAAAAACTAGGAGTTTTCTGGCCTTGAGATTGTTTAGTTAGCTAAAAATAACACACTCTAAAAAGATCTCATTGAAATATTACTTAATTTCCGAAAAATAGCACTTATTCGATTTTGACAATTTCGAAAAACTCCATTTTTTAAACAAGTAAAAATCACACGGTATATATGATAGGGGCTAAATAGGTTTTTAGACAAGCACAAATTATTTACGTAAAAAGTTTTTTTGAAAAATTCAAAATAATTTTTTTTTGGACCTTGCAAATAGTTATGTCGTCTGCATATGCGAGACGCTGATGACTTTTGGTAAAAATGGCGCCCTCTCTTTTGATGTTGCTCCTCTTTACCATCATTTCGAGGGCTAGATTAAAAGGATCGCAGATATAGGGTCGCTTTGTCTTAAACCCCTTTCAGTATGGAAACCATCTCAGGTATTTCCATGTATTCTCACTTTGTTCTATGTATTTCGATACGTCATTGTTATTAAATTTATTAGTTTCTTTGGTACACTTAGCTCTTGCAATGCATTGTGTAGTTGTTTTCTATTCACTGAGTCATAAGCCTGTTTGAAGTCTACAAATAAATCATTTTGTGTTCAAAGCAGTTAGTTTGTACTTGCTTTAAAGTGAAGACTTGGTCCATAACTGATCTATGTGGTACTCTCCTAAGATATTTTCGGCATGCCTCCATAATTCTTGCATTCCGTCTTATCCACTTTCTTATATATAGGTGTTATTATTGCTTTGGTCCTCTGTCTTGGCTTCTTCTTGCCATATCTCGTGAATTAATTTATGTATGCTTTTTTCTACCTCTTCTCCACCATGTTGTGAGCAAGTTACGATTATGTCAAGAAGCTGTGCATCCTGTTTAAACACACTTTCCAGTTCTAGCACAAGGCACAACCAACATGTGCAGTGCACAATAGCTGCTTTCGCATTACATATTAGAGTGCTCTGGAGTGCACCAGAGTAAGTTACCTCGCGTTCGAATTACAACATAATTTTTGGAGTAACTAACGCTAGTCTTCCTTCCCCTGCCCCCTTAAGCCCCATGAAAATTTTAGGTGCAACAAGCCCTGACATGCGCTGTTGTGTTATTTAGAATCAGCTGTGAAGCTGTCATATTTAACCTCCTTTTTGACTAAGACTAAAAGAATCTGTATTTGTACTGTGCTGTATACGAAATATTGACAATCTTTCTGCTTATTCTAAAATGCGATTGGAATGTTTTATCGTCATAACGGGGCACGATCTGTTCGACAAAATTCTCAATTTTCATTATTTTCATCAGCTGACCTTCACTGAATGAATTCGAGTCTGAAGATTCAAAAATTCTCAAGCTATCCGTAGTATCAGCTAAATTTACTGTAATTAACAGATTTTTTTAAATGTATTATTAACTATATTTCAATGAACTTTTTCCTACGAATTATAGCTATTAACATATCTAGGAATGTTATGAGTATCATAACTGCCGCAGATGTTGTATTGAAATCCGAGCTCGCAGAGCGAGGATTTTAAAACATCTGAGGCTGTTATGATTCATAACATCCGTGATTTGTTCAATAGTTTATCGGTTGCTGTATGGTTATGGTTGCCATGTACGGTAATGGACTATTACCGTACAGATCAATTATGATTTAGTTACCAGCCTACTTTTGTATATGTAAACAAGGGATTAATATCCTGCAACCGATAAAGTTCTTTAAATTCATTTCGAGCGTAGTCTGCATATACCGCCCTTATTTTAAACGTGCAATTCAAAAGCAAATTAGTTAGGTTATGTATTTTATCCGAGAATAACGCAACGTCGAACGTCCTGTTCGAATTACAAAGCAACTCACCCCAGAGTCAATTGCACCAGTGCTAGTTGCACTCAATTCGAAAGCAGCTAATGTGTAAAGATATTTGGCACATAAAATGTGTAGGTACACTTTTAAATGAAAGTGATAAGGTAGGAAACTGGAAATGTAAGAAATGTATTACTATTTCCGATAATGGAAATAAACGTAAATGAACCTACTTTAAAGGATCTTTTATGCGTAATTAATTCGCTAACTGTGAAGTGCGACATGTGTGAATCATTAGAATCCTGACACGCAAAAATTAATGAAATTAATGGTATGATAAGGGAACAAGACAAGAAAATTCAAGCGTGTATAGAACTAATGGATGAGTTATCTAGAAAACAGGTATCACTGCAAAAGGAAAATATGAACTTGAAAATTAAAATAAACAATTTGGAGGAATATACTAGAATGAATAGCGTGGAGATCTCAGGTGTACCAGAACCGGATGGTGAGATCATGTTGGCTACCGTAAAAATGATAGGAGATGCACTAAGTTTTCCAATCGAACGCTGTATGATCGACGCATGCCATAGATTAAAGGCTGATTTGCGTAAACCGGGCGAACTGCGAAATATAATTTTAAAATTTGTAAGCCGCCTAGACAAAGAGTTTTTAAAAACACGAAGAGTTAAACGCAATTTTAATACAAGATCGCTTTCAACTTTTTCTGCGACTGGCGATGATTCACCAAAGCCTATATACATCAATGAATCACTAACAGCTGACAATAAACACCTGGGGATTAGAAATGGGAAAATTTATATGAGAAAAGAAGATAACAGCCATGTTTATATTATATCTACACCCAACAATTTGAATTATGTGCACTAATGGCAGCAACTCTTATTTAAAAATTCTTTATCAAAACGTTAGAGGGTTAAATACAAAAGCAAAAAAAATTAAGTTAAATGTTATCTCTAGTAATTATGACATTATTTTGTTAACTGAAACTGGGTTAAGTGATTTTGTGTATAGTTAACTATATATTTTTAATAACAACTGAGGAAGCAACCATAAGTTGCGAAATGTCTTGTAATTTTTAAAAGTTTTAAAATATTGTAACGACCTTGGGGTCAGGCCGTTGTCTATATATGACTCAGCGTCCCGTGCGACGCGTGAGTCAGCCTTCCAGATCATTCCAGAAAGTGTAACGACCTTCGGCCGGATCGCATCAGAACATTCCAGAACGACCTTGCACGAGAACACGTCAGCGTCGCTGGATTAATCGAGCAAGGTCTGGACGTTTCTAGGATGACTCACCCGGCGTGTGTATAAACCGGTGCAGTGGGAAAAATCGACAGTTCTCATCCAACTCGAGGCTCGTAAACTGCAATATAAATGAACCCGTGTGTACATAACTCTAGTGAAATAAATAAAGCGTAAATAACAAATAAATATAACCATATAAATCATTAATGTTAAGTCGTGTATAAATAAATAAAGTATATCTGTTGTTAGAAATAGTTCCTGATTAGTTTGTAAATAATTTGTGTTCCGCCTTAATAGTTGCTTTGTATATAGTTAAGATAAATCGTTGTAAATAAATGTTTAATACAAGAAGCGTCGTATAATTTTTAAATAGCCCGAAAACGTAAAACGTAACTATATTAAACATGTTAGGACTTATTGATTTTTATTATTCCAATAGTGAAAATCATACATTAATAATAACATATATTTTCTAAATTTTATTGACATAATTTATCTCCATAAACTATAATTACTGCGTTCGGAAAGGTATCTCTGACGGCTCTGTTTCCTCGAGATCGTTCATTTATCTCACTTGCACCGGCGCCGATGGCTATTATTCATCTCTTTCTGCGAACGATTTCGAGGAAACAGAGCTGTCAAAAGTACCTTTCCGAACGCAGCTAATGTTAAATTTCTAAATGTCAATTTTCACAACTTAAAAGTTTAGGAAACTGTACAGAAAACCAAAATTGAAAATTACCGTTTAAATTTTGTTTATTTGAGAGCAAAAGTTATAGTTGACACTGAGAATACATATAAAAACTATATAAAAGACATGGAAGATAACTTAAATGTTCAACGTGGCACATTTTGGTCTTTTTTGAAATCGATTCGGAGAAACAACAGCAGTGACGTCGTAACACAGTATAACAGTACAAGTTTGGAACGGAATACCTCTGAAGCAGATTCATTTGCAAATTATTTTCAATCCGTGTAATCGAAAGAAAGAGCAACCTACAATTTGACTGACATTCAGCATTTTGCATATTACAGATATTACTCCAGATGACATTTTACTAGCTATTAAAAATCTTAAGCATAAGAAATATGTGGGACTGGACAAAGTACCGGCATATATATTCAATGCTTGTGCGGAATATATTGTAAAACCCCTACAATTCATTTACAATTTAATAATAAACAAGCAAACGGCGCGCTACGCGCACGTGTGAAATAGGATACGCGATAAGCTCCGAGCCGAGCGCCAAGATAAGAAAAACAAAACCTAAACAAATATAAACATCTGTGAAGCCGGAACGTGCCACGGACTCACGCACACACGGACACACATTAAGGAAAATTATATTATAGATACTGCAACCTTTCCCAGCCAGTGGAAGATAACGAAGGTATGCCCCGTAGTTAAGAGCTGTAGCTGTAGTAAAAACGACGTAATCAATTACAGGCCAGTATCTCTTGTTTCAGATCCCTGCAAGATATTTGAGGTCCATAATATACAGTGCTAGTGTAATGTCTGGAACTATCTAAATAGAACTTTTATCAAATGTTTTTGAAAGAAATCCCGAAACACGTCAATTTTTATTTTAAATAATACATATTTTACTGTAATTGTTACTTTTAGCTTGTCTTTTGTTTTTGAGTTATGGCATTCGCGATAATTTTTTTAAATGGTAACCCTAAATTTTTATGATGAATTTGGGACAGAGCATGAAATTCTTTTAAAGTATTAAACCAAAAATCCAATAAAAACCAAGTAGCCATGAAACAATGAGTGAGCCCTAAAATCATATATACAGTGTTATTCTAAATGATGGACCCATTTTTAAAAATTCGTATTTATTAAAGTACAAATCCAAAATGAACGATGTACGAGGCTTTTTGAATGAATCCCTTCCTCAGCGCTGGATTGGTCGCAGGGGAAATGAAGACCTGACTCTACACTTCTGGCCTCCAAGATCTCCTGATCTCACCCCATGTGACTACTTCTTATGGAGTTATGTTAAGGATGCTGTTTACGTCCCGCCTCTACCAACAACTCTGAACGATCTGCAGAACCGTATCACTGCTACCGTGTACTCAGTAACAGCAGATACGCTTTCTCGTGTGTGGGATGAGTTTAGCTACCGCGTAGATGTTTGCCGTTCAACGAACGGTGGACACATTGAACATGTATAATGTATTAAAAAAAAGCTTTGAAACTTCCTCTTTTCGTTGGTATAAAGATTGTTCATTTTGAATTTGTACTTTAATAAATACGAATTTTTAAAAATGGGTCTATCATTTAGAATAACCCTGTATATTACTTACTATATTGCTAGCGGCCATGAGTTGGGGGGTCACGAAGGAAGTGAGACAGACAATCAACTCTTAAATGTATATGGTGAGCTGTGCGCAAGCGCGTCGGCGTTGTCCGCGCGGTGGGGAAGTGAACCTCCAGTCAAGTTTAAAATTCGCTTCTAAAGGCGGAGTTCGAATTCTCACGCCTGCGCACGAGACGAGTTATACTCAAAGTGAAACTGTCGGCGCCGTAATAAAATTGAGGTGTTCGAGGACTTCTTTCAAAAACATTTGATAAAAGTTCTATTTCGATAGTTCATGATGTACTTTTGAAAAAACTTTATGATTACGGACTTGGTGAAAATGTATTATTATTATTTATAACTTATTTAAAACACAGAGACAGACAAGGAACTCGAAACTCTAAGAAAAGACAAAACGGGGGATTAAAGTACATAATGGACAAAGAGGGCAATTTAATAACAGACAGTATAAAAACTGTAGAAAAGTGGAGGGAGTATTTCTACGAGTTGCTAGAAGGAGACATAGAAAGAGAAAATTATAATAATGAAAGCAGTAATGAACACGAAGTACAACAAGTAGAAATTACAATAGATGAAGTAGATGCAGCTGTCAAGCGTAAAATGGAAAAGCCGCAGGAGAGGATAAGTTAAAAGCTGAAATTCTCAGATATATGGGCGCGGAAGGAAGAGCCTGCCTATATAAATTAATTAACTTATCATGGAAAACAGGCGTGATGCCACGAGATTGGACGATAACAATAATAGTATCAATACCTAAGAAAGGAGATACAAAAAATTGCTCGATAAACAGAGGTATTTCTAAATTAAGTGTGGCTAGTAAGGTGTATGAAATAATTATTGAGAGAATGCTAAGACAACAAACAGAATCAACAATTGATGATAATCAGTGCGGCTTCAGACTGAAAGACAAGCAATACACCTAATATTCAGCCTTAGGCAACTAATCGAGAAAACAATAGCTCACAATAGTAAATCCTGTAAATGTTTCTTTACAGTTGTCTAAATAAGATTTTTTTTTATCTAATTACATGTTCTAAACAATTTCCTCATTTAGACAACTGTAAAAGAACATTTACAGAATTTTTGTAACAGTAATTCATTAACAGGGCTAGATTAGAGTTTCTTGAAGCCATTTAAATCGATATTAATTAGAATTGAAAAATATTTCTCCTAAAAAACGCTTAATTTGCATAGAAAACGTAAAAATTATGCAAACATACTACTTTTCGGTAAATAATAAAAAATCTAAAGAACTAATTAACATTTTATATTATATTCACGAATTATAATTCTTTAAAGTGTTCACATAAAAAAAATTGAACTTTAATATTAAGTCTTTGTATGTGAAATTTTGAAAAATATTTAAAAAACTAAAAAATTAAATTTAGCTAAAGTTAAAAAAATTAGGGGTTTTCTGGCCTTGAGATTGTTTAGTTAGCTAAAAATAACACACTCTAAAAAAATCTGATTGAAATATTACTTAATTTCCGAAAAGTAGCACTTTTTCGATTTTGAAATTTCGAAAAACTCCATTTTCGAAACAAGTTATAATCACTCGGTATATATGATAGGGGCTAAATAGGTTTTTAGACAAGCACAAATTATTGACGTAAAAAGTTTTTTCCCATATTATGCCGGCTTTTTGGCGGACACTGTATATAATATATTCTTCACACATAATGTATTTTTTTTTCACACAAAATGTACTTGATTCGGGCCCCATCAGTGAGAGTTATTACTGCTGCCCGTACAAATAAATAAATACATTTTTGTGGTAACACGGTTTCATATAACTAAACCGATATTTCAGAAATTTTGCATGGGGCCATAATTTTACATTTTCAATAACTTTCCTCCATGACATTTTGACATATTTAGAACAAAAAAGGTACTTTATTTGTTCCTCACTTGTAAACATCAACTTATCAAGTCACTGTATTCACCTTGAAAATGTTTCTTAACTGGCTAGCCAGTAAATTTTTTACTTGCTAGCCAGTTATATTTTACAAGCATGCTCATAGATAAATGATAGTGTGCAAAGCCAGAGTTGTCTTCCTTAGTATGTGTCATATTGATTAATTTAGTTGCTTGTCAGTTTGACGTTTTGAATAAATAGTGAATTTCTAGTTATTTACAAATGAGAAACAAATAAAACATTCAACAATACACGCCAGGTAACCATTTTTACTGGCTCAAGGATATGACAGGCTCGCCTAACGGCTCACCAGTCATCCCAATCCTATCGCCAGTAAAACCTGTTTTACCTGGCTTGTAATGTTAAATACTATTACCTGAAAAAATCATGTTTTTTATCTACCGCTCGTGAGGGCTTGCTTATGAAGACCAATCCAACATTTTAGTATTAAGCTTTTGCGCCAATTTGTGTACACCCTGTATATAAAGGGACTACTTGTTTAAAAAGATTGCCTTTTGTTACAGGAAGATATTGATCGAGTGTATATTTGGACAGTAAAAAACAAACTTACATTTAACACAAAAAAATGCGTGATTGTTAATTTTTCAAAAAAAGTTGACTTACATCAATATCACTACAAAATCGGAAATGTGTTATTGGAAATAAGGCAAGGGATAAAGAATTTAGGAGTATACTTTGATAACAAACCGAATTATAACTCTCATGTTAACCAGTGTGTCAAAAAAGCATATAAACAACTTGGATTTATACTAAGAAATTCCGCTTGCTTCCAAAACATCAACACTTACAAAAGGCTATATAATATCTTTGTCAGATCTCATCTGGAGTACGCGTCAGCTATTTGGTCACCGTGTTATAATTTCTATATTAATGCGGTGAAAAAGTTTCAAAAAAGGTTTCTTACATTTTTATATTATAAAATGTATGGCCAATGTACGTATCTCATACCAACTTCTGAATTACCGTAGAAGTGGGTGAC